>OX422210.1:451474627-452674627 GCA_949130495.1 Sambucus nigra | reverse complement strand
TAATTACCTCTTCTAGCCCTCACTAATCCTTCTAACTACAAGTAAAAAAGGAAAATTACAAATAGAAAAATGACGAAGATGCCCAGAATACAATTCACATCATATTGAGTTCTTAAGATTAAGAATAAAAAAAGAATAATGCTGTACTAATAACAACTGGCCTTTTGTATCAAAATGCCTATGTACAAGTAGTGTTGCTTGTTTGTCATTTTCTAGATGGCAAATGTTCTGTATTTCTCTTTGTCATGGCAATGAGATAAATTAACATTTTTTTCTAATCAATCACATTATCCTGCAATACTATATGAGTAACACCCCATTTTGAAAATAGGAAGTAACCGTGCAGAAAATAAATCAGATGGTATGAAACTCATTTGTGAAAGCCACAAGTCATGATGCTGATGAATATAGTGCATAATTAATATATTAATCCCTTAAGTTTGCAGTGGCAAATTTATTGCAAGACAATGAAGGGCTAGCAACTTGATAAGACCTCTCTTTCTCTCTATGTTCATATTCATATATTTTAAATCTATATTTGTGTAGCTAGAAATATTTCTATTGCTTTGCATAGTGCTGATTGGCTCTGTGGAAAATTTCTTTTGGGCCTGGATTTCATAAGGCATTTAATTGCATTTTGTCTGTTTGTAGTTGATGCTGCATGTTTTATTGTCAGTTTTGTTTTATGAGGGTTACTATGTGCTGATCATATTTATTTATCATTATTTGAATTTATTGCAGGAATCTCACTCAAATCCCAAGAACTAACAGCTATTTTTTTGGCTGTTAGACTCTACTGTAGTCTTGTCATGGAATATGATGTACACACCCTGCTTGATTTAGCTACATTGGCTGCAACCCTGTGGGTTATATATATGATTCGTTTTAAACTGAAATCAAGTTACATGGAAGACAAAGACAACTTTGCAATACATTATGTGGTGAGTCTATGATCATATCCGTGCCATTTTTAGGTTTTGTTGTTTTGGAATATGATGTACACACACCCTGCTTGATTTAGCTACATTGGTTACAACCCTGTGGGTTATATGTATGATTCGTTTTAAACTGAAATCAAGTTACATGGAAGACAAAGAAAACTTTGCAATACATTATGTGGTGAGTCTATGATCATATCCGTGCCATTTTTAGGTTTTGTTGTTTTGGAATCTATGACCCCGAATGGGGTAAATTTTGGCTTCTTATGTATCTTCTCATCGATCCCTGTTTAATTGTCAGTGGATTTAATTTTTGATATTTAATATGCAGTGAAATGGTCAGACTATTTGATGTAATTAAGAATTTTTTGTAAAAGTTACAGATGTACTCCATGGAAAGTTCCACATGTTGTATATCGTTAGGTGAATGTGACCCTGTTTAGTTTTTTCATTATCCGATTCTAGATGTTCTTAGGACTACGAATGTAAAGGCAGAATTGATTACTAGTCTCTAGCAGTTCTGGAACCATACAACTGGTTTTGGCCAAAGGTAAAAGGTCGTACTCAGTGCACAAGACTCCTAGCAGGGTCTGGGAGAGGTAGATGTAGGCAAACCTTACCCCCATTTTTGGGGAGGCTGCTTCCAAGACTCGAACCAACGGCATAACGCTTTGGGCGGGAAAGCACTTGCCGTCGCACCAAGTCCGACCTCTTTGGGAGTCATTATACGGTACACAATTATTTATATTTCATATTCTGAAATTCTTCATGGTCATGCCCAAGGTTTTGACCTAGGGCTTTCTCCAATCCAACTTCACCAGCGAGCTGTTTCTACCACCCATCCGGTCAAAGAGTTCCTTTTTTCTCTTTCTGTATTATGTTTTTTATTCATTTGCTTATGGCCTTGGTTCGCGAGGGTTTTGTTCGAACCAAGGTTTTCTGGACATAGCTAATATTATTCATGAAAGGGATTACTATTGAATAGTTGCATTATGTTTTTTGTTCTATGTTAACAAAGCTATCGGTCGCAATGTATTCGTATGATTGTTGTTGCAACACTCTCACTGTCCCTTCTTTGTAGCTTTGCTGGTGGTTGTGTGATTTCTTCAACATCAAAGGTCATTATCATCTGAAGTCGAGTTATTGAAATCGCATATCTAGTTATTTCTGTTGGAATTTCAGTCGCTTCTCATCACCAACTTGCTGTAATGTCTCTGTCGCTGGATGGCGCTGCATCTGTCACATAGACTATGTGTCATCATCGCAATCTTGCTGTCGCATTACCATTGTTGTCGCCTGCCAGAGTTTTTTTTTTTTCGTTGAGAGTTACCCCGAGTTCCCAGTTTGTGCTGTTGCATGTAGGGCAGTGAACCCTAATATGCAGTGTTCTAAAAAACGCGCCTAGGCGGCGCCAAGGCACCCCTAGGAGCGGGGCTTTTAGATACGGTAAGTTTCGGCTCTAGGTGTGGATTAAGGCGTGGTCAACGTTTTTTGGGGTAAGGCGTGAAATACGCGCGTTTTTTGGAGGTAAGGCGTGAAAACACGAGTTTTTTTGAAGTAGGGCGTTAAAAAACGCGAGTTTTTTTTTTCTTTTTAATATTTAAAAAAAATAGTATTTTAATTTACAAATATTTAGACATTTTTAAGGTATGTACCATATTAGTATTTTTAATAGCCTTGTCATAGTTAAAAAATATTAAAATATATTAAAAAAGGCCTAAACGCCTTCTAAGGCTTAAGGATTGACCTCCACGCCTCGATCACGCCCCGCGTTTTTTAGAACCTTGCTAATAGGTAAAGAAGATGTCTTCTAAAGGGATGGGAACAGAGCTCTTACTTGGGCCTGTTTATTAATAGGTTTTGTTTTGGTTTTGTGTGGACCGACTGATTTAATTTTTTGAATTTGTTTTTTAGTAATATGTTTTCTGGGAGGCGTCAATTCTTCCAAGGTCATCGAATCTGAATCAAATTCTAATCTGGTGCGGCCCTGATTTGTCTTCGATTCACACCCATGAAGAGAAATATAAGTGAATCTGAATTTCTTGTTCAGCTCTGATTCGTTTAGGATTCGGCATTTCTTAGACAATGAGTGGTGCCATGTTTAAAAAATGCCCTAAAATTAGTGTTGGAGTTGACAAGGATACAAGATGTTCATATATCCCAAATTTTGGTTACTTAGTTGTTAACTTATAATGGTGTATATGTTTCCATATTAGTTAAGGAATAGTATAATATATTTTGTATTATTTTTTCCTTGCCCCATCCGTATCTAATTTTTTTGAGAATCTTCGAAATGCCATCTTCTTAGTACGTCTTATTCCGATGAAAATTAGGGGTAATTTAATATTTTCTTTTATTTTTAGTATTACATTGTATTTTTCATTTTATTAGTTGTTTAGTATTTTGTTTACATTTGTAGTAGTAGAAAAGGTTGAGAGGAAGCTTCTAGAAGGTTCCATTAGTTAGTGTTGTCATGCATGAGTTGTCATGACAACTCATATTAGCTAATAGCTTTTAGAAGGTTTCATTTGACATGTGATGTATTTGGGAGTTAGTTATAGCCCATGTGACATCACTCGGGCTTACTCCCTCTCAACCAATAGGAGCTTAGGAGATCCTTTTTCGAATCTTATCTCCCTCTATATAAAGGGCCTCATTCCCTCATTTGTATTGAATCCTACTTTAGAAAGATATAAAGAAATTCTAGTTTGTCTCTTTAAATTGGTGTGGTGCCTTTAGAGTTGCCATTAGACATGTGGTTACATCAATTGGTATCAGAGCGAGGTGTCGTTCCCCCATTTATGTGGGAGGTGTCATCACAATTTTTTTTCATTTATGTTTGTGAGGTGTCACAATAATTTTTTTTTCCTTTAAATCGTTCTCCACATTTTAATGACTCCCCAAAAGGCAACAATCGATGCGAGATTTATCCAAACGCAAGAACAAATGAAAGAAGAAATGCCCTCCCTCATGGAGCAACACATGTCATCTCTTTTTCAAAATCCTAACCCTATTTTAACTCCAACCCCACAATTTTTTTGAAAATCATTTTTTTGCCCCCAAACTTCCAAAAAATTGTCTTAATTCATGATTATTAGAGGCAAGTCCAAGATTGGTTGCTTCACCCAATCATTCTTCCTCACTCACGCATCCAATCGGGACAACTCGAGGCTAAAAGATCTCCTCCCAAGCCGCTTTCTTGCAAGAAAGATAGAGACGAAGAAATTGGTTGGTGTATTGGGGATTTTTTTGACATTTTTGTCGAGAATGTTTGGGTAAATCGCACTCATTTTTGCGAGTTTGAGGCGTTTGATTTGGGAGATTTTTTTTCAATCTTTGGAAATGGGGATGATGATTTTGACGAAGTTGGTTCGGTGGTTATCTTTCCCGGGCTTGGGGTGGTGATCGTGGGTGATGTATTTGATGGTTGGTATGTGCACCAATTTAGTGCCGTGTGCTCGTAGGATGTTTTTTCTGTCTTTGTGTTGAGGAGGCTCATCACGGGATTCCGAAATCAAAATTTTGTGGATCGGCTATGGTTATTTTTATCCCTATTCTCCGTGAACTTCTTAGTAGCCGGTACGAGGGATGTTTCCGAGGACGGCTCCCCTTTAAAGTGGGGGAGCCCTTTGATGGCTGCCGTGCTTTCTTGCCGTTCACCTCCTACGCTCGGGACGAGCCTTTTCAAGTGGGGGAGAATGATGAAAATTAGGGCTGTTTTAATATTATCTTGCATTATTACCGTGTATTTTTCCTTTTATTAGTTGTTTAGTATTTTGTTTATATTTTTAGTAGTAGCAAAGGTTGAGAGGAAGCTTGTAAAAGGTTCCATTAGTTAGTGTTGTCATGGATGAGTTGTTATGACAACTCATGGCAACTCATCTCAGGATAATTCATACTATGCTAATAGCTTCTAGAAGGTTTCATTTTGGCATGTGATGTATTTGAGAGTTGGTTATAGTCCACGTGACATCACACGCGCTTACACCCTTTCAACCAGTAGGCGCTTAGGAGATCCCTTCTAGAATCTTCTCTCTCTATCTAAAGGGCCTTAGTCCCTCATTTGTATAGAATTCTACTTTAGAAAGATATAAAGAAATTTTAGTTTCTTTCTCTAAATTGGTGTGGTGCCTTTAGAGTTGCCATTAGACGTGTGGTTACGTCATATTCTGGGTCAGTTTAAGTCAATTCAGTTTGGGCCGATTTTGCTTCCATTTTATTTTTGGATCTACTTGTATTATTTTAGTACAAGGTCAAGTCCTTAATTAGTTCAATTTTGGAGGGTCTCACCCAATCTGGATTCTACTCATCTTTATTTTTGCTTCGGCTGGTCAGAGTTGTTCTGCTCTTCAAAGCTGCATTTCATCGGATTTTCATTATTCCCTCATGGAAGTCCTCTTTTGGATGGCTGATTGTTGGGCTGTGACACGTTTTCAGGTTGTTGGAGTTTGGTGATTATTTTCCAAGGATTCGGATTTTTTTGACAGGTTTGCTTCATATTATTGTTGCCCGTGCTATTCGCTAGCGGTGTTTTGGCCGGGTTGTACGAGATTGGGGTTTTGTTTTGGACATCACATTTTTGAGCATATAATGGAAGCATTTTGATATTTATTTGAAGATCCGTGTTCGAGTTAAAGGGGGAGCATTTTTTCAACAGTTTGGTGCAAATTGATTTCGGTTTGGCACCTCTTATAATTTGAGGGTGTGTGTTGGAATATCTATATATATATATAATTTTTTTACTCAAAAAATTATTTTTGAGTTGAATTTTTTTATATGGTAGTATTTTTGGTCTGGGTAAAATATTACATCGTTAAGGGATTTAGGTGATTGAATCATTAACTATTTAGGTCAATGGGTAACTTAATAAACCATAGTTAGTTTAAGTTGGGGCTTATATTGTGTCCTATTGATACCACTTCGGGAGTCATTGTACGATACACAATTACTAATATATTTCGTATTTTGAAATTCTTCACCTCGTATCTAAATCCAATATTTTCTTTGTACCCAACTATTTGGACATCACATTAACTATTTGGGTCAACAAATACATGACAATATATGCTTTGGATTTAGGTGATTGAATCATTAACTATTTGGGTCAATGGGTACCTTAATTAACCATAGTTAGTTTGAGTTGGGGTTTATATTTTGTCCTATTGATACCACTTCGAGAGTCATACGTACACAATTATTAATAGGGTGTTTTTATATAAACCACACTTTTCTTTATACGGCCCCCGGTTTTATTAGCCCACACTAATGGGAGTTTTTGCTCTAGATATTGATCTCTGAGTTTGCTTCTTGTTGAATAATAGGATTGAATTGTGTGTGTAATTGAGTTCTCTGATTGAATTGTGTGTGTAATTGAGTTCTCTTAGCTTCAAGATAGTTGAATACACAAGCTGCTAATAAATTTTGTGGTCGGGGGCTTTTAAATGGGATCTTTATGTCTTTTTATCAATTTTGTAGTTTAACAAATGCAATCTGTTCGTCGGGGGTTGTTAATGGCTATCATGGGTTTATATAAAAAATACCCTTATTGATATTATATTGTCATGTATTGTTGAGCTCTTGTTCTTTCCTTTTCTCATCACCAATGGGTCTTAATATTATATTAACTATTTTTTATTTTTTATTTTTATATGATTGTTATCGATCCCCAACTGCATACCATGAAGCATTGTCAATTTGTAATTGATTTATGGAATTTGTGCCGCTATCAACAATGGAATAGAGTTTCCAATAATAATAATAAAAAAAATGTACAGCTATGTTTTTGAAGTTTTTAGGTTTATAGGCATGCAAGGTATGTTGGACGAGGTTTTATCTTAACTAAATAGCGAGTTTTCAGGACTTTTTTTTTTCAGTTTATTGGTAAATATGTTTTTTGCATGTCCTATAGTTGGTTTTCGATTTCTTGGTGCGGGTGGTTGATTTGAAAAAGAATTTACATTGGTTTTACCTTGTTCAGGTGGCTCCTTGCGCAGTGTTGGCTTTGGTTATTCATCCATCTACTTCACATCATTTCATCAACAGGATTTTCTGGGCATTCTGTGTATACCTTGAAGCTGTTTCTGTGCTACCCCAACTGCGGGCCATGCAAAATACAAAGGTACAATCTTTTGGAACTATAATTGTGATGTTTCTCTCTCTCTTATTCAAGTATTAATGCTTGCCTGACTTTAATTTTCCTTTTATTTGTCTCAGATTGTTGAACCTTTCACAGCGCATTATGTATTTGCGTTGGGTGTTGCAAGGTTCTTGAGCTGTGCTCATTGGGTTCTACAGGTTCGATTTCCAAACGTGAATAACTGCAGTGTAGATTCAGAAGAAAATCTTTTAATTTTTCTAAAAAATATTTATTCATGAAAATTTGTCAATTCATAAACTTTCGTCATGGAGATTGCTCTAAATCAGCATCCTATTCGCTTAATTATGGCCTAAGGTAGTTACTTAACCATCTAATACCTACTGAAGATTTTAAAGTTGCATGAGTTTGCATCTTTTAGTGGTGTATTGGAGTTGGTTGATAGGGTTGCTGCATTTTGAATAGCTAAGGTGGTGCCTTGTGGTTCTTGAATTAGTAAAGAAATACTGTAAAGGTGCGTTTAAACGTAGTTCCTGTGTGGAGATATTTTAAGGAAAAACCATATTTTTGCACTCTAGTGTTTACCCACGCTATGATATTTTATCCTTCACCATACCAAGATATTTTACAGACCCACAAAGATTTTACAAAGACATTTCATATGGATTTATTGCTAAAATTTTAAAAACAGGGGAAGGGGACACTAAAGCGTAAAAAAACTCATTTTTTTTGTTAATTAAATCCTAGAACTTATTGTCTCTATTTTAAAAGGTCATCGATGCATTTATTACTGGGGCACATAGGGGAGAAATTATGCTCAAAACAGTGCGGGGTCACAAAAATAGCAGACAACAACGAGTATGTGCTTATGGATATTGGAATTGGTTGCTAATGAGAATACAAAGGGTAGACATAATCTCATGTACATGGGTGGAGTTACGTGTTCAGTCAACATCACCGACATACAATTAACTTTTGCGGGATTTGTTGGGCATTAAATTATTCTTTGAGTGTTCGAGCGCAGTAATGCTTGTTAACTGTGAATTATTATTGATTAAATAGTGCTAGAGCGTTTGCCTCTCTCGTGGGGACATTAAGTGGTGATTGAATTTAAAAGTACTCGATGTGATTGATTAATTTCTTTGATTTTGTTTGCACTCGATAGATTGTGGACAGCAACCGTGGCCATCTTATTGCAGCCCTTATTTATGGATTGTGGCCTTTTATGGTTCTCGTCTCAGAAATTGTCCAAACTTTCATATTAGCAGACTTTTGCTACTACTATGTTAAAAGGTCTAATTAATAAACTTTTCTTAGTGCTCCTTTCTCTCCTATTTAGGCATATTTATGCCATTGTTTATTTTCTTAACAAGTCCTTTTTCTTTTGCCAGTGTTCTTGGAGGACAGCTCGTTCTACGTCTTCCGTCTGGAGTTGTCTAACTTGGGATCTTATGAGCATATGGATCGTGAGTGAAATTCAACTTCAGTATGCAGTTGCTCTTAAGTTAATTTTGGTCACGAATTTTTTTGTTCCATGGAGATCAATGGTGCTGAAAATCAAGTGGATATTTGTTGAGATGGGGATGTGGCACTTTCTAAATTAGAACTTGAAATTGACATATTTGATTAAGTTAATTATGAATCTATTTAGTTGTTCACGTTTTCTTACTGTTGAGCTCTCGATAATCAGCACTTGTGAACTCCGCCCCCCCAGAGTAATTCAAGAGTCATTTGTGAAAAGTCATTTGTGCAGTCATTGGGGAATGGGGGCATAGGGTTAAGAAATTTTTTTGGTTTGAAGAATTCGATGGGATTTCTTTGTTGCAGTTTGTGCGACTTATATCGTAATTTTATTTCCAAAACTCGAACTCGCCCTGCAATGATAATTGTGAAACCCGCCATGTCCCAACACGACGCATTTAATAGATTTTTACATATCTATATTTTATAACTATAAAATGGTAGACTATAATCAATTATGAGAAATCACCTAATAAGATATAGAGGTGGTCAATGATCTCCCTTTGGTATGAAGAGCTTGAAACTAAAATTTCTATCTTAAAACATGTTTAGTATGAGGTTCTTTTCCATTAATATTACATGCATACCTTACTAAAGTACTCTCGAAAAGAACTTTTGACACGTGACTTAAAAATCGTCACTTCAAAGTGTTGATCGGCAATAGCCGGTTATTATAACAAAACGGTTTTCTCAATGTTTTATTGGATTTTAAAAATAAGAAGTGTTCAAATCAATGAAAAACTTAGCCATTATTGTTTGAACAAAAAATTCTCATCATTACCGTCTTCATATAAGTAGAATTCTATTTCCAGATTGAAATATAAGTTTTTTTTTTTTTTTTATATATTTCTCATTTTCTTATAAATTGTGTTCATCTACTGTAATTATAAAAGTAAGTTTTTATACATTCCTTATTATCTTATTTTTTTTTAATCATAATAAATACATTAACTGAAAAATTGATTTTGAATAAGATTTAATACAAAAATGACTTCGTAATTTTTTTTTTATTTTGCTTTTGCAAATAAATAACAAAGTGCTTAGTAATTGTATTGTTTGTTATTTTTTTTTCAAGTGAAATTATGTCGAATATGATTGCAAATGTAATTGTGATACGATATTGCGAAAATGACAATTATTTCTTTTATTTTCAATTTTTTTGTGCGAAATTGCATCATTAGTATATCTATATATATAATAGTTCTTGTTATCATTTGTTTATTTTCTAATAATTTTTTTGTTATAGGAAATCATTAATAAATCTATTTCGTTTGGTGGTCATAGTCCTTATAGAGGAATTCATATTGCAAAAGAACAATTTTTTTTTAAATATCACATTACGGTATTTTATAAATTTGCATCGCAATGCGAAATGGGTATTTCTTACTAAAAAATACATATTTCTCATTGCGAAATATACCCATTTCGTGTTATGAGATGAACATTGCTTATATCTATATTCAGTGTAAGACCACATTTTTGGAACTGAAAAATATAATATATGTTAAACATCATAATTTCAATCTTACATTTGAAAAAAAAGTGGCCCTCCTAAAGATTGCATTAATTTTTTTGCAAACAAGTGCCTTCAAAATATACAAATGTGAAAATAACTTAATTAGCAATTCACCACTGAGACCAAACATATCTCTCATTTTGTATGTTCTAAAGAGAATATATATCTTTAAATTATATAAAAGAAAGAGATAATATAATATTACAGCCAAATTTACCAAACATTTATAGAAAAAGATAATATTCCACTCCTTGAAAGATGCTTGGCTTATGTTAAAAGTAATTATGACTTATATACAAATTGAAGAGCTTGTCCATATGTAATGAGTTCATATAACAACTTCCTTTTAATTTCGCTGTAAGACCCGTGTTTTTAATTCGGTATTTATTTAATAAATTGGAATATTCGAGAAAAATAAAATTTTGAATTTAATGATTTATATTATGTAAATATGTTGGTTTTAATATTTGAAAAGTAGATTTTCAATCGGAATTAAAATCGGAGTTAAAATTGAGTTTTACTTGAGTTTTTAATGAATTTTACTTTATATAATAAAACTACCAGCTCTGGGCATTTTCGCCATGGGCGAATCGATTCGCCCTTCGCCGAATCGATTCGGTCGAGGTGGCAGGCACAATTTGGGTCGTTGGGTTAGATAAAGTTTTAGCTGGATTAAAACTCTTAATGACTATTTAATGCTTCTAATTCGTGAGAGACTTCTCATAATCATTTTTTCCAAGTTTTTTCACCAGAGAGCGCTTCCAAAATATTTTCCTCTCAACCACAAACATCAACCTCCAACTTAATCAAAGTTTTGTCACAAGTTTTGAATGCTTAATTGGGGTTTAATCAAGATTGTCCAAGAACTACTCTTTGCTAATTTTTCGAGAGGAATTCAATCGTGGTACCAGATTTTTTTCATCTTAATCATAGGCATGAATACTCTATTCCCTTCCTTTGGTATTATGCGTTTTAAGTGTTACCTAAATCCTTAATCATGCTTTTTTAAAAGAAATTAGCAACATAATTAGGAAAAGTGGTCACTAAATTATGGGTTGTTTTGATGAAAACTTTTAATATGTTATAATATTCACAACTCTTGGGTGCGTAGGACGATGAGTGGATTTTGAGTTTTATTGGTGTAGTTTGCATGTAGAAAAACTTGGTTTTGAATTAAATGATTCGGGGAACATACACTACACCAAAACACGCCATTAGTAACACAATTTTACTGTTACTAAAAATATTAGTAACACAATTTTTTCGTTAGAAAAAAGGCGTGGGGCACGAAGCTAGTAACGAAAAAATCTGTTACTAATAGTAACGGTAAAATTCAGAATTAGTAACGGTAAATTCTGTTACTAATGGCAACGGTTAAATTCAGAATTCGTAACGGTAAAATTATGTTACTAATAGTAACGGTAAAATTCAAAATTAGTAACGCTAAAGTTGTGTTACTAATGGTAACGGAAAATTCAGAATTAGTAACGGAAAATTTATGTTACTAATAGTCACAGAAAATTCGGAAATAGCAACAGTGAAATTCTGTTACTAATAGTAACGGTAAAATTATGTTACTAATCTTAGTACATATTTAAAAAAAAAAAAATCAAGATCCAATATCAAGAATTTAAAATCAGGAACACTAATTAAATCCTAAAAACACATACAAAAATAGTGACCTAATCATATTTCAAACTAATCAACTCGAAAATAAACACAAATAATTTAATTTTTTTGAGAGTTTCCTTTGTTTATAAAACTACCCATCTCATTTAAGAAAGAAAAAAATACTCCAACAATAATACAAACAATCCATCATAAACATCATATAAACAAATGCCAACTCAATTTGTGAAAATAACACCAATACTTAATTCAAAAATATTTATTACATAACATAAATATTAGTAAACAATATAAAAAAATTGAACAGAACTTCCTTTATTTATAGGACTATCTGCTCTGTTTAAGAAATAAAAAAATAACACAATAATATTCAACATATGACGCTTATGAGATTAGAGTCCAGATCCTGCATTGTTCATTGCCTCGTATGCATGTCCTGCGGTCCCAACACTGTCACCTTTTTTATCAAAAAATATTTTCTCCCAATTTTCGAATCGCCGAAACCTAAAATAAGTGAGCAAAGACAAATCAAAACATACATTAGGACTTCAATAGTAATTTAAACACATACTCAATAAAGGAATCATTTACATGCACTTACTTTTCTCAATAAAGAAATCAGTACCTTGAATTAGTAATCATAACTATTGGTAAACATTACTATTGATAAATATAGATAAGTGAATCCAACAGTACCAAAATTCAAAAACCAAAAACACTCTTTAACAAAAGAAGAAAACATTTACATGCACTTACTTTTCTCAACAAAATATCAAAACAACAAAAACACGTTTACTTTCACTCGTTTCATTTACCTCCATCAATCACTATAGTTGCGTAACCTGAAACATGGAACATCTAAAATGTAAAATATGGAACATGGAACATCTAGACGAAACATGGAACATGGAACATCTAAACAAAACAGTGCTGAAATTCTAGTGCAGCGAGTTCAATGGTGAGCCAACTAAAAAAATGCTTAAACAAAAGAGTGCTGAAATTTTAGTGCAATAGTGTTGAAACAAAAATAGAAAACAATACGTACAAAGGGAAGACTGAATATGGAGCAGGAATATGTGATCATAATATAATAACCAAGGAGGAGCAGGAATATGAATATGGAAGTCCAAAGGGAAGACTGATAAAAATTAATTAATTATTCATCAATGTACTGTGACAACATTTCAGCAAGATTAAGCCACCGGAAACAACAAAATCTTCTTATGTTGATCAGCAGAGTAATTTATTGTATTCGATGAGACATCTTTAGTTTAACTAGGAAATTCTGTATTTAAAAAAAATAAGCTAATATTTTTTTCTCAGTGTTGGATGTATTCGCAAATCCTAACCTGATGTGCCCCTTCCAAGGCGATGAACTGGAACAGGATGTGGTTCTTCACGAAATAATAAAGAGCTCTGCTTGCTTGAATGCCAATGGATTTGTGTAAGAATAGTCCGCTGCTGGAATAATCCTCTAGGAAGAACTTGCAAACCAGATGCCTTATTTAGTCCGAAGCTGCTCAACAAGTACGACGCATTAGGCTCTTTCCAAGGAAATCGGTGATATCCTAGTTCTGAACCAGCTCTATAAATTAAAATTCATCAAAAAACAATACATGATTCTCAATTGAAAGAAAACAAATAATAATATGACAAATATTGATGAACAACCTAAGAAGTAAACATACATATGTAAACATATATTGATGAACATCTGCTCAGAAGGAAACATACATATGTAAACATATATTGGGATTGGTTTATTTTTCATGAGCAATAATTATTTTAGTTCATTTCTCACTTTTATAGTGTTTGATTTTCATAAAGATTCAGGTTTTCATGGCGAGTATGCTCTAGTTTTTAGGGTGGTTGACAATGGATTATCACCTAATCCAGCTCATTTGGCCTTTGGCCATGATATGGATAATCGTGCAAAGCAACGTGATGGAAAAAGAATTGGCTAGAGTAAGAAATTTGCATGCAAAGGTAATGGGTTTGAACTCTACAAAATTGGTGACACGCGTCAGCAATGGTGCTAACATGAGCACATTATATGATGCCAGGCCCAACTGTTGGCTGGTGATGAAATTGAGTTTGACAGGGAAATATCACCCAAATGGAAGATAACTGTCCATAAACCCAAGAACCACTTCTAAATAAGGAATTTTTGTCTTTTAGTAGGTTAATTAAAAATAAGTCCCCAAAACAGCTTCAATTAGAAGATCAGGGGAAAAAAACGGAATTAATCAAAAGCTTGCTTCTGTTAAAATCATGATAATTGAAGAGAGATTTACTAAGACCAAAGAAGATGCGTTTGCATGAATTAAAACGGACTATCCTAATCGATACATATAAATAAAATAAAATTAAGGACTACCCTTATCTGGGTGGCCAATGCCACGATGTTATTTTCATGACTCGAACATCAGCGCCCAACATGGTAAGGATGAGGATATTTAAAGATTCAATATGTTATTGGGACTAATATTTGTAGTGATATATCCATAAACATAGAAATTTCACCATAGGGCCATAATATGTTTTACCTGGAGAGAAGTGAGTGCCAGATCAGTAATATGCAAGCCTCCTAAGTCCAGCATTGATAAGTTTGTAAGCGAAGAGAGAAGTGTAACCCCATTTGCTGTCACACTTGTTTTTGAAATGGACAATTTCTCCAAAGTTGCAATGGACATTAGATATCTAATGACAGTATTAGTAACCTTGGAGCATCTCGAAAGGTCGACTTTCTTTAAACATGGCATAACTGAAATAAGAAACAAAACATGCATGTGTGTTATTTCAACATTCAAGCCGTTGGTCGAAAACATAGCTAACTGTCCAAATCATTTTTTGTTGCAATGATACCTATAATGGGACAAAGGATAGAGCTATGGATGTACAAGTTAGAATCAGGAATAATACAGATATATTCTAACATGAAAAGAAATATTTTCTTTATAGAAATAAAGATTGCTTCTTGTCAATTTGTTTAGTATGAATACAAACTTGAGGTTAAATGCCTATCAGTAGACCAAATGTCAAAAGATATTCATAGTGCTATGGTATGTTTTCCTTGTCAGTAATAAAGAAAAAGTACCTACCATAACAAATAAGGTGATTTCTTCGTTGTTGGCTGTACCGAAATTGGAGGCCAGTTTTGGCTCTATTTCCGGAGACTCTACCTGTGTCTGCCATGAGGGCTGGTTGCGAAAGACTGTTGGTTGGGGCAAAATCTGCAATTGCCAGCTCCTCCTGAGATCCTAAATGGGGAATTATTAACTTCATCACAAAAAGACTATATAAAATAATATAAACAATTTAAAAACACGGTCAATTATCATTTCAGTCATGGCCTAAAACCCTACTACCTCAAGACTCAAGATAAAATTGGTCAATTCAGATTTATATGGCTAATTTATGTTCTAATATTATTTTTTGTCATGATAGTACTATCGCGATGGGTACAGTGAGCCACCGTGATGCTGATGAATGTGTCATGGTCCATAATCTTGAGGATGAGCTTGTATTGTTCACCTGACCCCAGATACTCTGCCATGAAGGTTAATTTTTTGTTCCACACTAGGGTGTTTCCCTGCCCCGCTTCATTTGAATATATGTACAACTCGTGAGGCTACAACAAGAGTAGCATGAATGTACATGCAGAAGGAATATACAAGAATGAGAATGCACTTAATACATTGAGTAGTAATATATGTATAAATATTATATTATAATCAATCTATGAGACTAACAACAAACAATGCGTGTGTATATTCTATGAGACTAACAACAAACGTATTGTTGACTATATCATTAACCGTTACCTGTTAGCCTCTTAATCACCAACTCAATATATTAAGTGCATTCTCATGCACAACGCACACGTATTGTTCCAAACTTACTATCTAGTCACTGAGCGAGAGAGACAGGTATATCCAGTTCCTCTATCTTGGTTTCTTATTTTTTTTTGT
This sequence comes from Sambucus nigra, assembly GCA_949130495.1. NCBI lineage: Eukaryota > Viridiplantae > Streptophyta > Magnoliopsida > Dipsacales > Adoxaceae > Sambucus > Sambucus nigra. Next base: position 452,658,958 of record OX422210.1, on the reverse strand, counting down.
GTAAATGGGAAAATCATTTCCATCTACAACGAGGTTCCAATAATTGGCGAGGATAGTGACCTCCAACAAACCACCACGTCCCAAACACAAAAAACCTGTACCCAAAAATAGACTTGTCCCACCCCCCGAACCCACCAAACCGAGAGGGCTCCGAGTTGAATCGAAGATGGAAGAGAAGTGTTTGGACAGTCAGATCCTGGTTTCGCTTAATGATGTGGTCTAAGATTGCGTGAAGAGGTGGTTTCAAGATACTCTCAAGGAGGCCAAAGCCGACTACACCTCCATGCAAGTCTTTGTGGGTTAGATGTACTTCACTGGCTATGGTGTCCCCAAAGATGCCCATAAGGTATTTCATTTTTTTACCCCCTGCTTAAATACTTTAATTATATCAACTGCTCAATTTTAAATTAAGGGGTTCTCCACCTATATTCAACATTCAACATTCATTTATTTTTTATTTTTTTAGCCCCTGCTGAGTTACAGATAAGTAAATAATTACTAATTGTAAAATGGTCAAATTACGTATATTCAACATTCATACCCAAATGATAAGGTTATGATGTACTTTTCATATTTATGATTATTACTTTCATTTAATGGATTGGAAATGAAGCACTACAAAAGTGAAAAGTGAACTAAAAACAATTATTTTCCACGGAAAGAAATTAACTCCAATGAAAAAAAGACTTTTCATTTTCCCCCCTATAGAAATGATTGCATAAAGTAAGAAATGTTAGAAGTAACAAAAGAAGACAACCAGCCAAGCAGAAAAATCTAACACTCAAAGCATGCTTAGCCATAGTTGCATTCAACTGTTTCTTAAAAGTTTTGTGATTATCACCTTTAGTCCAACTCTCCCAAGCCGTAGTGCAATCAATTTCTTGTAGTTTGATCCACTTTACGAATATCATTAGAGCCCTCTGAAGCCATCCAAGCCTACTTGATAATTCCAGCACAATCCAATTTTAGGGGCTAAGTATGTTAGTAATGGAATCGACCACTCCTTCACACATTTTTATTGAACTCTTCAACACCATTATCCATAAGCCCATGGAATTGTTGTTGCAACAAAAATAAGCAGTTAACTTGATTAGATATGAAAGGCAAGCAAACTTTATGGCACTAGAAAAGCAAGTGACATCTATTACATATCAAACCCAAAACTTCAGTTCACATATGTATTTTCACAGACTAACATGATGTTGATGATATAATATTTAAGTACAGGGTGGGCGCTAAAGTAATTATCACGATAAGAAAACAAAAATTAAAAGGAAAATGATTCAGTGCCACCTAACAGTTCTGAATTTTAATTTCACATTTGACTAATAGATCTAACAGTTCTTGTGTATGCACTGTTGCTTCACAAAAATGTGTCATCAGACTTACCAGAACAAAAAAGAAAATGTTTAGCAGAAAGTATACCACTAGATGCAAGGTAGCATAAGTAAAACCATTTGATAACCTTCATTTGAATCTGGTACTATCTTTATCGATGCTGTCAGCGTCTGAGTTCTCTGATTGCTGCGGATTGCACTGCAGCTCAAGTTACTATGATGAAGTATACGACTTTGTGTCTTTGTTTTAAATGTGTGTTGATTCAATTTTCTGGAAAATGTTGTTGTGTCCATGTTTTGATTACAATGCTATCAACAAACTGAAATTTGGTGTTTGTGTCAATTTAAACACGATGTTTCAATATTTTCAATGTTACTTTAAGTACTTTAAGTGAATCAGTTACCAACCTTCGTTTAACTTTATTTCAAATCATTAACGGACTGCTGACTGGGCATTTCTATATTTTGAATAGATAGAAGATGAAGAATAGCACACAAAAGATGAAGAAAAGCACGAAATCAAAGATGGATGGGAGGTCTTGTTATGAGCCTGGAAATTAAGACAAATTAAAGATTTAGTTTGAAAACGAAATTAAAACAAATTAAATATTTACGAGAGAACTGAAATCCAAGAGATAGTTCAAGAACTGTATAGGTAATTAAATATAAACATGTTCTGATATTCAGTGAATTTATTTTCCATCGAAACAAATTCACGTAGTAAAACTGGAAACCAACATGACTCAAACTGCACACTGGATGTGCTATTACAACCCTTTATATGGCGTGGAGTTCATCCTCAATGTATAGGTAAAACTCAAGAATTTAATCAAGGTGAGATGTTATGCATTCAAAAGGGACATATTTTGGAAGTTGATAAAAATCCAGGGAAAAGAGGCAGCTACCTTGAATGGCTTTAAAAGACCCATTTATATTTGCACTCTTCTTCTCTGACCATCAGATACGTTGTGCATTCTCCATGATAGATCAACATCTAAAACCTGTAATATAATGAGAACACACTGAAAGTTAATAGCTCAAATATGCAAATATTTTACGGGTGCCAAAAAATACAAACACTATTTGGTCACTTATTTAGCTTTAGGGACAAAAGCAAACATAATGTTTTCCTAACACCAATTCACATCGTCATAATAGATAACATATATTTAGTCACATTTCTATCATTTCATGAATATAAAAAACTATTCAAAGGAAATAATTCAGACCAACCTAGAAATGACTTTCAACTCCCCTTCGCTCTAATGCTCCGACAATATTTGTTCGATCCAGACTTGAAACTATATCGCAAGGAACGAGAGCTGTAGAAAGTGCATCTAACCATTCTTTCACCCCTTCCATGGGTTCTGAAAGCTAAAGAAGATATAAGAATAAAGTGAAATTTTAATATCGAGGCTACGAAACAACATAATCCCACAGAATCATAAAGGGGAAAATCTCACCTTGAGACGATTGTCATGATATAACTGTGAAAACCTCAGCTTCAGTCTATCTAATTCACTTTCTACATTCTCCCAAAGCAAAATTTGAAAGTATTTGAAGTCCTGTAAGCTGACGTCTAGATAAATCACCACATTATCCAAGGATGCACATTCCCATCTCTAATCCATAACATGATACATATGAAACAAAAGTCTAATAACAAGGCTGGAAATATCACCCACAAACCAGGCATTATTTGGTAAAAATAAAACTACAGCCTCAAATGGCAAAATAGTCAATCCTAGGTAGCTATTGATTGTTTTATGGATCATGTTAGAGTAAGGTAATCTAGGGAATTTCAATTGAGAAACAAAATGTTGTGCTAGTTGATAGTTTATGTCCAAATATGTAGTTGATAGTTTGGGGTGGAAAAAGTTCGCACTCCTCAAATAAAATTCAAGGCAAATGCCCAAATCGTTCATCACCAACTTATAATGTATAGGTTATAAGTCATTTCCATGGCCAACATAATATCAAAGAGACTAAGTTTCTATAAGAATTATAACAAACACCAGCCTCACATCACATGACTAAATCAGAACATTTTTTTTGCCAAAAATAATATTTGTCATATATTGGCACATAGGCACTGCTAATGAAAACAACAAAGTAACAAATGCCTAATTGAAAGTTCAAAGAGTATCTTGTCCTAATCTTAATCACCAACACAACCATAACACATAACCACCAGAAAAAAAAAATATATATAGATAGATAAAGAGAGAGAGAGAGAGAGAGAGAGAGAGAGAGAGAGAGAGAAACGTACCTAGTTCTCCCAAATCACAAGGATGTCAGTGATTTGGTGAGCTTCGAAGAACCCTAGGTCGCGATTTGGGTCACGATATAAAGGTATGAAGCTTTGAAGGTATGAAGATTTGAGTCGAGATTTGAAGATTCAAAGATTTGAAGGTGTGAAGTTTTGGAACCTAGGTCGCGATTTTGCTTCGCGGTTTAAAGAGCTTTGGGTTTGGGAAAGTTTTGGAGAGAGTCGTCCTTAGAGAAAAATTTTAACCTGCTTTTTCAGAAAAAAATTACTTTTAAAATATTCAACTAATATTAGTAACACTTATTTAAGATTACTAACGGTATTATACTGTAAGAAATAGTAATGGTAAAGTATTGTTAGTAATACTAAAAATAGTCTGTTACTAAATGAGCATTTTGGTGTAGTGATAACTCATATAAATTGTGTAAGTGTTATGGAATTTTGTTGTGTAAATAATGAATTCATGTGTAATTAATCTAAAATATTTAAATAGGATTAATTACGTATTTGTGACGGCGCTGTGATTTAATTATGATTAAATTAAACTCAACCATTACGAGTAGATTTACATGTGGTTTAATTATGCATGTTTGTGCGACTTGTTAATATTATTATATTGCCTTTACGACGATGTGATTGTTGGGTATTTATGCTTTCCCTATATTTTAGGATGCTTATTAGGTATGGGACTAGCGGGTAGGCATTTGGATGATTTACGCCTTCTAGGTATGGGACTAGTGAGGATAGATTCTTGTGATTTTATTATGTCGGGGGTGGGCTGATTTTTATATTTTTATCGTCGTTGCGCTAGCATAGGCACGAGATTAGGATGAGATTAGTGTTGAGAATTCATCCTATACATAGGGTAGGCCGTATTTGTATTTTGAGGACCCTTAGGTATGAGACTAGGGGTGTTTTGAGGATCTCACATCGATAAAAGGATGGGGTTAATTATATAAAATAACGAGCATGAGAAATTGAGATTTATTACCTAAGATAATAAAATGGGTATTGAAATATATTGGCGGCGTAAAAATTGCAGGACCAACAGTTAAAAACGGGTTGGCTGACTATTGCGACGTGTGGGTGTGTGGCATCTGAGTAATTACAAGGCTGACAGTTTAAACGGGCCTGCTGGCTAAGAAGACGTGTCGTGCGTGGAACGTTAGCATAATTGTCGGATTGACAATTTAAACGGATCGATTGGCTATGCGAGGGGAATGTGTGTGGTGTAGAACAACGGGAGTACCAAACCAAACAAAGTATAATGCGATAACGATTTATATTAATTATATTAATCGGGCTATTTAAACTAAATAGTTGGAAATTATGACTTGGAGATCGCGTAGTTCATGCTGTAGCTTATGTTGTTTATTTATTAGCATCGTTGATTTTTATCTCGTTTAAATTAACATATTCTATTGTGATATTTATCATGTATATTGCTACTGTCTGGGTTCACAGACCCTATTTGAGGGGAGTAGTGTGTATTCATGCTCGGGATTCTGACCTCTTGCGTTGACTAACTTTTTCAGGAATAAATTTGGAGAAGCTGCATAGGATTATTTGAAGACTTTCTTGGAGGTGCAACTGGAGTTATTTACTTTATGCTTATTAGTTTCGTTTCGTTTCCTTTCCTTCGTATTTACATTAAGACTCAGTTTATGGTATTGTTGGGCCATTCAGTTCCAAAGTTGTTATGGGTTTTATTCAGATATTTCATTATGAATTTTAATTAAAGTTTATTTAGTTTTATATTATTGGAGATTAGTTTATTATTTGGAGTTTAGCATGATGATGGATCTTTTATCGCTTCGTCAGATGGTTTATCTTTTGGGATTGAATATCATTTATCTTGTGGATTGATTTTATATGTCTCATAACTGTCACATGCTAACAATGTTATTTATTTACTCGCACCCGACTTAGTTTTGGTGGCGACCGACGCCATAATTTAGCGAGATGTGACAGATGGTATCAGAGAATGGTCTTAGGTCTCGTTGGTTGTGAGTCCGTTTAGCTTCCGCATTATCGATATTTAATTCCTTTTATTGATTCATACTCCTTAAGATAGAGGGCCTAGCATACGTGTTAGATGTGTTTCTTGGAGATATAGAGTTTTTCATTAATGACGTTGTAGGCATTGAGTTTAGAATTAGTAAGCTTGATGTGAGGATATTTATAGTTAATTTTGGAGACAATACTTATTTGGAAGATCGTTATTTGGAGACGATATTTTTTTGGAGATGATTTTGGAAATACTTATTTTGGTTATATCTTGTAGCGATGCAGCGATGTGATTTGATTAAAGGATTTATATGTTGCGAAGATTATCGGAGTTAGAATCGAGTGGTGATTTACGAGAGCGCGGGGTACGCCGTTATTTTAATAGTTATGTATACATATATAGGCGATATATATTATTTTATTGTTCGTAGGTAAGTGTACATAGGATTGAGTGTATGAGCGTCCAATGGCGGCATTCTAAGGGCATGTATATATGAGCGTTATTTCATTTTGCATTATTTACATTTGACGTTTATGCTTCGTCTAATTTCGAGGATGAAATTCCTTTATTAGTGGGGAAGTATGTAACACCCTGTGTTTTTAATTCGGTATTTATTTAATAAATTGGAATATTCAAGGAAAATAAAATTTTGGATTGAATGATTTTTATTATGTAAATATATTGGTTTTAATACTTGGAAAGTAGATTTTCAATCGGAATTAAAATCGGAGTTAAAATTGAGTTTTTAATAAATTTTACCTTATATAATAAAATTAGCAGATTTGGGCGTTTTCGTCAGGGGCGAATCGATTCTCCCCTCACCGAATCAATTTGATCGAGGCGGCAGGCACAGTTTGGATTGGTGGGTTAGATAGAGTTTTAGTTGGATTAAAACTCTTAATGACTATTTAATACTTCTAATTCGTGTGGGGACTTCTCATAATCACTTTTTCCTAAGTTTTTCACCACCGAGCCCTTCCAAAATATTTTCCTCTCAACAACAAACATCAACCTCCAACTTAATCAAAGTTTTGTCACAAGTTTTGAAGGCTTAATTTGGGTCTAATCAAGATTGTCCAAGAACAATTCTTTGCTAATTTTTCGAGAAGAATCCAACTGTGGTACCAGATTTTCTTCATCTTAATCATAGGTATGAATACTTTATTCATTTCCTTTGGTATTATGCATTTTAAGTGTTACCTAAACCCTTAATCATGCTTTTCCTAAAAGAAATTAGTAACTTAATTAGAAAAAGTGGTCACTAAATTCTGGGCTATTTTGATGAAAACTTTTAATATGTTATAATATTCATAACTCTTGGGTGCGTAGGATGATGAGTGGATTTTGGATTTTATTGATGTAGGTTGCATGTAGAAAAACCTTAGTTTTGAATTAAATGATTCGGGGAACGTATAACTCATATAAATTGTGTAAGTGTTACGAAATTTTATTGTGTAAATAATGAATTCATGTGTAATTAATCTAAAATAATTAAATAGGATTAATTACGTATTTAGAACGACATTGTGATTAATTATGATTAAATTAAACTGAACCATTACGAGTAGATTTACATGTGGATTAATTATGCATGTTTGTGTGACTTGTTGATATTATTATATTGCCTTTACGACTACCGGATTGTTGGGTATTTATGCTCTCCCTATATTTTAGGAAGCTTACTAGGTATGGGATTTATGGGTAGGCCTTTGGATGATTTACGCCTTCTAGGTATGAGACTAGCGAGGGTGAATTCTTGTGATTTTATTATGTCGGGGGTGCGCTGATTTTTATATTTTATCATCGTTGTGCTAGCCTAGACATGAGACTAGGATGAGATTAATGTTGAGAATTCATCCTATACATAGGGTAGGACGTATTTATATTTTGGGGTCCCTTAGTTATGGGACTAGGGGTGTTTTGAGGATCTCACATCGATAAAATGGTGGGGTTAATTACATAAAATAATGAGAACATAAGAAATTGAGATTTATTACCTAAGATAATAAAACGGGTATTAAAATATATTGGTGGCGTAATAATTGCACGACCGGCAGTTAGAAACAGGTTGACTGGCTATTGCGACGTGTGGGTGCGTGGCGTCTTATTAATTGTAGGGCTGACAGTGTAAACGAGCCGACAGGCTACGAAGACCTGTCGTGCGTGGAACCTCAGCATAATTTCAGGATTGACAGTTTAAACGGTCGACTGGCTATGCGAGGGGAATGTGTGTGGTGTAGAACAATGGGAGTACTACACCAAACAAAGAATAATGAGATAACGATTTATATTAATTATATTAATCAGACTATTTAAATTAAATAGTTGGAAATTATGGCTTGGAGATCGCGTAGTTAATGTAGCTTATGTTGTTTATTTATTAGCATCGTTGATTTTTATGTCGTTTAAATTAAAATATTCTATTGTGATATTTATCATGTATAATTCTACTGTCTGGGTTCACGGACCCTATTTGAGAGGAGTAGTGTGTATTCATGCTCGGGGCTCTGATCTCGTGCGTTGACTAATCTTTTCAGGAATAAGTTTGGAGAAGCTACATAGGATTATTTGAGGACTTTCTTGGAGGTGCAGCTGGAGTTATTTACTTTTTTGTTAGTTTCGTTTCATTTCCTTTCCTTCCTATTTACATTGAGACTCAGTTTATGGTTTTGTTCAGTTCCAATGTTTTTATGGGTTTTATTAAGATATTTCATTATGATTTTCAGTTAAAGTTTATTCAGTTTTATATTATTGGAGATTAGTTTATTATTTGGAGTTTAGCATGGTGATGGATCTTTTATCATTTCGTTGGATAGTTTATCTTTAGGGATTGACTATCATTTATCTTGTGGATTGATTTTATATGTCTCATATCTGTCACATGCTAAGAATGGCATTTTATTTACTCGCACCCGACTTAGTTTTGGTGGTGCCCGACGCCGAAATTTAGTGGGGTGTGACATTCGCAGTGAGAGCTCGCACTATCTTTTCACATAAGTATTTTGCAGTGAAAAGTTTGACTGCAAAATTTTTAATCCTTATTAATTCACTCGCTGGTAATGAATTAATATTGATTTTTTTTTATTGTTGAATACTAAACAAATTCATAATGTATTACATTATTTGGGTTATGCGTTACCAATATCTTTACACGTATCTATATGTTATTTAAGTAGTCCTGGCTAGAGGAAATTAGAAATTTTTGTTTTATATTGATGATTTTTAAAACTTTGTCTGCTCCCTCTAGCGAGGACTACAAAAAATGAGCAGTATCTATGTATGTATGTATGTATGTATGTATGTATGTATATGTTGGAATTATCTTCTTCGTAATGATGGATTTGATTCAATGTACTGAGAGGAAAAGTGATCTAACTTTTCAGGTAGTAATTATGAAAGGCTACATATTCAATAAAGTTAATTATTCACAAAGTTAATTAATTATCTCTATATAGACGAAAAATGTGGATTCGATATCTAAAAGTTTAGATAATAAAACGACATGACGTTTGTGTTATCCAATTTCTCTTTACGCAGTGCTTATATCTATAAATATAGATGAATCCCATTAGCATTGAGTATTCATTTGCATCCTCTTTCTACAAAATATGAGCACTGAAATCCTAATACTCTTTCTACTTTTTTTAGTAAAAAATTTTTCAACTCATCAGAAGTTTGGAAGAATATTTGGATATAGAAACAAAGTGGAGACAAGAGTTTGAAGGAATTGAGGATGTTATCCATAAATTGGAGATGTATGTTTCATGATATTGGTTTCTTAACATAGCCAATACATCAGTAATGGATACTATGTACTGAATCTGTGAGGAAACTAATATTTCAAAACCAATTGTTCACACCTTACTCTTAAGAAAATGAAGAAAACTGAAGGAACTTTTAGTCAGTTAGATTTTTGACACGTATTTTCACTTGTTTTCGATGTTCCAAACAATAGCAAGACTGTCTGGATTTGTAAATTAAGTAAAGACGAGAGATGGAATACATCAAAGAAGGTCTAAAGACTACTTTAGAAACCTCGACATTTAGGAAGACGATTTAAATCGGTTTTACCCTAGATGTTTCCTCTTTTGACTCTGTCAGGATGGTGATGCTCGGGTGGACTACTTGTATAAAACCAAAACATCTCATTTATACTAGTTTTACCGAAACAAATATTATTACCTCGATAGGATATTCCTTATATTCTTTTTCCATGTTGTTTACGGAATCTAGTTCTTTTGGGGTTATAGTTGATGGTTGGTTCTGAATTCCATCTCTACTACAGAGACGTGAGAGTTTCTTCTCATTCAGGTCCTTGTGCATATGTTGCTTTCATATTACTAGTTCCCTCCTTGCTACTTGAGTCTCACATACTCAGAGGAGAAAACTACTAGTATGAAACCGACATATGCATTTGAAACTGTAGTAGTGAAAATGAGATTGTTTTGGTTTCATACACGTAGTTATTTCCAAGCTTCCCCAACCTGTCATAGTAAAAGACTATCGTGAAACCAACATAGACCTTCAAACTGCCAAAGTTGCTAAAGAGGTATTTATGCCATATTCAAGAGAGAGTGAAGAACACAAAAAATTAATTTCGTGAGTTACCCTTTAAAATTTATTTCAAAATGTTGTTCACGCTCTAAACAATAACCAGAAGCTGTATTAGAAAATTTTAACATGTTATGATTACGTTCCAAATAATGACAAGATATTGTATCGAAACATGTAACAAGTTGTAATTATGAGATACGTATTTCGCACGAAGAAGTATTATATTTCGCACTGAGAAATATAATTTTTCCCAATGTGAACTATGATAATTCTCACTGCAAGATATACTAATTACTTATAATATTATATGAAGTGCAGGTCGTAAATTCCTACATGCGTTTAACTGTTGGGTCAGTAGTCCCCTAGAGGAAATCAACAAACTTATTCTTTAATAATTTAATTATTTTAACGGTCATAGCTTGAGGAAGAATTTTTTTTTAGTTGAAATATAACAAAATATTGAGATATTTTCAAACAAAATTTTATTTCATCAAAATAAAGTAGTAACTTTGTATCAAAATTAAACTTTTAACAACATAGAAATTTGTTCCAATGAATTTTTGATTTTTTATCAGTAATTACTTAACTTAATGGCGATTTTTTTTATTTTTTTTCTTAAAACTTATTATCATAATATATATACATTTCACACTGTGATATTACTTAATATTGCAATATGAAAAATGATAATTTGCAGTGCAAAATTTAAAATTTGGACAATTACTTAAAATCAATCAATATAATTTTTATTACTAGTTTATTATGCCCTTAGTTATTTCCTCCTTACATGTCCTACTATTATCAGATGCAAAATTTTTAAATCTACCACATTTAGTCAACCTTTTAGCCTCTCCTTTCGATGGAATCATCTTTTTCTTGGATGACCAGGATGTTTCTTTGTATTCGGTTATATGATGAGCGCATCCTTTAACTTGAACTCTGGTTTGTTAATAGTAGGGACCAGAGCAATGTGAGCCCTATAATAATTTCTAAAATTTTCGACATAAAAATATCGGCCCACATATTTGTAGTAGTTTTTGCCACTTTTTTGCATCGTTGTAGCAATATGAGCACACAAAATCCCAGTATTTTCCACTTCCCACACGAAGAAGTTTTGTCGTTAATGTTTATCACAACAGAATAAGTAGGGCAAACCACCTAATATATTCCATCTTTGGACTGTACTACACACCAAGTACCACCTTCATTTATACCTAGTTGCAACCTCTTTTACATTTAGGTCACAATACATCGGGTCAAGTTTTTGATTTTGTATGACTTTTTAACATCATGTTCATCATCTTCATTCTTACATGGTCAACCATTCTCGTAACAGATAAATGATGAGAATCCCTAATGCATGAATTAAAATAATCAACCACGTTTGAATACATTTTGCCATACCGTTTACCAGTGAACTGTACACGTGCCTAGTGCTTTGGATCACAATCATCCATTTTTTTTATCTTCTCACAACCATACTTTCGTAGATCATCCATACTCTTCTCAGATACCTCCATTGTGCTTACAATGGTCTCACGTAGGATTTTATAGTATTCTTGACCACCACTATACAAATTCCTTAAATTCCCCTTTAGATGCTGAATGCAGTAGGAGTTGTGACTCCTTGGGAAAACTTTAATCAGTGATTCTTTCAATCCATAATTACCATAAAAAATAAAAGTTAGCTCTCAGTCATAGCCAACAATAAGTCGAAGTTGGTTCAAGAACTAGGTCTAGTTTTCCTTATCCTCAACAACTACTATAACAAATGCAATGATGAATATACCTGGAAACAACAAAAATTAAAGAAAATGTAGTTCGTTTCGTAGTGAGAAATATTATATTTCTCAATGTGAAATGATATATTTCTCAGTGAGAAATCAAATATTTCTCTGTGAGATATTATTCAATTCGCATTGTGAAATTAGTCAATCACATTTTTACACCCACGTGTAACTTCAATTCATTCATTTATTTTCTCGCTAATTCCACTTATTCTAATCACATGTTAAAGGTTGCATAAAATACATAAACACCCTAAGTAGTTAAAAGTGTAAAGTACATACATTAATAATGTTTTACTACAAAAAATTTGATGCCCTAAACAACACGGAGCCGTTCACGATAACTATCAGGCATATCAATGGCGACATTATTGAATTTCTTCTTCAGCTCATAAATAATTTAGTTTTTATTACTTGTATAAAGATATCATATGGACATTCAATCCTAACGTCATTGATACTGAAAATTCTAAAGGGATCGCAAAATTTTTTTTGAGCAAATCTCCGTGGTTGGACTAAAAACATACAGTGTATTTAGCAAGAAATTGATGTACCATTTCTTCTCTAAATACGTATATAGGAATCACAAATGGTTCCTATTTTTTGTAACAATAAAATGCACATACTTCCACTTCGAAGGAAAAAGGGAGCAAGAAATCCAACTAGGACATACAATAGCTTCATCATTAGAAAATAATGAAAATTCCTCTAAAGAGGACTTCAATAACAAATAATTCATTTGTTAGAATATTTATTTATTTGTACTGAAATCAATTACACATTGCATCATAGTTTTAATTCTCGCCATCACATTTCGCAGTTTTATTATCTCATTGTTATATTTTGTATTTACATTTACTTTTTGAAGTTCAAATCTAAAATTTTGTGTTACAACTTCGTAATGCAATTCAATTTTTTTTCTAAAGCATTGAGATTTCGCATTAAATATCGCTTCGCATTGCAAATTCGCAATACAAGATATCACTGTAAAATTAAAATTCGAAGTCGTAATGCGAAATGTCATCAGAAAGAACTCTAAAATATGAATTCCAAAAGCTACAACATATCATACCTTGGTTTCCATTCTCTACTGTAGCTGAAAGTAAATTTCCTTCATATATACTTTTCAAATATGTACCATATCATTGGGTGACAAAATTTAAAACCACTGATGTTGGATCCAAAATAAAAAAAAAAACTATTTGAATCTCTTTGTTGATGAATTCTAATTTAATTCAAAAAAACTCTCAGGATTTGCTTCCCTAATAGCATCAACGTACTGCCTGAGTTGATCAAATGAAAGGAAAACATCACTATATAATTATGCGTATGCCTTTTTAACACTCAACCTAGCAGAATGATATGGAATTTGTATTCCATAATTTGAGTTGAGCTCCTGAATTACATTACAAGGTTTAGTTAAAGGTGTTGAACGTATTTAATCCACAATCAACTCTGAAACTAACATCAATGTTACCCTTCGATTCTGTCCAGTGCGCACAACATAATCACACATATGATCACCATTGAATGTCCTTGTAATAATAAAATTATTATATTGTTCAATAGAAGAATGAATTCGTTATTTATAACTAGTTTCATCTTTGCAATCACTTTAGTATGTTTATTCTTTAAATAATCAAAATTAAAACCAACTTCAATAGCGTACTTGTACAAATCCATTCTTAATTGACTTGCACCACCTTCAAATATTTGACAAACTTCTACAATTAAATTCGCCCCTCCAACTTACATTAATGTCCTATTTTGTAACACATTACTATTGGATTGCACGTCTCTATCAATTTCAATATAGTGTAATTCATGATTAGAAGAATTATAACCTCATCAGATTCTGACATTGAGTCTTGCCTTTCAAGACTCAATGTTATATCAACCCTATCCAAACCATTATGATACATATCCAACCATGTTATCCATCTAAATCTCATAATATAGCATACAATATGGGTTACCTGAGATCTCACAACTCATATAAAAAGATGTCGTTCTCAACTTCCCATTTTACATGTTTTTTTTCAATAAAATTCTTATACGAACACACTGCAGATATCACTATGGAAGCACTCAATTTACCATGCCAGATAAAACATATAACATAATTATTTTCCATCGTTAACTTGTTAAGTAAGATTAAATTCTCAATATTCAAATAATAAGAACCCTAAAAAACTCGTGATATTTAAAAAAAGGAAGAAGTGTTACGTATACAAGAAGATTTTTATAACCTAAAGAGTTTTATAAATAGCGGAAGTAATCTTTTACATTCCATAATTGAGTTGATCGTTGAATCCAAAGCGATATTGAACACATAGATTGTCATTGAAATCACATGCAATTTGCAACTTGTTATTGACCGACTACCATGTAAAGGGTATTTTTGGCAACTGACATACTAAAAACACATGCAAGGGGTGTTAAACTAAACATATTTTGAGACGGGACTAATAATCCTACACATTTCATGCCAAGGGTGGATCACTTAGTCATGCTAAAATATATCTCCACTGAGTTATTTAATGTAAAATGACATAACTTCTATCTCCACCTACTCAGATTCTCTCTCCACTCAATCATCCAACCTGTTGGCTTTCCCCCATTCCTATCTCTCGCACCCGTTTTCTATGACCTTACACTTTCTATCGATTTATGTCTTCATCTCATTTATCATCCTCCACACTTTCATCTAGTTCCCCCACTTTTGTAAACACACCTCCCCATCCCATAAACGCCTTTATACCAACACTATCCCAACAAATTTTTCCACCCTGAAGATCTCATCCTGTAACAGCGGATCCATAATCTTCGCGTACCATTAAAATAATCTCCTCACGTATTTCACGACGCTTTATCTCTGGCTCACCACCCGTATGAAGAAAATTTCTCACATGTTATGGTTTCACAACCAGCATCAACACCACCACCATAACCCTCATCTTTTAACAACAGACCAGATAGTCGAAGTTATTCCCATTGTCGGTGATTTTACTAAGAATTACATTAGGAAATGTTTATGTGAAGATTTATTCAAAGATGAAGTTGATCATTCTCAAGGCAAAGTATCACTCGGGTTTTATTGACCGTTATATTTATATTTTCTATTCTGTATATTGAGAAAAGAAAGAGAACTTTTAGTGCTTTGACGTGGTATATTTGTACAGTTCATGGTTTGTACGAATGGAAGGGTTGGGTGAGTGGGTTCGAGTTAGGCAGAGAATAAAACTCCATGGTTGAGAGAGTGGGAAGGAGGGGTATTTGGGACTAGTTTGGGGGTGATTGGATGGTATAGGTGGGTTAAATGTTTTGGGGTTAGTTGTTATATATATATATATATATATATATATATATATATGTGTGTGTGTGTGTGTGTGTGTGTGTGTGTGTGTGTGTGTGTGTGTGTGTCTTTACTAAACTCCAAAAAAACACATACTATTATAAAGATATACAAATATGTATAAATATGAAATTAAAAAAATACAAATACGTATATATAAGTAAACATATATAATATGAGAACATATAAATACTTAAATATTAGTAACACAAATAAAATCATATAATAATAGTAAATACACACACATAAACTTGATAAATGCACACATAAATAAAAATGTACACATAACATAATACATAATAATAATAACATATGAAAGGAGAAATGGATGTGTGTTGAAAGGAGATTTAAAAAATTAAATTAAATTGGGATAGTGCTAATACATCACCTCAACTAAGCTCATGCCAAGAAATATTATATACTTTCAAGGTATGACTAAGTAAAATTGATATGATTTTTATAAAAATTATAAATGCGTGGAAAAAATATATTATTATGCTAACATTATAACTACAGATATGTTTTAATTAATAATTACACAAATTGAATGTGTTTGTCACACAACATTGTAGATATTTGTAGAGTCTATAATAGATTGTTAGAAAAATATTGTAATAATTATTTTGCACAGTGCGTTATATTGATAAAATAGACCAACTAATGGAATTTAAATGAGACACACACCTTAATATTTAAAAAATTATAATTTTGCTTCTTTAGTTTGTTTTTGATAATTTGAATTAAAAACTATTAGAGAGTTATTGTCAACAATAATGGAAGAAGATGAATTATGAATTATGACCCGTAGTCAATGTTTGTATAACTTACATTACAAAGTGTAAGGTTGGTTTTATCAGTTACATTTATTTACAATTTTGACTATATAATTGTAAGGGTTAGGATTGTGCACTGTGAGATGATATCTCTTTTGTAGTTGTTTTTTTATTTGATTAGTTTGATTTAGCTTTTGCTATATTTGTAACTAATATTATAATACACTCGCTCATCGTACGGGTTGCATGCCAGTTTAAAATAACACACAGGTGAGTCGCAATTATTGCAAACTTACAAGACAATTAATGGAGATGTAGAACTTCCATACATCATTCTAAATGTATTTTTTTTAATTAAAAAATTGTATATATCAAAGTATTTTTTTACCCCAAACCCATCTAGGTTCAGTTTTGTGGAACCCAAAGTCGACCCGAACAAGAAAAGTCCCGAAATTTACCCAAAACCCATATAGGTTTAGTCTTTTCTTACGCCAAACGAAATTATTGATCGATTTCGAAACGACTTAAGTACTGAAATTTATTTTTCTACTTCTCAAAATATAATATTTAGGAAGTTTGGGATCTAAACTATAATTTTTAGAGGTACAAGTTCAAAACTTATAATTTTTAAAGGCAGAAACTTTGTTGACCTTTTTACATTTTAGGCATCATAAAAATAATCATATAAGGCCATAAGATTCATTTTTCGGTATCCATGGTAGATATAAAACATCTTAAAATCGTTGGGACAATTTAAATATTTTGATTGAAAATCACACCCGAGTGTTTTATGGAGAAATCAAAAAATAAAATCCTAAATTATTTTAGTCTATTGCTCAAAAATTAAATCGTTACCTCATACGATTATCTCAAATATGAACCACATGATTTGGAATCCAAATATATACTGCATAATAAAAATAAACAATATTACCTCAATTATTTATAAAATATGTCGTAGACGATTCTTGGGTTGAGTGCTGACTAGTTCACTCCCTTTAAGACATTTTACGGCTCTACCCTCTCTGTGCAATTAGTATAGAGTCACATCATTCGGAGGATAAAACAATTCTAGAATCATCTCCGTCTCTTATAACCATGCACTGTAGTTATATGGCATCCTAACACCTATTCGAAATTTATTGCCCAATATCATAGTATTACAATTGGGAGAAAAAGTATTTTGTGAACAAAATTTTCCAAAAAGAGATATGAGAGAGAGAGAGAGAGAGAGAGAGAAAGAGAGAGCCAATTCAATTTTTCGTTCTGTTCTGTGTTTTCAGAACTCAAGCTCATGCTCTTTCCACATATCATTTATGGCTTATGAGTACTCTTTGGTGCATATGGCTTAAATTTTGAAATAAGAACAAAGACTTAACTTTCTGTCGAGGCTAAGTCCCTCTCTTTTTATATCATACACATGAGGGATGTAATAAGTGAGTAGGAAAAGTGGTTGAAAGTGGGCAATTAAAGGGGAGAAAAAAGATAACCATCAAAAGTGGCTAAGAGGACTTATGGAACCCGTAAAAAGAATTTATTCGCATTTTTTAAACTTTACATACACAAACCCTCTAATCCAACAACCCCCCACTTGTAAAGTTTGAAAATTTAGTGAACAATAATTCATAGAATTGTGCATAAGCAAAGGTGTCTTTCGATTTGAATCTTGTAAGGACAAATTTCCTATTGAGTCAATTTGTAGTGTTGGCTTAATACCAGACAAAACTATTTGAGTCACAGGATAGAAGTTTGTTGTGTCCTTCCAAGCCTTGGGTGTATTTTATCGTAAAATTAAGCTTGAAAATAATTCTTTTTTAAAGAAAAATAATTTTTTTTTGAAATGTCGTTAGAAGGTCGTTAGTACGACCTCGTTCGAGCGACATCCCAAGACGTTAGAACGAGATATCTAACGAGATTCATTCCATTTTCTCCATTTTTTCGTTAGAAATGTCGTTAGAACGACATCATTTGAACGACCCTGTTTGAACGAAATTCCTTGTTTTCATTATTTTTTAGTCAGTATTCTCATTCGAACCAAGTCATTCGAACGACATTTAAAAGTCTTTTAAACAACCTGGAGGTTTCTGCACAGTTTCGTTAGTTTTATTTTTAACCGCCCATTACCCCATCCAGACTTTAATAGTGCGGGAGAATCACTTTTTAACAAGACTTTTCATAATTTTCCAAGTGCTTTTGAAAGAAAAATCCTTAACCAAAAATCTTCTTTGTTTTTGTGAAATTATATGAGTTAGTCTTTATAAAAAAACTACTTTTACACCCATAGTTTACTTTAATCCATGTTCATACATATATATTATATTGTTGAGATCATCTTGTTGGCACCGGGTTTCATTTCTATCCCAAAGGAGGAAGTTTCCTACGGAGGAGTCCGTGTTTTGTTGATTTGCAGTGTGCATTTGAAGAAAGGCTTTGTGTGGAGTTGACGACAGCTGAGCCCCATCAGTGGATTCTAAGACTATGATGGATTTCAAAGTAATTAACTAGGCATAGGTGGAAGCAAGAAGAAGCGGCAAGTCTTGAGAGGGAGTCGAGTCGAGGAAGTAAGTGTTTTGTCTTGTTTTTGTAAAATCACACCTAGTGGATTTGTTGGTTGGGCCGTCCGAGGTTTTTCCCGTTGTGGGTTTTCCTCATACATCGCGACATTGTGTGTTTGTTTCTATTTGTATCTTGCTAAAATAATTTAGATGCATGTGTGGGTGTAAAAAGATAAAAATTGGTTTAAACACAACAATGGTGTAATTTTGGTGCTAGATTAAGTTTGGATGATTTTAATTTAATTTAATTCAAGCTGATTTAATCTATTTGGTAAATTGCATGCTTAGTTTTTTTTGGCATAATTTTAACTTGAATTGAATTAATTTTATTTAATTTTAGTTAAAAGAAAAATTCAAATATTTTCTTTATTTAATTTAATTCAATTTTAATTTTGTAGAAATTAAAATTTGAGGACTTTAATCGTTTATCTTGAAAGAAATTTAAAATCTGGGATATTTCAGGGTCCCTCACCCCCTTTCAAGTGGTTTCAGAGCGAGAACGCTAAATTATTGTGTTATGATCCTTTGTTTAATTTTTATTTAAAAATGGAAAATTTACCTTTTGTAAAATTTCGTCTTTTTGATGGTTCCAACTACACGTATTGAAAAGCGCGTTTAAAGCCAACACTTAAATCCGTAGACGAGTGGGTTCGACAATCAAAAGTTAAGGTGTGGACCCCACCAACATATCTAGAAGGAGATATTCGTGTACTTAAACCCGTAGAGATATGGAGTGGGACTGAGCTTAAGTTAGCTAATTTTAAATTCCTTGGTTTAAATGTCCTTTTTAGTGCCGTCATACCAGATGATTTTCGGCCGGGTTATGATGTGTGAAACGTCTAAGGAGTCATGGGATATACTCCAACTCACCCATGAGGTAACACGTGTCGTTAAATATTTGAAACTCCAAAACCTCATCACTCAATCTGAAACCATTAAGATGTTAGAAAGTGAGACGTTTGATGAGTTCTATGCGAGATTGTCAGATATTGTGAATTCATGTTTTAATTTGGGAGAAAAGATACCCGACAACTGTGTCGTGAAGAAAATTTTGATGTCACTACCCGATAGAATTATCCCAAAGGTGGCCGTTTTAAATTCTTTAGGCACTTTAGACTCTACGTAACTTGAAGAGCTTGTAGGTGACCACCAAACCTATGAACTTGAGGTGTTTCCCTACAAGGAAGAGAAGAAGAAAGACAAGGGCATAGCTTTGAAAGCTCAGAAGGAGGAAACATTGGTTTCAGATAATGAGTTTGAGATTGACTCAAAAGATATGGCTTTGTTTGCTAGGAAGTTTAGAAAATTTCTCAAGACTAATAAAAAGAAACTTAAAAATGATTATAAGAAGTTTAAGAAGTCTAAGAATAGTAAAGCCGAGAAATTCCCTAAAAATCACAATGAGGATCTTATTAGGGACGAGTCAAATATGTGTTATGGTTGTGAGGGTTATGAACATAGGGCATTCGAGTGTCCTACTAAAATAAGGAATGAGGGAAAGAGATCTATTTCATTTAATGCCACCCTTAGTGATAGTGAATCGGAGGAGGGGCCCGATTCCCCCATTGAGCGCAACTTCACCGCGTTCATGGATAGTCATGTGAGCACTTATAATGAATCTTCCCATGAAGATATTCCTTTACATGACACTTCATAGTCCATTATTTGTGAATCCCAAAAGTTTGATGGTAGAGAGAGTGGAGAAGAAAGTGAGAATGAAGAAGAGGAAGAGGAGAGTGAACTTCAAGTAGACTTTCGTGAGTTGTACACGGAATCGTTAAAATTGAAAAAGGAAAACTTGAAGTTAGAATCTAAAATGAGAGAACGTGCCGTGGTTAATGAGGAGAGTGTTTTAGTTGATGATCTTAAGGCACGAGAGAGAACTCTTCGTGAGAATCTAGAGTACGTAAAAGGTGAAAGAGATAGCCTTAGAGATATAATGGAGGTTATGAATAAAGAGATTCTCGAGTTTGAAGAGAGTAGATGTTTACTTGAGTCTCGAATAGTGGAACTTGAAGAAAAATTAAAAGACTCAAGTCGGATCAAATTTGATTTGGATTGTAGGCCACAGAAATTTGATAAAATCTTTGGGATCACCAAATCAAAGACGAAAAGTGTGGTATTGGCTTTGATACTCAAGATACTTTCGTTAATAAAGACAAAACCATGATTTTGAGAAAATTGACTAGGAACACTAGAAAAGATCAATCCTCAGGTAATACTTATTGCCGTGTTTTCAATTGTGCACATTGCGGTCGAAAAGTTCACCTTAGGAAGTTTTGTTTTGACCTTAGAAAGAGTCTTAGGAAGCCCAAGGGTTGAGCCATCAAAGTCACCAAAACCCTAGAGCATCACGCTTCACTTGTGTGGGTTAGGTGATCCTGAAGGTACCCAAAATATAACTTTTGCTTTTGCAAAAATAAGTAAAGGATGAATGCTACTCAACTTTCTCTATTTAAAAAAAAACTCTCTATCAATTTTATCAAATCAAGTTGTGACATAAATTAACTTAACCAAATTTTATCTTGATTAATCCTAAACATGCATCTAGTGATCAAAGCAAGTAAAGTTAAGTAAATATACTCAAAATGCCGGATGTACGAGGAAAAACTCAAAACGGGAAAAAATCTCGGACGACCCAAGCCAGACAATCAATATTAACAATGGTTTTACAAAGACAGATTAGCCTTACTCACAGACTCACAGACAATCACTATGAACAATGGTTTTACAAAATTGAGATAAGAACGTGTCACCAAATTCAAATATGCAAGAGTAGTCAAACATCCATATAAACTTGTGCATGTGTGAAAAGATGGCATATATACAAAGTCGAATCAAAACGCATATTAACTTCAAAACAACCCCACAATACAATGGTTAAGATCATTCTAAGCATCGATAATAATGACCAAATGTCCTAGCCACATGGATAATGGAAGGAAGGGGGTATCAAACATGTTAACTCAAAAACAAAAACTGACAATCTTTTTGGTTTTTCAAAAGTTTTATCAAAAAATAAAATATTTTTGTATTTTTCAATGAGACTCAAACAAGAGAAAAAATAATACAAAAGATAAACATATCATAATATTAGCAAAGTATAAATCATGAATGCAAAGACTAGTATATGACAAACATGCAAGCAATTATCGATAAGAAATAGCAAGGGATGAATCATGTGCATGCATGTGAGTATCAACTAATGAAGCATTTAGTATATCCAAAACGAACTTCATAACCCAAACTGGTGTATACCTAACAAAATGGGTTTTGGGAACCGACATGATACTACGCTTTTTCTTCCTAGGGTCTTTTCTAAGATCATAGCAAAAAGTCCTAAAGTGACCCTTCCTACCACATTGCGAACATATGAAAACTCGACGAGGAACGAGACCTTTAGGTTGACATTTTCTAACACCCTCGGATGTGGTTGATGCTCTAAAACACACTATGGTTTTGGCTTTGACATTCGAACCACTAGAACAATAGAAGCTGCTGCCATCACTACTTGAATCAGTTAAAATATTTTTCAACTTCAAAACTTTTGACTCAAGCTAACGATTAAACTCCTCAAAATTTTGGGACTCCTTCTTTAGATTTTCAATTACCCCTAAAATGTTATCTCGATCCCCCTAAATAATATCAAATTTATCCCTAAGAGTCTTCTCACGTACAAAACCAACAATCACAAGTGGTTAATTTTGAACAAACTCAACTTGGTGCACCAAGGATCACATAAAAATTTGATAATGAAAGCTCGGATCTTTGCAAACTCTAAGGATGTATTTAATACTTTGAAACCTTAGAAACCAAGTGCAGAAAAATGTATTGTTTGAAAAATGAATTCGTTCTGCATGCACTTCGAGGAAACAAGACACCTCTATTTATAATAAAATTGAGTCGGTGTTAGAATCTCGTTCAGGCGAGATGCCACGTCGTTCGAATGAGAGTGGATCTCGTTCGAACGACGTCGTTAGATAGAGTTCTTAATTAAAATAGAGTTTTGATTAAAACCAACTCTTATACAATTCTCATCAGTCCTTATCTGATATAAATGAAGTGTAAACAATTAAAACTCTTTTAAAAACGTTTTCTTTAAAGAAAATAACATCCTTAATTTTATAAAATGAATTCCGAGTTTCATTAACATTATGCATTCATACATGTGTGATCTCAGAATGCTATTAAACCTTGAAGATAAGAAATTGCACCAATTATACTTCGGCATGATTGAATCTTTGTAGCTTTGTCGTAACGTCTTTAATAAATCTTCAATACGTCATAAACTCGTGGGATCAGACTATATACAATCTATTTATGACACAAACATGTTTTGTTCCGAGAATAAGTCAAAACTACATTAAGACTCAATTGGAAATTCGATCCTTACAGATTCGATTTGGAGGCTTTACATGATAGACTTTATAATTCTCATTTAACTGCACATGATTCCTCACTTGCTAAATCTAAAGGTTGATTGTGTTAGTTTTTTTTACATACCTTAACTTTTATGCCTCATGATATATTCTTGCTAGTTGAATGTTTGTTTGTTATTTTCTAGTCTTTGCTTCATCATATACGTGTTGCTAGAATTATGACTTGGGTATCTTTTGTATTTAATTTTTATTTACTATTTCTTAGTTGAAAAATACAAAAAGATTTTTGTTTGTCTACTGGGTTGTCTTTGTGTTTGTTTAAAAAATTGAAAAAACACAAAAAGATTTTTTTTTGTGTATTTTAGTTTTACACATTTTATGTGGCATATACTTGTGTTTGAGTCCAATATCAACCCCGCTTCCAAGTGGCTAGAACTTTTGGTTAAGATTTTCAATCCTGAAAGTGTTCTTTATCATGCTTGCATGGAGTAGTTTGACTTTGACTTGCGTAATGGATTCTCATTTTATAGTCTCCGATTCACACATGCACGAGCTCTTTTGAACTTTAACTTTACATAAATATTTGAGATAAATGTGATTTTCTCCTATGAATTTTGTCATCTACATGTTTTCATGACTATGGAGGAGTTGTTCATGTAAAAACCGTTGCTGGATTTAAAGAAAAATATTTATTCGGTGTAGTTATTTTATCAAAGGAATCGGACTGCGAAAGATAAAATTACTTTGCGTGAATAGCCACCATTGAAATACGGCCTAAAAATGTGGCATTGTTGAAATTAGACAAGGCCAAAGTAGTTGATTTTGATATGAACATTCAAAAGAAAATAAAATAATCATTATTAACGAGGAAGTTGAAACACCCCGCCTAATTAAATACCGGGTGATCAGTGCTTTATTAAACAAAATCAGAATATCCAGTTGGGTCAGAATATGCATCACTATCGAAAACTTTATTATTAAGACTAATCACCTAATATTTAAAAAGGTTGGTGTCAAAATTTTATCTTTTAATTAACATAAAATAAATTAACCAATTATTAAACATACACCATTAAAACTAATCACCTATGGAATAAAATGAATGAATAATAAATATGACTGGGGTAAACACAATCAGCCTAAATACTGAATACAATAATCCAAAAAAATAAACCAACAACTAAAAGGAGTAAATAAATAAATCCACAATCTCTGACTATTTTAATAAGTAAAAGGGGGGACATGCCCTAACTGAAATAAAAGTCATGGAAGCGTCTACTACCAAGTCCTGTAACTTTCACAACAACTACATCTTGCCAAATGAA
Organism: Sambucus nigra; assembly: GCA_949130495.1. Lineage (NCBI taxonomy): Eukaryota > Viridiplantae > Streptophyta > Magnoliopsida > Dipsacales > Adoxaceae > Sambucus > Sambucus nigra. Next base: position 452,634,616 of record OX422210.1, on the reverse strand, counting down.
TGGAACTCCTATACTTGGTTTCCCTGTGGCTGGGCACCTAAAATAATATGACAAAAGAAAAGAGATTTGCAATAAACGGGTCAGAGCCCGAGTTGAAAACAGTTTAAAAATCAGCAAGTGCTTAAATGGAAACAATTACACATATGATGTACATGTTAGATTTTCATACTCTCACTTGAGATACTCACCTCTCATCTAATGTGCACATTTAACGCGTATATTTAACCTATCCTAGTCATGCTACCCCGCCTAACGAGCCTGAAGATGACTATTATCACACCAAATAATGTCATGCGTTTACCCATATCACACGTATCTCGTATTACCATATGTTGAAGGATAGTTATTCACATATATAACCGTTGTTCTCATTGGTATTATTTTTCTCATTAAGAATATTTTTAAATATCTTTATTTCCATATCTACTAAACACGCACAGTAGAGTAAGTAATAGGTATACATATGTTTATCTCTCTATACATATATACTATTTTATCACCCCCGGGTTAGGACCCCCTTGGTGCAATGCATACTCTGTTATCATGTCCCGGTGCATCGCTCAGTGCATGAAGGACTATAGGTTCAATCTCTCGCGAACTATCAAAACAAACACACATATTGAATGTGAACATAGTTCCAAGCCCATGGATTACGCACATACCTATGCACCCATATGACCGTCAATACTATCTTTCTCACTGATAGTCCGTACCCAGGTTCTATGATCTAGTGATATGAATCAAAATCCCCCTGAAGGCTTGTCAAGATATGATAATCCATAATGAGCAACCTCCACTAGATAACAAACATCATAGGTATGTTATACACACAATAATTCAATGAATAGGTACATACATAACCTATAATAATCATTAGGTATTCACGTAACCCAAATCCCCGAATTTATACGTAGTATTATTATCTCTAATACTCATGTTACTCTATCTGTACGATTATTCTCTCTATCTCATATATTCCATAAGGTCCTCTTATTCCAACATTTTCCATTAGTAGTTACACAATCATCTCACCATTAGACTATGTAATGAAGTCACTCAAGAATAACATATGTCATTCTCTCTCACTTGAATCAACCTTGTAAGTTGTTAACTTCTTCGAGCAAAAATTTGAACTTCTGAAATCTCGTTAGAAGCTGAGGAAAATTTCGTTCGAACGAAACTTCGAACGAACTAGAGCATGAATTTTATTTAGAAACTCATTCGAACAGCTTCGAACGAACGTGCTCTCTGAATTCTCGTTGGATAGTTCGTTGGAAATCTCGTTTGAACGAGGTTGTTCGAACGACTCAGGTCGTTCGAACGATATTACCGATCTTTTTTCCCGACCTTCGAGACCTGCGTTTTTCCAACTTTTTCATCACCCAAATCATCCAAAACTCATCCTGACTCAAATACAATGATTCTAAACTATACTCCCTAGTAATATAATACTTTCCAACACATTTTTAACATCAAATCCCTCAAAGTTATAACATGAATTCAGATTAATTTCTCAAATCTTCTAAAAGTCCTAAATTCATATAATCACCATTAGTCGCAATTAAACCCGATTTAAATTAGTGATTTCAACATATAAAATTCAGATTTCCAATCCCCAATAAATGGTTATTCAACTACATGCAAAACCATTACCACAATCATGGATTTATTCCCAATTTCAGTCCCAAATTTCATAATATCATGAATAAGTCATCAACTAGTCTAATATGGACATTATATGCTCTAAATGAAGAAACATAAACAATTGCCTTTTTCATGAAGGTCTGATTCATCGCTTGAAATTTGTATATAGGCGTACTTCGCTTCCCGATCTACACGTTGATGATGTTTTTGGTGAAAGGTGACTGGGTTTGGCCTTGAAACTCCTAGGAACCTCTTCTCCTTCTTCCTCTTGGACTCTCTCTTGGGTTTACCAGTTATTTACCCTAACTCTCCCACGTACATACAGATATATTTTTCCAATTTTCGTCCATTAATTAATCCCAATTTTTTAAAAGTCTAAAATACCCCTCTGGGGTGTCGGGTTGGCCTAAAGTTGCCCCAGACTCCAAACTAAACACCGGAGTAGACTTTTATGACTATTTCAACCCTTCCGGACATACTGTCATACTCAAAATAGCCATGAGAATAATTAAAAATAAAATTACATTTTAATTCCTCATTTAAGTCCCGACACGACTCACACGCGTGTCCCAACTAGGTGTACTGTAATTACCATATTTTTCACTCACGACAATTATAATATATTCATAATCATATATTAGTTTACTCATTAAGTAATCTTTAACATAATTCTCAGCAATAAATACTAACTCTCATCACGCTAGTAATTATTTACTTAAATTCGGATTAATTATTAAAATTTCCCATTTAAATGAATTAATGCCATTAATAAAATAAAATCTTTCAAAAATACGGGGTATTACAGAAGTTTGGATGGATATATCAACTGGTTTGTACAATGACAATATATCCAAGTTAGGCTTATTTTGTCACGACTCTATTGGTTTGTATAATCATAAAAATTCTAGGCTTGTATGCATTGTGCTTATTTGTTCCTTGATTTCACTTTATCTTGTCACATGAGGCTATATTTAAGTTTGATAAAGTTTTGAAATCAAATAAGAACTCCGTGAACATGTTTAAGTGATTGGGTCATAATTCTTTAGTATCTAGTTCACACCATTTCACTATCGTTTACCACATGTTATTTAGACACATTTATGCCATATGAGAGTGGAAAGCTTAATGTATTTTGTGTCGTGTGTGGTGTTTGTACCTATGTATATGTACGTATGTGTTATTGGTCTCTTTTGTGTGTGTGTGTATATATATATATATATATATATATAGTCCATGTATGATTCATGTTGAAATAGATATTCATCTTGTTGCGATTGATATCTCATGCTTATATTATTTTATTATATATGGTATAATTTTTCTATCGCATTATAGTTGGTATATATTAATCTTTGTGTTGTATTAGTTGCTTCTCATGCCATATGCTTTATTATAATTGTAATTTTATTCACCATTACATGATACACTTGTTTTTCCAATATTCATATCCCTGGTTCCATTTAGGGGGAGTATTTGATTTAATTGGGGAGAAATAAACTATTTAATACACTTTAATCTTCGTTTATTCCGAACAAAAAGGAAGAGAAATGGTATCTAAACCTTTAATCTTGGAAGATCTAACTTAGAGGCATATGTGTTTCTTAGGTAGATCTTTTTATACAAAGGGGGATTATTTATGCACTTTATATTGTCATATTCCCTATGCATTTGATGGTGTGCTTAAGTGTGCAGGTTTTCATCTTTAGTGGTAACCTTGTAAAGTGGCAAAGCATTTCATCCTAGTCAAGCATCTGTAATTTTCTATTTTGGGAGGGTTTGAGTCTTTTTAGAAGGGCTTGACGGCCCATAGGATTTTTATTTTGGGTTTTCTCCCGGAATAGCCAAAGGGGGAGATTTGTAAGGACAAATTTCCAATTGAGTCAATTTGCAGTATTGGCTTAATTATGGACAAAACTATTTGAGTCATAAGATAGAAGTTTGTTGTGTCCTTCCAAGCCTTGGGTGTATTTTGTCGTAAAATTGGGCTTGAAAATGATTTTTTATTTTTTAAAGAAAAATAAAAAATTTCTGAAATGTTGTTAGAAGGTCGTTAGAACGACCTTGTTCGAATAACATCCCAAGCCGTTCGAATGAGATTTCTAACGAGGTTCATTCCATTTTTTCTATTTTCTTGTTAGACATGTCGTTCGAACGATATTGTTTGAACGAGATTCCTTATTTTTCACTATTTTTTCGTCAGTGATCTCGTTCGAACCAAGTCATTCGAACAACATTCAAAGTTCGCTCGAACGACCTGGTGGTTTCTGCACAGTTTTGTCAGTTTAATTTTTAACTGCCCATTACCCCACTAACTTTATTCCAGACTTTAATAGTGCGGGAGAATCAGTTTTTAGCAAGATTTTTCATAATTTTCCAAGTGCTTTTGAGAGAAAAATCCCAAACCAAAAGTCTTATTTGTTTTTGTGAAATCATATGAGTTTATATTTACACAAAAACTAGTTTTAAACCCATATTTTACTTTGATCCAAGTTCATACATATATATTATATTGTTGAGATCATTTTGTTGGCACCAGGTTTCATCTCTACCCCAAAGGAGGAAGTTTCCTACGAAGGAGTCCGTGTTTTGTTGATTTGCGGTGTGCATACGAAGAAAGGCTTTGTGTGGAGTTGATAGTTGCTGAGCCCCATCGGTGGATTCCGATACTGCGGTGGATTCCGAAGTTATGAACTAGGCGGAGGTGGAAGCAAGAAGGAGAGTCAAGGCTTGAGAGGGAGTCGAGTCGAGGAAGTAAGTCTTTTGTCTTATTTTTGTAAAATCATACCTAGTGGATTTCTTCGCTGTGATGTCCAATTTTTTTTCCCGTTGTGGGTTTTCCTCGTACATCACGGCGTTGTGTACTTGTTTCTATTTTTATCTTTCTAAAATCATTTAGATTCACGTGTACGTGTAAAAACAGAAAAAAAGGTTTAAAATAACAATGGTTTAATTTTGGTGCTAGATTAAGTTTGGGTAATTTTAATTTAATTTAATTCAATCCGATTTAATCTATTGCTTAAAATACATGCTTAGGTTAGTTTGGCATAATTTTAACTTAAATTGAATTAATTTTGTTTAATTGTGGTTAAAAGAAAAATTCAAATATTTGCTTTGTTTAATTTAATTTAATTTTAATTTTGTAGAAATTAAAACTTGAGGACTATAGTTGTTTATCTTGAAAGAAATTTAAAATTTGGGATATTTCGGGGTCCATCACCCGTTTTCAAACCTTTACGTAGTAAAGATGATTTAGATTATGCTAGAGTAACTCGTAGTTTTGAACTCTACCCCTGATAACATCCCACACACAACCCTACTTTGGTGTAGTCCTCAAGCTAGAACATTACGACTATGTATTTCCATCCCAATATTATGAATGCTCAAGGAATTTACCCAAAATTGCTATAGGAAGCAATCATACTTCCACATTCATATAGGTGAGTTTATCAAGGATACTCTCGTAGCTTGCTCCATAGGGATGGACTCGGAGTAAAATCCCGTATACAATAATTAGCATGATTCAACCCATATCACTTGTGATTTGTTATTACCCTTTGACCCTATTTCTTAAGATCTCCCGTTTATTCGTTGACTTACCACCGTAAGTGATGCAACTATCAATGAAATTTAGTACCATTCCTTCCTTGGTGTTAAACACCTTATACTGTATTAGTCCTTTCGTTAAAGGATAAATCTGGTTTTGTTGTCATCAGTCCTACCATAATTCACACTCACAACTCATTAGTTTTAAATTCTCAAACTATGTTGTGTTTATGACATATTTATTATTCTTGCCGTTATAATAACAATACTATAATTTCACAATAGCCATGGTTTTATTATTATGGATAAAATGACCGGTATCAATCTCTCCCATAAATGGGTATCTTATAATAGGTCTTTTAACCTTTTATTTCCTCACTAGACGTACCTAATGATATCACCTTAAACTCCATCATTAATTATGTCAATAATTAATATTTCTTTTCCAAAAGACAATATCATAATATGTGTTAGTCACATATCCATTAATTGATTCAGATTAATTATAGGTTCATGGTTCTTATCAAAACACATGACCTTTATCGATATCACAATAATGAACTTTTTCAATTATAAACCTTCGTAATATTCCCACAAATTAAACAATTCCAAGTTGTAATACCCCGTTATTTTGAGAGTTATTTTTTAATATTATACAAAATTTTAGTAATATTATTATTTTATTAATCGGGGATAATGTAATTTATTTTGGTTTGAAAGCGAATCAAACATTTAAATTTAAATTATTTTTGGACATTTTATAATGGTTTAAATATATAAGCTAGACAATTTTGAATTAAAGGGCAATATAGTAATATATGTTAGCTTAATCTCCAAGCTAGGTTTTGAGAGAGGGATTATATAAGGAATATAATGGGTGATTATAAGGAAAGAAGATGAAAAAGAGAGGCCAAAAATGAAATTCAAAGAGGCAACAACGAGTGGAATGAGAAGAGCTAATTTGAAATGTTTAGATCTTCTTTTTGAGTTTCATGTAGAATCTAAATCTGAAGTCAGATTGGCGTTTTGAATAATTTTTGGATCTGGTTTTTTTGAGTTTTTAAAATAGGACTATTTGAGGTTATCTCGTGATGGGGCTAGAGCGTGATTTGATTATTTTCGCGAGAGTAATGTGATGGTGCGATCAAATTTAGAGGCTGAATTGATGTGGTGATTCATGCAATGATTTTAAGATATGGGGTTTTACACAATATGCTCTTTAAATCTTTCGAGAGTTTATTTCGTTGATTTCATGTTTAATTGAACTCATATTTGAATTGTTAAATTCTTTGAAATCTGGACAAATAATTTCTGAATTATTTTGATCCATATGCATCATTATACTGTTGTTGAGAATTTTGTCATAAGATTTTAATATGGCACGGAGGTTGGGCACCCGCCAAAATTCCTACTTCCCGGGGCTATGACTTGATAAAGCATATGCGGATGGGGTGAGGCCTGGTGACCCGATTAATGTGTTGTTGAGAAATTTATTAATAAATATTTTTAGATTTGCATTTGATTTGAATATTCGTACTCGTGTTGTTACGCTTTATTGATCGTTAATATATTTGTTGAGAATCTTTCCTGTCGTATTGTGTACTTCCCCATATTTTCTTTTAGTTGGTAGGTTAGCGTGGATTTGAGCACTATGGACCAATTGGGATGATTTTAGCGTGGATTGGTTTGGGAAGAATATTTTTTGGAAGATTTGTATTATTTTATTGTGTTGTATAGAGCATTGGTGATTTATATTATTTCGAGAGACTTTGTTGTATTGAATTTGAAGAATTGAGATTAGTGGTTTCGTTTATATTGTGGGATTTTTTAGATGATCTATACCTTTCTATTTGCGGATTTGATTAGTTTTATCAATAGTGGCGCTCCGCTCCGCTCTCTCCGGGCGGGCGGGGTGTTACACAAGTCAACTATATTTAGTGGCTCAGTTGAGATTATTTAAAATGTTAGCATATTCATCTTTCTTAACACAATATTTAGTGTTCTGGAACAATCCATACTTGGGTCACGTGGAGTACATGATTGTTCACAATAAGCATATATCTAATAAATATATATTCTTATATTTCAATGTACTTGATATATCAATGATCCATATTTATCCTTGTAATATTAACAAGTAATATTTTTGTTTCATCAAAATTCATTATACCAACACTTTGACTTAACATGAATTTGGTTATCTTGGCAATAAAATATCATAACGAAACATTAGCTAATCATTCTTTCATAAACAAATAACAATGCATTCATATTTCAATATACTTAATAATAAACATGATTCATATTAATTTCAATTCATTCTCATTTATTAATAATCAAAATATTATGCCATTTATTTGTGCTTTTTATATTCATAAATTCTCCGACTTTAAGTTGGTCCAAGTAAGTCACCGTACCTCAGTCACTATCAAAAAGTGATATTATATACATTTAATTTAACTCAACAACATCATGTATAATATCAATGGCAATCAAATTAATTTAAGCTAATTCATTTTCATGAGAATAACAAGCATCGTGCGTGATGGAATTATCATACTATCGATAAATCATGGCTATTAAATAAATCTCATATTCATAAATGATAATGGTGTCAATATTCCTTCAAAGAATATGTATATTCCTTATTATCTAAAAGTTATAAGATAAGTTGTAAGGACATATTTTTATAAATGTCCGTCACAATTAATTATGTCGTATACCGTTACAACCGTCGAAGAAGTTCAAGAGAAATCTACATCAAGACGGATCCGAATATATCAAGGTTTTTCATCAAAAAGCCTCCGCAAAGTTTTCTTTGGTAAGGTTATGTTTTAAATACCTTAACTTTGCACTTAGAGCTTTGGGATACTTTTACAAAATATTTTCTAAGTGTTGGAGCGGACTTTTTTCGTCAAAATTTGAGAATGAGTAATTTTCTAAGTCCTGTAGCGTTCCTCGATTTTGACTCTCAGGTCGTTCAAGTGAGATACCATCTTGTTCGAGCGACATTGAGATGTCGTTCAAATGACACGTGTACTTCATTCGAATGAGATCCCCTTTTCGTTCTAACGACCGAGGCGACGTGATTTTTTATAAATACTCATTAAATGGTTTCATTTTCATTAAGAAGTCCCAGCGTTTTGAAAGACAGAGAACTACGAATCTGCAGAATTCTTTTTGATTTCTTCTTTTAGGTTTTTCATCCCTTTTGTTTTCAATTCACAAAAATCCCATATGATTTGGTGAATTATTTTTGATGTTCAAGAACACACTTTACTTTTGTTCATTGTTTATGGGGAGATCTCTACAACCGACAGGTGCGTGCTATTGTGGAGGGAGTTCTTATGAAGATTTTAGACTGCGCGTCCTTGTGATATAGCTGTGTGTGAACCATTGCTAATTTCTAGCCGTTACTTTGAAGGTTTGATGAAGAAACTGTGCGTTACCCTTGTGGGAAAAAGCAAGATGGTATGTTAGTCAATTGTCTTGTAAACATGTCAGAGTTCTAGAAATAAAGGTTTTGCCCTTCGGGGATTTTGCCTAAAATTTGTGTCGCATGCTTTATTTATTTATGGTTTGACACACGGACACACGTAGTTGCATATTTAGGGGGCTGAATTAATTTGGTTTAAAAATAGACCCTAATTAAATAAGGTTTAATTAGAAACTTGCGAATTAATTTAAATCGGTATCACACACCGTCGCATATTTTACAAATTGATATCAGAGCGAGTTACACTAATTTATCGTGTGATCCTGATTCTTTCAAGGATTTATTTTTTGATACAATTTGACTTCTCACGTCGTCAAATTGGTATCAGAGCAGGTTACACTATTTTATTGTGTATTCCTATTTTTCGCAAAATTGTGTGATATTGATTATTTTAAAATCAGTTTTGTGAAAAATCACAATGTTTCCAATGGAGCACTCATATAATATGATGCCTATTTTTGATGGGTCTAATTATACCTATTGGAAAGCTCGTATGAAATCAAAATTGAAGGCTATTGATGAACGTGTTTGGTTGTTGTGTGAAAGAGGGTGGCTCCTCCCACTGTCACAGTTGAAAATATCACATCTTTAAAACCCGTGTCATCCTGGACTGAAGATGATTTTAAAATGTCTAATTTTAATTCACGTGGTTTGAGTGTTATTTTTGGAGCTGTCATTCCCGACGAGTTCCGCCGAATTCTGACGTGCACCACGTCTAAAGAGGCATGGAATGTTTTGAAATTGACACATGAGGGTACGAATGCGGTTAAAGAATAAAAATTACAAAATTTTGCCACCCAATTTGAGACTATCACCATGTCTGAGTCTGGATGCTTTGATGATTTTTATGCACATTTGTCGGACATTGTAAACACCAGTTTTAATTTGGGTGAGGTGATTGATAACACGCCTGTCGTTAAAAAGATTTTGAGATCTCTCCCAAAATGCTTTATTCCTAAAATCACTGTTTTGAACTCTTTGGAAAATTTGAAATCACTTAAGTTGGAAGAACTTGTAGGAGATCTTCAAACTTATGAGATTGACATGTTTTTCCAAACCATTAAGGATAAGGATAAAGGCGTTGCTTTAAAGACTCATTTTAAGAAAAAAAAAGACAAAGTTTGTGAGTCCGATTCTGAGGAAGATTTTGATTTTAAAGATATGGCCTTGTTTGCGAAAAAATATCTCAACATGAACAAAAATAATTCTTTCAATAAAAGATTTTTTGAGAAAAATAACTAGGCCAAAGAAATAGGTGAGAAAGAGAAGGATAGAGAAAAAGAAAAGGAGAGTGACGAAAATTTAGAAAGTTTGATGTGTTTTGAGTGTGGGGGTAAAGGGCAAAGGCGTATGAGTGTGACACTAGACTTAGGAGAGAGGGAAAGAGAGTGGCTATGCCTGCCACACTTAGTGATAGCGACATAGAGCTTTCTGATTCGGGTGATGAAAAATAGCACGGTGTGTGTGTCGCATTTTTAGCTAGTCAGGTTAGCACGCCTAGTTTAGATGGAGGTGAGGGGACTAGTTCTCGTGAGACCCTCGAGGAGGAGGATTTGAGTGTTTCGAGTGAGGGAGAAAGTGAGTGTGAAAGTGAGCTCCAAATTACTTTTATAGATTTGTATGCTGACACTTTAAAGACGAAAAATTGAATAAAGAGTTAAGTCTCAAGGTGGAAATTTTGGAGAGAGAGATTGAGATTTTGGGTGAGTTTGAGGCCAAAGCAAGTCAACTTGATAAGGTGAAAGTGAGTCTGAGTGAGAAGTTGATTGCTATACGAAGGGAGAAGTGTGATTTGACCAACATGGTGTCTAGTCTGACGATACGTGTATCCAAACTCGAGAGTGATCTCGAACGTGCCCAGGAGGTCAAAGTCCCTTTAGAGAACGCATCTAAGAAGGTTGAAAAGATAGTTCTCAATCCTGTTTTGGGTAGTGGTGAGAGTTTAGGAATAATGTAATATCCTGTAATTTTAATTACTTTTAAAATGAGTTAAATTAAAAGTTAGTGGGATTAATTGGAATTAATTTTAAATTAATTAATTGGAATTAATGCAGATTTTATATTACTTGTGGATATTGAAATATTTGATTCTGAATATTACTTAGTGATACTTAAGTAATGATATTCCCATATGTACTCTCGGCTAGGCCGAGGGCTTCCTCCACCCGGATGAGGCCAAGATGATCTCTCATCCAATATCAGACGACCCTTCAGTGGGCCGACCCCTCATCAGGCCCAGGCGACCCTTTAGTGGGCCGAACCCTCATCAAGCCCAGATGACCCTTCAGTGGGCTGACCCCTCATCAAGCCCAGACGACCCTTCAATGGGATGACCCCTCATCATATCTCGGACGGCCCTATGAGGGTATGACAGTACGAGGCCCAGAGTAGGCCTGGTTCGCTTCCAGTAGGAACTTTGCCCTCGGTGACATCATCATAACGCGTGATTTGGGAGACACATGGAACAGTGCACATGGGACTCATATGGCACATGGAAGACCGTTATAACAATATCAACCCCTCACGTGAGGGAATACTATCTCATCATTAATCACAGGTGGCACCCCCAGGTGTCAGCAGGGGATTGTCTAAATCATAGCTCACATGCACCATGCATGCTTGGGGGGTGCACTACTCTCCCCAAGACCTATATACACTTGTCACCTACAACCCTGAAAAGGGACGAATAATTGTAACCCTAGCTAAAACTCTGCTTCTACACACAGTAGAGAGAGAGAGTGTGCTTGCGTGCATTGTATCCAAGGCCATTAGTGCCCATACTTAGTGGATCACACACTCACAGTGGATGTAGGCCTAATTGGCTGAACCACTATACATCATTGTCTTATTACTCTTATACTCATCCCCTTCTATACACTTACACATATACATCTCCATGGCTGACATTGTTATTACTGTTTAACTCATCATCACTTATCTGGTGTTGCTAAATCTTAGCATCATCAGTTTGATGCCGTCTGTGGGAACGAGAAGACATCTCTTCCTTTATACAGCTTGACCTCACCGGGCAGTCTGGTGGTGAGCCAGATCTCCCCCTTTGTAGAGCTGTTTCACCATTGAAAGAGACCCATTAGGGTTTCCAAGCTCTTCAGTCTTTTGACCATTCAGCTCTCTATAGCTCAAACACATGTCACTGGAGATGCCACCACCACCTCTTCCTCCACCGGATAGTGGAGTAGGACCCAGTTCCAATCAACCACCGCCTCAGTCTGAGATGGATGATGTGGCGGCCGCCTTGAAGTCTCTGGCGGCAAGCTAGTGGATTATACAGGAGCAGTTTACAACTCTTAGCCAAAACATACTAAGACCACCAGGAGTCTCACCGGAGATGATTATTCCAGTGGCAGCTCTAGGGCAGCATGAGGCCAGGGGACTACCCCAGGCACCACGCAAAGACTTGCCACCTCCTCAGAGGTGGAGGGATGTTGCTGACCCCGGCGTCTATGCCTGGGTAGGTAAGGAAACCCTTGCCCAGAAGACATGTATGATGATCTGGAGGGGGAGGAGCCCTCATAGAGTGCTGGGAGCCGTATGAGGTCTCCAACAATACTGTACGACCTCTCCAGGAGAGTAGAGGGAAGTACGGAAGGCAAAATCCCGACGATTGCCCAAGGGGCTCTGCTTTTGATCATCTGAGCATGGGGTCTGCCTTTGAGAGGTTGGGCCCAGTAAATGACCTGTGAGAAAAATTGTCCCGAACAAGGAGTATTGCGAGGTCCTAAAGGGAGATAGTAGATGGCCAACCCCACGGGGCCCGACCCCACGGACGGGATGACGGTTAGGGAGAAGTAAACAGCTGACACAGACCTGTCGCAGCGAAACCTTTTGTTCACCTCAAAGAGGCGGCAGGGGATAACATCGGCCAGACCGACCCTACGAGGCCCTGGAACAACTCGAACCAAAGGTTGGAAGATAAGATTGGTGATATTCTGAAGAGCCGGGACCCTTTTCAGAGAGGATACTCCATAGGCTCACCCTTTGTGGCGAAGATAGTCAACTTCCCCACGCCATCTAAGTTCAAGCCACCAATGGTCACCCCACGGTATGACGGGAGTACCAACCCTGTCCATCATATTGAGATGTACCAATTAGCGGCAGACATATACTCTATCTCAGATGAGATGAGGTGTCGTGCCTTTTCTTTCATTCTGACTGGGGCTGCACACGTCTGGTATATGTCTCTCCCTAAGAACTCCATTGAAAACTTTAAGCAGTTAGCATACCAATTTATCCATAACTTTTTCTTTGGAGTGAGGCCACAAAAGAAGACCACACACCTGCTCTATGTTAAGCAGGGGAAGAATGAGAGACTAAGAGACTACATAGCTAGATTCAACAAAGAAAAGTTAGAGGTTGAAGACTATAAGGAGAGCATAGCCATGACCGCTCTCAATGGAGAACTCCAGAAGAGGAAGCTGCTATGGAAGCTTGCTGAAGACCCTCCAAGGACAATGGATGAATTGCTGAATTGCTGTCGACAACAGGAAAGGTGATGAACGCCGAAGAGGCGATGACCGCAAAATACAAGGATGAAAAAGGAGGTACTAGTGGGGGTAAGTACCATAAGAAGAACAAAGAGGGGAAGAAGAGGTATACAAACGACAAGTTTGCTGATTACACCCCCCTGACGGTCAGCTGCGAACATATTCTCAATGGGATAAAGAGTGACCGATCCCTGAAGTGGACTGAGAAGCTGAGGGCAGCCCCCCACAAGAGGAACAAAAACCTGTGGTGTGAATTTCACCAAGACCATGGCCATGTGACAGAAAAATGCTTTTCTCTGAAAGATGAGATTGAAAAAATGTTAAAAAAAGGGAAGCTCAGGAAGTACGTTGACAAAGGTACCTTCAAGAGGGCCGAGGGGACGACCCCAGAAAGAAGAGAGGTGATACATGTAGAGAAGATCCTCCAAAAATAAGGGACGACCCTTCGAATGATGAGGACGACCCTGACCTCTCTTCGAGAGATGACCACGGCCCTGTCAAGAGACTTAATATAATCTCGCTCGGTGTTGGAATGATCTCTGGGGGCTAGCAGGAGGAGGGTCAGAGGTCACCGACATGAAGGCCCATGTAGCTGAGGCCAAGGCAGTGACAGAAACTGTGCACTCAGCCTCTCTGGAAGCAAAGTCAGAGAAGAGAAAAAAAGTTGACTTGGGTCTTAGCCGTTCCAGGCTCATCCCATACCATCACCCCTGATTGGTTTCAGTGGGGAAAAAGTTCATCCCTTAGGAATGTGTGAGGCTGATGTTAGGATGGGGGACGAGTGGCCGAGATGGCTCACCAAGAAGGTAAACTTTTTTGTGATGAATGAACAAGTCTTATCTGCCTACAACATTATACTGGGGCGAGTGGCCCTCAAGGAATTCGAGGCCGTGCCATCCACGGTTCATCAGATGATAAAATTCCCAACCCCTTACGGGGTAGGGGGAGTCCAGGGAGACCAGGCGATGACACGGGAATGATACTTCAATTCCGTTGAAGAAAGAGAGGCGCACAAGAAGGCTACAACCACCTATAATATTGACACCCTCGACCCCAGGGATGAAATAAAGTTAAAGAAATGAGAAGCCGCGGAAGAGGTAGAACCCATCATCCTCAATGAGGATGAACCAGAAAAAACTGTCCAAATAGTCAAGGCTCTAAAGGCAGATATCAAAGAAGACCTCATCAAGCTATTGAGGAGAATACAAAACATCTTCGCATAGAGTCATGCAGATATGCCGGGGATCGACCCAGAAATCACGTGCCACAAGCTCAATGTGGTAGAGGGTGCAAAGCCAGTAAATCAGAAGAGGAGGGTTTATTCTCGAGAAAAATATGAGGTCATTAGGGACGAGGTCAAGAAGCTGGAAGATGCTGAGTTTATCAGAGAGGTCATCTATCCCGAATGGCTATCAAACGCGGTCATAGTCCCAAAAGCCGATGGAAAGTGGAGGATGTGCGTAGACTTCACAGACCTCAACAAACATTATCCCAAAGATAGCTTCCCTCTTCCCCGCATTGATCTGATGGTAGACGCTACCGCAGGCCATGAGCTCATGAGCTTCATGGATGCCTATTTAGGGTACAACCAAATCTTCATGGACCCTGAAGACTCAGAAAAAATGGCTTTCATTACCGACAAGGGGACATACTGTTATAGGGTCATCCCCTTTGGCCTAAAGAACGCTGGGGCAACGTACCAATGCCTTATGAATAAAATGTTTGAAGAACAAATCGTGAAGTCTATGGAGGTTTATGTAGATGACATGTTGACCAAGAGTTTGAAGGCAGTGGATCATGTGGCCGACCTTGAGAGGACCTTTAACACGATGGACAAGTACCAAATGAAGCTCAACCCGGCCAAATGTGTCTTCGAGGTATGGGCGGGGAAGTTCTTGGGATTTATTGTCAACCAAAGGGGCATCGAGGCCAATCTCGAAAAGATAAAGGCCCTCATAGAAATGAAGACCCCCAAGACTATTAAAGATGTTCAGAGGCTCATAGGGAAAGTTACTGCTTTGAATAGGTTCATGTCGAGGGCCACAGACAGGTGTTTACCATTCTTCAAAATTCTTAGAAAGGCATTTGAATGGAACGAAGAGTGTGACCAGGCTTTTAAAGAATTGAAGTCATACCTAGGGTCTCCCTTGCTGTTGTCACGACTAGTACAGGGCGAACGACTACATGTGTACTTAGCCATCTCAGAATCAGCCATCAGCGCAACCATTGTGAGAGAAGAGGACGGAGTACAGAAGCCGGTGTATTTCAACAGTAAGGCACTCCAGGGGCAGAGCAAAGGTACCCAAGGATGGAGAAGTTAGCTTATGCCTTGATCCATGCATCAAGAAAGATGAAGACGTACTTCCAGTCCTATACAATGGTCATCATCACTGACTCTCCTCTTAGGCAGGTCTTATACAAGATAGAAAAATCGGGGAGGCTGATGGCCTGGGCTATAGAGTTGGGAGAGTTTGACATTGTATATCAACTAATGATGGCCATTAAGGGGCAAGCGTTAGCTGATTTCGTGGCTGAATTTACTTGGGAAGATGATCAGGCTAAAGAGGAAGGCCTCGATAAGACAGATACCCGGTAAGGCAGAGTCATTGATCCATCCATAGACAAGGCTGAGACAAGCACATCTAGAGAAAAATTAGCCAAAAATAAAAAGGGAAGCTATCTCTTTAGATAAGGGTCCCTCACCGAGGGTAATTTCTCAGAAAAACAGACTATGTGGATCCTCTTCGTTGACGGGTCCTCTTGCGACAACGAAAGTGGGGCTGGATTAATAGTATCAGCATCCGATGGCACAAACATGGAGTACGCCCTGAGGTTCAACTTTAAAGCCTCCAACAACAAGTGTGAATATGAGGCCCTCACAACAGGCCTCTCCTTGGCTAAGTCTCTTAGCGTCGGCTAGATCTTGGTCCATAGTGATTCAAGGCTAGTAGTGAATCAGATACTAGGAGCCGAAGAGGCTAGGGATGAGATAATGGCTAAATACCTTGAAAGAGTGAAGTCACTATTGAAGAGCTTCAGAGAAGTTAACTTGAAGAGGATACCTAGGCTTGATAATGGCCGAGCCGATGCACTTGCTAGGCTGGCCTCGGCAACTAGGACAGATATCAGGTGGACAGTCCCAGTGGAAATTTTTCTTCGACCATTGAAGATGCAGAGGGAACACTTGACACTTGCTTAAATATTTCCAGGGAAGCTTCATGGATGGACCCTCTAATCAGATACATTAAATAGGGGGAGATGCTAGAAGCAAGGAAAGAAAGGAAGAAGTTGAGATACAGAGCTGTGAAATTCACTGTCATCGAAGACACCTTGTATAAAAAGGGGGTTTTGTTCCCCTTACTTAGGTGTGTGCACCCGTCTGAAGTCTCACACATCTTGCAAGACGTGCACGAGGGGTCATGTTCAAGCCACATTGGGGGCAGGTCTTTGGCGAAGAGGGTAGTAACCCAGGGGTACTGTTGGTCGACCTTGGGGAAAGATGCCACGATATATGTAAAAAAATGTGATAAATGTCAAAGATTTTCCACCATCCCTCACCAGCCCCATCATCCTCTTACCTCCATTACATCCCCATGGCCATTTGCAGTGTGGGGGATCAACCTGGTAGGACCCCTGCCTAGGGCCGTCAATAACTATCGATTCCTCATCGTATCAATTGACTATTTTTCAAAATAGGTGGAGGCGGAGCCGATGGTCACGATTACCGAGCAGAAGACCTTCCAGTTCACTTGGAAAAACATTATATGCAGATATGGTCTCCCCAATACCCTCATCTCAGATAACGGGACTCAATTCAAGAATACATCTCTGGAGAAGTACTGTGAAAGGGTAAGTATCAAACAATTCTTCTCTACCCCAGTCGACCTCAAGCCAACGGGCAAACGGAAGTTAAAAATAGAACAATCCTATATGGGATCAAGAAAAAACTCGAGGAGGAAAAAGGAAGATGGGTTGAGGAGTCGTATTCCGTACTGTGGGCCTACAGGACGACGACAAAGATACCTACCAAGGAAACCCCGTTCATGCTGGCGTATGGCTCAGAAGCCGTCATCCCCACCGAGATTGGGCTTTCTACTCACAGGGTCCAAATGTATGACCCCCAGAGAAATATGGAAGAGAGGAGACTTGACTTAGACTTGATCGAGGAAAGGAGGGAAGACGCCGAGATAAGGCAACCTGCCTACCAGCAGAGGACTGCCAGGTTTTACAACCAGAGGGTGAAGTAAAGGCCAGTCGCAATGGGGGACTTATTCCTAAAAAAGACTTGGCAAAAGCCTAACAAACTCCACCCAAATTGGCATGGCCCATATAGGGTCATTGATGAAGTTGTCCCTGGAACCTACAGACTAGAAAACCTTGAAGGGGAACCCTTTTCGAATCCCTGGAATACATATCATCTGAAGAAATACTATCAATAATGTTGTAATGTCCTATCGGATCACAATTGTAATGGGTGTTGCTCCAACATAACACTTGGAATGTTAATGAGAATATCATATTGGCCCTTCATCTTGTGTTTGTTAATTCTAGTATGATTGGGATCATCTTCGCAAAACCACCCTCGGCTATGATGAGGGTCAATGGTGGGGACAACCCCTCATTCACCCTCAAGAAAGACGAGGGGGACTTGAAATATAAAACCATTAAGTTGGTGAAAAACCACCCTCGGCTATGATGAGGGTCAATGGTGGGGACGACCCCTCATTCACCCTCAAGAAAGACGAGGGGGGACTTGAAATATAAAAAATATTAACTTGGTGGGAAACCACCCTCGGCTATGATGAGGGTCAATGGTGGGGACGACCCCTCATTCACCCTCAAGAAAGACGAGGGGGACTTGAAATATAAAACCATTTAGTTGGTGAAAAACCACCCTCGGCTATGATGAGGGTCAATGGTGGGGACGACCCCTCATTCACCCTCAAGAAAGACGAGGGGGGACTTGAAATATAAAAACCATTAAGTTGGTGGGAAACCACCCTCGGCTATGATGAGGGTCAATGGTGGGGACGACCCCTCATTTACCTTCAAGAAAGATGAGGGGGGACTTGAAATATAAAAACCATTAAGTTGGTGGGAAACCACCCTCGGCTATGATGAGGGTCAATGGTGGGGATGACCCCTAATTCACCGTCAAGAAAGACGAGGGGGGGACTTGAAATATAAAAACCATTAAGTTGGTGGGAAACCACCCTCGGCTATGATGAGGGTCAATGGTGGGGACGACCCCTCATTCACCCTCAAGAAAGACGAGGGGGACTTGAAATATAAAAACCATTAAGTTGGTGGGAAACCACCCTCGGCTATGATGAGGGCCAATGGTGGGGGAAACCCTTCATTCACCCTCAAGAAAGACGAGGGGGGACTTGAAATATAAAAAGTATTAAGTTGGTGGAAAACCACCCTCGGCTATGATGAGGGTCAATGGCGTGGACGACCCCTCATTCACCCTCAAGAAAGACGAGGGAGGAGTTATAAACAACGTCACAAGATAAATCATACAAGAGACAAGCATAGAAGATAGAAAGAGACATGATATTATAAAAAAAGTGTCACAAATGCTTGTTCAACAGAGATAGAGTACAAGAATATTGGTTACATGAAGAGGATATGGGCTACAGATAACCACCCTATTGAGCAACATCGGAGGGTAATGTTTCAACGTTAATTAAAGGAGTTTCTTCAGCGACCAATACAGGCCGATCCTCAGATGTGCCGATACCTTCAAAATGCACTTGGGATTCCACATGGTCTAGGGCCTCAGCAATAAGAGGGTCATCCAAATGAACTGCCTCAAGAGAGGGGTGAACAGATGATACAACATTAGCAAACTTAAGGACGACCCACCGACAGGCCATCCTGATCCCCCTCTCTAAATATTCAAGATCGAAGCCGTGAAACTCATCTGAGAGTTTGTAGGCATCCACAGCATCGGCCTCGACCTTCTTCACTGCCTCGCCTAGCTCGCTCTTAAACTGGGCGTTCAGGGCTTCTTCCTTCGCCTTGAAGAGGTCATCCCTCGCCTTCAGATCTGCATCGTGCAGCTTCATCAGCTCATCAAGGACCCTTGCATGTTCGGTCCTTGCACTCTCCAACTCGGCCTTTGTAGTCTCAAGCTCAATTTTCAGATCAACCTTGTGCTAAATATCCCTCTCGGCCTCATAGAACGTTTGTTGGTTCTCGGCCATACATTTGGTAGATGACGTAAAGTCACAAACAAACTGCACAAAAGAAGGCACATGTTAAGGGGTCGAGGAAACAGTTTATGAAAAGTTGACTGAGGAAATGAAGTAAAAACAATTACCTGGGCTAGAGTATGCAGACCGTAATCATACACCTTAACTGGGGGCATCTTTGATAAGAAGTCATAGTCAGCAGCCGAGGGAGAGAAAAACATCGATGCCTTGGCTGCCCTCAGGTTGGCTATGAGGGAAGACGGTTCAACCTTCAAAAATGTCAAGTTTTTGGACCAAAAGGCCCCCATGCTGGAAGAGGATCCGATCCCCTTAGACGCCTCCACCCTTGCCCTCGTCCTAGAATCTGGTCGAGGGTCGATAGGAACTTCTGGCCCCTTTCTTTTATGGCTGTCGGTGGTTGGTTCAACAGGGCTCGGCCCCACGGCCTTTGTCTTCCTCGGAGCCTGCTGAGGCTCTTTAACTTTTTTCTTGCCCAGACCAGATAACAAACTTAGCGCAGTCATCTCCCAGAGCTGATCAGATATGATTACAGGACGATCTGAAAGGGAGATGATACATCAGAAAGATACAGTGGCAAAGAGGAAGCACTTGGAGAAAATTAAAAATTGAACAAAAATCTACTCATATAATTCTTTCAGGGGGCCGACCCTCAGGCCAGCTTCTTTGAGGAAGTGAGGGGTCATCAAGTCTTCGAATTTGGCAAGCTCGTCCTCCTTCCCTTGCTCCCTCAGATAATCAACTATGTCCTTTTCATCTAAACTAAGTCCAGGGTATGACCTAGCCTTCATAGAAGGGTTAGACCATCTACTTGGGACTCTCGGATCGTCGTCTAAAGGCTGAACCCCAGCGGTGAATTCCCAATCTCCGAAAATGAAGAAAAATATCTTCTTCCAGTCATGGTTAGAGGTTTGTGCCACGTGGAGAATTTTTTTTATCGGACTTCCTCGCCCCCAGATGATAATATCCAGGATGTTTGGACGAGAAAGTGATATTGTAACAGGCTAAGAACACATCGGCCGAAGGCTCATCGGTGAAGGTATTTTTCCACAGAGAGACATAACTAAGGATAGTCCTCCAGGAGTTTGGAGGAAGTTGAGAAGGGGCAACATCGAGGGCAGACAATATGTCGACTATAGCAGGGTGCAGAGAGAACCTCACACCCACCCTGAGTATCTTCTCATAAATGATAACTTCCCCCTCATCCCCCTGGAAGACCCTCTCGTTTGAGTTGGAGACCCTCATAGTTACATTGGGTTGCACACCAAATGTATGCCTCCATAGCAAGAGGTCACGATCCCTAACAGTGGAAACGTAAGCTGAGGCGTGGGAAGTGTCAACTGGATCAGCGTCAGAATCCTTTCCATCGCCCTCGGCTCCCTCTCCCTCAGATCCCTAGGCCTCATCAACTGTCGAAGGCCCTCCTAAAAAGCCATCTGAAAGGCATAAGGGGATAATATTATCACGGGAACAGCCTCAAAAGGGACCACTCCCTCGGCCTGTCTGCATGGGATAAGATCAGGCGTCTCTCTCCTCCCAGAGGGTCCAGCACCTGTTGGTGACGATGCTCTCTCATCCATTTCTCCTTCGTATGAATGACTCTCGATTGGACGATAAGACGACCCCCATGACTCAGATGGTATTATTATGTCTAAAGGAATGGGGAAAATGGGTCGTACCCAATTAGGGTCAGCCCCTCATCTCCTCTCGTCCTCTTCCTTTATTCGCCTAATCTCTACGAAGAACTTCTCTCTTAGGAATGGGAATTCCTCGGCTAAATCATAAAGCCTCCTAAGCATTAAGGGGAAGACCCTACACTTGAAGGAATTTGGCTAACCTAACTACAAACAAGTTTTTAGTTGACTAAGTTGGACTTTTGGATTAAAACCAAAGAAATAAAGGGTTTTGATCAAGAACACTCAAGAAAAGGAAGAACTCTGCTCGCCGGAGAAGACGCCGGAAAACACAAGGAAACCTTAGAAACACCACAAGGGGGAATCAACCCCAATGCAAAAAATGAAATTGAAGATTAAAAATGGAATCTATGGCAAAGAAAATAACCTGAAGACGAAAATAACGGCTGGGTGAAGCTTGATACAAAAAGGTTGCAGAAATGGTTATGAAAGCTATTGAGAATCTAGAGAGAGAGTTAAGGCGCGAAGAAGAAAATAAATAACTTCAAAAAATATTTAAATATCTCTCTAATGAGTGGTCCCATTAACCAAGGCAAAACACGACCCACGAGGAGGGTATCATTAGGGCATAAAGTCCCAGGTTAAGTGTGCTGCCGCCACATCTGGGAAACTGGAACGATGATGGGTGTCTGCCTAGGTGTCAAATCAGCTTGACAGGTGTCACTCATCAAAATAGTCATACACTTATCTAAAAAGTAGTACTATCCCTCAGCCATCTCAATAACATCGATGGCTAAGGGCTGGGGGTGATTGATATACCCATATGTACTCTCGGCCAGGCCGAGGGCGTCCTCCACCCGGATGAGGACAAGATGATCTCTCAGCCAATATCAGACGACCCTTCAGTGGGCCGACCCCTCATCAGGCCCAGACAACCCTTCAATGGCCCGAACCCTTATCAGGCCCAGACGACCCTTTAGTGGGCTGACCCCTCATCAAGCCTGGATGACCCTATGAGGGTACGACCCCTCATCAGGTCCAGATGACCCTTTAGTGGGCCAACCCCTCCTTATGTCTCGGACGACCCTACATGGGGCCAACCCCTTATCTGGCCCAGATGACCCTTCAGTGGGCCGACCCCTCATTATATCTCGGACGACCCTATGAGGGTACGACAGTACGAGGCCCAGAGTAGGCTTGGTTAGCTGCCAGCAAGAACTTTTCCCTCGGCCTCGCATCATAGGCCGAAGGTGACATCATCACATCTCGTGATTTGGGAGACGCATGGAACAGTGCGCGTGGGACTCATATGGCATGTGGAAGATCGTTATAACAATATCAACTCCTCATGTGAGGGAATATAATGTAATCATTAATCACAGGTGGCACCCCCAGGTGTCAGTATTGGATTGGCTAGATCATAGCTCACATGCACCATGTATGCTTGGGGGGAGCACTACTCCCCCCAATACCTATATATACTTGTCACCTACAACCCTGCAAAGGGACGAAAAATTGTAACCCTAGCTAAAACTCTGCTTCTACACACAGTAGAGAGAGAGAGTGAGTTTAGGTGCATTGTATCCAAGGCCATTAGTACCCATACTTAGTGAATCACACACTCATAGTGGATGTAGGCATAATTGGCTGAACCACTATACATCATTGTCTTATTCCTCTTATGCTCATCCCCTTTTATACACTTACACATATACATCTCTATGGCTGCCATTGTTATTACTGTTTGATCTCATCATCACTTATCTGGTGGTGCAAAATCTTAGCATCATCAAGTAATATATGAATATGATATTATTTATATTGCCTTTAGTTACTAATATGGTAATTATGAAACTTAAGTCGAAACGCGGTATGCGACGTGTCGGGACTAATTTAAATAAATAAAAAGGAAACATTATTTTATATCAACCTTATGATCATTTCGAGTGCGCCGTTACATCCGAAAGGGTCTAAATAGTCAGAAAAGTCTATTCGGGTGTTGGATTTGGGTCTCTGGTCACTTTGGAGATGAAAGGACACCCCGAAGGGGCATTTTAGTCATTTTATCTAAAAGGTGAATAGTAATTTCTGGATTTGTCTTATTATAAAGGTGAGGGATTATAGGAACGTAGGTTCACTTCATTTTATCACAAAACATTTGAAAGGTATTAGTGTGAGAGAAAATGAAGAGTTTCTTGGGAGGGGAAGAGGTTGCTTAAGAAGGAGAAGAGACTTTTGGGGTAAGCCAAAGGGGATTAACCACCTTCTACCACTAGCACCACCACCGGAAAGTCACCAAAAAATAAGAAAAGGATTCTACATCATCATCACCAAAGGTTCAGACCTACATAATTAAGGCAAGTGTAATTCTTGCTTTATTTTATTGCTTACAATATCCATGCTAGATAGGATAAGAAAGAAGTATGAATTTACATGATTTAAGGATAAACTATAAAGTTTTTTTAGAATTTGTTCTTGATATGAAAATTATATAGAATAAATCTCTTTATGTTTAAATGATTTAATCCATGAATTTTGGGTTTGAAATGATAGAAAAAGTGTGAGTTAATATGATTTTTGGAGAAATAATAACATATGAGAATTTTGGGAATAATAGGATTTAATCCAAACTATTTGATGATTTTAATTTGTTTGATTATTAGAAACTGATCATATATCTTGCTATATCAATTGAGATTAATTAGGAGATGTTTTGGATTGATTTGTGTTTGTTTTGATGAGGAAGAAAAAGGATAAAACGCATAAAAAAATTTATTGAAAAGGGACGAACATTGTATGATAATTTTAGGACCGTTTTAAGAGGAAATTGGCAGTCTGCAAAACTTTGCAGTTTTAAGTTTTTTCAAAATCAGAGCAGAAAAGCCTCAAAATTGTAATTTTATACTTTTGGCAGAATATACCTTTATCGGGAAAAAAATAATCCATGGTGAGATTTTTATTAATTTTGGTACATTAACAAGGAGCGAGGGACTTGGGTTAATGTTGAAAAATTATTTGAATTTGAGGATTAAATTTTTGTGATAGATATCTACATAATTATATTACGATTTAGAGGAGAATAATCGTTATATCAAGTAAGGGTAATATTGATGATATATTTACAGGTACTTGGGTCGGATAAAATATTATGTGAGTGATAACTATATAAAAAAATATGATGATAATCATGATTACAAGTGTGGGTAGTATTCAATAAATACGACTGTTGATACCAAAATTAATTAAGAACAACGAGGAGTTAAACTGGCCAAAGAAAATGAAGGCAGACCCTGACACGAGGAATAGGGAAAAATATTGCGAGTTCCACAAGGATCATGGCCATATGACCAAAAATTGCATAGCTCTTCAGAATGAGATTGAAACACTCATCCGACGAGGAAAGCTAGCAAAGTATGTTGATCGGGGAGGCGAAAGAAGAAACAACGACCGAACTAGAGAGAGGTCTAGATCTCCTCGTCGAGCAGAGGAGAACAAGAAGAGAAACCATGAAGTTGATCCAGAGGATGACCCCGACCTTCCCAAGAAGCCAAGGCAGCCAGAACGAGAGGTATTTTCAATACGCTTTGGGTCATTTGATTGTAATGTTATTACAGGAGGGGATGCAGGAGGAGGAGACCTTACTGCAGAAAGAAAATCTTGCCTCGGTGAGGCTCAAGCTTGCTCGTACATTCATCGAATAAATATAGCTGAGGAAGATCGCTCGAGAAAGGTGAACAAGGAGAAATTGGTGATCGGTTTTTCAAAAAATGACCTTGCAGGTGTTTTATATCCTCATGATGACCCGCTGGTGATCAAAATGAGAATGAAGGAAGTCATGATTTCAAGAGTACTGGTCGACAATGGTAGCTCGACAGACATCATGTTCTACTCGTGCTTTGATAGTTTAAATCTAAAGCTATCTCAACTGGAGCCTTACCACAGACCCCTCATTGGTTTTGCTGGCGAAAAATTATTTCCACTTGGGACGATCAAGTTGGATATATTCATTGGTACGTGGCCTGCTTGTCGGACAGAAAGAATACGTTTCTTCGTGATGGATAAGAATGTCCAGTCATCGTACAATATCATCATGGGAAGAGTAGGATTGAAGAAGTTCGAGGTTGTACCATCTACAGTGCATCAGTGCCTAAAATTTCCAACAAACTTTGGAGTAGGAGTTGTGAAAGGTGATCAGAAAGTAGCTCAGGAATGCTATTATTCATCCTTCGAGCAAGAAGAATTGGAAGAACCAAAGAAAAAGACTACTACCTATCAAGTGGATGAAGGTGCAGAAATTGAAACATTGGATCCTCGAGATGAGTCGCAACTCGTGAAGGGTCAAGTGGTGGAAGCTACTGAAAACATCATTCTGGACGACGAGCACCCTGAGCGAACTACTCAAATAGGTTCGTCGTTGGAAGCCTCATTAAAACAGGAATTGATAATTTTCCTTAGAAGCAGAAGACAAACTTTTGCGTGGAGTCATGAAGATATGCCTGGGATAAACCCAAACTTCTTATGTCACGAGCTCAATGTGAATAAGGAGATCAAGCCTGTGAAGCAGAGAAGAAGAGTATTCAGTCCCGAGAAGAATCAAGCTATACAGGAGGAAGTCGAGAAGCTCCAGAAAGCTTGTTTCATTGAAGATGTTAAATATCCAGATTGGTTAGCCAATGTGGTAATGGTAAAGAAAAAGAACAACAAGTGGAGGATGTGTGTGGACTTCACCGACCTCAACAAAGCATGCCCAAAGGATCATTTTCCATTGCCCCGAATTGATCAACTGGTGGATGCTACCTCGGGACACGAGTTGCTGAGCTTCATGGATGCTTATTCTGGCTACAATCAAATTAAAATGAAACCTGAAGACAGGGAGAGTACTTCTTTCATTACCCCTCGGGGAACTTATTGTTATAATGTTATGCCTTTTGGTTTGAAAAATTCAGGTGCGATATTTCAGAGGCTGATGAACAAGGTCTTTGCTGAACAAATCAGTGACAACATGGAAGTCTATATTGACGATATGCTGATGAAAAGAAAGAAAGCTGCCGATCATCTAGTTGACTTAAGTCAGACTTTTGATCAACTAGATAAATATCAAATGAAGCTGAACCCGACGAAGTGCATCTTTGGAGTACGAGAAGGCATGTTTCTCGGGTACATTGTCAATCAACGAGGCATTGAAGCAAATCCTGAAAAGATCAAAGCTCTATTAGGGCTGCGATCTCCAACGACGAAGAAGGAAGTACAGAGTCTCACAGGACGAGTAGCGGCACTCAACAGATTTGTGTCACGAGCAACTGATAGAGGTCTCCCATTCTTCAAGACACTCAGAAAGACTTTTGAGTGGAATGATGAATGCGAGAAGGCTTTTCAAGACTTGAAGAGATACTTGGGAGCACCCCCATTGTTGTCCAGGCCAGTGATGGGAGAAAAATTGTACTTGTACCTTGCAGTGTCCGAGAATGCAGTTAGCTTGGCGTTGATCAGAGTGGAGAATGGAGTACAAAAGCCAATTTACTACACAAGTAAGGCCTTCTAAGGAGCAGAGATCAGATATCCAAGGCTGGAGAAATTGGCACTGGCGCTGATTGAGGCGAGTAGGAGAATGAGGCCATATTTCCAGGCTCATACCATAGTAGTATAAATGATATGCAATTGAGGCAAGCCCTGCATAAGCCAGAAAAATCAGGAAGATTGATGTACTGGGCAATAAAACTCGGTGAATATGATATAGTCTATGAACCCAGATCATCGCTTAAAGGGCAAGCTGTAGCAGATTTTATAGCACAGTTCACCTATCCTGATAGCTCCGAGGAACAAACGTTGCTCACTGATCAACCTGTTGATGTTACAGGATCAACAAACACAAGCTCAGACCAATTCCGATTGGTAAAAGGGCGTGTGGATGTTACAGGGTGTGACGCAGAGATAGTTGTGAGGACTCCGGACGAGAAACGAGAGTTGCTCGATGATCAACCTGTGGATGTTACAGGATCAACAAACACTAGATCAGACCAACTCCGATTGGTAAAAGGGCAAGTGGATGTTACAAGATCATTGACTTCGGGCTCAGACCAACTCCGGTTGGTAAAAGGGCAAGAAGAAATGATCGACGAAGAGCAAGAAAAATTCGAGGAGAAAAGGAAGGAACAAATATTTCACAGAGGAACTCTAACTGATCAAACATTTGAAGACGAGTTACCTATATATAGACTATATGTAGATGGCTCATCTTGCACTGCAGGATGCGGCGCGGGATAGTTTTGAGCACTCCGGATGAGGTCGATATGGAATACGCCTTGCGTTTCCAATTCAAAGCTTTCAACAATGAGGCTGAATATGAGGCCATGATTGCAGAACTTGGTTTAGTAAAAATTATGGAGGAGCAAGAGGTCATTGTTTTCAGTGATTCTCAATTGATCATAAACCAAATGATGGGAGTATATGCAGTTAGAGGAGAATTAATGATCAGATATCATGCAAAGGCAAAGTAGCTGGTGTCAGAATTTGTCGCTATTCAACTGGTCAGAATACCAAGAATGGAGAATGCGAGAGCAGACGTCCTAGCTTGACTAGCATCAGCTACTCTCACCGAGCTACGACGAACGATCCCAATTGAAGTGTTAGCTGGTCGGAGCATAGATGAAGATCTGACGATGAACTTTATCACCCTTGATTTAGGACCATCTTGGATGGATTCTATCAGGGAGTATATCGAGGAGGGATAATTGCCAATTGACAAGCTCGATGCCAAAAAATTGAAGTTTAAAGCTTCTCGGTATGTATTAACTAATGGTGTTTTATATAGACGAGGAATTATGGCAGGTTTGCAGAGATGTGTACACCCCTCCGAGGTGAAAGAATTAATTGAAGAAATCCACGAAGGGTCTTGTGGAGCACATATAGCAGGTCAGACGCTTTTACAAAGGGTGATGACGCAAGGATACTACTGGCCGACGATGAGGGCTGATTGCATAGCCTATGCCAAGAAGTGTGACAAGTGCCAGCGCTTTTCCTCCATCCGAAGGACTCCACAAGCATTGTTGACACCCATAACTTCCCCTTGGACATTTTCCATGTGGGGAATAGACTTGGTTGGGCCACTGCCAACGACTCGAGGAAGGTTTAAGTACCTCGTCGTCACAGTGGATTATTTTACTAAATGGGTAGAAGCTGAGCCACTCATTGATATGACGTATGAGAAGGTGTATCAATTTGTTTGGAAGAACATCATTTGTCGATATGGTCTACCTCATGCCTTCATCACAGACCATGGAACACAATTTGATAACGAGGAGTTTGCCGCCTATTGTCATCAATCAAATATTTTGAAGGTCCACTCAGCACCAGGCCATCCTCAAAGCAATGGACAAACTGAGGTGACAAACAGAACGCTGCTGAATGGCTTGAAGAAAAGATTGGATGATGCAAAAGCAAACTGGATCAACGAGTTACAATCAGTACTTTGGGCTTACCGAACTACTCCCCGAGTAGCAACTGGAGAATCACCATACATGCTGGCGTTTGGAAGTGAAGCCGTTATACCTGCCGAGTTGGGCCTTCCAACACACAGGGTACTGAATTTCCATTCCCCTGTCATCGAATTAATGAGAAGACTGGATTTAGACATGCTCGAGGAAGTTAGAGAAGAAGCAGCCATTAGACATGCTGCTTACCAGCAGCGAACAACTTTGTTTTACAACAAAAGGGTGAAGAAGTGCGACTTGAAAGAAGGAGACTATGTGCTGAAGAAAGTAATTCAAAAGCACAATAAGCTGGAAGCAAACTAGCATGGACCATACCGAGTTACAGAAGTTGTTCGACCAGGAACTTATCGAATAGCAACTCTAGAGGGGGAGGAGTTCAAGAATGCATGGAACGCAGAGCACTTACGCAAGTATTATCAATGATGTATATGTAACACAGTTCCATCAGTATGAATAAAATGAAGATATTCTGCTAAAGTCTCTCCTTTTATTGAGATTTTTCGGGGAATACTAGTGCTACACACTACTCGGCAAAACTCGGCAAGGCTCAGACTGCTCAGCAGCAAAATATTCCTAAAAATGCCAACTTCGGTTGGTTAGGAAATAAAATATTCCTAAAAATGCCAGATTCGGTTGGTTAGGAAACAAAATATTCCTAAAAATGCCAACCTGTTTGGTTAGGAAAAATGCCAACCTGTTTGGCTAGGAAACGAAATATTCCTAAAAATGCCAACCTGTTTGGCTAGGAAACAAAATATTCTCGCAAATGCCAACTTATGTTGGTCGGGAGGTAAGATTATTCCAGAAAGTGCAAAAGTTACTAACTATGGCTGGTCGGGGATAAAAACCCACCAACTGTAGTTAGTTGACAGAAAATTTACCGACCTTAGTTGGTCGGAAACATTTAAGAGAAAAGTCTACTAACTATGGCTGGTCGGAGATAAAAACCCACCATCTGTAGTTAATCGACAAGCAAAATTTATCGATCTTGGTTGGTCGGAAACATTTTATGGGTAAAATTATTTAAAAAAAAACTAACTATCGATGGTCGGGGATAAAAACCCACTAACTGTAGTTGGTCGACATGGAGAGTCTAACAACCTTGGTTGGTTGGAAACATTTTAAACAACATTTTTATACTCATTACTTTATTATTCAGTGATCGAGCAACAATACTGATACTTGTAAATTTTTTTATTACTGAGTTGGTCAACAAACAACACAATATTGTTATCTTTTTAATAGATATGCATAAATATAAAGTGTTTGATAACTACAAGACAATAGCAATCAAGATTTGCAAACAAAATGAAAGTCTTTCATTGAATTCAAAATAAATTACAGTGATAAGGAAATCACAGTTACAGTAACATGTATACTAACTATTACATCAAAAATTCCTATTCTACTGGTCTCTTCCCCTATGCTTTTGACACAGGTTCCTCGCCAACAGGCGGATCATTTAAAGACAGAGGAGAATTGATGAAATTAAGATCTTTCAACATCCTTGTATTCATCACGGATGGTCGATCTAAAAGATGCTCGGGACGAGATACCTCGATTTGAGAATGTAAACTGTAGTCACCGAGATACATTGAAATTAAGCTCCGAGGAATGGCCCGTGAAGGGATCCAATCCATGTCCAAATTGTATGGTGGCACAGGCAAGTCGAGCAACCCGGGATCATGGTAGTCCCACAGATAATGACCTTGTTCGAGCTTCAACACACCTAAGGCATTCAGCCAGCCTTGCTTGTAGCCCTCATTGTTGGCATTCTGGATACGATCGTCCAAGTGGAATAGTGCTTCGTTGTATCCAGCCATCCAGAACTCCCTGGGCTGTTTGTGGAATTGATATGTTAGCCTTTCTAGCTGCTCATGGAGTTTCTTGATGAAAATCTCCTTATTCTCCAAGATTGACTTCTGCGCGGAGAGCTGTTTTTCCAGGTCCCTAATCTTCTTTGACATATCAGACAACGCCTGGTTCTTCGCCATTAGTTGGAAGGCCTGGTTCTCTAAGGCAGACAGAGTCCTCTGTTCCTCGACAAGAACCCGAGCTGCTCTTGCTCGTCCCCGAGGAGCTCTTGCTCGACCACGAGAAGATGAAGAGGTGCCGGAGCTCCTCAAAGTCTCCAACTCTTCCCTCAACTTGGCGTTCTCAACCTCTAAGAGCGAAAAATCCCTCATCGGTCACTGGGATCAAGGCACTAGAAGTGGAAGCTGTAGACTTCAATTGTGACAGCTCCTTCTGCAGGTTGTTATTTTCTTTTTCCAGCAACTCAGCAATCTGTCTGCATTCTTCGACTTCACCTCTCAAGGTTCTCTCCCTTACATCATACCCAGCAAAGAGCTTCTCATAGCCCTTGTCGGCAATGATCTGCTGGTACTTCTTCTCGTACCCCTCATGCAACAAAGCAGTGGATTCTTTGTATTGAAGCTGAAGGTCTTTGAGGCTGCCTTGAAGATCCTCAATCATTTCATAATAGGAAACGTTATTGGCTACAACCCTATCAAGCAGACACTTCAGATACTAATATGCTTCCACTGCCTGTTCTGAAGCTTCCTGACCAAGTATGTCGACAACTTGTGCAGCACTCAGGTCTGTGTGACCAGCCTTAAAATACTCATTACATTATCGCAGCAACTTTGTATCATGGGCAGATAGCAGTTCCATTCTGGCCAGAAACTAACAGAGAAAGAAGAGCAATCATCAATAAGAAGAATAAGCAGATTATGAATGAAAGATAGACAACAATATGCAAAAAAGTTCAAATTTTATTAGATCATAATTCAGAGTTACATCTTCTGAGTTACATTTGAAAAAGAGAAACAAAATAAAGAGAAACCCGAACAACACTAAACCTTTTCCTTATCTCCCAAAACCTTCTTGGGAGGCTGGGATGAAGAGGTAGGTTGCTCGGAGGGAAGAGATAGCTGCTCGGGTAGAGTAGGCGGTTGCTCGGAGAAAGAAATAATGTGTTGATTTTCCTCGGCAGCAGGCTTGATGGTTAGGGCATGATCTCCCATCACCATCGAAGACTCTTCAGAGGTAGCTTCGTCCTCTTCTAATTCTTCTGGAGTTGGGGGGGACCAGGGATATGTCTCTGGAAGAGCTCGGAAGACTCGTCGACCTTCATTTCCTGAAGGGCAGCAACCCATCCGTCCCTAAAGTATTTGAGGCTGCCATAGTCTACTTGCGACACCATAGCAACCAATCCCTTATTCCACCCCTTGTCCCAGCCAAAGCTGAATGACTTCTTCACAGCAGCTTTCCTCTTCAGCTTCTCCAAGGAAAGTTTCTCAGATAGCAGGTTCTCAGCAGCCTTCAATTTATTTTCTGCTTCCTCCTTTTGCCGACCTACTTCTTGAAGCTGGCCCAACCTTTCCTCAGCAACCCTGAGCTTATATTCAAGTTCTCCAGCAGTTTTGAGCTTCTCTGTGAGCTCTTTATTTGCCTTCTCTAAGGCATTATTTTTCTTCTCCAACTCTTTGGAGGCTTCAACAGCTCGAGCTTTATCCTTCTTGGTGGAGGCAAGCTTCTTTTCCCAGACAGCTTTGTCATCAGTATATTTCTGGTGAGAATCTGCCAGAGACTTGGTAGCTTCTTCCAGAGCTCCATCCATACTGGACGAAGAGCAAGAAGCCTTAATCGCATCATCCTTCTTCAGGATTATATTGAAGCAGCTCGTCAACTGTGAACAGAAAAAGAAAGCAAGTTAGAAACAAAAATGACAAAGGAAATATGAAAAATTCAAAGTAAAGAGACTTACAGAAGCAAGGTGGCGAGTAGCTAGTGAGGTGACCATGTCCCGAGTAAGGTTCTCTTCAGTACCTTGTACCTCGGGAATGATCGAGGACTTTACCGAGCTCATGGCAGAGCTCGGGGGAATAAAAGCTGGAACTCCAGTTCCAGTAACTGGGGGCTGAGTAATGGTATCAGCCAAATTCACCGAGGAGCTCTTCTTCAGCCGCCTCGGGGGAACAGGTATCGATTCAACCAAGGAAGAACCCTTGGTCGGTGATATCACAATCACCTCTCCAGGAGCAACAGACCTTCTCGGAGCCACTGCGGGATTCTCGGCAACTTTAACAGGATCAGCGGGAGGAGCTGCATCAATCTTCTTCGTCCCCTCCTTTGGGACATCAATCCTACTCCTTTTTACCTCCCCAGAACCGGAGGCAATCTTCTCAAATAGGGCAGTAGGTCTTCTCTTCTTCATCCTTTCACTTAAAGGAATATGGGATTCAGGTGATGAGCTTGTGGAAGCAGGAACTGGCTCTGATTCACTTATCACTGGACGAGCAGTGAAGGAAGTGGTGTAGCTCTTGTACTGGAGAAGATACGAGGCCGACCTAATGTGCTCGTCGGCAACACTCTGATGCAGACTCCAGATAAGTTTCAGATGTCTTACATTGACATCTGCTTCCTTTGGGCACTTTCTTTTGTTATCAACTGCAAATAGATAAATATTGTTATCAGTGGTACATTTTATCAAACACAAAAGAAACATGATTTCAAAATAAAATAAAATAAAAATAACCTATCCTGTTGCCATAAGGAGGGCATCTGGGACCTTGGTAAACCTCATCTCCAGCTAATGGAGGGTGTTGCCAATTTTTTATGACAACCCCAAGTTCAAAATAATCCCTATTGGCATCAGGGAGACTGACTACTAAGGCTCTATTTAAAAATCTAGTTTTTAAATAAAAAATATTATCATTAACTACCCATCTATAGCAGTACATGATTTCTAGAATTCCTATGCGAGTTCCATGGACTTGATTTAATTTATGCACCCCATTAACTATTCTCCATGTGTTGGGGGCTATTATCGCAGGAACGACGTCAAAATAATGACAGAATTCCAGACACAAGGGATTTGGTGGAAAAGAAAATCCACACTCAGCAATAAAAAGGCTGGGGAACCAATGTCCCTCAGCCAAATTGAAATAATCAGAAGGCTCAGAAATATCTTCCAAGACAACCCAAGAGGGAATGGAAAAATCAGAGCGAAACTTTTCAAGAGACTCAATAGAGTAAACCATGATGATGAATAAAAATGAAGAAGAAAGGAGAAGATCTTACAGAAAAAGAGTAGAGCTGTTGACAACGAACGACGGAAAAGATGAACGCACAAGAGAGTAGGAAGAGACGACGTAAAACTCGAAGATAAAAATTTGAAAGGTAGAAGACGATGGGAGCGTCTGTGAAGTTTAAATACCTTGCCTTGGGAAATGATGAAGTAATGGTTACAAAAAAGGATGATTACGTTACCGACGGCTTAAAAGATGAAAAGTAGCGCGGGAATTGATTACGTTACCGGCGGCTTAAAAGATGAAAAGTAGCGCGGGAATCAAAGCGGACAACAGTGGCTAAAAAGAGGAAAAGTGGCACGAGAATCGAAGCAGACAACAACAGCTAAGAAGACGAAAGGTAACGCGGGAATCGAAGCACGCAAAAAAGTCCAAAAAAGCATGATTCTACGAATTGGGAAGGAGAAATAAATACAAGGGAAACGCTCCTAAAAATCAGGAAGACTATTTAAAGCTACCATAATCCGAGAAAGAATGTTCCATACTCCTCAAATTTCGAACTATGAAACATTGGGGGCTTCTGTTGATACCAAAATTAATCTGCTGACATGGACCAATCATATGAAGACACGTGGCTATCTACATAGCAACAACAAACACTTTCGAGGAACCCACTCGCTCCTAGGAACAAGACTACAACGAGGATGACTAGTTCCCCGAGGAACTCACAAGCTCCGAGGAACAATGCCTCTCCGAGGAACTCTTAAATACCGAGAAGCTTAGGCGGTCCGAGCTGGACCTCGAAGCAGGATACCAACAGTTTAACTGCTCATTAAATGCTTATCATTTGGACGCGCACGCAAAGAGGGCATTAAATGTATTACCCTTTCATATGTATATCATTTAATGTATTACCCTTTCACATTACAGCCTCAGAGCTATAAATACATTGTATAATCCTCATTGTAGAGGGGGGTCCCAGACCGGAATTTCTTGAGATAACTTGTAATCAAGAATTCCCAAACACTCAGCAATAAAGCAACAGTGGACGTAGGCCATTCTTATAAGGCTGAACCACTTTAAAATTCTTTGTCTCATTTATTTATCTGTGATTTAATTATTAGAGTGATCTAATTTTTTACATCAACAACGACGGATACTTGTGATAAGATGAATTCCTAATATGATATAGGTAGTGTAAGTACCTAATTTTATATAGGTAGATGATAATGCCTATTTGATTGATTGATAATTTATGTGTATGACATACCTAGCTTACTTGTTATCGAGGGGAGGTGTACGCGTGAGGGAAGTCTTATCGTGATGAACATATGGGACCTTCGACTTGTCGCTCGATAACATAGGACTTAGGTCGATTACTATTAGTGAGAACCATGGTATAGAACGGTTATTTGGGTGCGTATCCCAAAGGCTTAGGACTATGTTCACCTCCATTATTTGTGATTTGATAATTGTGGTTCGAGGGATCTTTACCGAACTTATAGTCCCCTATACAGTGACGAGATGTATTGGGACAAGATAACAGAGTAATGCAACACCGCAGCTGTGTCTCGGGGTGCAATATATATATATATATATGTATATATATATATATATGTATATATATATATATATGTATATATATATATGTATATATATATATATATGTATATAATATAGTGAATGTATATATATACATGTGATGATATCTACTGTGTGGCTAAAGTAGAAATGTAAGATAGTTACGTATGAAAACACTTAATTGAATTGTATTAACAAGGGACTTATCCATGTTGAATCTAAATGGATATATATGGTTATAACATCATTATATGTATTATAGGGTTAATACGTGGGAATAAATTAGGTTAAAAAGATTGGATACAATGGATTAATCTAGTTAGCTTGGGAATTATAACTAGAATGGTTTAGAGGTACGTTAGGTGTGCACTCTAGATGAGAGGTGAGAATCTCAAAAGAGAGTCTGATAATCTAACATGTATATTATAAGTGATAAATATTGCAATTATTCACTTGCTGTTTTCAAAACTATTTTACCATCGGGCTCTGACCCGTTTCCTTGCATATTCTCTTTTCTCTCTTGTATCTTCTATATCAGGTGTCCAGCCACAGGGACACCAGCCATAGAGGATTATGATGGTTGACGAGCTATGGAGCTATGGAGTATTGTTTATACGCCTTCATTTATTTGATTCATAGTCTATAGTGATCTTTCATTTAGGGCATGTCGCCCCAGAGGATTTCAGCTATTTTTTTTCTATTTGAGTCAGGATTTTATACGCGTGTCGTTGTGTTACATTTACTATTATTGGGATTTATGTATTGAGATATATTTACAGGAAAATTTTATTCCAGTTGCATTTAAATTCTATTGTGACATCTATTCAGTTTATTGTTGTTGTGGAATGGAATGTGTCGAATTGTTTGAAATGGTAAAATGAAATTTTTATTGGAAAGTTTTTAACACCAGCTTAATTGAGTATTAGGTGATAGGAAAATATTTTTGACAGTCATGATAAGAATGAACCAACTTTATATTCTGATTTAATTGGATATGAGACAGTTCAGCCGTTATTTAATTAGGCGGGGTGTTACAGGTGGTATCAGAGCATCATGTTCTAGTGTTCTTTAAGGTCTGTACGGCTTACCGTTCTTCAGCTTAACGTTCTTTGATGTAGAGCCCTATCGTTAGGATTCTTGAATTTCTATGAGACCACAAACAAAAATCTTTTGAGGATTTATTTGTTTTAGACATGCCCGAGTATGATGTGATTATCAGCATGGATTAACTTATTGTATATGAGGCCAAGATTGACCATTATTGCTAGCGTATATAGTCTTTGACAAGAGAGTGAATAAGTAGACTTTTATATAAATAGATAAAAACCTATTGGGAAGTTATATACTATAGACTAAGGACCTGAGGAGTTTCGATGAACGACTATTTTAGGTAGTAGTGTATCGGGGGTTCTTTGTTTGGATTTCGCTCTGCGAGACACCCCACGCATGAAACGAAAGAACGTTGGGAGTCTAAGTAAGTTGGGTCTTTAGTATATGAGTTTATAACCTTTGCTATTGTATATGTATATATATTAATTAGAGTGTTATGAGTTGTAGCATGATTTGAGGTAAAATGGAATCGCCAAATGGGAATGTCGAAATCATAGAAATACGGATTATAAACAAGGTAGTAAGTTAATTAAGGGTAACCTTACAGAGGAATCACATTCATTTAGATCATATGATGGAATGTACACACATAGGGTGTATGGGCTCCCTAGATGGTTGGATTGTAGTATTTTCCATAATTGTGACACAATAAGTATTCTTGTGGTTAATGAAAGTAAAAGTTGTCACTTCAGGATTTAGTTGTTTAATGATTTAGGATCGCTACTCCCCAAATTTGCCACGAGGATGGTATAGGAAGGATTGGGTAAAGTTGAACTAGAGACAGTTGAAACTAGATGGTAAGGCTTGGTGTATAACATCAGTGGGGGTATTCGACAATTACTGTATTGGCGGTATGACAGAGATTGCATGAGATGTGAGATTATTACCCAGAGTTGTCCTTACTAGTTATGCTTTATTTTTTCGAATTTCGGGACGAAATTATTTTGTAAGGGGGACGTATGTAATACCCCGTAATTTTAATGACTTTTAAAATGAGTTAACTTAAAAGTTAGTGGGATTAATTGGAATTAATTTTAAATTAATTAATTGGAATTAATCCGGATTTTATATTACTTGTGGATATTGAAATATATGATTCTGAATATTACTTAGTGATACTTAAGTAATATATGAATATGATGTTATTTATATTTCCCTGAGTTACTAATACGGTAATTATGAAACTTAAGTCGGGACGCGGTATGGGACGTGTCGAGACTAATTTAAATAAATAAAAAGGAACCATTATTTTATATCAACCTTATGATTGTTTCGAGTGCGTCGTTGCATCCGAAAGGGTCGAAATAGTCAGAAAAGTCTATTCGGGTGTTGGATTTGGGTCTCGGGTCACTTTGGAGATGAAAGGACACCCCGAAGGGGCATTTTAGTCATTTTATTTAAAAGGTGAATAGTAATTTCAGGATTTGTCTTATTATAAAGGTGATGGATCAGAGGAACGTAGGTTCATTTTATTTTATCAAAAAACATTTGAAAGGTATTAGTGTGAGAGAGAGTGATGAGTTTATTGGGAGGGGAAGAGGTTGCTTAAGAAGGAGAAGAGACTTTTGGGGCAAGCCAAAGGGGATTAACCACCTTCTACCACTAGCACCACCATCGAAAAGTCACCGAAAAGTAAGGAAATTATTCTACACCATCATCACCAAAGGTTCAGACCTACATAATTAAGGCAAGTGTAATTCTTGCTTTATTTTATTGCTTACAATATCCATGCTAGATAAGATAAGAAAGAAGTATGAATTTACATGATTTAAGGATGAACTATAATTTTTTTTTAGAATTTGTTCTTGATACGAAAATTAGATAGAATAAATCTCTTTATGTTTAAATGATTTAATCTACAAATTTTGGGTTTCAAATGATAGAAGAAGTCTGAGTTAATATGATTTTTGGAGAAATAATAACCTATGAGAATTTTGGGAATAATAGGATTTAATCCAAACTATTTGATGATTTTAGTTTGTTTGATTATTAGAAACTGATCATATATCTTGCTATATCAATTGATATTAATTAAGAGAAGTTTCGGATTGATTTGTGTTGGTTTTGATGAGGAAGAAAATGGATAAAACGCATAAAAAATATTATTGAAAAGGGACGAAGATTGTATGATAATTTTAGGACTGTTTTAAGAGGAAATTGACAGTGTGCTTAAGAATTTTTGTATAAAATCACATTCTGCACAACTTTCCAGTTTTAAGTTTTTTCAAAATCAGAGCAGAAAAGCCTCAAAATTGTAATTTTATATTTCTGGCAGAATGTACCTGTATCGGAAAATAAATAAATAATTGGAAAATGGTAATTTGGCCCATGGTGAGATTTTTATTAATTTTGGTACATTAACAAGGAGCGAGGGACGTGGGTTAATGTTGGAAAATTATTTGAATTTGAGGATTAAATTTTTGTGATAGATATCTACATAATTATATTACGATTTATAGGAGAATAATCGTTATATCAAGTAAGGGTAATATTGATGATATATTTACGGGTGCTTGGGTCGGATAAAATATTACGTGAGTGATAACTATATAAAAACATATGATGATAATCATGATTA
Source organism: Sambucus nigra (assembly GCA_949130495.1). Taxonomy (NCBI): domain Eukaryota; kingdom Viridiplantae; phylum Streptophyta; class Magnoliopsida; order Dipsacales; family Adoxaceae; genus Sambucus; species Sambucus nigra. Next base: position 452,595,787 of record OX422210.1, on the reverse strand, counting down.
CAAGTGTGGGTAATATTCAATAAATACGACGGGTACTCGTGATAGGATGAATTCCGAATATGATATAGGTAGTGAAAGTACCTAATTTTATATAGGTAGATGATAATGCCTATTTGATTGATTGATAATTTATGTGTATGACATACCTAGCTTACTTGCTATCGGCGGTAGGTATACGCATGAGGGCAGTCTTATCCTGATGAATATATGGGACCTTCGACTTGTCGCTCGAGAACATAGGACTTAGGTCGATTACCATTAGTGAGAACCATGGTATAGAACGGTCATTTGGGTGCGTAGCCCAAAGGCTTAGGACTATGTTCGCCTCCATTATTTGTGATTTGATATTTGTGGTTCGAGGGATCTTTACCGAACCTATAGTCCCCTATACAGTGATGAGATGTATTGGGACAAGATAACAGAGTAATGCAACACCGCAGCTGTGTCTCAGGGTGCAGTATAGTATATATATATATATATATATATATAATATAGTGAATGTATTGAATTGTATTAACAAGGGACTTATCCATGTTGAATCTAAATGGATATATATGGTTATAATATCATTATATGTATTATAGGGTTAATACATGGGAATGAATTAGGTTAAAAAGATTGGATACAATGGGTTAATCTAGTTAGCTTGGGAATTATAACTAGAATGGTTTAAAGGTACGTTAGGTGTGCACTCTGGATGAGAGGTGAGAATCTCAAGAGAGAGTTCGATAATCTAACATGTATATTATAAGTGATAAATATTACAATTATTCACTTGATGTTTTCAAAACTATTTTACCATCGGGCTCTGACCCGTTTCCTTGCATATTCTCTTTTCTCTCTTGTATCTTCTATATCAGGTGTCCAGCCGCAGGGACACCAGCCATAGAGTATTATGTTCATTGACAAGCTATGGATCTATGTAGTATAATTTAGACGCCTTCATTTATTTGATTCATAGTTTGTAGTGATCTTTCATTTAGGGCATGTCGCCCCAGAAGATTTCAACTATTTCTTTTCTATTTGAGTCAGGATTTTATACTCGTGTCGTTGTGCTAATTTACTATTGTTGGGATTTATGTATTGAGATATATTTACTGGAAAAGTTTATTCCAGTTGCATTTAAATTCTATTGTGACATCTATTCAGTTTATTATTGTTGTGGAATGGAATGTGTAGAATTGTTCGAAATGGCAAAATGAAATTTTTATTGGAAAGTTTTTAACACCAGATTAATTGAGTATTAGGTGATAGGAAAATGTTTTCGACAGTGATGCTAAGAATGAACCAACTGTATATTCTGATTTAATTAGGATGTGAGTGATCACTCGATATTTAATTAGGCGGGGTATTACAAATAAGTCATGACGGTGCTTCTACTTCCCAAGTAGTACCCGAGTTGGTTCCCACTTTAGTGTTAGATTCACATGTGTCTCACCCTAATCCACCTAGGCGTCCTATTCCCATTAGAAGAGCGCGTCATAGAGTTTTTGAGAGAGGGGTTCCTAGGCCTATATATGTTTGTTCCCATTGCAACAGGAGAAGACACCTTAGGAAATTTTCTTTTCAGTTGGGTTATGTGTCACGTTTTGGTACCACACGTGTTTCTGCCACACATGCACCCACACATGATAATTTATATGCTCCTGAAGACTACATGAGAGATTTTGCACATTTAGGTGAGCAAGTTAAGTTTTTGGTCAAAACTTCACAAAATTTTATGGAGGTTTTTCATAAGTTGGCACCACCTTTGGAAAACCCCTCCGCACCTAATGATTGAGGTTTGACTTGTTTACTAGCATAGGATGTGTTTCATGATAACATTATTTGCCTATTGCTAGTATATATCATTTTTGTATGTTTTATATTTTTTAAGAAAAATTTTGAAAAATACAAAAAAAATTTATTTTGATAAAATTTTTGAAAAAAAAATCCAAAAAGAGTTTTGTATTTTGTTTACACCGTTTATGGATGGACACTTTGGATGAACGAGTCACAACATCATTCCATTTTTCATGTGACTATTTGATAGTGTTTTGAGATAATATATCATGTCATCTTTGTGCTTTATAATGTTTGGAGTCAGTGAGATGTAATTAAGTGTTACTTCCTACATGTTTGACTCATGATTTCCTTCATTGCACACATGCACAGATTTGTTTGATTTTTATGTAAGTCTTATAATATTTTGGTTGAGTGTTTTCACTTTAATCCCGTCTTTAAAAACGAATCAAGCGCGATAAAACTTGATAAGAATTGTGCATGTAAGAACCGTTTGTGAGTTTGTGTGCTTTATTTGAAAATGGGGAAGGGTTGCAAAAGGTTTATTTGGACTTTGCGAATACTAAGCCACCATTATATCGGACCTAAAAAATTAAGTAATTTTATTATCCGAGGTCCAAAGAAGTTTAAAAGAGGCCGAAAAAATTTAAAGCCAATAAAAAGAAATTCATGACAAAAAAAAGGGCCATTAGGTTTTTGCACCAATTCTCCAATGTTTGAGAATTTAGATTACCTCTAAAAGAAAACATGCACGAGGGAGTTTGGATGGAATTTAAAATAGGTTTGAACGTCCTTGAAAGTCTTGAAAAAGCGTTAAATAGTTTTGGACGTTATTGGTGTGGAAATCACTTTGACTTTGATTTGTTGATTTGCATAAGACGATGTCATCTAAATTCAACAATTTTTACACCTAAATATACTTTTGATGTTCATTCGTTAGGAGTACACGTATTCATCGTGCACATATGATTGATTGAGTTTATTTACCTATCGAATCTGTCCACACCCATTCATTCAATTTCCATGACTTGGTTGTTCGAGTATAAATCCATGGTGTGTGATTTTTGTAACATTATTTTTGCTTCAAAAAAAATGAAAAATCCAAAAATAGTTTGTGAATGTTTTTGAGATTCTCCTTTGCATGCGCGTAGTTTGATTCATGTTTGCTATGCATTTTGTCGTGACACTCCTTGTTATGATAGTTTCTTCTTATCTGTCTATTTGGGGACATCATAAAATGGGGGAGAAAGAATTATCATGTTATGGGGGAGTTTTTGGAGTATGGAGGAAATTTGATTTATTAATGTTTTATTCTTATATCATTTGAAACTCGATACGTCACGAAGGTTTTTACTTTATCTCATGAGTGTAGGTATAAATATTGAAGATCATTATGTTGCACACCCTGATGAGAAAAGCTTTGAGATTTGATGAAGATTTTTTGAAGAAAAGTTTGAGAACTTGCAAATTTGTACCTTTCAGTTTAGAGATTTATGGGAGGGTAGATTTGTATAGGCATTTTGGTATTTGATAATTCATATGTTTTTATGTATGTACCGGCATAGACATAGGGGGAGATTTGTAAGGACATATTTTCGTAAATATCCGTCACAATTAATTATGTCGTATACCATTACAACCATCGAAGAAGTTCAAGGGAAATCTACATCAATACGGATCCGAATATATCAAGGTTCTTCATAAAAAAACCTCCGCAAAGTTTTCTTTGGTAAGGTTATGTTTTAAATACCTTAACTTTGCACTTAGAGCTTTGAGATACTTTTACAAAATATTTTCTAAGTGTTGGAGCGGAATTTTTTCTTCAAAATTTGAGAATGAGTAATTTTCCAAGTCCTGTAGCGTTCCTCGATTTTGACACTCAGGTCGTTCAAGCGAGATACCATCTTGTTCGAGCGACATTGAGATGTCGCGCGATGTCATTCAAACGATAGGTGTACTTCGTTCGAGCGAGATCCCCTTTTCGTTCTAACGACCGAGGTGACGCGATTTTCTATAAATACTCATTAAATGGCTTTGTTTTCATTAAGAAGTCCCAGTATTTTGAAAGACAGAAAACTGCGAATCTGCAGAATTCTGTTTTACTTCTTCTTTTAGGGTTTTCAACCCTTTTGTTTTCAATTCACAAAAATTCCATATGCTTTGATGAATTGTTTTTGGTGTTCAAGAACACACTTTATTTTTGTTCATTCTTTATGGGGAGAGATTTACAACCGACAGCTGCGTGCTATTATGGAGGGAGTCCTTGTGAAGATTTTAGACTGCGTGTCTGGACAGCGCGTCCTTGGGGTATAGCTGCGTGTGAACCACTGCTGATTTCTAGCCGTTACTTTGAAGGTTTGAAGAAGACACCATGCGTTACTCTTGTGGGTGAAATTAAGATGGTATGTAAGTCAATGGTCTTGTAAACTTGTCAGAGTTCTAGAAATAAAAGGTTTTGCCCTTCGGGGATTTTTCCTGAAATTTGTGTCGCATGCTTTATTTAGTTATGGTTTGACACACGCACACACGTAGTTGCATGTTTAGGGGACTGAATTAATTTGGTTTAAAAATTGACTCTAATTAAATAAGATTTTATTGGAAACTTGCGAATTAATTTAAATCGGTATCACACAGCGTTGCATATTTTACGTAAGTCAATTATAAATTAATTTCTAGTTAATTCCTTCATTCAATCATTTATGACATGACTTTTCTAAGGATTTTTGGAATCCTTTTCAATAGGATAATCAAGTATTTGTAAGTAGAATTTTGTTGAACACCAAAGTTTTAGATTCTATTAAAACATTCTTCACCTATAGTTGGGAGGTACTTGTTTGAGTTCCTCCACTATTCTCTAGGTATACCATTGAGAAGCTACATATAATGTTTCCCACTATATCTTTAATGAAAATAGAATCTAAACTCATAGTGTTTCAGCATCATATAAGATTTAATCTTATTCATTAAATTAATACATGCTTCAAGCTTTCAAGTATAGTCGATTTAAAAAATACATGCTCATTCGTTCTAGTCATAAGTTTATATTTTCAAAGGTCTGAAAGTCACATGTAGATTACACAATATATTTCTTAGAGGAATGAAATATACATTTTCATATATCCAGGGCCGGATCTGGGGGGTGCCAGGAGGGGCGGAGGCTCCCCCTGAGATAATTTTATTTATTTATTTATTTTTAGGTATGCAAAATGTGTAATTTTTTTTAGGGGTGCAATTTTTAAGGGAGCCCCTCCTGAGATTTTGCCTACACTGTTTTTTAATGAAAAATTTGTTTAAAACTTGAATTAACCTAATTTTTTTTTGCCTCGGGGGCTCCCGCCCCCAAACTCCCGGAACCACTCGAGACTTTCGCCCCTCCTAACCAAAAATCCTGGATCCGCCACTGCATATATCATTTTTCACAGTGTATAAGATAATATTTCGTATTAGAGTTTAAACCTCTATTCCAAATCATTCACCTAGAATATATATACAAAAGTAAAAACCATTTTTGTACTAAACTCAACTATGATAAAATCCTCCAATTATTATCATTTCGATATATAGATTCTATTTACTCAATATGAAGTCCGACATATGAGATATTTTCCCATCATGATTATATCATATGCACGAGGTGCAAATTATTATATGTAATATTCGGTGGTTGTACAAATATTTATAAAAAATACATACTACCTTATATAATGTCTATAAAATTTATCTTTCATTTATGATCCCAAAAATATTCTTAGAACTTCATAATCTTGCAATTAAAAATTGCTAAAATATTCAAAAGACTTACAATCTTTTTGCAATAATAACGTGGTTCAAATTTACAAGAAAATGTTTAGATTCAAAACATTTCATTCAAAAACTTGAAGTTTGATATTTCACCACGATCAAACCACTTATTTCAAATTTGTGAAAATTTTCATATTTCATCCTTTATGAATATAGTTTTATAGAAAATTGGAATCATTAAAAAACATTGAGTACAATTTAAAATAAACTCATTTTACCTCATGCTGCTAAAAAATTTCAACAATACACCTCAGATTTATAAAGCTCATAATAAAAGATGTCCAACTCATTTTTCATAAATTCCAAATCTCAACATTCATAATCTCAACATACTATATGCATGCCAAAATTTACAAAATTTAACTATATATATCATAAAAAATTCATAATAAAAATTAATATTTTTTCTTTCCATCATCGATCATTGTAGTGCGGTTGAAAACTATCAACTACACTTTCATATAAACACTTAAAAAATACTATTCAAACAATTTTTTTTATAGTAAACATAGCGCAAGGCGTAAATATTTATTATTTACCGTTCGAATCCTTATATCAAATTTTAATTTGATTCCATATAACAAATTTTTATTTGTTTTAAATATCAAATTTTAATTTGATTCCATATAATTTGATTTTATTTATTTTCAAATATCAAATTTTAATTTGATTCTATATAACAAATTTGAATTTTTTTTCAAATATTAAATTTTAATTTGATTACAAATGTAAAATTTTAATTTAATTCCATATAATAAATTTTATTTGTTTTCAAATATAAATTTTTCATTTGATTCGAAATATCAAACTTTCATTCGATTTCTTAACCACAAGTGGCTCTAAATGAATTGTCTAAATATGTAGAATAATTCAATTACCAACAATAACATCTTATGTGAAATAAGATTTCACGTTTATAACTAAAAAATAAGATTAACCTATTTAAGAGTTTTCCACGAAGGGGTTTCCTCTTTGTTCAAATTCTAATTTTGCACGAAATTATCTATCGATTTTGGATTGACTTTAATACATAAAGTTATTTTTCTGCTTCTCAAATTATAATATTTTGGAAGTCTGGTGCTAAACTATAATTTCTAGAAGTACAAGTTTAAAACTTATAATTTTTAAAGGAAAAAACTTTGTTGACCTTTTTTCATTTTTGTCATCATAAAAATAATCATATAAGCCCATAAGATTTATTTTTCGGTATCCATGGTAGATATAAAACATCTTAAGATCATTGGGACAATTTAGATATTGTGATTAAAAATCACACCACAGAGTTTTATGGAGAAATAAAAAAATAAAATCATAATTTATTTTAGTCTATGCTCAAAATTAAACTGTTACCTCGCACGATTATTACAAATACGAACCACATGCTTTGGAATCCAAATATATAATGCACAATAAAAAAAAACAATATTACCACAATTATTTATAAAATTTATCGTAAACGATTCTTGGGTTGAGTCTAGAACTAAGTCTCTCTCTTTAAGATATTTTGTGGTCTTACCCTCTATGTGCAAGTAGTATGTAATCACGTTGTTCCCATGATAAAACAACCCATAATCAAATTCGTCTTATATAACCATGCAGTGTAGTTATATGACACACTAACATCCATTTGAAATTTATTTCTCAATATCATAATATTACAACTGGGCGAAGAAATTTTTTCTGAACAAAAATTTTAAAAAAAGATATATGAGAGAGAGAGAGAGAGAGAGTTAATTCGATTTTTTTTATCCGGTGTTGTGTTTCAAAACTCAAGCTCAAGCCCTTCTCATATATCATTTATGGCTTATGAGTACTCTTTGGTGCATATGACTGAAACTGTGAAACAAGAACAAGGACTTAGTTTTCTTTCGAGGCCAAGTTCCTTTCCTTTTATCTTATACACGTGGGGATTTGATAAGTGGGTAGACAAAGTGGTTAAAAGTGGGCAAATGAGTGGAGGTAGTGGGTAGCAATAGGGGAGAAAAAGACAATCATAGAAAGTGGCAAAGAGGACTTATGGGACAGATAAAAAGAATTTGTCCTCCTTTTTTAAAGTTTATATACACAAACCATATAACCCAATAGTACATTAGTACATTTGACACATTATTTGGTGCAACATCATGGTACGCATAGTCAGTGTTGCTAAACAAGCTTTCTCACCTAATTTTTCACCTTATAAATACTTCTTTTTCCTTATAAATAAGATTCCATCAACACTTTTTGTAGCCGAAAGAACTTTGATGTTGAAATCATCAATAATACGAGAACTTATAGGAATACATACTCTTAGTACCAAGCTTCTACCAAACAAGTTTTACATGCATTGTACCATAGTGGAGCTTATACTAGGGTATAATGCATGTAAAACACAATCGATAATGTGTTAATACTAAAAGTAGGCGTTTGCATATTTATTTTAACAATATTGCAATTCATATAAAAAACCTATGTTACTACGGTGTTATTAGATAACATTCTCAACATGGCACATCATTTAGTACAGTCCCTCGATAGCTATAGTCTTATTTGTGTGCGACAAAGATCCTCATGCGACCTTTCACATCATAGATAAAACTCTTATTTTCCTTATTTGCAAATGTGTTTAACAAACTTTCGTGCCACAATAGCTTTTATTTTGAAAATGAATCAATAATATGGTTTAAGTAATAAATACATACATATGTTCGACTCTCAATCAAAATAGCATTATGCGAAAACTTTTATGGCACTTAACGAACAAAGTACTTTTAATTTTTGAGTTAATTACCTAAATGGTTCTTGAACTATTTCCTTGGTTTTAATTTGGTCCTAGATTCAATTTTTTCCTCAAACTATCTAAACGGTTTCAATTTGGTCCTAAGTTTATTTTTACTATTTTCATTTTATCTTTTTGTACATAAGCCATATGCTGGTAACCCTCTCTATAACTATAGATATTTTAATTATTTATATATTACTTTAGATTAAAACTATTGCAGGTATATTTTACTACATAGTAACTGATTTCTGAGTAGATTATCACAAGGTTAGAATGGAGCTAATGATAATGACTTTTATGGTATGAGGCATGTAATCTCCACTAGTCTTAGATCTATATTGTTATTTTTAATGATTAAAGGCTCACCATGCTTTGCAAATAAAATAGTATCTAAATATTTGATCATTACCAAATGCAATTGATGTAGGCACCTTACATTGACAAGCTTTCAGTTAACATAAGTGGATATTCCCAACCTCACCTTCCTTATATCAGGCACAACATAAACCTATTTCGTTTCCTACTTCAGAACATGGCTTTAGATGGCTATTTGGACTAGATCGGATAATGGGACTATATTTAAAAAGATAATAATATAAGGATAAGATGTTCAAAGAGCACACAAATCCCTCTTAAAGAAAAACTGATATATTAAAATTGAAAAATTAAAAAATATAAGGGTGTCTAGAGGGTGTTAGGATCACATAAATATTGTTTATCTAAATGGATCTTAGAGATTATACTTTTTCATTGCACAATAATATACAGTTAATTTATGCCTTTTATCATTATATATATAGAGGCCTTTTATAGACACTTTTAGACTCCACACTCAAACTTGAAATATAAATAATGTTAAAATAATTCAAAAGCATTAGACACGAGGACAATAATTCACTCCACCATTGGACAACACCACTAGAATTAAAAAGTAAGATAAAATACTTTAATGATTTGTAACACCTCGTATTTCTGAGTAATTTGAAATTAATTAATTTAGTAATTACTTCGATTTAGTTTTTAAATTATGCGTGTGCCGTAATTTGATGGAATTAAATATTTTTGAGAAATAAGGATTTATTGTTGGTGGAATAATTTGTGCAACAATTATTATATGTCGTAGTGAGTGATATCGACGGGATTATATCGGATCTCAATCGGAGGTCGCATGTAGACCATATGATGTCGAGATAGGAAATTATTATAGAGTGACTCAGATGATGATTTAAAGGTCACAGTTGATTCCGAAAGTGCCTAAATAGTCGAAATAGTATACTCGGGTGTATAGTTTGGGTCCCAGAGCGATTTTAGACCAACCCGACACCGTTTAAGGGAATTTAGGTCATTTGGGAGTTTAGGGTAGAAGGAACTCTGAAAATTAAAAGGTCATATCTTTCCCCTTGAGTTAGAGGCCGGGGTTAACAAAAATTTGAGAGAATATAGGCCATTAGAGAGGAAGAAGAGAAGAAAACCTAGGTTTTCCACATAAATTCTCACCACCGACATGCTGGAATCAAAATCGAAACAAAGAGAGAGTAACCTCATCATCCTAAAATGAATTCAGACCTACAAATACAAGTAAAGTGTTTATCTTTCATGTTTTTTGAAGAAGTTATCTAAGTAGTGCAGGGTTTTCAATTTCATGATTTCAATTATGTTCTTGGGATTTCGATGAATATAATTCATGATTCGGTATAGGATTGCATGTAGAATGAATCCCTATGTGAATATAAAATGAAATTAGAATGTATTTGATGATTAATATGGAATCTTGATGGGTTATTGGTTGAAGAACATGAATGTTGAATGACTTAGGGTTTAATTGATGAATATAATATGTCTTTTTGCCAAATTTGTTGAGGTTATTTTAAATGTATGCCATTTTAATTGTACTTAGAATTAGAGTGCTAGCCATATATGTTTGGAGATTTCTATGTCTTAGCTTTCCAATGATCTTGAATCAGATCATTTGGAGTTCTGTAGAGGGAGAAATCGCAATTTTACTACAGGGTGTTTAATCTGTCAGCATAGTAATCTGCCAGAATTTTTGACGCTGTTTTAAATGTGTGACATTTTAATTATACTTAGAATTAGAGTGAGAGCAATAGATTTATGAAATGTATATGTATTATCTTTCCAATGAGATTAAAATGAGGTCATTTGTAGTTCCTTAGAGGGAGAAATTGAAATTTTACTACATGGTGTTTAATCTGCCAGGAAATTTACGACTCGATTCGGTTATCCATAATTTTCTAATTTTCTTTGTCTAAAATCTGAATTTGCGAATAATTAACTGGGAAATTTTTGGGACATCTATAAACTATAATGAGGGATATATTTAATTACAGTAGGCCTAATGTGGGGTTGAGGCTTAACCATAATGAGAGAATTATGGCGAATACCTATTGGACATGAATTGTAAAATAATGAATTTAAGGGAATGAGAACGGATCACGGAGAGTATGAGTGAACGTATGATGTAGAAAGTAGTGTATGAGTGAATTAACTGTTAAAATATCTTAAGGGGTAAATAGGTCCCTTCGGGTAGAGATTAATACTTGAGAAAATGCGATAGAGAGTTATAACCGTATATCGACAGTACGTTGAGTATTCGAGAGATATATAACGTACAGATTGTATTTATTGGTTGTGTGTACACCTATAAGGGCTATATTACAGGTTGAGTATATATCTATGCGGATTATATTTATAGGTTGTGTGTATGCCTATTATGTGCTTTCTTAGGTGTGAGCATACCTAGGTTGCCTGCTGTTACGGTGGTTCTGCGCAGAGGGCGATCCCACCTTAACGATTTTAATGAGGTTTGGATTTTTTCTCCAGAAAATAGAACCTAGGTACGATGACTATATGAGTGTACTATAGTATTGACAGTCAATTGGGTATGTTAGGTATGTGCGTGATTAATAGGTTTAGAACTATGTTTGCCTCCAATATGCGTTGATTTGATTTTGTGTTCGAGGAGACATACCGCACCATTAGTTCTTGATTTGGTAAGAGAGGTACATGGACTTGATAGCAGAGTATGCAAGTGTGCATTGCGGTGTCCAATTCGGGAGATGCTGTATATATATATATCCTACTTATGTGTAATGTAGGAGAGTTAGATAGTGTATATCTAAAAGTGATTTAAATTACGAGATGATCTACTTAGTGTGTGATGGTAACAAAGTTAGATAAAGTATATCCAAAGATGATTTAAGTAGCGCAACTTAATGAAATTGTTTAATGATAATATACGTGAAATGTTAATAATGGTTTAATGATAACAGACGTGGAATGCAAATTCTGGTTTAATAATAATATACTAGGAATGTTAATTATTAGTGCTAATATAGCGTACTGTATGGGAGGTACGGGGGAGCTAAACCTATTAGTGGTTAGTTAGTTATTGATGAGACCTAGTTGGGTTGGGTAGCATAGCTAGGTAGAAGACGTTAGGCGTTGACATTGGTTGAGAGGCCAGGAACTCAAGGGAGTGTAAGCTGAACTAACATGTGTAATAAATAACCTATTTCAAAATGTGATAAATACTTGCTAAATGTTTTCAAATGTTTTGGGCTCTGACCCATTTGAAAAATATTTTCAAAACCTTTTAGGTGTCCAGTCGTAAGGACGACAAGTTTGATGATATGTTCCAGGGATGCGTAGCTACAATATTTATGGATGCGTAACAGGATTTTAATTAGATGCGTCATAAGCTTTATTCCTAAAGTAGGATTCAGTTTTAGTTATTTCATTTGAGCATATTTCCCCTTCAGCTAGTTCATTTACTCAGTTGCATCAGACTATGTATTAGTAGATTCAGTTTTATTTCATGGACTCATAGTTGTATTTTTTTGTATTTGAGGACCGATGGTTTATTCGGTACTATTTATTTAGTTATTTATCTTGTGATGGATTCATATTGTTATTACTGTTTTGATGATTTGGTTATCGTATTTAATTTCTAAATGTTGTTATCAATGAAAGATAAAATTTGACACACGCTTAATTTAATATAGGTGGTTAGTAAATTAAAAAGTTTTCGATAGTGATGTTAAGGATGATCCAGATGATATTCCTGCTTCTTTTAATGAAGTAATGATCACTCGCGGTTAAAATAAGTGGGGTGTCACAGATGGTATCAGGGCATCTGGTTGTAGTGTCCTTAGGATCTGTGCGGCTTTTCTATGTTTTAGCGTAGCGTTATTTGATGTAGAGCCTTATGATAGGATTGTTGTATCCTTGTATGTACTCACATTTACATTCTTGCTATTATAGATGTATGGACTGTGAACTCATATAATTCAATCTGATTTCAGATTCCACCTAAGAGAGGACGACCAGCTAGAACAACGATGAGGAATGGTGAAGAGAGGGGGGCTAAATATGAGCCCCATATACCACACCCACAACCTACGCATGGTATGGTGACGACCGCATAGGTGGCCGAGATAGAGGCATAGGCAGTCAACGCAACCATGACTGCCATGGCAGTTCACTTTTCATAGGCACAACTACAGTCGCCAGTGGCACCAGTAGTTCAGTCCCATCCGGGGCCATCCATTTGGCAGAGAGTTAGGGAGACATCTCAGAAGGGCCACCCACCCGAGTTCCAGGGTAGCTCAGACATGATTGCGACGTGCTAATGGAAGGAAGATATTCAGTGACACCATCACATGGTTGAGTGTAGTGATGTGCAGAAGCACATATTGGTCACTTTTAGGCTGGTAGGAGAAGTGTTACAGTGGTGGGAGACAATTACTACTATGGAGGAGAGAGACACGATGCCTATTGCAGAGTTCTGGGTACGGTTTGATTGCAAATACTTTTTGCCATCCATTGAGACAGTGACGAGGAAGACATTAATTGATGTGGTGCAGGGAGATCGCATGGTGGCAGAATACGAGGAAGATTTCACTTGTTTGACTAATTTTGTACTAGACAAGATAAATAACGAAGAGAGAAAAAATATGAGATTCATGGATGGACTAGCCTATAAGATCATGTAACGTTTATTGGAAACCAAACGTTGGAGACTTATACTGATATTGTTAATGCTTCACTACTTCACTGTTAGGATCATCGCTTCTACCTGAAGAGAAGCAAGATAGTGGGAGAATTTAGTCAGGCAAGTGGAGCAGGATGGAGAGATTCCTGACAGGGAATTAATGCCAAGAGGTTTAGGCCAGGAAGTTACCAACCTGAGAGTCTAGGTTTCAAATAAGGCCAGTAGTGTCCTTGGTAGTAGCATGATCACGTTCCTCAGGGCAGTCAGTGCCAAGAAAATAACAGGGGAGGCAAGCAGGACCGTGGTCAGAGGCAGGGAGATTTTTGGGCCGATGTTTCACTTGTGGATGTGTAGGCCATATAGGAAAGGATTGCCCAAAGAGTGGTAGGGGAAAATAAAGAATGGAGTCCTAGATGTATAACCATTGCAATAGATAATGGGCCAGTTCTGACGCGAGGATTATGTTCAGGAACCTGACGATCAGGTAAGACCTATGGCAAATGGAGGTAATATACTGTTATATCCTTATGAGTATGGAATTAGTTGGGTGACATGGGTACGTCACAATATATATATATATATATATGTTTGTTAACACTAAAATTCGAGGGTGAGTCAGGTTTAGTGGGTGCGTTGGCAATATAAACCTGGTTACTATGAATGTATTTACCATTGGGTAGCGGGGCTCTTCGATGTCACTTGTAGGGGAGCGAGTGCGGGCACTAAGAGGATTTTTATGATATAATTTACTACTTCTGAGATTTAGGAAAGTAGAGTTTATTATGATCTCGTGTAGTGACTGGATACCGAGGGTTTGAGCAGTAGTAGATTGTGTGATAAGACTATCATGCTTGTTATTCCATGGTGAGACATACTGTTTTATGAGGCATTACCTGAAAGAGGGTTGGTCCTACATATATAAATTGTATTGTATCATATACTTCAGTGAGTACGTTGTCTTATTATATTTGATATCAGTGCATAGGGACTTTTTACTGATGCGATTCAGGGTGCTTTGTGTTCATTCTCGAGTAGAGAGATATAGCTCGTTATTTATATATCACTGAGAACTTGTGATAGTGAAAGTGTTGCATTGTATGTCATCTTTAGTGACATGAGAGTGGATGAGTAGACTTTTTATGTCAGCAGACGGGATTTTGGGGGTGCATGTTATGGGCTGAGGGCATATCAGATCTCAATGATCGATAATGTTAGGTAGTATTGTATCGGGGGGGGGGGGGGGGGGGGGGTTCCTTATTTGGATTTCGCTTTGTGAGACATCCCACGCATGAAACTTAGCAAATGTTGGAAGTTAGGAGAAGTTTGGTCATTAGGACATGGGTTTAGTACCTTAGTTATTGTACGTACATGTAGTTATAACTGGGAGTTAATAGTTATATTATGATTTAAGGCAAGTGTAGCCGGGTAGTATTTGTGCGGATATTCACGGGTAGAGGGTGTATGGGCGCCCTGGGTAGTTGAATTATTTTTGAATTATCCGCGATTAGGAAAGGTAGAAATGTATGTAGTGATCCAAAAAGTAAGGGTATAAGGAAGTATATGAAGTTGTTAGTACCAGACTTATCCAATTTTGAGGGCAAAATTTCTTTATACGGGGAACGTATGTAGCACCCCATAATTTTGAGTAATTTGAAATTAATTAATTCGATAATTATTTCAGTTTAGTTTTAAATTACGCGTGTGCAATAATTTGATGGAATTAAATATTTTTGAGAAATAAGGATTTACTATTAGTGGAAACAATTATTATATGTCGTAGTGAGTGATATCGACAGGACTGTGTGGGATCTCAAACGGGGGTCGCGTGTAGACCATATGAGCTCGAGATAGGAAATTATAGTAGGGCGGCTCGAATGATGAGTTAAAGGTCACAGTTGATTCCGAAAGCGTCTAATAGTCGGAATAGTATATCCGGGTGTATAGTTTGGGTCCCGTAGTGATTTTAGACCAACCCGACACCGCTTAAAGGCATTTCGGTCATTTGGAAGTTTAGGGTAGAAGGGACTCCAAAATTTAAAAGTTTATATCTCCCCCTTTGAGTTCAAGGGTAGGGTTAACATTAATTTGAGAGAAGAGACGCCATAGGAGAGGAAAAAGAGAAGAAAACTTAGGCTTTCCACATAAATTCTCACCATCGACGTGCCATAATCGAAATCGGAATAAGGATAGAGCAACATCATCATCCTAAAAAGAATTCAGACCTCTAAATACAAGGCAAGTGTTTATCTTGCATGTTTTTGTAGAAGTTATAATACGCATGTAGTGTAGGGTTTTTAATTTCATGATTTCAATCATGTTCTTGGGATTTAGATGAATATAACTCATGATTCGGTATAGGATTGACTATAGAATGAATCACTATGTGAAGAAAAAATGAAACTAGAACATATTTGATGATTAATATGGAATCTTTATGGGATCTTGGTTGAAGAATACAAATCTTGAATGACTTAGGGTTTAATTGATGAACATAAGATGTTAATCTGCCAAAATTTTTAACGTTACTTTAAACGTGTACCATTTTGATTGTACTTATAATTAGAGTATGAGGCAAAGATTACTAGAAATTTCTATGTCTTAGCTTTCCAATGAGCTTGAATCAGGTCATTTGGAGTTCTGTATAGGGAGAAATTACAATTTTACTACAGGGTGTTTAATCTGCCAGCATAGTAATCTGCCAAAATTTTGACATTACTTTAAACGTGTTCCATTTTAATTTTACTTACAATTAGAGTGCAAGCCATAGATTATGGAAATTTCTATGTCTTATATTTCAAATGATTTTTGAATGAGGTCATTTGGAGTTTTACAGAGGGAGAAATCAAAATTTTACTAGAGGGTGTTTAATCTACCAGAAAATTTAAGATTCGATTCGGTTACCCATACCCAATTTTCCTTGTTTAAGCTCTGAATTTGTGAATAATTAAAGAGGGAGCATTTGGGACATCTTTAAACTATAATGAGGGATATATTTAATTACAGTAGGCCTAATGTGGGGTTGAGGCTTAGCCATAACGAGAGAATTATGGTGAATACCTATTAGACATGAATTATAAAATAATAAATTTAAGGGAATAAGAACGGATCAAGGAGAGTATGAGTGAACGTATGAAGTAGACCAAGAGTGTATGAGTGAATTAACTATTGAAATAACTTAAGGGGTAACTAGGGCCCTCCGGGTAGAGATTAATTCTTGGGAAAATGTGATAGAGAGTTAAAATCGTATCGATAGTACGTTGAGTATTCGAGAGATATATTAAATATGAATTGTATTCATAGGTTGTGCGTATACCTATACGCTCTATATTAGAGGTTGAGTGTATACATATACGAATTATATTTATAGGTTGTGTGTATGCCTATATGCGACATATGGATTGGTTATGTGTATGCCTATTATGTACTTTCTTATTTGTGAACATACCTATGTTGCTTGCTATCATGGAGGTTTCGCACAGAGGGCGATCCCACCTTGATGATTCTAGTGAGGTTTGAATTTGTTCCCCAAAACAGAGAACCTTGGTATGATGACTATCTGAGTGTACGATAGTATTGGCGGTCAATTGGGTACGTTAGGTATGTGCATGGCCCATAGGCTAGGAACTATGTTAAACTCCAATATGTGTTGATTTGATTTTGGGTTCGAGGAGACATGCCAAATGATTAGGCATAAATTCTTCCTAATTTATCCCTTGATTTAGTTACTTTTAGCACCTCGAACAACTTAATTGAGTTGACTTTATCTCATAATCTTGCTACTGACTGATCCTAATGAGTACACCAAGTTTCTGGTATTTTGTAGTGATTTTACAGGTATTTGATGTCAAGAAACGGAAGAAGGAAATCGGAAGAATCAAGAAAAAAAGAAAGTCAAAAGGGCAAAAGCATAATTTCCACTCGGAA
Organism: Sambucus nigra; assembly: GCA_949130495.1. Taxonomy (NCBI): domain Eukaryota; kingdom Viridiplantae; phylum Streptophyta; class Magnoliopsida; order Dipsacales; family Adoxaceae; genus Sambucus; species Sambucus nigra. The sequence continues at coordinate 452,578,508 of OX422210.1, read as the reverse complement.
TTCGGATGAGGTACCTAAAGAGAAGTTGAAGATATCACATTCATGAGAACATAGGAAGAAACGACACCTCAATCGGAGTCCCGAAACAAAAGTTATGAGCAGTCAAAGTTGAGCAAAAAAGTCAACAGGCAGCCAGTCCGCCCCTACCCCGGACCGGTCCGCTTTGCCAAACTCCAGAAGACCCCGGATCACAATCAAACCGAAGAAGAAAAAAAAAAAAGAACCGGTCTGCCCCAAAATAAAAAGAATCGATCCGCTTCAGAGGTAGACCGGTTCGCATAAGACCCGGACCGGTCCGGGTATCGAGATTTGCAAAATCTAATCTTCTCCAAAAGAGTCCTAGTGCTGCTGAAATTCCTAAATTCTTGGAGGGTATAAGAACCCATTTTATTATTGTTATTTAAACGGATTTTTACGAAGATTTTAGGGAGAATAATAGATTTTTCCTTTCTTTTCCAGCAAACCCTAGTTTAGATACAATTTCCAGTTTTAATTCCAAGATTGAAGCTTTATTTCAGAATTTGTTTGATTACCAGTTTTATTAATTGCTGCAATTACTGCTTGGGTGAGATTAGTGAGTTATTTATTCTTTTCAATTCTATTATATATTAATTTACAAATATCCTTAGATTAATCATGGTTTCCTGCACATTAAACATTGTTTTCATCACTTTCATCATGCTAGGCTAGATTTTCTAAGGCCAGGGATACATGAACCCAACCTGATGTATTAATTGCACGTGTATAACATTAATCCTCTGAATTTAGTGATTGAATACGACCGTAGTGCTTAGGAACATAACAATTGTAGGTCTTTATATCTCGTTTGCCTCTGGGTAACCGGGATGATTTAAAATGCAATTCGAGTATCACTATTGCGATACCGATTTACTCGTCCTCAGATTAGGTATGACGCGGGCTTGAACCTCGTATACGTAATGCTTAGGAGTACTAAATTTTGGGTCAAATTAATCAGTTAAATTCACGATTAGTATTATACCTGCAATACACTAGGGTTGGGGGATTATATTCCCGTCCTGTTTTTCTCATCACTTAGTTCAAAAGTTTTAAACCAGTTTTCATTAATATTTTAGGTAATTTAGTATAATTGAACCTTTTCATAATTGCATTTAGTTTTAGTCATTCCAAAATGAGTTAGGATTTCCTTATCTATCCAACGTCATCACGTTCACTCGTCCTAGTTCCCTGAGGATTCGATACCCAGACTAGCCACTATATTCCGCAAGAGTGTAGTTACAGTTTAGGTTTTTGTATTGTGGTTGGAAGTCGATAACAATGACTAACGTATTTACACGGACGCTCGATTTCTGACTCTATCACCAAACCATTAGTCCTTGATTTGGTACGAGAGGTAATAGACTTGATGGCAGAGTATGCAAGTGTGCATTGCGGTGGCCAGTACGGGAGATGCTGTAGATATATATATTTGGGTGATTTATCCTACTTGTGTGTAATGTTGGAGAGTTTGATAGTGTATATCCAAAAGTGATTTAAATTACGAGATGATCTCCTTAGTGCATGATGGTAGCAAAGTTAGATAGCGTATATCTAAATATGATTTAAGTAGAGCAACTTAATGAAATGGCATAATGATAACATACGTGAAATGTTAATATTGGTTTAATGATAACATACATGGAATGTTAATTCTGGTTTAATAATAACATACTAGAAATGTTAATTATTAGTGAAATTATAGCATACTTTATGGGCGATACGGGGGAGATGAACCTATTAGTGGTTAGTTAGTTATAAATGAGTCCTAGTTGGTCTGAGTAGCATAGTTAGGTAGGAGACATTAGACGTTCACATTAGCTGAGAGGTGAGGAACTCAAGGATGTGAACATTGAACTAACATGTGTAATGAATAACTGCTTTTAAATTGTGATAAATACTTGCTAAATGTTTTCAAATATTTTGGGATCTTACCTTCTTGTAAAATATTGTCAAAACCTTTAAGGTGTCTAGTCATAAGGGTGCCAAGCTTGACGATCTGTTCCAAGGATGCGTAGCTGCAACATTTGTGGATGCGTAGCAGGATTTTGATTAGATGCTTCAGTCGCTTTATTCCTAAAGTAGGATTCAGTTTAAGTTATTTCATTTGGGCATATTGACCCTTCAGCTAGTTCATTACTCAGTTTTATCAGACTATGTATTAGTGGATTCAGTTTCATTTCATGGACTCTTAGTTCCGATTTTTTTTTTATTTTTGGACCGATGGTTTATTCGGTATTATTTATTTAGTTATTTATCTTGTGATGGATTCATATTGTTACTACTGTTTGGATGGTTTTGTTATCGTGTTTAATTTCCACATGTTGTTATTAATGAAAGATAAATTTTGACACACGCTTAATTTAACATAGGTGGTTAGTAAATTAAAAAGTTTTCGACAATGATGATAAGGATCATCCAGATGAGATTCCTATTTTTTTAAATGAAGGACAAATCATCCGTGGTTAAAATAGGCAGGGTGTCACATTATTAAAGTGAGAGGGGTCCCTCTTCATGTGATAATGTTAACCTTACATCATATTCTCAACATTGTGCGAGCCTTCTTGATCAAAACTTTTACAGAAGTGGAATCCATCATTTTCCAAGTTTGTACGGTATGCTTTTTTCCTAATTTTTTTCTATCTTCAATTGTTGTGATGAGATCACATAACAGATCACACCCCATTATAAATGGATATATTTCCTTATTTATATTGTTCAAATATTCATATACTAAATACACTGATAGATTTGGAAATTGCAACTCATTTTCCCAATAAAGGGGAAATGCAAAGGTAGTTCTTCCACAATGAGCAAGTTTAAAGCCTTTCCTTTTCAATTATATAGAAACCATACTAATCATGAAGAAGCCTACTCCCCTTGTTTTAGTTGGGTCATTTTTATTTTCTTCAAGATAATTATAAATCCATTAAGCCTGATAGGAGATATAATTTTCTTGGCCATGTATTATGACTAAATAATGAGATTCACTAAGATGATCTTCATTAGGTTTTGATTGAGCAGTCTTAAAACATTGGAACACTTTTTTCCCAAACTTACAAAGTTTGTAGATTTTTTTGAACATATATTGTTTAAATATTGTGAACATTGAAAAATATTCTTATATACGAGGATGAGCTTCCAAACTTATAACCATTCCCATTATTCCCATTTATATTATTAAAAATTTATAGTAGACAAGGTTGGAATTTATGGAAACTTTAATTTTAATTACCCTATTAAAGATTACAACAATTTTTCCAGTTTCTGAATTCTAAGGAGGAATCACTTTGCTAGTTTCTTGATTTTTCATGAATCGATACCTTTTTATAAATAAGTTACTGAAAATTTTATTTTAATTTTTCAAAAACATAATGTTAAAACTAAAAAATAAAACTTAATATTTCAAATGTTAGTAGTGATATTACAACATGGTGTCGCTTTAACTAACTCGTTCAGGGAACGACTATTTTCAGTAAACTATAGTTGTGTGAGATTGATTTTGCTCTCTTGTGATACCAGGTTCAATATATGTTCTATTTTGATAGGAGTATTTCTTCTAGCTGATAAAGTATTTGATTCCTCTCCATGTTCAAATTTTCTTATTAGCCTATCAACTGAATTATTTTTTCTTCCATATATATATATATTTGGGGTGTTATGCGATAAGAGGATAACTAATAAATTAAAAGGAAAATTTTATAGAATGGTCATTAGGACAATGACCCTTTATGGATCGGAGTGTTGGTCTTTAAACAAAAAACATGAGAAAAATATCCATATTAGTGAGATGAGGATGCTCCAATGGATGATAGGAGTTACTAGAAAGGACAAGATTAAAAATCAGTATGTGAAAGATAAGTTAGGAGTAGCTCCCATTTGTGATAAATTAAGAGAAAGTAGACTCAGATGATATGAATATGTATTACGTAGACCATTAGATGCATCTATAATAAGAGGAAGACTACTGAAAACAATGGGTAAAAGATAAAGGGGCCATTCTAAGCTATCGTGGTAAGAAATTATTATGAGAAATCTTAAGGAATTAAGTTTAAATGATAATATTGCTTGTAATAAATTAGAATGGAAAATGATAATTCATGTGGCTGACCCCATGTGATGGGATTAAGGCAAAGATGATGACGATGATGATAATGATACAAAATGAAATTATTTTTAACCAAAGATGCCATCGCAAGAGTCTGCCTTGTGCACGCATGTTGGATACATTTTTATTCAAAAAACTTAGTAGGCATTTTCAATAAGTTCTTATTAAATATGATCTTGGAGATAAAAATAATAAAAACCTTATATTTTCGTTGATTATAATAATGGTTTTTCCATTGCGTGATTGTTACATTCGACCTGATTAAAGCTTCCATTATAGCATCTACACAATTTTTTAACACTACTCTCCAATGACTATTACTTGCATCTATCTCGAAAAATATGGCACCTTCCTCGTTTGGTAGCATCAATGTTGGAAAATTTTACATTGTTATTTTAATAATTTATCAACGTAGAGTAACAAAAGTTCAATATCCAACTCTGATACTTTTTTTAGTTTTTTTTAATGATTTCCTTAATTTTGATGAGTCATTTATTAAAACTGATGCACAAGTTAAACATTCTAATATTCTTTCTAGTTATTTTCTATATACTATTTTGTATTAGAATTTTTATACTTTATCCAGAACATGTTTTTGCCTTCTTATTGTTCCATCTTTGTATTTCTAATCCTAAGAATTAAATTTATTTTTGTGCATAAGTTCATTTCTTTTCTCCTAACACAATGCCACTCTCTATACATTTATTAGTTGCCTCTTCTATATTTATTTTATATTGTTTACATCTCTTAGAAAATACAGGAATACTATCTATGTATACCATACAAATAATAGTTAGACGTTTAAAAACATTATCAACTCTTCTTAAGATATATGTGGTATATATTTTAAAACTAAATGGTATTGCCGCTCATATTTCCTTAAGGAACATTAATTACTATTAGTGGAATACTGCCATCTTATATCTTTATTTTTTGGTATCCATTTCTGTATTAATATTTTTGGGAACTAAGAGACACCTTGTATTCTATTGAAGAATACTTGTTTATTGGAATAAAATATCCATCAAATTTAGTATTATCATTTAACTTATTGAAATTCATTACTGCTCTAGTTTTCCTCTTTTTTCTTTGAATAATTTCTGACCATATAGGATGGACTATTAAGAGGTCTTTTGCCATATTTATTTAACAATTTAACCCTATAATTTGTACCTTGAACTCCTTTATATATTCATATGTACATACCAATTTCTTTACTCTAAATATTTTATTACGATTTATTAACTTTATTTTTACTTTACTCTTGTCTTTATCCTAAATTTTTAATGGGTTTTCACTATTCAATTCTTTACATATTTTTTCTTGTTCTTATTTTATTTATTCTTAATAATATATTTTTTCGATGCTTAATGCACTTTTACTATTTTCGGGTGAGATTACCTCCTCAGCATGTTTTCTGCGGATGCAATCAATTTTCTAACATGTTACAATGATTTTTAACATAAAGGCTTCCACTTACTTATTTTTCCAACATAATATTCACAATATTTTATTTCTACATCCCCTTCCATTATTTTGTATATGCATTTACTTTCTAGATAAAAAAATAATTTGAAGAGGTAGTGTCCAATATTTACTAATATATTTATCTTGTGTATTTTCTATCACAAATTATTTTCATCTTAACTCTCCTATACTTAATTTCATAACATAGAATTTATTTATTCCTCACTCTATACATCTCCAGTATCTTCTTCTTCTTCTTCTTCTTCTTCTTCTTCTTCTTCTTCTTCTTCTTCTTCTTCTTCTTCTTCTTCTTCTTCTTCTTCTTCTTCTTCTTCTAATATCCTTATTATATCTTTATTATTGGCTAATGCTAATTCTATTGCTTCTTCCTCCTCTAACTCCATGTAGTCTAAACTTTCTAAAGCTTCTATAGTTTATTATTTTTCTAATATTACATTGATTTTCATTATATCCTATCCCCCCACAAGCCCAATATTTATAACTTTTTCTTTTCTTTTTTGGACAATAATTATTTTTTAAGAAATATCTTATGTTTTAAACTAAGTTTTTTTGTAGCATTTCTTCTTTTGTATTTTCACCTCTCTGCTTATTGAAACTTTTCCTTTACACATATATTTTTCCTTTTCCATATATCTCTATTTCATATGAACATCCCACTGATTAGAATTTTACTAGCAATTTATTTATTCTTTTTTCAATTTACTCATTTTCTTAAAAACCTAATCCCGGATCCCAATAAGTCTTTTCTTAAACCATATAATTATTTTAGATATTTTTCATATTCTCTTCTACGTTCTCATTTATTGTACAAGGTAACCGTAGGGGATATCTATCATATAATAAAGCTTAATACTAATTTCTCAATAATTAAAAGTGCAATATTAAAAAGGACATACAAATATACGTGGTTCGACAGGTCAATATTCATACGTCTACGAGGAAGGGAGAGTAGAGTTTTATTACTTTCAGAGGGAGAGGAAAAACAATTTGGAGTGCTATGGTTTCTAACTGTAGGTCCAAGCCGTGAATATAATAATTTGTAATTATCCTCCCTTGAATATTAAGGTCACATTTATTTATAGACATATGGGTCCTAAAGTCTCAGACCTTTATGATAGTAATCATCCACTATTCTTGAAATTATCTCGAAGGTGGTTGAGTTATAATGAAACTATATGCATCCATATTCATTGTTATCTCCATTGATTCATCTTTATCTACTCCGTGATCTCCGTACGACCAAATAATTGCAATTATCTAATCTCCATGTGACCTGCCATGTGTGTATTTGGCTCATAGTCCCTTACATTTCCCCTGAATTGGGGTGATTCGTCTTTAGGCCTAGTCGACGTTATTCTATCTTGTTGCTTTGCCCACATATGATGTGGTTTTTCTTGTTAGATATTTATCAACTATCACATGTCTCACTTGTGCTTAGTGGGAGCGTAATTATTCTAACGTGAACACATAATCCCTATGTTTAGGGTTTTGTGTACCATAAATTTATTTCCACTTGGCAATAATTGTGCATGAATCGTGTGACTTGATGGTCATAAGAGTGAGGATCTATTTTTAAGAGAGCTGCCATGTTAGTTACCCTTTGATGGTAAGGGGTATAAAGGATTTAAAATGACTCTATATACTTTTTTTACTTGAAACCAAAGGTACGAAAACCTTCCATTTATTCTTCTAGTTTTGAGTTACATATAAATTTATTCTCAAATATCTTCATCTTCTTCTTTTTTCTTTATCATCGTCCTCACCATCCATGTGTAGGTGTTTGAGAAATTATGAAGTGACCTTAGAAAATGATTACAAGGCATTTCATGATAAGTATTACATTCCATGCACTGTCAAAATACGAACCTCACCCGACGATGAGAATGTTTACAACCTTGACGGAGAAGTTGGATTTATGACAATGGCCATAATAGAGGGGGGTTGGGTTCATTTGCCCTCCACCCATTATTGATGGAAGTACTGTGTTTATATGGAATACTGCCAATCCAATCAAACAATAGTTTCTTTCGAATTGTAATGTCCACAATCATCATAAACCCAATTTATGGCACTAACCCGGGCTTGAATGAGATTAGGTATTAGTATGACTTAAAGATTTCTCCTTGGTCTAGCACATACCATTTCAAAAATAGGTAAAATCCCTCTAGTTGGTGACTTGGCTGTTAAATGAAAAATGTAATTAACCCTTTAATTAATATTAAATTAGTTTAATTGTAATTGATGTACATTTTAGTTTTATGTAATATATTGATTTTGATGATTCCAAACACATTTTTGTTAAGTGACTATATAAATATTTCTTAATATATTATATTTTCTTTTATGTTATATATATATATATTATACTTTTGGTGTTATTAATTTTATACACTGATGCTTGTCATTTGCACATTTACATACACACACATATTTACTCTTTGTCCTTGTGTAGATTTCATATTTTTTAATATAAACTAGATATGTTATATATGTATTTATATTTTTTTTAATTCTATAATATATAATATAATAACTATTTTTATATATACATATTACTTTTACATATATAACTATTATTGTATATCATCATCATCATCATCATCATCATCATCATCATCATCATCATCATCATCATCCTTGCCTTAATCCTATCATATGGGGCCGGCAACATGGATTCTCCTTTTCCATTATAATATATTATATGCATCATTATCATTCAAGTTTAATTCATTGTGGTCTCTCCTAATAATTTCTTCCCACGATAGCTTAGGGCGACCTTTTTTCCTTTTACCCTCTATTTTCAACAATCTTCCTCTTGTTATTGGGCCATATAATGGTCTACTCAACACATGTCCGTACCACCTAAGTCTAATGTCTCTTAACTTAATCATTAATGGGAGCTACTCCTAACTTCTCTCTCACGTATTGATTTTTAATTTTGTCATTTCTAGTAATTCCTATCATCCACCGGAGCATCCTCATCTCACTAACATGGAGATTTTGTTCATGTTTCTTCTTTAATGCCCAACACTCCGCTCCATACATGGTCACTGGCCTAACAATTGTTTTATAAAATTTTTCTTTTAATTTATTAGTTATCCTCTTATCGCGTAACACTCCACTCACTTATATCTATTTCATCCAACCGGTTGCTTTTCTACTCGTAACATCCTCATCAATATCCCCATTACTTTGTAACATTGAACCTAGATAACGAAATTTATTAGTTTGGTTTATCAATTTTTCTCTAATCTTTAACATTATGTTACTCGACGCCTCATTATTAAATTTACATTCCATAAATTCTGTTTTATTTCTACTGATTTTTAGTCCCTTATACTCTAAGGATTTTCTCCTAGTATCAACTCTCATTACCGAGCTTTCCTTTGAGGTGTCTATTAAAACTATATCATCCACAAGTAATATACACCATGGGACATCTTCTTGTATGTCATTAGTAATCTCATCCAAAACTACGGCAAATAAATAAGGACTTAAGGCCAATCCTTGATGTAAATCCACTTTGATCGCAAAGTCATTAGTTTCTCCAATTATAGTCCTTATTCTCGTCTTTGTGCTATCATACATATCTTTCATAACTTTAATATAACTCATATGGATTCTTTTCCTCCTGAAAGCCCACCAAATTATACCCCTAGATACTCTGTCATATGACTTTTCTAAATCTATAAAGACCATATATAAGGTTTTATCCTTACTTCTACATTTCTCCATTAACTGTCTTAAGAAGTAAATAGCTTTCGTTGTGGATCTCCCTAACATAAATCCAAATTGATTTTCTGAGATAACTGAATTATTTCTTAATCTTTAATCTATAATCTCTTTCCATAATTTCATAATGTGACTCATCAATTTGATTCCTCTATAATTACCACAGTTTTGTATATCCCCTTTATTTTTATACAATGGTATTATGGTGGTTTTCCTCCACTCATCTGACATGTTTCTTTCTCTTAAAATTTTATTAAATAAGTCTGTTAACCATTTTACCCCTATACTTCCAAGGGTTCTCCACACCTCTATGTGTATTTTATCCGGGCCAACCGCTTTATTCTTTCCCATTTTCCTTGTTAATAGATCTACTTATTTTTTAGTAATTGGACATACCATTCCTATATCCAGTTCGATGTTTCGACATCTTTTTTTCGATATTCTTCATTCAATAATCCTTGAAAATACTCTTCCCATCTATTTGGAATTTCTTTATCGTTAAACAATATATTTTGATTTACGTCTTTAGTACATTTAACTGGACCCATATCCCTTGTCAATCTATCTCTATTCTTTACCAATTTATACATTTCCATTTCATCTTCTTTGGTACCTAATTTATTATAAATATTATTTAGTGCGCTTTGTTTCGCATTTCTAACAATATTTTTTACTTCACTTTTTAACTTCTTATACTTTTCTAAATCTTCTTGAGTTTTACTATTTTGCCACTCTTTAAAACTTACTCATTTTTTATTATCTTTTGCACTTCCACATTCCACCACCAAGTCTCTTTTTATATGAATCTTTTTTCTTTAGTCTCACCTAAAATTTTCTTACCTATTTTCTCGATATCGTTATTTGTTTTTGACCAAGTATTACTATATATGTTCTATATTATAAATTTATGCTATAATAGTTGATAAGTTTTTGTTAGTAAATATTCAACTATTGGCATATTACAAGAGCCTAGGGCCATGCGGCGTTACAGGCTTTGATGAGGTAACTGTCTTGGATAGTGCTCTTGCTAGTGAACGATTTTTTTCTATACAACTTTTCTTTATATATTTGTTTATATATATATATATATATATATATATATATATATATATATATATATATATATATATATATATATATTCAGTGTGTCATAATTTTGGACAATGCTGGGATTGTATAATTGTTGGACAATCCATGGGACCAGCATGTGTCACCTGCTCTTACTGACTCCTTGAGTCCCACACCTATACCTGTTGCGACAGTTCAAGAGATTTTTTTTACCTAAGACCGCACGGCTATTTGGTAAGATGTTTTGTTTTAGAAGGCTTTGGGTGTCAGATATTGTAAGAACTAATGTATTATATAATATTTCTTTTGTCAAGTGAATAGAAGCCTTTGTCCCATAGTTAAAAATGTGATTCATTTTCTTTTACTGATATCAGATGAAGATAGGTACTCGTATGGCTAATACAGTCTTAAAATGTAACATTGATTCCTTTGTCAATATCTTTAGAAGATCACTTATGTACTTTGGACTGCTTTTCTTTTTTTGTCCGGTCACAATGGTGTTTTAAGTAGTTTTATTATTGTAACTTTTACTAAAAAAATCAAATTTGTTTAAAGCTTTGTTGAAGCTTCAATTTGTAGCGGTGATTGGTTCTTACTTGTAAAATTGGGCCACGAGGTTTGAAGCTCGGTATTAGCTTGCAAACGGTTGTATGAGGTGATTTGATCCTACCCTTCAAGTGGATCACGGTAGTGAAGCGCAAGGGAGTCGAAAGCTATAGGCGTATGGACATAGGCTAGACTTTGGTTGAACCACGTTAAATTTCGGTGTCATTTTATTTTTCGCACTTTTATTTATTTATTTTCATATGCTTGCTTGATTTTATATTTTCAGCACTTATATTTGCAAATAAATTAAATCCAAAATTTGGTAAAATTATTTTAACATTAAAATAATAGTTGAATTAAATAATAAATTTTAGAATATCACTTAATATTAAATAGGAAAATTCATTAAATATTTATTGGGGTGCTTAAATTTGAAATTTAACTTGTTTAAATTAATTGGTTGTATTTATTTGATATTCTTGGTTTTAATCTTTAAAGATTTATTAATTTAAAAATTCATAAGGTGTTTTAAATTGAATTTTTTCTGAAATATTAATTTAACCCAAAAAGTTTGCTAAACTCAATTCACCCCCTCTTAAGTATAATCTGGGAGACATTGGCTACCCACATCACAATAAGACACTCGCATAGATGTTTTGGTGTTTTCTCGACTCTTTTATGGTGAGGACTACACGTCTTCCTGTGCCTATTTTGGCCGAATCTCATGGTAGGTTATTTACCAATTCTTTGACTTTAATTAAGAGCTTTATATTATTTGATGCTAATAGGCATTTATTTTTGTGTGGATCTTTATTGCAAAAGCAAATCCAAAGATTTTGAAGTTAATTAGCCAATTTAAAAAGGTTTGGGAGAGACTGACTCTAGTAAGGGTAAGATTTTGTTGGAGGCCTGACCACATACTTTCTAGCTATGAACTGGCAGTTGTGCCAACCAAGAACTTTACTGTAGTTCCTGAGGTTACAATAGTCGATGATTCTTCAATCCCATCAAGCACCCCATCCTCAATTCAGAGGCAAGGGGAGTATTCTTTAGTGAAACGTCCTCGCCCACCCATATAATGTTTACTGATTTAGAGGAGGACTAATCAGTTCAACATCAAAAAGGATTTTCTTCGATGATTTTACTCTCTTATTTTTATACGTAGAAGTCGGCACTTCACACCGCCTTTAGGAAGAGATAAAGGAGGAAGAAGATGAGGGAGAAGACTTCAGTTTTCCTTTAGTCACCGAATATCTTGAAGACATGGCCAAACTTTGAAGGCGAATAGTTGACCTTGATGATGCCCAGGCGAGTTTGAAGAACTAGGGAAGCCAGGCCGAACAAGCCGCCTAAGGTGCATCCAGAACCAAGGAAAAGGATCATCTCTTCTCGGGGCGAGGAAAACCAAGAGTAAGAGAAAGTGTAAGTGAGATAGAGAGAGAACGATTATAGGAGAACTGACTAGAATCATACTTCTACTCCAACTAATGATAATAACCCACCTCTTGTAGTTTCCCCATGATAACATACTCCACCACCATCAACGTCCAAGGTTCACCCATATATGATCACAGTCATGCAGAACTGATGAATCGATATTTCATAATGTTAGTGTTGGCTTTTCAGTAGCTAGAGATTCTGTGTGACCTCGGGACTTATCGGCCTTGAGAAATTTAACTTTGGAGAGAATTCACAAGGAAGGGCTCTGCCAAACTATTCTCATTAGTCGTCTTTTAACTCGATTATTTTCAAAGTCATTGAGATGTCTGGATATTGACTAACCTGTTATTTTTCTTTCTTTTTCAGGCCATGCAGGCGATGCACAAGATAGACACTTGAGCTAAAAATGCAATGCCCTGACCAAGATTTATGAGTCACTCGTGGCTCAATTCGATCCGATCAGACTACCATAGATTTATGAGTCACCCGTGGGTCAACTCGAAACTAGTTAAGGGTATGCTAACTTGCACATAGTACCATGCCACTTGGAAAGCATATTTCCCATTCTTGGGTACCATTCCTGCTAAGTAGGGGTAATGCTACTATCATCGTCATTTTCTAACCATGTGAGAAACCCAATGCTCTTGCACACAACTCCCTCTTTATTGATGATTTCTTCATGTAGCAATGCTATGTTAAACCCGACGTACGATGCCTAGCTACTTGCAAGTAGTCAAATAACCCGTACATAAATGTAGTTGGGGATTCCACTAATATTACACAAACTTCTACATAACATGTAATATTCACTATGATTCACCGATGAAGATGACAAAGCCATACAACCTTCTAGTCTTCTAATGGCTCATCGATAATAATGCTGAATTGTATTGATAATGATATTTACATTCACTTACCTAAAACATCAATATAACCGTTGTTGTATATAAAGGACAATACACTTTCTCATGTTACACCTTCGACCAAGAATATCATTTGAATGCCTACTTAAGGCTTAAATCCATACAATTCTCCTTTTAATGACGGTGCAACCATTTAAGAGGTTTTGGGCAGACGGGAAGGACATCAATAAAAATTCTCCCTTTGAAACTAACCCTGCCATGAAGGGCAGTTAACTTCACATTGATGCTCACACGAGAGAAAATTTTTGGGCTTACCTCCCCTATGTCTCCTTTACTTCCAACTATGACACATTTGGTGCACCAGAAGACAAATGCCCTTCTAGCACTTACCCCGATACAATAATGCCTTGCTATGAGTCAATACTTCCCTTGGGAAACGGGTACCTTACTAGGTACCGAACTTTTCGAACACTTATTTAAATGTACTTAAGGCTCACCAACATAAATCTTTGGTATGCGCTTCTGTATTACCACCAGTTTTTGTCCACGTACTGACCACGATGTGACAAGGGCCTATGGTGAGACACAAACTTAGTGTCAGGTTCTTTTTAGTTACCATCACCGCCCTTTAATGAATAGTGGGTGCCAAAATAAGGCACTTAGTGATTTTTAGCAGTGGAGTCTTCACGTTTCTGCTGCGCTACTCAGATAAACCAATTTCGGTTCCTTAGGAAAATATGTTACAATCCTCGACACATTATTATATAACACCGCGATATGTTATTCAAATCTCAAGAAGGCGCAAAATATTTTTGTTACACGGTGCCGGATGTCACCCAGTATTTTGAGAATTTAAATGTTTCCACACATTTTCCTAAGTGAACACTTAACATGTTACTTATTATTCTACTCGAGGATGTGATGAATTGGTGCAATGACTAAAACTCAACATATTGTTATTTACAAAGAAACATTCAACGATATTGTAATCCTTAACTATAATGCCACAGTTACATAAGCGCACAAAACGGAGTCCTTGCTCACCTTACAAGGCCGATCCTAAAGCCAAACTTCAATGATCGAAATTTGAAATCCCGACCTAACGAGTACACACCATCCCCATAAGTAATTTAAATATATATCTTTAATACCAAGTTTTAATGCGTCAACACGGATTTACAGGTCACCTGTGGGTCAATCCGATCCAGTCCAACTATGTTAAGTGTTGAGCGATGCGAAACAACATAAATAATGTTTCTAATCCATTTTAGTTAATTATATTTATCGAATAAACATGAAATTCCATTTTCTAGTCAATACGAATAATGATAACAAGTGTGGAACCCATTAGGCAAAGCCTTAGAGTTCAAGTAATTAGAGCTACTAGCATAAATATTAATCATCAATTACCCTTAAACATCTATCAAAGATGAAACATTTCTTAAACTGATGTAACAAATGAAGCAAGGTGAGCCAATGCCCAGTAGGATTTCCAACAATAATGCAGTATAGAAACGAACGAAAAAAATAATGGCTACAATATCATACATTAACTCGAATGTAGATGAAATGACTAAACATCATATGCACTAATGATGTTTTATTCAAAAAACACTTACTTTAACTTAAGTTAAAAGCCATTAACCTTTTTATATCTTATATGTTGTCGTTTAAGTACTAAAACGTTCTTTTCACTTATCAATCCACATGATTAATATATGAGAAATCACATTCATTTTTTAATCATTATTAACCCAATTTCCATTGAAAATATTTATTTTCATATTTGAACTGTCATGTCCATGACATTTTTTGAAAATAGCATTTCCACACACGTACCCGATGTATGAAAATAATTATTCAAGCTTCTGCACCATCCAGAGCTTATAACCACTACAAGTTATTCAAGCACCCTGATTCCAGTCTTTTCTTACTTTATTTCTTTTATCCTCTGACTTTAACAACACATTACCGTGTTAACCTGGATTTATACCCGCTATGGGTCATTTAACCACCCATAATTTATTATTTATCCAATTAAGTCCTTGTTTGCTAGATTCTTTAATTTGTTTTTATACCCTTACATTACAAGTTTTCCTTTCCTTATCATTTTATGAGCACCAATCCCATTAAAAAATTATTTAGCATTATTTCGGAGGTCACCAATCTCATATATGTTTACAAACTTTTACCACTAACCATAAATACCATGGCCAATTGTCATGGGTCTAAGATGAAGCCGCATCATAGGGCTCCGGTATCTTCTTAAACTTTTTTTCGATTACTCCAACTATCTTTCATTTACTCATTAGTAACATCTTTCACATTTCTGTATCTTTTAAACCGATCGATAAGGCCAAATCATTTAAGTTATTACTTACCTTAAATATTCACAATTTACCAAAGTTACATAGTTAGGTCTTACCTTAGGTCATTATTTCCCGAGTCTTACCAGCTCAATACTGGTTCTGATTGTGTTGTTTAAAACTTGTTAAGAGAGTTGGTCTTTATTTTTGTTAAAGGGACAATGGTGGCCGAGGAAAAGACTTGAACCACCAAGAATTTGACAATCACAAGGCGTCTAAATAATGGATGTTTTTTTCTAATATCTCATGAGACTTCAATTGCTAAAGCAGTGCCAAAAAAGAAATTTTATTATCCAAATCACCTGCCAAAGTGGGTCATCCCTTCCCATCCACCACCATAGTGGTTTGGGAGGCCACCATAGTGGTTGAACCCCCTACCATAATGGTTGCCAGCAATAACAAACTCTCCCTCTCTCTCTCTTTAAATCCCACGGTGGTTACACTCCCCTACCTATATTTTTGTTCCATTAGCCATGTCATCATAGTTCATAGATGAAACCTTTCTCAACACCTCTATTGTTCCTATATGTGCAATTCTAAACTGTTAATAGTTATTATTATATGATTAAATACCAACTCAACTAACAATTGATATTAACTGTAGACCAAAGGTTTACTCTCCCTTCTCCTCAATACTTTATATATTACCTACTTAGTCACCCTCTTGAATAATATCATTGCACCAAAATTTATTCTTTCAATCTTTAATTTACTCCAATTAAACAAATCTCCTTACATTAACTGCGCTCAAATAATTAATACATGCTTTTAAACTATAATCTAAGCCTTTACACTTATCTTTAGTATTACATAAATTAATCCTCACTACTTATACACTTCACCAATATACCCTTAACTTACTAAATATTAAAATAGTTAGTATCACCACTACCAAAATTACATAATCAATAGCCAAGTAGTCATTCCATAATGCTAACTTGCACTCAAAGTCACCTTGATAATTCTATTAATTATTTGTACCAATTTCACATTTATAGCAACAACAAGATATTCATCGTAATAACATGATGTAATACACAAAACCAATATGGTTTGCTATAAATACCTTTATAAAATATCCGGGTTATAACAAACAATATGCTGAATAGAAAGACATTTTTCATAAGCAAGACAAGTCATGAAAAACAGTTTGAGTCTTAACCTAAGCAGGCATCTAAGTGAGTATAAGAAAGAATAAAATAACTAAATCACAACACGACGATGTGTGAGGAAAACCCACAATGGCAAAACCTCAAACGACCCAAACACAAGTTCACTATGATATAAGTAGTTTTACAAGGTCAATTTAGACTTACTCACAGGCTCCACGCCTTCAAGCCTTGACGCGCTTCCTTGATCTTTGTAACCTTGTTTACAGTCATTATTGGATGCCTTCTAACAACCACACATTGTAGGTGATCTTCCACATATTGGTATCCCACAGATCTTACTTATCTTGTGACCAGTCCAGCCGCCACTCAACATAAACACGATGTCCACCGCAGGAAGCACCCACAATATATAGAGCAAACCAATTTGAAAAAAAATCAGAGATTTCAAAATGACATATGTATGTATGATTCTTGGCTCTCAAACATATTGGTAATCTAAGGTTTTTGTTTTGAAGACTTTCTGTCAAAACAAACACATAAACATGGAAAATTTTTAAACAAGTTTGGGAAATTAAAAAGCTTGAAAAAGTCTCTCTAAAATATACTATTACGCACTTCTATTTATAGGAGGTTTGTTGAAAACGAGATAAGGATGAAAAACTATTTGATAAATCTAGAATAAAATAAAAATTTGTGCGCTCGTTTGAACGAGTTATAACATTTCGTTCGAATACCTATCCGACGACATTTCCAACGATATTATAGAGAGTCAAACATTTGCCAAGATTGATCATGTTCAAAGTCTCGTTCAAGGCTATCTATCGAGATACTATATCTTGTTCGAACGATCTACCAATGTCGTTCTAACGACCTTGTGAAAACCATATATTTCTTCTAAATAATATTAAAATGGGTAAAATCTTTTTTAAACAATTAAAAATAGTTTTATAAAATTTCTAACACCCAAAATGAAATCCAGGGATCAAACATAAACATGTATTCATACCTCACTGAGGCCGCTCAGATGATGAAGATGAAACTCAGTTTGAAACATGATGTTACTTTATCTTTGTCTGCTACAATCTTCAATCACGCATCATAGGCTTGAAGGACAAACAACTCAAGTCCTAGCCTATGACTCAAACAAGTTTTTCCAAACATGGAATAAATCCAATACATACAAATTGACTCGCTTCAAAAATTTATCCTTACAAGATATGTGGAGTATATTGCAGAAACTAGACTAGGTTTATGAACCGAATTTACGTTACAAGCTTTGTAGTTAAGTTACTCTTAGGTATGGACCTTTGATGCTATAGATGCTATGTGCATGAACATACTATGTGTGTGAGTTGTCTTGTGATGAATCTACTAGTTAGTGACTTGATGGGACACATATGACTGCCAATGTATCTATCAGTGGCTCTTGAAATAAAATGGTTTAGTGCTTCTACTCGGTCGGTAACCTCTGGATCTCTTTTTTTCTTTTGGGAGGTTGCATGTTGATTAATGCCTGGATTTGTAAGGGCTGGACTCTTTGGCTCAATCACATAGTACATGATTTCCTTGATGATGTTATATACCAGTGTTAAAGCTGATTGGGATAAGTTCACTACTTGTGATACTGGGGTTGACTAGAATTACCTTGGCTGACCGGATTGGTAACTAAGCTAACCTCCTTCCTAAAAGAAATAATTCCAATCTTCTGATTATTTCATGGGTCATACCATATTCATCATAAAACAATGGGTGTATTACCTCCACCCTAGTTGATGATGTAGGTTGTGCATATGTCTATATTTTCCCCAATATTAGATGTTGAAGTCGCTGTCTCTTATGAGAGGTAAAGATGAATGTCCTTCCACATAGAAGTTGATATGTGGTTACAAGATTGGTGTGATGGCTTCTAGACTCCCCTTTAAACGTATTTTAGGACTTTAAGAAGTGGGACTAGTAGAGGCATAAGAGATCTTCAAAGGAGTTAACCTTAGTGAAACATTTGCTTATGGGCTCATGAGAATGGATTAATATGGATGGTCATTGATATGACATACTCTTATTGTGGCTATGGTAACTTATATATTACTTTCTATCATTTTGTATAATTGTGTAGCTACAGGGTTTGGTAGCTAAGGATATCATTATCTCTTTTGTCCTTAACAATAATTTCCTTAGCTATAATTGTGCAGCTATTGGGTAGTTTTAAGTATAATGCATATCGATGATAACATAGTTTTTATATGGTCTAATCTTCTCACTGTGGGATCACGTAGATGATTCCTTGCAGAGGGACTGACCCATATTATATTGATATCAGTTTAGCATCTTGGAAACAACATCAATAGGCTTGTAACTGCAATGTATCTAGGGATATCACTACACCAAAATACGCCTTTATTAATAGTATTTGACCATTATAAAAATATTAATAACGATAAAGGCAGGAGGTAATTGCAGCCTTTTGGAGAGAGCGTGTATAGGCGGGACATATTCTTTATGAAGGGCAAAATTAACCTATTTTTTTAAAGAAAAATAATTACTTTTAAAATATTACTAAAACTTATCTGAGATTAGTAACGGTAATGTACCGTGAGAAATAGTAATGGTGTAATACTGCTATCAATACTAAAAATAATTTGTTACTAAATGAGCGTTTTGGTGTAGTGGCTCTATTAGTCATTTCAGTAATCTCCATTTTATCTATGTTCAGAAATTAGACTCTTTATTTATTATTGTCTTTTAGTTTAGACTTTTTAATTGACCTTTAGTGGGTTCCAAGTTATACATGAGAGTAATGTTTTATAGGATTTGAGTTGGACTATATTCTGTTTGGACATAATTCTAGTTTGTATCCACATTATCCTTTATCTTGTTGTTGTTGTTGTTGTTGTTGTTGTTGTTGTTGTTGTTGTTGTTATTAGTTTATTTTTTCCTCATGATTAAAATGATGTAAATCATTTGATTGATTTTATTTTATTTCCCTAAAATTGGCCATATTATTTGTGGAAATTATGTGGCGTCATATCATGCTGATGAATAAATGAGTAGATTTCCTACAAAGATTGCAAAAGTTAGTGATTTTGTGGTGGATGTTTATGACTTTAGTTTATTTGAGTTAGTATATTCTGAATACAAATTTACTTATTATAATGGGAGAGAAGCTGGACCATGATGTAAAATAGGTTAGATTGGGACATTGTAATTATTCTTTGCATTATGTTTTCTATAAGTATTCTATGGAGCATCGAACCAAGATCAATTCTGATAATAATCAGTCGTTATTAAGATCCTTTATTAATCTTGACCAAAAACCCAGAACTTTATATTTATTAATGCGTGGACTACATGAAAAATAATTTTTAAAGTGGTAGAAAACTGTTGGCAGCAAGATATTGAGGGTAATCCTATTCAGGAAGTTATCACTAAGTTAAAGAGGTTGAAAACCACTTTGAAATATTTGAATATAAGTTATTTTGAATTTTTTTTCCTAAGGTTTTAGTGATGATGAAGACCTTGTGCTTTCTAAAGAAGTTTCTTAACAATTGTTCAACACTCCTGAGACTGATATCAGCTTAATCAATCTTATGAATCTTTAATATAATATGAGACATGAAGAAGATTATTGGAAGAAAAAGTAAAAGTTATATGGCTTTGTAAGTGATATGATAATAACTAGTTTTATCATGCCTCTCTTAAAATAAACAACAAAAGAACTTCATTCATTAAATTAGGGACAATAGGGGCCATGAAGTGGAAGGACAGGATATTTCTAGGGTTGCCATTGATATTTTTATACTAGTTTAGTGCTACTCACTTTTAGTAGTAAGACAAGATTTTGGATCTTATTCCTCCCATAATCACAAAGGAACAAAATGTTGATATAATGAAAATTCATGACATCATTGAAATGAAGAAGGCAATTTTTAGCTTAATGGTAATGTTACATCTAACATGTTGGGTATAATGGTGTATGTTAATGTTAGGATATTATTGATCATAATATTTGTCAAGCAATTAAATGTTTATTTTTTGGCTAAGAATTAAATATAGTGTGTAATAGTATTCTAATCTCTCTTATTCCCAAAATTCCCTCCCCTAATTCAATATCTGACTTGAGACCCATTAACTTGTACATTGATACAATACAATATTTACCAAGATCCTACAAAAAAATTGAACAATTACTTTCCCCTACTTATTTTTCCAAATACATCTTGAGAACATTTGCTATCCCAAGAATTGATGTAGAGTATCAAAATGTTTTTGGGGGAAAGGTGGCCTACAGGCTTTGACTTAAGACTTCTGATAAACCATCTAATATGACTATAACTATAACTAAATTTCTAAAACAATTGGTCCTTAGTTAAATATGGAATGATATGATGTGGATAGATATTAGTAAAACCTAGTTTTCCATTCTTATTAATAGGGAAGTGGTAGGCTACCACTACACCAAAAGGCTAAATTGTCACGTTTGGGCCAGCCAACATTATCACGTTCATTGACCATGACAAAAAATACACATTTTTTATAACAGTCAATGACCGTGATAAGTCCGTGACAATGGTTTGTCACAGTCACTGAACATGACGGGTCCATGACACATTTCTCAGTAAAAAAACCTACTGCCTCTTTTTTCCCATCGTTTTCATTTTCTCCTTTCTTTCTCTCTCTCTCTCTACATTTTCAGGTGAGTTTTTTTCTCTCTCTCTCTTTCCTTTGTATGTGTGTGTGTGTGTGTGTGTGTGTGTGTGTGTGTGTGCATGTGTGTTTGGGGGGTGGGGATGGGGGGCAGTGGGTGGGTGGGTGGGCTGTGGGGGGAGGGCAATGATGGATTAGGGATAGTGGGTGGGCAGGGGGGAGTGATAGGTGGCAGTGGTGGTGGGGGTAGGTGTGTGTATAGGTAGTGGGGGGAAGGGGGGTGGTGGGTGGGGCTGGGGGGCGCTGGGTGGAGTGATGGGGGAGCTGAGAGAATCAATTTGGGGAGGTGAGAGAATCAAATTTGTGTTTGGTTTTAGTGTAAGAGATTTTAGTGTGTTGTTTTCAATTTGGGGACCAATATAAGGAATGTCACATGTGCGTGTATGATTTCGAAAATAATATCAATGTTGTTTGTGGAATTTATACTTTTCCTAAATAGTGTTACCATCCCCTTAGCTCCTTATGAAATGCTCTAAACATTAATAACCTTTCTATAGGATCCGTTTCTCTCAATTGAAATTGAATTCTAATTGGTATTGATATTGGTAAATTGAAATGGAATTTGAATTGGGATTGTTTTTGGTATAAATTGGTTTAAGTTTTAGTTCTTATGCATACTTTAAATTAAATGAAACATACTTCAAATTACATAATTAAATGAAATATCTCGAATTGTGGTAAGACATAATTAAATGAAACATACTTTAAATTACATATAGTTCACATAGATACTAGCCTTCTAGTTCATATGTGTACGCATTCAATAGCCCTTAGACCCGTTCGAGAGACATCACCCCTGTAATGAGATCTCTCGAATTGTCTCGTTTGGAGAGTTTGGGACTTCATAGCATCTATATAATAATATTCTTAGTGCCTTAAACTTGTTACTTTTGGGGGAAGTTCTGCAGTCGTATCTTAATGTTCTTTGGGTACACACTAGATGATGCGATGTTAAGTGTTATTTCAATTGATAAATTAAAATAGCGCTCACACTTGCAAATCTATGTCGCGTACTTAGAGAACTATGGGGATATGCTATCGAATTTTCCTCAAATTGGAACAATGTGCATGAGCTGTTAAGTATATTACAGAAATATGCGGTCTCTAATGGGATAGGACCACTCACCCTTTAGAGGAAATGGATGAAATATTAATTAATATTATAAATTGAATTTTAATTTTAATTTCAAATTAAAATTGAATTTGAATTTGAATGCACGAATAAATTTACGCATAGAAACTAGCCTTCTAGTTCTTACGCGTACGCATTCAATATGCGATTGTTTATACTAATGGGAACTAAATATTCATACTTTTATTTATGCTAATCCACGAATATACTCTTCTTACCCATAATAGGTGATTGTTTGCAGTAGCTGTGATGGGATATCCAAAATACAAAGGGTGGATGGGTGAGACAAATAGATTAGGGGATGTGTTTTGCACAGTTGCTAATGAATTTGTGAAATACGCAAAGAGATGTCACAATGATGAAGATTTCCTATGTCCGTGTGCTAGGTGTAAGAATAGTAAGGTGTTTGAGTGGAAAACAGTTGAACTACATTTGTTAAGATGGGGTATACAAGATAATTATCATATTTGGATTTTTCATGGGGAACTGAAAGTTTTTTTTATCTCCGAGCAACCTTCACAACAACCTTCAACAAGTAGGATAGATGTACAAGGGGATGATGACAATGTTGATCATAATATGTTAGAGGATTAAGTTGATGACATGTATGGAGTTCATAAAGGGGAAGAGAATGAGGTCACTGGCGATCTATATTCTTAGTCGCGTCAAGTTTTTGGTGCCGTTGCTCGGGAACTAGGTAGACTTAGGATTAGATCAAGTCAATCTCAAACTTTGACCAAAAATTTCAAAAAAAAAAAAAAATCAAAAAGCACAAAAAGATACTTCATCTCTCAAAAGCCCATCAATGCAAAATTATGAACTCACTCCAACTCCCCATAATACTCCAACCCACATTCACAAAAACTCGATAGTTGAGTACGACCCTGATAGCCCTTATACTCCTAACGCTCCACAATTTTGGGTTCTACCTCCCACACCATCACACTCAATCACAAATAACACTTTGTTTTCACTCTTAGGACACACTTCAGAGCACGATCGGAGCATACCAAGTGAGGACACAGAGTCATTAAGTGAGAGAGACATGTCACAACACGGTAGTGCAGCCACCGATGAAGAAGAGGTCCCATACTGCCCGTTGAGAGAAATCTTATATCCCGAGCGCACTGTCACTCCGGGATGCATTTTACTCCCGTACAATGCAGGGAAATTTCGCTTTAAGAATGGGATGATACAGATGCTTCCCCACTACCATGGAATGGAATCTGAAAAGCCATATCTCCACATCAGGGAATTTGAGGATGTGTGCGAGACCCTCAGTGATCAAACTTGCACATAAGATGTGATCCCACTCAAACTCTTCCCATTCTCGCTTAAAGAAAAAGCTAAGACATGGCTTTGGTCTTTACCTCCAAACTCGATTGCATCCTAGAATGAGTTGCAATCTAAATTTCTCATGAAATTCTTTCCTACACATCGAACGAATTCCATCAAGGCTCAAATTCAAACCTTCTGACAACTAAAAAATGTGTCATTCTCGATGCTACGATCGTTTCAATGAGTTAATCACTTCTTAACCTCATCATGGACTTGATAAACTGCAAATCATTTCCTTCTTCCATAATGGGTTGAATATAAATTCCAAATAACTCATTGAAACCATGTGTGATGGTCCCTTTGTCGAATTAGACGCCAATGATGATGAGCTTCACCTGAGGTATGTCGCCGAGACTACCCAAGCATGGGATACATCTGACCCTAATGCTCATAATCGAACTTGCCAAGCGGCCACCAATCCATTGGCGTTTGACCTATTTCATATAGAAAAGAATAATATGATGGACAATCGACATGATATACTTAAGAAGGGAATGCCACACGCACTTGAGATATGTGCAAGAGGACCAAATGGATCCATCCCTAATCCCATTGAGAAGGTGTGTGCTATTTGTGAGGCAGTACATTCAACAGAGGAATTCCCGATGATACCCACCTACAAAGTTATGCTTCAAGAACAAGTGAGTGGTATAGGAGGATTTAAGGGTAGTTTCGGTGCACCGCACGAAAATTCTTACAACCCTTCATGGAAAAACCATTCTGGTTTTAGCTATAGGAAACAACATGCTGCGATGAATCCTAATTCACATATTGCCCCTCCTCCACCATCGCACTTTCAAAAAGCCCCACACATGAAAGGACATGTGAAAGCACCACCACCTCTAGGGGCCTATATCATTCGACCGCGGATAAATATCGAGGATACGATAAACCAGTTTATCACCCCCCAAAATGCAGCCATTGCTAGATATGAGCGCATGATCAACGACATAAATACTAATATTTCGAAGTTGCGATCATCATTGAGTATCCAAAAGAAGGTCAAGTTTCCTTCCCAAGGCCAAAGACCTCATTAAGGTCAAACTAGTGTTAGCTCCACCTCTACAGAACATCAGGAGCAATGTTAAGCTGTGACCACTCTTCATAGTGGGAGAGTCATTGATTTATCACCTCCTCCACATGACGTAACCAAAGACAAGGAGATTTCGCCCGGCACGAGAGAGGCCGAAGATGTCCCCTTGAACAAGAGTGATAAAGAAGACACTAGTGAGCCCAAAGTAGTAGTGAGACCACCCACCGCAGCACCATTTCCTCAAAGATTGGTTCCTGCCCATAACAGGACCATAAGTGAAGAAGTTCTAGAAGTGCTTAAGAACGTAAAGTTGAACTTACCTTTCCTCGATGCAATAAGGCAAATTCCATCCTATGCAAAAGTCATAAAAGACTTATTGACAGTTAAGAAGAGGATGAAGGTAAAGAAGAACGTGTTTCTAGAATAAAATGTGAGCTCAGTCCTTCTTAACGATCTCCCCTCGAAATATAAAGATCCCGGTGCCCCCACCATTTCCTGCACCATTGGAGAGAACAAATTCGAAAAAGCCTTACTCGATTTGGGAGCAAGTGTCAACATTATCCCTTATTCAATTTATAGGAAACTTTATCTGGGTGATCTTAACCCAACATGGATCACTCTCCAGTTAGCAGATCGAATCGTGAGGATCCCAAGGGGTATAGTTGAGGACGTGATAGTCCAAGTGGACACTTTCTACTTCCCGGTAGATTTTGTAATTTGGGATATGGATACCTCATTCGCCTCGAAAAATCATGTTTCCATCATCCTTGGATGCCCATTCTTAGGTACAGCTAATGCAGTGATCAATAATAGGAATGGAAAGATGCAACTCACTTTTGGGAATATGACTTTGGAAACAAACATCTTCAACATGGCCCAACAAGCAGGGGATGAAGATGATCTTCACGCAGTGAGTTTAATTGAGGAGATTGTAGAAGAATACTTTGAGGAAAATTACTATGGAGACGCCTTAGAAGTTTTCATAGCTTCTAATCATGAGAGTGAGATAACTTACACCGAGTTTGAGAGGGAGATAGAGGAGTTGAAAGGCTTACTGGATGAGAGAGTGTCGGACGAGGACGCGAGAGATGTTAATTGGGTTTCTCGATTCGAAGAGTTACTGCCAAGAGAAGCACGCATGGTGCCCTCTAGCGACACATTTCTGACTCTCGAGTTGAAGAAACTACCCTCCAATGTCAAATATGCTTTCCTAGGTGACAGTGAGACATTTCCTATTATTGTCTCATCTAGCTTAGATGAAGAGCAGGAGGGTAAATTATTAAAGATTTTGAGGAAGCACCAAGATGCTTTTAGTTGGTGTATAAATGATTTAAAGGGAATAAGGCCCCTAATTTGCACCCATAAGATTCATCTCCAAGAGGATGTTCAACCCTCTAGAGAAATTCAAAGACGACTAAATATCATAATGAAAGATGTAGTGAGGACTGAAATTATAAAGCTATTGGATGCCGGGATTATCTACCCAATCTCGGATAGCAAGTGGGTGAGCCCTATTCAAGTCGTCCCGAATAAGTCGAGCATGAATGTGATTGAAAACCAAGGGAGAGATAGTTCCCCAACGTACCACCACTGGATGACGCATTTGCATTGATTACCGAAAACTCAATGCGGGAACTAGAAAAGACCATTTTCCCTTACCATTTATCGATAAAATTCTTGAAAGAGTAGCGGGCCACCCTTATTATTGCTTCCTATATGGTTATTCCGGATATAACCAAATTGAGGTAGATGTACTTGATCAAGAGAAAACAACATTCACTTGCCCCATTGGAACGTTTGCCTACAAACGTATGCCATTTGACTTATGTAATGCACCAACGACCTTTCAAAGGTGCATGTTGAACTTATTCAGTGACATGGTTGAGGGAGGGCTAAAGGTGTTTATGGACGACTTTAGTGTTTTTGGCACCTCTTTCGACCTATGTTTATCCAATCTTGAGAAAGTACTAGCCCGATATGTGGAAAAGAACTTAGTGCTGAATTGGGAAAAGACTATTTCATGGTCACCGAGGGTATAGTTCTTGGCCACATCTTGTCATCCAAAGGGATCGAGGTTGATCGAGAAAAAATAGATGTCATAGATGATCTACCCCCACCTAAATCTCTAAAAGACGTGCGCTAATTCTTGGGCCACACGGGGTTTTATAGACGGTTCATTAAGGACTTTAGCGCCATCGCTAGACCCTTAAATAATCTCCTCATGAAGGTCACTCCATTTGAGTGGACGGGAGCATGCCAAAGCTCTTTTAAAAAACTAAAAAACATGCTTGTGTCCGTCCCCATTATGCAATATCCTAATTGGTCCTTGCCATTCGAACTTATGTGTGATTCTAGCGATTATGCAATAGGGGTTGTTTTTGGCCAAAGAAAAGACAATAAGTCTCATGTCATCTATTACGCTAGTCGAACCCTTATCGGACCACAACTCAATTACTCCACCACGGAGAAGGAGTTGTTAGTGGTAGTATTCGCTCTTGATAAATTTTGGTCCTATCTCATCGGTTCTCCCATCACTTGCTTAATGACCACGCAGCGTTAAAATATATACTTGCAAAGAAGGAAGCAAAGCCGCGCCTCATAAGGTGGATCCTACTCGTACAAGAGTTTAATCTCTCTATTAAAGACAAACAAGGAGTAGAAAATGCCATTGCTGATCACTTATCACGACATTTTGTCCGACGTACCTAATGATCCTAAACTCATAGACAAATGTTTTTCGGATGAGCAACTTTTTGCCACCTCTTCTTTGCCCTGGTTTGCGGATATAATGAACTACCTTGTCACGGGAGCCGTCCCTCCCGATTGGACACCGCAAGATAAGAAGAGATTCATCACTTGGTCGCGCATGTTTTTCTATGATGATCTAATTATTTTTAAATATTGCGCCGATCATATCATCCGAAGATGCGTACCGGATGACAAAATCCCAAAAGTCATCCAATTCTGTCATTCAGAAGCTTGTGGAGGCCACTTTTCCGTGAAAATGACATTCGCTAAAATTCTTCAATGCAGTTTATATTGGCCCATAATATTTCGGGATATGATCAACTGTTGCAAATATTGCGATAGGTGTCAAAGGATGGGAGCGATTATCCGAAAAGACATGATGCCATTAACCCCAATACTCATTATTGAGATCTTTGACTGCGGGGGTATTGACTTCATGGGCCTTTTCCCCCCATATTTTGGTTTCCTATACATCCTTGTCGCAGTAGACTACGTTTCTAAATGGGTAGAAGCTATAGCTACCAAGACTAATGACAATAAAGTGGTGACAAAATTCCTACAGGAACACATACTTTCTTGCTTCGGTGCTCTGAAAGCCATAATTAGTGATAATGGCATGCACTTTTGCAACCGTCCATTCGAGAAGCTCATGAGAAAGTATGGCGTCGTTCACATGGTTGGAACGACCTATCACCCACAAACAAATGGATAGGCCAAATTGGCAAATTGTGAAATCAAGCACATACTAGAGAAGACCGTCAGTCCCGATCGAAAAGATTGGTCCCTTCGATTGAACGATTCACTATAGGCCTACCGTACCGCATATAAGAACCCCCTAGGAATGTACCCATTTTTCTTTGTGTATGGCAAGCCTTGTCATCTTCCTGTTGAGTTGGAGCACAAAGCATATTGGTCCATTAAGAGATTAAATTACAAAATGGATAGAGCCAGTAAAGCTCGTAAGTTGCAACTGAATGAGTTAGAGGAGATACGCAATGATGCGTATGAGAATGCTAAGATTTCAAAAGCCCGGATAAAACTAGCACATGATAAGATTATCCGATGAGAAGAGTTTCAATCGGGACAAAAGGTAATCCTCTATAACTCCCGTCTTCATCTGTTTTCGGGTAAATTGTGGCCCCGATGGACTGGCCCATTCGTTGTGCGAAGCGTATTACCCCACGGAGCAGTAGAGTTGGAAGATCCAAAAGGGGGGAACACATTCAAAGTCAATGGACAATGCCTAAATCTATATGTTGAGGCGTGCATAGAAGAGATCGACACCATCTGGTTGTCAGACCCCGTTAACGGGGTAGAATGAGCTTGAAAGAGAGGTCGTCGCACCCCCGACGCGTATGGGGTGAATTCTTATGTATAGTAGTTGTGTTGCAGTAGATTAGATTAAGTTCGTAGGTAGGTTACGTGAGTTTAGGGTTAAGATCATGCATTCCAACACGCACTTCGTGAGAGCGTCAGAAATCCGAATGGGTGAATAAGTGAGAAAGTGCCCAGTAAAGGGTTGCCATTCGAGCAGCCCGGGAGGCGATTAATTTATAGGACGATGAGGAGATCCCTGTTGAAGATCCCATGGCTGAGGATGTCGAGATGGGCAGGGATGAAGAAGAAGAGTACAATGAGGACGATGATTTGGATTTTGAGCCCCCGGGTGCGTATTTTAATAGGCGCCTTGCAGCGGTGGAATCCCATTTTGATCGGTTCATCACCCAATACAACCGAGACCAAGAAGCCTATCAAAGGGATCAAGAGGCCTACCGGCGGAACACGAGCATGATGCATCGACTCTAAGCCCATCTATACGAGCTCAACTTCGGTGGACCTCCCCCCACCTTCTTCTATGATCCCTACGATCCCAGTGCACCTGGGCCCTCAAATCCGCTGCCCCAATGAAGTCTTTGTTTGTGTTAGCTGTTTGTGTGTGTTGTGTTTGTTGTTTAGACAGTGTTGGTTGTGTGCTCTTCCTTACCCTTTGTAACTTAGATGTTATTTATCTATAAAAAATTATGCATTTCTATTTCATTTGTTTGTTTTATTTTCTTGCACTTTTAATTCACTTTGAGTTGGATTTTAATCCTTTTTTCTTAAGGACAATGCAAAAGTCTAAGATAGGGGGGGTCATAAGTGCGTATTTCTAAAACTTCACAAATTTTCAAAAATGCCCAGAAATTTCAAAAAATAAAAAATAAAAAAATTATAAAATCTTGAAAAATACAAAAAAAAAAAATTTGTTCAAAATAAATAAAAATAGGAATTCAAAATTTTCAAAAATATCATCAAAAGTCGGTTTACAGTCTCAAGTTATAAAATTCAAAATGCATAAAGTCAAAATTGACCAAAGATGGAAATTAAGCGAACGTAGGCGACTTAACGAATAAATGTGGAGATTAACAACCCCGGTGATATTCGAGTTTTTCATTTTTGTGAAATTTATAAATCAATCCGAGTTAATTGTTAACTCAAAATTTATTTTCAGCATCAAATAAGTTGCCGAGGATCTCAATTCTTTCACTTTGATCGGTTTTGGAAAATGTGTGTGATATTGCCTTGAAAAACGTACCAAATAGATCTCTAAACTTAATTCATCTCGAAACGCATATGGTAATGCAATTAGTATTTTGGACAATGAAGTAGGCCCTCGTTTGTGAGCCAAAAATATTGGCCAGAAAAAGTGGCGAAAAATTATCCCTTTTGTAACCCAAATTGAACCGAATAAATTTTTCCCTTTCGTTTGACAACCCGAAAAACCCCAACTGGCTCGAAAAGTGCAGAAAAAGGGGAAAGAAAAAATAGCTATGCTCAATAAAAATAGTAAGAAAATAATAGCGTAAAAAAAGAAAAGAAAAAAATGAGCAAAAGCCCCAAAACGCACTAACTAGCATCATAAGAAAACTTTCCAATTCCAGATTTCCCGTACCATTCTGATTTTACCCAATACACCTTTAGCCCGTAAAAGTCCTAACCGAGTCAGAAATTGCGAAATTATTTACCGCGTGGAGAGAAAAAACACCAAAAGATAATAAAAGAGATAAAAAATATGAATTAGAGGCAATGTTCCCGCTTTCTTATAACCGTAATCCGATGATGAGATCCGGTTACCATAAAATTTCCGTCTTTCTACTTGTGTGCATGAACTTGGTTCCACTACATTTACTCTTATAAATAACGTATACCGAGAGAATAACGACATTCCGAGTGATTCATTTGTGAGAGCATTCTGTGAAAAATCAAAACAAATTTTTGGATAAGTAATGTAATGGTCAATCGGTGGAAATTCGCGGTTCAATTTCTGACTTCACACACGCGCACTATGATTTGAGACTCTTGAACATGAATTGACGATGACTATTTTCTGGAAAAGTTTGAATTATATAATTTTTGTGTAGTTTGAGTTTCTTTGAGTTGAATTTTGTGGGTATATTCTCTGCAAACCCTCACGAGACATAACTCGTCCTACTAGGGAAAACTAAGGGTTTAAAGGCTTATTGCATATGCTAAATGAAATTGCTCGCCCGCGAAAGAGGTATTTTATTCCATTTTTGAGTTAGACCATGTTTTGATTCTTTTACATTGCTCGAGACGATCAAAGTTCTAAGTTAGGGGGTTTGATTAGGCATAAATTCTTCCCATTTATCCCCTTAATTTAGAGGCTTTTAACGCTCTGCACAGAGTAATTAGAGCGGATTTATATCATATCATTGCTATTAACAAGTTTCTAATGAGTACGCCGAGTTTCATGTTTTCTTCAGCTATTTCAGAGGTGTTCAGTGTTTTAATCCGAGTTCCGTACCAAAAGCTTCAAAGAAATACAAGAGGAAAGGTTTCTGCAAAGACTGTCAAGACAGAACCGAACCTAAGGAGAAAAAAAGAACCGATCCCATCCTGGGTAAGTTCCTGCAAAGACTGTCAAGACAGAATCGAACCGAACCAAAGGGAAGAAATAACGAACCGATCCTACACCGGGAAAACTTCCTGTAAAGAATTGTCAAGATGGAAGCGAACCGAATTAGAGGAAAAAACGAACCGATCCCATGCTCGAAGAACTCTATGTAAAGGCTGTCAAAGACAGAACAGAACCGAACCCCTTAACAGGATCAGTTCTGTTCTCAATTATTCGAACTTATCCACTTGTAAAAATTAGAATCATACTTGGTTCAAACTCTTAGATTTCGTAGATTATAAATTGTAACTTCTCCCAAACATAAAAGGGGTTTCTGATTCATGAGGGAAGCTTGGTAATCAATTTTAGAGAAGAAGAACAATAAACCCTAGTTGCTTTCAGTTTGTAATTCAAGTAATACCATTCTAATTCTTGTTTTACTGCAATAATTACTTTTCTAATAACTCTTTCATCTCTCTTCATCTTCATTCAGTAGTAAAAATGTTTTCTTTCATTCCAAACACGTTTTCTTCAAGTTTTCATATGTCAGGCTAAGTTTTCAAGGGTTGGGATACATGAACCCCACCCGATGTAATTCACGATTGTGGAAATAAAGTTGGAATCAAAACATTAAATGAATTAAATCGTAGTTCATACGATTTTACTTTATTTCAGCCTTTGCTTACATACTGTGCGGGCTACGATCCCTCATATGTGTAATACTTAGGAGAGATAAATATCAAATTTTAATTCAACCTTTGCTTACATACTGTGCGGGCTACGATCCCTCATATATGTAATACTTAGGAGCATTAAAAAGTTGGATTAATTTAAAGCATTAATTCTAAATCTAGTATCCTACGAAGTGAATTACTAGGGTGTGGGGGATTGTAACCCGACCTATTTTTCCCATTCATAGTTACAGTTTTAGTCAAGTTGTTCAAAATTTTGCAGTAGAATAATTGCGTTCATAATTTTAAAATTTCGTATAGTTGTAGTTGTTTCCCAAATCCGATCATCTTTTCCTTTTTCTTTAGAGTCAAAGTTAGGTTTCCTTCGTCTGTCCAACGTCGTCATGACTTCGTTCGTCCTATTTTCCTGAGGATCGATACCCGACTTATCGGATTATTACTTGAGCGACAGACTTGCAGTTGAGCCTAGAGAGTACGCACTTCTGAGACACATTCTTAGTCGCGTCATATGCCGAGCAGATGCACTTGTGACATTTGGTTTTGTACAACGGACTACCACATGTCAAATAACTTGAACCGATGCTTGAGTTAATCATCATGTGTGTTTGGGAAATCACGCATCTTTATTGTTTGCACCTGCAGCTTTATCTGCTTTCTAATGTGACATTCTTAGTCATGATTAAGCAAACTACCAAAAGCATAGTATTTAAAGGATAAAACCCCATCAGTTGAACTTCGATACCATTTCAACCCTTTCTGAGTGTTATTAGAAAGAAAAATATTTCTCGTTCCTAGAGCTTCTTCGTCTTCGATAAGATTCCTCCATTTTTGGAAAAGTTACCGCTTTCTCCCATATGTCTTAAACTCTCTATAGATTTCAAAGATATGCAGTTGCTTAACCTTTTAAACTTTTAGGGTTTTCTACCCTCTTCCATAAGTTCTTCATGGTTATCATTGTCTATTCTTCTTCTATTTTTGAATCTCATGATGTTTTGTGGTGATGTTTGGAAGTTTAATCGTTTAGGTGGCTATTGAACTAGTTGGCCTAAGATCTCACCATTTTTAGTTTTTTTTTTTAGTTTTGGTATTCGTGTGAAATCCCTATTTTGTCTTTCTTAAGGCCCCTAAACCTCAAAATACCCTGAGTTTGTTGAGACTTGATGAGTTATGAACCCCATGTGCGTAGATGGTTAAAGTATCTAGTAGAGTTGGATATTGATTGCCCAGGTATTC
Organism: Sambucus nigra; assembly: GCA_949130495.1. Classification (NCBI taxonomy): domain Eukaryota; kingdom Viridiplantae; phylum Streptophyta; class Magnoliopsida; order Dipsacales; family Adoxaceae; genus Sambucus; species Sambucus nigra. The sequence continues at coordinate 452,544,998 of OX422210.1, read as the reverse complement.
TAGAAAGGAGGTTTCTAAAACCCCTACAAGTCATTGGACCCAAAGACGAGATCGGACACCCTAATTATATGTCTAGCGAAACTTCTTCGGGTGGTTCTACCCCATTGTCTGCTGTAGTGACATTTGAGGGTCCTGGTTTTGAAGATCCAGAGCTAGTTAACCCAGTGGAACAACATGTGGGTGTTGAGAATTTAGTAAATATAGTGCATTTTATATCGTATTTTGGAATGTTCCTCTGAGATAGTTTTGTTTGATAGAGAAGTGTCTTTTTAGCCTATCCCATACCTTCCCCTTATAGAGGAATCGGTTGATGAAGAACCAATTGATGAGGAGAGTGCTTTAGGGGAATCTTACGATTCTTATGTCCCCTCAACCACTGATGTTAGGTGGTATGCCTGTGATATATCAAAGGACAAATTATAAGCCTTGAAGGAGAAATATAGTATTCCTATTAGCATCTCTACTAAGTTTTTAATAGTGAGGAGAGAGTTTATGACATCTCTTGCTCAAATGAAAATTTCCATCCTTTGTAGGACCTTCAGGTCAGACTTCTCTTACTTCTTCACCTCATTATTAGATGTATTCTAAGTGGGTATAGTGTGACCCCTACCCATCTCCTCCCAATGCTTATAGGGCTATCCTAGGAGCAATCATGTTTTGGAAGGACCAGATTGGGTTTCACCTCACTAGAGACATATTTAGATATGTCCATGGCCTTAAAGACAATGCTAAGGTCCCTGGGAACTATTACTTCTCTCCCAAGAGGTCACATTTAAGAATGGTTAAGGTCTTCCAGAATGGTAACCATAGTTGGAAGGGATAATATGTGTTGGTGAGGGGTGATTGAGAGTTCAGGAGCCACGGGAAGGATAGGTCTTGAAAGGTTCCATGTGAGTGGAATGGGCCGAACAAAATAGGTAACCTTTTTTACTCTTTCTTACATACTTATTCTATTTAAGATGCATTGTTATGATGTATTTATGGTCCGTTTCAATGAATAAGGCCCCAAAACTTCTAGATGTAGTGCAAGACATAGGGGAGGCTTACTAGATACCCAAGTCTCCCATAATTGAAGATTTATTTTACGTGTCCAAATTTATAAGCTCCAGATATCACACCCCTCTAGATGGGGTTACTCTAGTTTAAGTAGCCATCCCTGTGGAAGAAGGAGTATTGTTTAAGATAAACCTAGGGACAAAAGGTGATCACGGGCCAGAGGCCGAAGCCGAGATAAGTAAATTTCTTTTTTATCTTATCCTTACTATATTTTTTATACTTTCCTAATTGTTCATCCGTGATGTTCCTTATCTTACCTCTTCAGATTATCCTTTCAAGTCCACATTAAAAATGGCCTCTAGAGATATTGATCGAACTCAAATGGATCTGGCTCGCCGTAAGAGGATGGAGGCCGAGCAGAAAAGGAAGGATGATCCTAAGGCCAGTGACAAAAAGAAGGTGGATGACCTAACAAGGGTTGATGTTGGGGAGAGGAAGTAAGTAGAGGTTACCACTCAGAGGATGGATGAGGGTGAGGTGTCCTGTAGGGCCAAAGTGAAAGGGAAATCCCTTTGTCCCCATCCCTACTGTAATATGGGACTAAAGGTCACTCAAAAATCCAAGGCCTTAGGGTGGTACCAAGGTTGCTAGAGTTAGAGCCGCTGATGAGAGGGTACAGATTGGGGGAAGACATGTTCATCATTTATTCTGAGCATAAGATTATGAAGGAGTTGAAGACTTTAAATTTGATCCTACCCACCTGGTGACATTAGAGGATCTCAAAAGGGACCTCGATTCCATTAATCAACACATAAACAATGATACTAAGCTTTATGTCTACCATGGTCATTGCAAAGATTTTAAGTTTCTTATGGCCTATGATTTAGATGTTCTGTGGAGGCTAGACCAACATCGTCTGGTAGTGGTAAGCTTGCCATACTTATTTTTATCTTGCACCTTGCTCATTTTATCATTTTGCCTAACTTCCTATTTTGTGGACAGAGATCTATGTCTACGACTATTATAAGAGCGAAGGTTATCATCAATCACGTGACTTATGAGGAGAAGAGAAGTACCATAGAGTCTCTGACCAAGGAAAATACCCAGCTGAAGAGTAATCTGAAGACGACAACATATAATTTGAAAAAACCCTGCACTGAGTTGGAGAATAAGGATGAGGAAGTCATTTCCAGGACGGTCTCCCTTAGTCAAACTGAGGAGGAGGTCAGTAAGTTAAAAGACCAGGCCAATACGGATGTTGGTAAGTTGGGGATCTTAGAGTAGGCTCTGAATAAAGTAAAAGATGACTTGGAAGTGTCCAACCAGGCTTTCAAAATGGATAATTAAAAGCTTTTATAGAATGAAGAAGCTCCGATAAAGGTTGAGGAGGCAGCAGTGGATAAGTACAAATCCTCTTCTTATTATAACATGGAATGCCTGACCTTATTTCTTGAAAGCTATGAGGAACTGAAGAAACGGGTCATGAAACACTACCCTAATATAGCTGATGAAGTCAACAGGTGGGAATTTGATGATGCAAAAGGCTATGTCTCTCTCTTTCGAATAGATAGAGGAGGAGTCTACTTCTGAGGCCGAGAAAATTAATAAAATTGGTTAATTCCTGCTAATGAGGTTGTCCTTCTCCCAGCTGAAAATGCTGACATTACCAATTCCCCTACTCCTCCTATTGACGATGTTCCCTTGGCTTGATCCTTAGTGTTTGTGTTGGATATTTTTAGATGAATTTGTAATGGACATTTGCATGTCTTTCATTGTAGTGATTGGTCCTTCATTATATTTGTTGTCTTCTCTGCAAGTTTACTCTTATCATCCTTATTTTAAAAATATTTACTTACGTTTGGATGGATCAAATTGTATTCAAAATATTTTGCGCAAGTAAATGTGATCAGATATCTTTGAGCATTATTAGTTCTAGTCTTATGGACTTATTGTAGCATATTTCCAATTTTCTTTTTTCCATGTGAACTTACTAACTTCTTTAGGGCTTGATACGGGTCTTCTAATAGTTTAGTCTTACGATCATGTGATTAGCTTATCGCTAGTCTGAGTCTCCCAGACTTAAGATCTATAAATGCTTGTGCTGGTTTATTGGTTGTATATACTAATCTTATCGTCCTGACCAACTGTTAGCATCAGTTACCAGACTCGACCAAATTTACACGGATCTATCCTTATGTAAGTCAGTTATGGTCAAATTTTGCCATCCATAAAATTCCATTGGATTTCCTAGACTCAGTTAGATTACTTGATTGTGAACTATTCGCAGACGCGGTCATATATGAAGTGCTAGGATATGCCTATCAGCAGTTAAGACTTATGATCATGTTGTCAACTCTTATCGACCTAATCTTACTTACTAGCTACTAATTTTTAGACGAACTTGAGTTATCATGACCTAGGATCTACCAATGCTTCTGGAAGCTTACTATTCGTATGGATACATCTCGTCATCATGACCAACTTACTAGTCATACGGATAAATCTCATTATCCTGACTAAGTGTCAGCATTGGTTATTAGAGTTGACCAAATTTACTAGGATTTATCCTTGGGTTATTTTGTTATGGTCAGATATCTTGTAACCCATAAGAATGCACTGGGTTTTCTAGGCTTAGTTAGACTTCTTGTTGTGCTTGGCTCTGAGATGTCTTTGGCCTAGGCTTCTTGTACACCACTCATACCGCTGAAACGATCATTTGAGTAAAAGCTTAAAATGACTGCATATATAGAGGCTAAAGTTATGGTTTTCATTAATCATAGAGTTGAATTACAAGAGAGTGAAAAGAAGATTTACATATCGATCTCTCCTCAATTTGACATATGTTGTCAGTGTTACTAGTAATACCTCCTCAGGTTCTCGAAGTTCCAAGGATTATTGAACTAGTCACCTTCTATAGTCTAATCCTATAAGTTCCTAGTTCAATGAGAACAGATACTCTATACGAACCGCACCAATTGGGTCCTAGCTTGTTTATTTTTTGAATCACCTTTTTAGCATATAGTCTCTTTCCTTTAAAATGTTTGATTTTACTCTTTTATTATAATACTGTGCAGTCCTCTGCTGATAGACAGTAGCCCACAGTGCTTCACACTCCTTTATCTCTTCGACTAGGTCTAGATAAAGTATTCCCATTAGATCGCTCTTTGTCTAGTTGAAATTGAGCACCTGAGGGTTAGGTAGGCCTATCTTAGTGGTTACTACTTCTTCCGTACCAAACGCCAATATGAACGGAGTTTCACCTATCGCTGTTCTTGATGTCATTCTTTATGCCAACAACACATTTTACAACTCATTAATCCAATTTTTCTTAGCGTCATCTAGTCTTTTATTTATTTCTTTGAGCAGGGTTCTATTTGTTATCTCTGTTTACCTATTGCATTGCAGGTGACTAGATGCTAAGTGTAGTTTCTCGATCATTGAATGCATACAGTAGTCTTCAAATTATTTTTTATAGAGCTGAGTTCTATGATCTGTGATGAAGGCATATGGAATTCCATAGCGGCATATGGTCTTCTTCCATATGAAGTGGAAAGATTTTTCATTCTGCATCTCAACCAAAGGCTTATCCTCTGCCCACTTAGTGAAGTAATACACTGCTACGACCAAATTATTGAACCTACATCTTATCTTTAACAGTGGGATGACCATGTCAATCCCCCACTTGGTAAAGGGCCAAGAGGATGTGATTGGTGTTAGTGCTACTCTTAGACTTTTATGGATCACAGTGTACTTTTAGCAGTTATCGCACTTTTTTGTATAGTTTGCACAATCTTCTTTCATAGTGGGCCAGTAATACCCTTGAGTAGCCACTCATTTTACTAATGATTTTCCCATCGAGGGGCCTCCACATGAGACTTCATGCACTTCCTTTGTCAAGTCGTTTACTTTGGCAATGTGAACACATCTGAGGAGTGATATGATGAATCTTCTTCTGAATAGAATTCCTCATTCCAAAATATACCTTGCCGCCTTGTACCGAAGTTCCCTTACCTCTTTTAGATCTGTCGAAATTATGTCAACCTCCGAATATGCCTGGATGGGATCCATCCAAAAAGGTACCAAGTTTAACTCCATCACCAATACACTTTCCTCATCAGTATTGCAGTGCATCAAGATTTCTACCTGCACTATTTTGCGCATATCAGTTTTGGTGGCTAATGCTAGGAGGATGAGTGCATCTGCTCGTGCATTCTTAACTTTGGTATCCTAACCATCTGAACAACTAAGAATTTTGACAACAACACTTTCATCTTTGCCATATATTTCATAATTGATTCTTCTCTTTCCTCATAGACTCCGAGAACTTAATTAAAATTGAACTGAGAATCAATGTGCACCGATAGTTGTTTGATAACTAGTGATGGAGCTAATACCAGACCTTCTATGAGGGCTTCATACTCTGCCTCATTGTTGGAAGCCTCGAAGTGGAATCTGAGGGAATACTCCACATCACCCCTACCGATCATTGTGATTATCAGACTTGTCCCACAATCGTTCGTGCATGATAAGCCATCTATGAACAATTTCTAAATCTAGTGTTCTTTTTTAAAATTTCCTTCCAATAAGATCCCATTTTTGAATAATTTTTTCATTCGCTCGAGATCACGAGCCCATTCTTCTTACCAAGCCGATAACTCTAGTATGCTAACAATCTGGTCGGCTACACTAGTTGTCGAGATATCTTCCATAAAAGTCTGCTCAGTAGGCTGAATTATTGAGATCACTTTTGGATAAGTCAGCTCAATTTTCTTTTTGACTGAGTTATCTTTCATAGAAGTCTGTTCAGTTTGTTTCTTGGCTAAGCTCTCTTCCGTAGAAGTTTACTCGACAGGATTTCCTTCATAATTGAACTCTGCTATAAAATCGGCCACTGCTAAGACCTTGATTACTATATAGAACTCATACTGAATATTATACTCTCCTAGTTCCACTATGTAATCCATTAGTCTGCCTGACTTTTAGGTTTATGAACCGCATGGCATAGAGGTATGTCTGTATAAACAATAATAGAATATGCCTAGAAGTACGATTCCATTATTATGGAGGCCTCAATCAAAGATAGGGATACCTTTTCCAGCCTAGTGTATCAGATTTTTACCCCACAGTATGCCTTTCTAGTGTAGTAGACTAGCCTTTTCACCCCAACTTCTTGTCGGACCAGTGTTGGATCGACAACTGATTCTGAGATCGCTAAGCACAAATTAAGCTTTTCACTTAGGATTGGCCTAGACAACATCGGTGCAGATCACAAGTATTTATTCAATCCCATAATAGTTGTTTTTCATTCATTATTCCATTATAAGGTCTTTCTTAGCACCTTGAATAAGGGGATATATCTGTCAGTGTATCCAGGCATAAATATGTTTAATGCAATCACTCATCCTACTAATATTTGGATATCCTTTTTTACTCGTGGGAGACTTCGTGTTGATCAGTGATTGAATCATGTATGGGATTTCCTATATACCCCTTTGGTTAACTATGAAGCCCATAAACTTTCCCTCATTGAGCCCGAAAACACACTTCACATGGTTAAGCTTCATTTGGTATTTTTTAACTGGTCGAAATTATGTTCAAGGTCATTGACGTTATCAAAATCTTTCTTGCACTTCCATGTAGACTTCCATAGTTTTATCGATTTGATCTTCGAAGCCCTTATTAACCAGCTTTTGGTTTGTTACACCTGCATTTTTGAGCCCTAAGAGCATAATATTATAACGGTATGTACATCGGTTGGTGATGAACGAGTTTTTTTCGCGATCTTTTGTCTTAATTTTTATCTAGGTGTACCCAGAATAGGCTTCCATAAAATGGAGTACCTCATGCCCCACAGTATCGTCCACTAGCTCGTTAATCAAGGTCAAAGGATAGTGACCTTGTAGATAAGCTTTGTTGAGATCAGTGAAGTCTATGCACATATGCGAGTTTTCATTGTTCATTCTGACCATGATGACATTCGAGAGCCCTTCTAGGTACTTCACATCTTCAATGAAATCATCCATCTGTGATTTATCCACCTTTTCCTAGATTGACATGTTCTTATCCTAGATGAATACACGATATTTATATTTTACTGGCTTACCTTCCTTCATTATGCTAAGCTTGTAGCAGGGGAATTCTGGATCTATACCTGGCATGTCTTCGTGACTCAAAGAGAGCACATTCTTTTTTTTTTCTCAAGAACTCGTCTAGTTCCTTCTTAAGAGTTGGATCTAGTGATGGGCCAATCTGGCAGTCTGCCCTAGGTGCTTGTCATTCAGCATCACTAGCTCTACCTCCTCAATTACATGTCCTTGACCAACTTATCTTCGTCTTAAGGATCCAACATCTCAATATGATAAGTGGTGGTTAATTTCATACATTCTTCTTATTGTATTGAAGTGTTGTAGCACTCACGGACTTCCACTTGATTTCCCTTTACCATGCCGACCCATAGTTAGTGGGTAACTTCAAGCATTGGTGAACATTAAATAAAATAACTTTGAATTTCTTTAATCCGACCCTTTCGAATGTAATGTTGTACGCTAAATGCACATTCTTATCCAACATGAAAAAATGAATCTATTCTATTCGGCATGTTGGACAGTCATCGACCATAACTTCCAGTTCTATAGTTCCTAAGAAGAACACCTTCTCCCTAAAAATCTACTTAGAGCCCTGTGATTTTCCTCTAACTTCCTCTCCCTTATCCTTAGATTTTTAAAACAGCTGAAGAACATGACCTCGAGCGAGCTTCTATTGTCAACTAAGATTATCTCCACCCTTCTATCATGTACTACCATGGTGATGACAAGGGGGTTGTCGTGTTGGTAGAGTACACCAAATAAATCATCATTACAAAAATCAATCATAAGAGATCTCTATTTACCTTTCTAGGGTAAGCTATCATGGTTTTAGTTAAGCTTAGTTTTCTGATATGGGCCCAAGCTTTTACCTCATTTAGGTAGGCTTTTCTCCTGTCGATCCATCTCTATTACCAATGTTTCCTCCCGTTATGAAGTTGCATCCGAAGGAGATCATATTTACCTCATGCACAAGTTCTTTGGGTTTCTGGGACAGTCCAGGATCATCTTCTAAATCATCATCTCTTCCTCTTCTCTTCTCGCCCGCCTTCCTATAAGGGGATTTTAATCGTCTTCTAACTTTCTTCTCGTCCCCCCATTTGATCATCCACCATTGTCAAAAAACTTCATCAGTTTTGCTCGCTTAATGAGAATCTCAATCTCATTCTTCAAAGCTAGACAATTGTTTGATTATCTTTATGAAACTCACAATATTTGGTTTTATCTCTCCTATTAAGAGGAGATTTTATCTTTCCTGACCATTTCAGGTCGTTACTTCCTTGAATCTCCTCGAGGATGTGGTGCTCCCCTACAACCAATGGGGTATATTGAATTCATCAAACTTCCTCAATCTATTAGCCTTTTTAATGTTCTTGAATTCTTTCTCCTTCTCTGAGTGTTTTTTGGGATTGACCGTAGAATTACTTATGTCCTTCATTGCCTTAGTTTTTTTAACATTTATAATCTTGTTGGACTTGGCTAACAACTCGGACATTGTGCTCAATGGCTCCTTAGATAATGTCCCGAATAACTTTCCAGGTTATAGTCCACTCATGTGTGTTACGATTTCCATCTTCTCTCCATAGTCAACGACCTCCATCTTTTTAATAGTAAATTGAGAAATAAACTCCCTCATTTTATTACTCGTTCTCTGATGAACACTTAGCATATGGGCCATTCATTTGTTCCATTTCAAACCAAAGCAAAAATTACTGATGAAGAGATCGACAAGTTGTCGAAAGTTTAAAATTTAACCTTTTGGCAAACCATTGTACAAAATTTATGTCGAATCAGTAATCATACTGGAGAAAGTTGGTCAACACATCTTATCGGGGATCGATTAAATATTTGAAGTTGCTTGGTATTTCTCTACATGCATTATAGGATCTGAGGTGCCATCATATTTGAGGTGATGCTAGGTAGTTTGAACTTTATGGGTGTTGGATAACCCATGATTGATGATGTGAAAGAAGAACTTTGTATGAAACCTCTCTACAGAGGGTTCTTGGTCTTTATGATATCGCCCAAAATATCCTCTAGGCATTGGATTGACCTTTTCCAAGGTTGTTCTTCCTTATCGGCCTTAATTAGCACTGTCTTTCCTGCTCGTCTCTTCCTGAGAAGTCTAGTCGGCTTTTGCCGACCCCCACACTCTTGGTTTAGACCTCTATGAAAGTCTTAACCTTCTTATTTTAGCCATTCTTGTTACTTTTTATGCTCATTAAGCCCCCTATATTGGCGGGCTCTTTTAGCTCTTAGTCTCAGTCCGTTAAATAGGGACCCTCTGCCAAGACTTTCCAAAATGCCTGTGCATTAAAGGGAATATGTTTGAACGTCATCATATCCACCTGTTCTGATGGTAGATATGGCTCCTAGTCGGTAAGACCTGTCATCTTGTCCAGATCTAGTGTAACTGGAATTTTTAGTTTTCCTTTGCAAAACCCAATCTAGTCATCTAGGGTTTTCTACAACCCTCTTGCAATATATATGTCTTTTATCTCTGTGTGGGGCCAGTAGGGGCATCTATTGCCTCCGATTTAGGTTTTCACCCCCTTTTAGGATATCGAGCTTCTCTTTGAGACTCCACTACCCCATTATGATGCTTTACGTCAACTGCCTAATGCAATCCTGCATAGCCTCTTGGCCTCTATCCAAGTACATACAGGTCATTCATTCCTACAGGTGTGGAGGGAGAATATTCCTTAGCAGCCCTACTACTTTTTGGGTCCTTACCCATTTTTACGGAATTTCTAAAAAAACAATGTACTTCAACCCAGAAAACAAGGTGATAACAAGAGTTACGGTAAAATATGGATCTATAGTCGAAAGAACCAAGTCCGATGATGGACCCTAAGGGTAAAAGAAGATCTAAAGGAGGTTTGTAGACAAATGGATCGAAATCCACTAAAGTAGTATTAAATTAGGACTAGTGTGTCCTAGAGTTTGAGAGAAACTATTGATAAAAAGAAAGGGTAGGCTTGTTAATAATTTCCCACAGATGGCGCCAATCTGTTAACGCCTAAAACTGGTATATGGATTAATGTCTTAACTTAATTCACTAATCTTAGACTCTTAATAGATACATAGATAATGATCTAAGAAATGATTATCTAGAGCAATTGTTATGGAGAAAAGAAGAGAGAAAAAGTGATGGAAATTGTGTTTACGCGATTCAACCCAAGATGGTGCCTACGTACATAGGAATAGTAGTGATTTTATTAGATTCAATGGCAAAAGCCAAGGATAGAAGGTCGTTACAAGCTATCATGTTCACACTAGAAATGGGCAGCATAACGGTAAGAAAATAATCTCTCGATCCCCTGCACCAAGAAAGATGTGCCCTATTTATCTGTGTTGTTAGTGGAGACATAAAAGAATGTAGAGTGACACATGTCATGCTTTATAAGTGAGGAAGGTGAACCTTTACATGAATTGGTGGGAGGATAAAAAACCCCATATTTTCTGCCAATAGTGGAGGAATGAAAAAGTATATGTCCCACAAGTATGTCTGGCTAATAATGCTGATGTCATCTTATCCTATTGATAATGTTAACTTTAATTGTGCTAAGTAATAATGCTTAAACAATAAAGGACTTAACCACGCTGAACACCCTGAGCTGATATCCTTGTAACTAGCTGACCAAATGCTGAGCCTCGTTGACCACCTTATCTGCCCATAAAGGGGACATGTATCATAATTAGGGAGTCCTAAAAGTTGTTACACATTTAGGGTATAACACTATGTATACATCATTGTTCCTATTTATTATTGGTGCGCTTTCTTGCCTATATGTGTTTAAGTCTGGCATATCATAGTTTGGGTTTTATTTTTTGCTTTACTAGGATTACCAACTTTTTATCTCAATTTCCAAAAGGTAAGACTTATATTTTGAACTTCATTTCTCTTGACTCCTATCTGTCCCAATACCTTGAGTGGCTTTATCCATTTAGACCATCTCTTAACCTTGCCCACCAAGAGAGACTTCAGGCCTAGTGAGCCCTTACAAATATGGTTGAGATTATTGATGCCTTTGGGCTATAGAACAATCAGTGGAGGGCCTTTACCCGAGGGGCCTCTTCAACTAATGGTCGAAGGCCGAGTTTTCTACCCAAGGACCAAAACACATCATAAAATAATGCCTAAGAGGTTGGTCCATCTGATTCTTTATGAGTTGGATCTTCTAGGGGTAACCGTTTACACCCTTACCAGGTCCTAAGCCATATGGTCGATGAGACTGCAGATGAATGGGGGTAAATACCTTGCCCTCCCAAGGGACTTTTCCATTCACGTGGATGACGAAACTAATCATTCTTTGAACGCCTATAAAGGGGAAGTTTTATTTATGAGGACCATTTTCAATCTGGGCTCATAATTCCCCTTCCAAAGCCTGTTTATGATGTTCTTGACTTCTTCAACCTTGATCCATGCCAATTTATTTGAATGCTCAGAGGATCCTAACTGGATCCATGGTACACTTTCATAATATTTTAGGTGTTGATCACCCCCTAACTGTGGGGGAACTGCTGTCTGTCTATAAGTCGTTGGCCTCACAAGGGAGTTGGTATACCCTAGCTTGTAAGCACGAAGGCATTGACTTTGTTCCCTCACTTACTTCTTCTAACAACGATTGGAGGTATTATTTCATTTACATCAAAATATATTAATGGGAGAATGATGACTAGAATGAACTTACATGCTATCTATTCATCGTTCCCTTCGTTTATAATAGACCTAACCTCAGTGAGCCATGCTTCTATATTTTCATGTTAAGGATTTTTTATGTGGCGTTCATCTTTACTAATTTCTCTTCATTGTGATCTCATATAAGTATTTTTAACGAACTTCCTAATATTCCTGAGCCCCTCTAGGACAGGGTTTATAAAGCTATGAGCAATGCTAGACCACTTAAAGAATGATGTGATCTAAAAAGACTGAAGGACATTGGCTTTATCGTAAAGGATAAGAAGTTTGGTATCGTGATACCCTTAAGTTTCAGGCTGACACTGAAGAGGGATGCGTCCTACTCATCGTCTTTCAAGGTTCGTATTTCCCTGCTCTTCAGGTACAATTCATACGTGCTGAACAACCCTTTAACTTGTTTTACTAAAATGATTAATTCTTTACCTTCCTTTTCATCTTTGCAGTTTTTAGAGAAATGGCCTGTCGAGGGTACCATGTAGGGTTCTAAAGTCTGAATTGAGCATCAACCGACCCTCAACCTTCGATTCCTTAGTCGACCCCCTAGTCTAACAGACTGAGTTACTTAAATTGTTCATCCCCTAAACGTGATTGAGTATATCTCATTTGTCTAACTAGTGGACGAATAGGCTCTTTAACGGAGGAATTGCAAATAAAAAGGCTCTAAAGACTGAGACCACTCTTACTTTAGTCCGCTGAAGGTTGATTGTTGATGAAGATGATCAATATACCGAGGGAGAATTAGTACCCATGGTCGGGGAAAGATCTGTGGCTCCCCATTTTTGATACTACGATCCAGATGAGAGCTACTTAGCGTTCCAAGATGTCTATATTATTGAAGACATTGATCGATTTAGCGGGGGACCGATATGCATTCTAAATAAATGATCCAATTAGGATCTAGGGAAATTTCATGATTTTTCTCCCTAAACTTTCATTGTTCCTATTTTATTTTACTTGTCTTTATCTTCTTATTCCGTTATATGTGAGTTTCAAGGGAACCTACATGGCCTAGAAGTGGATGCAAAGGAAAGATGAGGTAATGATGGTTCCAAGGTTGAACGCAAATTTGGAGACTTTGAATAAGAATAATAATTTCGTTAATCAATCCCTCATAATTGTTTTGGGATAAAGGGATGAAGAGAGGGAGACTAAAGATTAGGCCTTGACAGAAGTAACAGACCCGAAGAATCAACTGCAAACTGAAGTTGTCGATCTGAGGCGTCTACTAAATGAGAAAAATAAGGAGAAGTACAAGGCCATCAAGGCCTAATGGGCTTTGGATTCATTGATCATGTTTAGGTACCTATAGTCTTTCTCGACATAAAAGTACTATGGGATGATAAAGTATCAATGCTTCATTAATGGCTACAATGAACTGGTCAATCGAGTCAAAGAGTATTATCCCGATAGGGACCTATTTTCTTTCAATCCTGATGAGTGTGAAGTTGATTAAGTGACTACACCTTTTCCATTATACTTGGATCAGTAGGGTTACGCTCAATATTTAGGGCTACTGACAGCAAGGTGGAACATATTGGTTTTAAAGCAGTAGATCTAAATATGTGCCCTATCTTTGACTTTTGCCCCCACTTTGCTCCCAACTCCATAATTTCCTTTTACTTCATAAACATTTAAATATTTTTCTGTAATATTTGCTTCGACTTGAATATTTAGTTTTCCTGTAATCTGAACAACATGGTCGTAGTGGCCTTTTAGTGTTTAAGTTGTGATGATTTCCCCTTCATTAATTGTTTATCTGTTTTTATGCTTAAAACTTATATTATAACTTATTTTCTTCGATACTTGCTTAAAAATTATGTTAAATTATGTCAACTTTTTCATATTGTTTGATTACTCTTGGTGTTCATTAATGATACCCAAATCATACAAGGATTCACCCAGAGATTGAGTTATGCACAGAAGGACAAGTAACAAGTAAATTGAAGATAATGAACAGATAATTCTAGAGAAAAAATGAGATAAATGAAGATGAACACTAGGATTTAAGTGGTTCGGCCATTGGCCTACGTCCATTGTGCAATGTATGAGATTATTTAACTATAATAAGGCATAAAAAACCATAGAAGATACAAATACAAGATTTCTCTCTCTAGAAAAATTTGACAAGAGTAAATGTAGAGGTGTAATAATTCTATACCCAATGAAGAAGACAGAATGAGTGTTGATAAGGTGGGGGTGCATAATGTCACCCCTAACATTCATTCCACACCCAACGGATATCAAGGGCCTATATGAGAGTGCCACGTGTCCATTTTGGTGGTGAAGAAATCATGATGAAAATCCCATCACATGGGTGACTAATTCTTGTTAATGGTTCAGTGCTGGAATGAACAAAATACCCCTATCATGCTTTCTATGCATGGCTAAGCATATTTATAGATGGGACTGTTGTTCGGATCGATACTGGAAGTACCGGTTCTTCCAAGAGTCTTTCTGGTGCTTGATTCCATGCTCGTGGCCAAGATGAAATATAATGGTCTTCTATGCCCAACACACCTATCTTCTTGAATCTTAATCTTTGTAGCATGACTGTCGTTAGAGGCCGATATTCTTCTGCTAGTGTGGGTGAGAAGGTTGGTCCTGTTTATGGGCTGAGACTGTAGTGTGGTAGGTTACAGGAGTGTCATCTGGACTAGTTCGTATGTATGTATATCTATTAGCCCTAGGCCTTAACCTTATGCATTAATAGGAAGATGATGTTTTAACTTATTCCCCATTGGCTTCAAGACGACTGTTTACTATCCCCCCTTGTCTCATGAATGGCTTATAAGCCATGACTTTGGAGGCTTAGCTGTCTATTATCTACCAATTGTACCTCCGGGATTCAGTGGTCATATCACCATCATTATGAGATGCTTAACATGATTCTAGGATATTCGACGTGATATCCATGGAACATTTATCCCGCACCCATAAATCTTAGCATAATCCAATGCCTCAGTATACATAATACATCATTATCACTCTTTTCAAATTAAAATTGTCTAAGGCAAGAATTTCCCCCTATTTCTATCATTTTCACTAAATTTTCAAACCAGATCTTAGTTTTCCTTTCGCTCCCTCTGATCACTTTCTTTGGTGTTTTCTTGCATTTTTTGGTTGCCTCCTTCATCCTATTAAACTTCAAATTAAATCTCCTTCTAATTTGCATAGTTGTTTTCTTTGGTTTATGTTTTTTCATTTTTTCGGCATGATATTTGGTTTCTAAACCTACTACCATGGAGGTGTTAGTGTGGATTTTTAGTATCCTAGGTTACGTTAGGTTTCTTGTTAGGTTTTGGTAAGAAATTAGGGTTTTTACAGTGAGGTTTTACCTTTTCCAATGACTTTCATGGTTTCGGTTACTGGTTGGGTTTGATATTCTTGAGTGTTCTCCGTTGCTCTTACTACAAAACTATCTTTTGCCCTTTTTGATATTTTCAAACCTTATAACTCTCTTAGGTAAATTTTTATGAATATAACGAAGTTTGTACAAGACTTGGATTGATCTACGTCACGTTCATGACCATGTTCGTCTACAGGAGGAAGAGGAATTGGCTTAATTTTGTCGAGACTGGTCTCATCGTGACACCATTAGCGGTAATACCCCCTCTTTTGTGTCTGACCAATCTTCCCAACCAAGACATTCCATTTTAAGTTCATTCTCCAAGTATTATTGGCATTAATAGTGATAACATGTATGAGTATAAGGGTTATACCAGGTCTAAGAGTGATTCCATGTCTGAGAGCTATAGCCCATCAGAGATTTTGAACCCCTAGTTGGCACTGTGAACTTCAACCCATTTGAGGAGGCTATGAGAGTAACTGCTTCTCACCCTGGCTTGGACGAGACTATTAATTTTGCCCAGTCCAGTAACATAGGTCATCCAAGAACCATGTCTCGTTAGCATGGGGATCACGAGCCCCCAATTTGCTGACGATACCAGAGATAACATTTCACCAAATATAACGCCTAGTCCTTTGAATTTAATGTCTAAGATCGTTCACCTCGGGCGAGATGATCATGGTAAAGAACTTATTTTAATGATGACGAGGAAGAGTCTTTGAGGTAGACACAAGTGTTTCCCAACTTTTATGAGTCATGCCCAAGAGACTGATCTCATTATCTCACAATACTTATACGACATTGATATGACCACTATCATGAGAGTAATAACCAAGGATGAGAGGATTATGATTTGAGAAATGATGAAGATGTAGAAATCCATGAGCATATGTTTAAGGTCTAATTTTGACTTCCATTCAAACCGAGTATTAGAGTCATTATCGATGCTATTAGCATCGTTCTGACACAGTTAACCCCCAATGCTTCGAGGACGATCATGGGGTCAATAATATTTTAGTGGCTTAAATATAAGGAATATTTAACCCAAGATGTCTTTTGAGCGTGTTACTTAATCGTCACCACAAAATTCAATATGTCTTATTATCATTTCAACGCATACGAGCCTGATCGAAAGTTTGTGCCCATGAACTAGACTTTTAATCATGACTGGAAGTATTAATACTTCTTTGTTTCGAGCTTGTGGGAGTTTGAAGACAATGTGTCATTGAAGCACAGGGAAGTTAAAGTTCCTTGAAAGATGTGTAGGGTTTGACTTTCGTCCATGTCAGATCAAAGGTTGAATATGATAAATCGAGAAAAGGTTGACTAGATGAGAGGAACTGATGGTCCAATAATATTTGAGGAGCTTACCAATTCAGAATTTATCCAATTAGTGGGAATGGGATCATCTCCATTAAATTATCTTTGTAAGATTCTTTGTTGTTGAAAATTTATTAATCGTTGTCTCATTCTTTAGCCAATACTGATAGTTGTTGATAATTCTATCTTTCAGATCGTCCAAGAACACTCCAGATCACGTCTAGCAAATGGAAGATCCCATCATAGGAAGTTTTCTTGTCCAGTTAAAGGGTCATATTGTGGCTCAGCCGACAGGCCCCTATAAACATAAATATACAACTGCTAGCCCAAATATCAAGGGATCAAAAAAGAGGAAAAAAACTGTTGGGACTATAATTGTGTCTCAGTAATAAAAGAAAAAAAAGTTACGAGAAGACCTTCAACCCCAACATCCCATTTCTTATGATGCATCAGAGGCAACACGCCTCTCACAGATCGGTTTGAACCTTGAGTCTCTTATCGAAAGCCAGTCAAAATCCCAATAAGTTATCTCCTTCATGACTCCTCACTGTGATAACTGTTTCTTTGATGCTCAGAGTGACATTAGGGTCTTTAGAATTTCTTTAAACAAAGCCACTCAGGTAATAATAATCTTTCATAATTTTCAAAAAGTGTTGTCTCGTCATGTACTGATTCTTATTTCGTCCATATTCAATCGTTCCTTTGTCTCTAACACCTTTATTAGTGGATTGAGGAGAATGAACCCAAGATCAAGTTGGGCGAGCAGGTTGAGAAGAAAATGGCTAATATGAAGAAGAAGATGGATGAGTAGAAGGTCTCTCATGATGAAGATATGGGCTGAATGGTCCCTCAAAGTGAAAGATGAAATTTTTAAGCAGTTGAATATAGGGTTCATCCGTGCAGTAGAGTATCCAACATGGCTTGCCAACATTGTTCTCGTGCCGAAATCATGAGGAAAATTTGCACGTGGATTGACTTTTGGGATTCTCTACAATGATTCTCCAAAGGATGATTACCTTTTGTCCAATATTGATATAAAAATTGATAATACTATTAATCACACCCTCAAGTCATTTGTCAATGGCTTCACAGGTTATAACCAGATCAAGATGTATCTCGCCCACTAAGAAAAGACTAATTTCACCAACCCATGGGGTATATTCTGCTACACACTCTTGCCTTTAGGTCTAAAAAATGTCACAGATACATGTCAAAGAGCATCCACAACCATTCTGCCTGATCTCATCCATAAATAGGTCGAAGTCTATGTCGACAAGATGATCATCAAATCCAAGGCTCAAGAAGGTCACACCCCTGCCTTGAGAAAGTTCTTTGAACAACTACGATAATATTAGATGCGTCTCAATCCATATAAGTGCATTTTAATCATCACAAAAGGAAAGATCCTTGGTTTTATGGTAAGTAAAAGATGGATAGAAGGATACTATGCTAAACGCGTGGTAATCCTCAAAATGCCACTACCCCAGACTAAGAAGGAAATTTGAGATTTCCTAGGAAAACTCTAGTACATCAGTAGGTGCATCAATTATATCACTTCCATCTATGAACCTATATTCAAATTATTCTAAAAGGATTCTATAAAGTATGGATAGAGGCATTTTAAGTAGCCTTTGACAAAATCAAGAGATACCTAACTCCACCATCGGTGCTCATGGCACTACAACCTGGTTTGCCCCTCATTCTGTACCTAACTATCACAGACATTGCACTTAGGTTTATGCTGGCCCAATAAAATAAAGAATTTAAAAAAATATATACTATGCTATTAAAAATCTATCATGGTATGAAGTAAACTATACTACATTGGAAAAGCGGATGTCACCCTTGGTTGGGTCACTTAGAAACTTCGACTCTATATGCTTGCATTCCTCGTTAAGTTAGTGTTTTGAATGGATCCCATGAAGTACCTACTAGAAAACCTGCCTTGCCAAGTCACAAGGCTCGTTAAATATTATTGTTAGCTGAGTTCGATATTATATACGTAGGCAAAAAGCCATCAAAGGAAGGTCCATCTCAGATTGCCTAGTTAATTATCCCATGGAAGAGACTATTGTGTGGATTTTTGAATTCCTAAAAGAAGATATTCTTCGTGCTTCTCACAAAGAACTCCAGTGGAAAATGTTCTTTGGCATAGCTTCCAATAAGAAAGGATATGGCATTGGAATACTCTTAGTCGCTTCCGATGATTCTCATACTCCCATAGCCATCAAAATGGATATCCCCTGCGCTAACAACATGATAGAATATAAGGCATCACTATGGGCCTCAAGTTTGACCTCAAAAGGGGAATTCGATACCTCGATGTCTATGGAGACTCAACCCTCATAATAGGGTAAGTCCTCCGATAGTGGAAAGTTAAAGATGAGAAAATCTTACCTTTCACACATGCCTGGAAGAGCTCACTTCGCAATTAAAAGGTGTCACATTCCAGTATATCTTTCGCTCAAAGAACAACTTCACTGATTCATTAAAAACTTTACCCTCCATTGTTGGCACACCTGAGGGAATAATAATGTACCCCTTATAAGTTCAGAAGCAGTCCATGCCAAATCACTTCTACCACATCGAGCTAGCTAGGAAAAACAGTATAGATAAATTTAGTAGCGATATTCCAATATCTGATGCCTCCTCAAGTATGGTCGATATCCTCAAGGGGCTGAGAAGAAAAACCACACAATCCTCTGAAAACATAGATCTCAGTATATGATCTGCAACAAGACTCTATATAAGATAAATTTTAAAGGTACCCATTTATAATGCATAGAAGAGGCTAACATGGAAGAAGTAATGTAGAAAATTAATAGTGGAGAATGTGGATCTCACATTAATGATCATATGCTTGCCTGAGGTCGGAGGTCGGAGGTCGGTAGGGAGAAGATTTGTGTCTCTGAATCCCATACTTTTTTACCACCTCTGTGACTTTTGCCTCGAAATGCAACCCGTTATCTGATACTAGCTTGTGTGGTACCCCATACCGGCAGATGATGTTTTTCTTGACGAATTTGGCCACCTTCTTAGCGTTCAGAACTGCGTATGACTCCGCTTCGACCCATTTAGTGAAGTAATAAATGGCAACTAGGACGAACTCATGCCCGTTAGAGGCCTTCAGTGTAACCTTCCCTATGATGTCGATGCCCCAGGTGGATAACGGCCTGGGAGAGGTCATGTTGTATAATTCATGTGGAGGCAGATGCTGAAGGTTAGAGAATTATTGGCATTTGAGGCATCTACGGACATAGGCGGTGCAATCCTGGGTCATGGTGGTTCAGTAGTAGCCTTATCGGATGATCTTCTTGGCAATCATGTGACCGTTTATGTGGGTTTCGCACTCCTCACTGTGGATCTTCTGCATTATCTTTTCAATGTCATCCCCTACGATACAGTGTAGATGGGTTCCATCAAAGTTTGTCTTGAGTAGTGCCTTGTGACAGATGATGTACTGGGCAGCCAGTCTTCGAAGGGTTGCTCGATCTTTCTAATTGGAACCCTCGGGATACCTACCATGCTTGAGGAGGTGCCAAATATCATATTACCAACAATTGGCTATCTCGAGATCTTCTGTGGTGACGAGCTCAATGTGGTAGCAATGGTTTGGTTTGTCTTGCTTTTGAACTAGGAAGGCGGTCATAGTTACTCCTTTGGGCATGTTGACCATGGAGGCCAGGGTAGCAAGGGCATCGGATAGGTTATTCTTTGCTCGAGGTAAGTAATGGAAGGTGATATCTTGTAATTGAGAGGCTAGTTCTTCTAAGTGGGCATGGAAGGATTGGAGTTTCTCATCCTTAACTTTCTATTTTTTGAGCACTTGACTGGTGATGATGGAGGAATCCCCCTAGACGTCTAGGCATTGAATACCTTTCTTGAGAGAAACTTTGAGGCCTACTGTGCATGACTCGTATTCAGTCATGTTGTTAGTATAAAGGAAATCTAGCTTTCTCTTTCTGTGTGACGTACATGATATCAAACTCGGCTAGGAGCATCAACCATCGGGCCATTCGACTGGACAAGGTGAGTTTTTCAAGAAGGTATTTGATGGTGTCTATTCGAGATACGAGTTTAATGGGGAAGGTGAGCATGTAGTGCCACAACCTTTGGGTGACCCAGACAAGCACTACACATGCCTTTTCCAAAGCAATGTAGTTGACTTCGTATCCGGACAATTTATGACTGGCATAATAAATGGCTCTTTATTTGCGGGAATCTTCGAGGTATTGAGCTAGCAAAGCCCCAGCTGGAGTGTCGATTATGGTTAGGTATAGGAGAAAGGGGACACCAGGCTGTGGTGGCATGAGTACCGGGGGTTAGGTTAGATATTATTTTATTTGGTCAAAATCTTTTTGGCATGCCTCGTTACAAACTTTAGTTGGATCCTTTCGGAGGAGTTTGAAGATAGGTTCGCAGATGGAGGTTAACTGGATGATGAACCGGCTAATGTATTATAATTTCCCAAGGAAACCTCGGACTTCTTTCTCTGTTTGGGGAGGTGGCATCTCAAGTATGGCCTTCAGCTTGGCAGGATCTGCTTCTATCCCTTTCTCACTAACCATGAATCCCAAGAGTTTTCCCTTTGTAACACCGGAGACTCATTTCTACGGATTGAGTCTCATCTGATACTGTCACAGTCGTTCGAAGAATTTTTGGAGACCAGGAATATGACCTTCACTAGTCTTGGATTTGATAATAATATCTTCCACATAGACCTTAACTTCTTTGTGAATCAGATCATGTAAAATGGTTGTGGCAACCCTCTGGTAGGTAGCCCCAGCGTTCTTGAGACCAAATGGCATGACAGTGTAGAAAAATATTCCCCATGGGGTGATGAATGCGGTCTTTTCTTAGTGGTCTGGGTGCATTTTTTTTTATTTTATCCCGCAAACCCATTGACGAATGACTTGAGAGCATGACTGGATGTGTTGTCCACGATCATGTCGATATTGGGTAGTGGATAATCATCCTTTGGAGAGGCTTTGTTCAAGTCTCGATAGTCTACACACATCCGAACTTTTCCTCCTGATTTTGGCACGGGAACTATGTTGGCTAGCCATGTGGGATATTCTACACACGAATGAAACCTACGTTCAACTGTTTGACCACCTCTTCTTTGACCTTGAGCGACCATTCGGTGCAGAGCTTTCTCAACTTTTCTTTAATCGACTTGTAATCTGGGATAGTGGGAATCTCATGCTGAGCTATTTCAGGAATAATTCTGGGCATATCGTCGTAGGACCATGCAAAGACATCCAAAAATTCCTTTAGAAATTTTTCGAGTTGTGCACGCTCATGCTCGTTAAGGGTAGCCCCTATCCTAATCTCGCGCGGTTGGCTACTAGAACCAAGGTTAACAACAACAGTCTCTTCTTCATTAACTCGAATGTGATTCTGTTGTTTATTATTAACCTTATTTAGATTAGTTAAGAATTGTTCATTTGCAAAATCATCATCATCAAAAGTTTGATTAGAATCCAAACAGTTAATGTAAGGCACATAAAGGTACTCAAAATCTTTCTTTATTTCATTGATAGGAAAAAAACATTAAGAACCTCGTCAAAAGAGGACTCAATTACATTTGAATAAGGATAGACAACAAAAGAAGAAATAGGGTAAACATTAGGACTAGGGGAGATTTCAGCAGGCAGAACTGGCGCAGCATGCCAGTTGAGGAGAGGTGTATCAACAACTTTAATCAGTTGGGACAGATCCGGTGATGTAATGCCTTAATGAACCATGCAGAGTGTCAGCCCCAGTGTCTGTAAGTTGAAGGAATCTTCAGAGTCACTTTTTGCAGTCTCTTAGATATCTTTGATGAACGGTTATACATGGTGTTAGGATCTCTCGGCCCGTGGGTAGCTGTCTTGGAAGAAGATTTCCATTCCAGGCTTCATCTTCTTGTCAGTATGGTCATACCATAGTTCTGGAAAGCCGTAAAAGGGGAAGTCTTCACCCTCTTTGATGAATCATCCATTCAAGAAGTCACCTAGGATAGTCTGGACGCGGTCTAGTCCTCTCTTTGGTTGAGACTGGCGATCGTTCGGAGCTCTTGTTCTGACGGTTAATACCCTAAACCACAAGGAGGGAAATCCTTCTTTAGTTCAATCGACTCAAGTATACCTTGTTGTCTTTGTCCTAGCCCCAGTCCGGGCATAAAGTGTATGTTTCTGAACATCTGAATCACATTTATGTTGCCATGAGGGCCGTATTCTGGACAAACCCTTTCTTTGAAGTTGTCCCCTGCCGGGAGTGGAAGTGGTTCTACTCGGAATCCTGATAGGAGAATATCATTTGACCCGTGTTGTATCTCAAGCATTGGACTGCTGGTACTTGCACCATCAACATTGTCATCGTCGCCCAAGATGGTAATGACCCGTCCGTCGGTGAAGAACTTTAATTTCTAATGGAGTGAGGAAGATACGCCCTTGATACTGTAGAGCCAAGGTCAATCGAGGAACAGGTTGAAACAGGCTGGGATGTCAATAACTTGGAATTCGACGACACAGTTTATAGGGCCAGCCCCTATTACAAGCTTTATGGATCCCATCACCTCCTGAAGGGTATTATTGTGGGCATGCACAGTAGCGGAGGTTGGAACGAGGTTGCTTTCTTTCAGTCCTAAACATTTGAAGGTTCTCAGTGGGCAGACATTCAAAGTGGATCCATTATCGACAAGAGAGAGTGATACAACCTTCCCCATAACTTCGACGAAGATATTGAGTGCATGATTGTGGTTTATCCCAATCTTAGGGATTTCTTCTTCGGAGAAGGATATCATTCGAGTAGAGGTCAAGGATCCGACCAAATTTACCACTTCTTCTAGTGTGGTAGAAGGATGAACTGTAGGTCCAATGAGCAACTTTATCAAAGCATTTCTATGTAACTGAGAAGATATGAAAAGCCCCTATAGAGTGATGTTAGCTTGATTTTTCTTTAGTTGATCGAGGATCTTACTCTCCTCGAGGGTCATCTCTGGCGTAGGAAGGTTTTCCATGCCCTTCCCCTTGTCATTGGCTGGTAGTGAGCTTGGAATCTGGTAATGCCTCCCTGATCTGGTCATGTGATTTACTGAAGAAGGGAAGAACATGAACCCTGTTTCCTCATAGATATCGGGTTATTTTGACACCTTGTTTATTTCTCCGAGGAGTTTTTCAAATGATATCATTCCACACACGTTGGATACCGGGCTAGTTTTCTCGAAAGCTTGTTCTTCATTCAAATCTTCGAATTCTTCCCCTAATTCGGTGGCAACAATTCTGTCTCTCCATGCAAAGTCAATGCATTCCACAACTTCAATGGATTATTTATACAGTTCATCCCCTTTTGTGGGGATGTGTAAGGGTGAAGGGATCAGGCGCCCCTGTAGCTTTAGAGTATCAAGTAACTCGGTCATATTGCAAATGTTATTGGTTTGCCTGAATAATTATACCATGATCTGGACGACATCATCCAGGATGACTTCATTGGTTGGTACTACCCAACTATATGACTCTCGGGCCGATTTTCATGCTTCCAAGAATAACGTACTGAACCTTTGGCAATCAATGATCATCTGTGAGGGCAATATCAGCCCGAACTCTAGGAGTTGGTTTAACACTTCTGATAATTCCATGCTTCTATTTTAAGAACGGGTACGGATAGTGATGCATGCTCTGGTAAGAAGTGACAGTGCCTTATCAGCGAGGCTAGTAGGGTGTAGGAGGGAATATGGGAAAATTTGGAGAGGTTTAGGAAAGTATATGGGTGTGATTTGAGTTGAGGGATCGAATTCAGGGTTCTCTTCTAAGAAGATGGAATTTGCATGATTTGGAAGTGGGTTGTGAGTAGTGTTCGGCTTAGGATTGGCTGGTGAGGCGATGGTACCCCGGTCAATTAGACCATGGATTGTGTTTCAAAGGTGAAAGCATTGGTCGGTGGTATGTCCAGCAGTTTGGTTAAAGGCACAGTGGGCATCTGCCTTGAAGTTTCTTGGGAGTGGATTTAGCAATGGACAGGGATCCAAAGGTTTGATAAGGTTTCGGCTTAACAAGGCTTGATAAACTTTGGAGAGGGGATCATGGAGCTCGGTGTATTCCTTTCGGACTGGGATAGGGCGGCTTTCTGGTGCCCATGAGGTGGTTGGTTGAGAGATGTTGTTGATGGTTGAAACTGCAACATTGACAGGCTTATCATATTTCCTGGGGGTGAACTGTCCGGACACCTTCTTTGGTTCGACTAGTGCTTTGGCAAGACCTTCCTCGATTTCCACTCCTGCTTCTCTGAGAGCCCGAAAGTGGGGATAGTATTGTCCTCCCATCATTGATTAAACATGGGGTAAGAAGTTCTTCTTCACTATGATGGCTTGTTCTTCCTCGGAATGCCGATTAGTCATGGTTGCTGCTTTTTCCCTCCATCAGGCGATGAAGTTACTGACTGATTCTCCAGGGTTCTATTTGAAAAGATCTAAATCATGAAGGGTGACCTCAATCTCTTCGTTGTATTTGTACTGTGGCATGAATTCCAGGGCTACATCCTCCCAACTACGGATTTTGGACTCCTCAAGAGACAAAAACCATCGGAGGGCGCTACACTTCAAAGTTTGCTGAAATAATTGGGCCATTACTTCTTCAGAAGGCCCTAGTAGAGTCATGGAATGGTGATAACTTCGGATATGAACAATCAGGGGTCCACTTCCTCTGAATTTCTTGATATTCGGCATCTTGAACTTCTCGGGTAACCTCGCTTTAGGATAAGGAGACATGTGGGTGTAGTCCATGTAATTTCTTGAGATTATGACTTGGTCAAACTTTTTGGTGAGAATCTTGAGGTCCTCCTTGATTTTGTTCAACTCTTCTTCCTTCGGATCAATGATCATAGTCAAGTTAGACCCATGCTGGGCAAGGTTCGTCATAGGAAGCTGGGCAGGTGATGGCCCATTAACAGGAGGGACACGTGGAGTGTGCTGATATTCTTCGGGGACCCAGATAGGATCGGGTGGATCCATAGCGCGAGGGAATAGGGCCTTGAGTTCTTGAAGGACAGGAACCTGGTTTCGTTGCATCTCTCGGACCTCAGTTTGGAGGTTGTCAATCTTGGACATAAGCTGAGCTAGAACTGCTGTCAGATTCGGCTGCACAAAGGGTACTTGATCTGTGTTCTCCATGGAAGGTGGATGAATTCCGTACTCAGAAGAAGTAACAGGGGAACAACCAAAACTTCGGGGTGACTTGACTGAAGACAATAAGGAGCCAGGCCAAGGGTTTGCGATCGACCTGAGAAGGCACAAAAATGGGGTTTATTTTGAGAAAAAAAAGATGAAAATATTTTGACATTTTTTTTTTCTTTTTGAGATTGGAAGAAAAAATATTTTTGGATTTTTGATAAAGAGAGGAGAAATGTTTTTGGATTTTTGATAAGGAAAGGAAAAAAATGTTTTTGGATTTTGGATAAAGAAAAAGGGAATTTTCCCTTTGGAGACGGTCTCAGCATGATTATTATAATTATTATGTTTTCAATTGTATTAATTCTCCTAAATGCAAAATGAAATGCCGGACGGGGCCCCATCCTGGAAAAATTGGGTTTGTAATATATGCAAAGCCATGGCTGGACTTGTGACCAGGCTCACAGAAAGGGTCCCATTCTAAAAAAGCATGAAAATTCGGGTGGTAGGCCAACCCAAAATTTCGACAGAGTTTTGGGTTGAAACCGATAATCTAACATGTGTGTCATAGGCTTGACACCTATATGTGGGTATGCAGTTGGTTGGGTGAATCAAAAAGGGTTCCCCCCTTTGGTGTGACTTCCATGATATAGTCTTGCTCTTGCGGGAAATCAGTACGTGTGGACAAGCCATTTTATATACCTGAGTGTACGTGAATTGCCTCATTATATACCTCGTGGGGATGGTATGTGTGTGAGAGAATTTGATATACTCGGTGTACGTGAACGAATTCCCTGCGATATACCTCCCGTTATGACTTCGGTCAAGCGGTACGATGCGGGGGAACCGTTCAATATACATCAAAGGTACTTGGCCAATGGAAGGTGAGAGTCATATCGCTTAGGCTAACTGCGCCCGACCGGACCAGCGCCCATCACGAAGTGACCCTCCAGTTACTAGGTAAAATTTGGTCAATAACAATGCTCTTTGGTGATGTCGTGTGAATCATGCATGATCCTCTTATTAGTATCTTATGAGAATGTATTTTCCGATTATGCCAAACAGGGAGCAAAGTACAAGTACCAATGGTACACCAAGTATGGATGGGTGATGCATGCAACATGTGGATATATGTGACCCTGGGTGCACATGGTGCGAAGTGTACATGGAGAATTTTCTACAAGTGTGTGAATAGAAGCATAAGCATGAGAGATACATTAAAAAGGGGAACGTGCAAAAATGGGGAAGATATAAACAAACATAACACCCATGTAAATAGATTCTAGCCCTCAAATCTTTATTCCCCAGCGGAGTCGCCACTATGGCCATCCCCGATCCTCGCGGCGAGCGGGCGGTGCGATGGAGGATCCTTGGTCCTGCGCGTCCCTCTCGGGAGCACTTCAGCTGACGTCATTTGGGTGAGGTGTAAAAATGTTGAGAGATTAGAGTCGCCAGTCTATTTTACTCAAAACAGATAAAAGAAAGGGAGCCATGCCGAAGGACAGCATCCGAAGACATACTGATGCATACGAAACCAAAATGATTCGAAAAGGGTCCGAAGGCTAAGTTACGAAATAGGAAGGTGTTAGGCACCCATTCCACCCTTTCGGTCTCTCATGGGTTTTTGTTATTTTCCTTTTATTTTCCCTGTGATGTGTGTGCATGTGTATATATAGTGGAGATAGGAATCATTGACTTGTACCATGGAAGAGGTAAAGCGAGTCATCCGTAGGAAGGTATAAAAATATTAGAAAATAGGATTTACGCGATTATCCTTACGTTGATCGTTATGATGGGATGATAACGTGTGTGGGATAATATGTCAATAAGAACAAATATATGTATATATGTAATATAAGAGAGTGGAGTTTAGAGAAAATAGGAACTGAGAGAAAAAGTAAAAATTGGACTCGAGTCTCGGGTTTTACCCCGAGATGCCTACGTAGCCTATTGAGGCATCAAAGTCCACATAGTTCGCATGCAAAACGAGGGGTGGGGTGTATCCCATAAATCCAATCGGGGGGATTCTCTTATTTGTGTGTGTGTGTGTGTGTGTGTGTGTGTGTACAAAAAGTGTTTTAGTTGTGAGAAAAATGTAAGGAAAGTGTGAGAATTCCCGTTTGGAATTTATGAGCAAACCCTTTTTTTCTTATTTTTTGGGTTTTTATTTATATGAAAAATAAGAGAGGTGCAATAATACTAAATAAAAAGTATATTAGGATGTGTGATATGAGATAATAAAAGTTCTAAGTAATAAAATAAGTTATTGCGAATTTATGAGAATTTAAGGAGAGAGTTGAAAAAATTGGACCTTCTTGAAGATCTTGAGCTTGATCTTGAATGTTGGAGAGTAGCCCTTAGACTTGGATGATGATGGAGGGTAGTGAATTCACCAAGTTTGATGAAAAGTGAAGATTGGTAAGGGATTTGGGTGTGGAAATCGCGCAGACTTCGAGAGAGGTTTTCGGGGTTTGCTGAGAGTGATATGCTTTTGATCTGGTCTCCCTTTGCAAGTGAGGTCAGGGCTCCTTTTTATAGGCCTAGGGCATTGCCGATCAGCATAGCCCTATTCCTGCCGTTCGGCAGGTGCGTTTAGGCACACTACCGATAGGCAGGGTCTGGGACCTGCTGTTTGGCAGTGTCTTTCAGGCCTTTTTGGAAAATCGTTCGCATAATGCAAACCATTGATCAGAATTATGCACGGGGCAGACCGATGGAAAGGTAATTCAGATACTTCGAAAGTCCTTTGGATCGCTCCCTAGTTCGGGAGTTGACTTTGGGTCAAATATGGCCCAAAAGCTTTCGTCAGTCCATTGGACAGGGAATCATCGGACGCAAACTGATCGTTGGAAAGGGGTTTCAGTGCCCTTTGAAGATTCATTCAGTCTCGGTCGAGCTGAAGACTTTGACTTTAGTCAAATAGAGATAGAGAGTGCCCGGTGACCTCTTGATTGAGTTTAGAGGATAAACAGGTCGTTCATCCGCATAGTAAGTCGGAATCGCGCACGGGACAAACTGTTAGAAAAGGGATTTCAGCACCCTTCGAAGATTCATTCAGTCTCGATCAAGATGAATACTTTAAATTTCGATCAAACGGAGCCTAGGAGTGCCCGATGGCTTCTAGGTCAGTACTCGGGGTATGACCTGGGTCTGTAGTGATGAAGGGAGGTGCTAGGGTCCTAAGGAGAGTTTAGGGGGTAATATAATGGGGTGTCTACACCACCATTATTAGTACTATATATACAATGAGTTCATCTCATTCCACTAACCTCCTCATAGACCACCTCGTCAACCTATCGATCCTGAAGCACCTCCCGCACCAGCACTAACACCATACTAAACAACCATGCCTATAGTGAGAGATCAACAGGGTAATTGAGAGCTTATGGAAGTTCAATTTGCTTGCATGCATGGTTAGTTTGCTGATATGCAATTTGATACTTAAAAGCATGATTACTTTGGCCATCATCTCATAGTGGTGGATAAAGCACATGTCAGTCTCTATACTGACGTGACTTTAATTTATGATTATTTGAGGATAACCAACCTTATCCCAGATGTTCCAGCTTCTACCTTTGCACCACCACTAGTTTTCACTCCACCTCATGTACCTCCAGTTGATGATGTGAGATGATGACAATGAGGAGACTGAGGAGGAGAATGATGTGTATTAGATATTTTGTATTTATCTCTATTTTTTATTTTTTTGAGACTTTGTAGTACTGTTTGTGGTAGTTTGATATTTTATTTTGTACTTGGATATTTGTAACTTATACTCCTTTATCTATTTTTGGAGTACTTTAGAATATTTGTTGGTACATTTTGGATTATTATTATGGTTTTCTTATATTTTCATTCGTATTTTGATGCTTACATTGACATATTCATTCTTCATATGATTTCATTCCAGTTAGATTTCTTTATATCACAAATTCTGCTTCACATGCTTATTACTTGATATATTCTATCTACTAGTTCCTAATATGATATTCATAGTGTGTTGCACCTATTTGTTGCTAATACTCATGATTTCTATTTGAGTATACCCTATTTATAATATTGGCTTATTTCACAATATTATATAAATTTAGCTTCGTTAGTTTGGTTTTTTCATATGATTGTTGCTTTATTACCTTGTTATACTCATTATCTATGTCTTTCTACTCATTTTTTAATTTCTCTATCAAAAAGAGGGAGAAACGAATTAGAAAGGGATTCTCCCATATTTCTATTTTTAGGGGGATAAACTTTTATTTATGGGATTATGGGGGAGAAATATTATTTTTCATGAGATGTTTCATGTATGGGGTCACATACTTGTTGTATTTGGTGATCTTATCACATGTTTTACAACATTTATATCTCATTGATTTTTTGAAGGATTCCCCAAGTAAGGGAAGTTAATCTTTGTGCATACTATTACCCTTGTGATCTTATTTTATTGTTTCATGTGATTTCAGGTATAGACATGCTGATCCAGCTCATACCAATCATTTCAAGCTTGACTTGATGTGTTGTTGGTCTTTTATACTCTATGTGCATTCTTTCCTACTACTCTCATTATATGGCTAATCTGGATGGGTTTACTAGGAGGAATCAAAAGTTTTTTGGGTTTTGGGTGTTTTTTTTTTCCATGGAAAGGTGGAGATTAAAAAATGTAAACATTTGTGTTATATAAAAGTTGGCTAAAATCCATGCCAAATCATTGAGTATTTGAGTCATTCGACATAAGCTTCAATCATTGGTGGGATGATTGAGTAGAGTGAGGATCATTCATTTAGACTACATGGAGTCTTATACTTTGAAGATCTATTAATCCGCTCTACAACACAAGACTTTTGTTTGCCTTACTTTTAAGATGTATCCCTTTGATAGTTTTATAATTGAACTTTTTGGCTACACACACTTTCATATTTTTCAAAATATGTTTTTAAAAGGCTAAATAGGTCAATTTATTACTGAGACAGTGTAAACCTATTGAGAAATGACCTAGATTTAGATGTGCTTAAGTTTAAAGATTATTTTTACTTTTTCTTCAAATCATATGCATGGTTGGGATTTGATCCGTGTGCATGACATTGTAAGCACTATTTCAGCACTTGCTAAAACCGTGCACACAACAAAAGCCAACCGCACGCACAACGGAGCAGAGTTTTTTTTAAAATTACTATAAGTAGGTCCATTTCCTTACGTTTTTAAAAAATCTAAAATTCTCATTACTCTAAGACATTTTCTAGAGTATTTTCGAGGTTAAGAGCTTTTGCCTTGGCTCTCTATTTTTATATTAATTTGTTCCTTCCAAATTGAGAAAAAACATAGATCTATACTTGATTTATATCTCTGAGAGATAATTTTGAGTGATTTGATATAGATCTGCACTACACAAGTTCAGTTCAAACTATTCTACATTTAAATTGGATATATAAGGCTCTTATATCTAAAATTGGAGGTGCTTCGTCCTATTGGAGATATTAAAGAATGGCATGATTCCATGGAGGAGAATGCACTTCCTTGTTCACTTTATGGATATTAAGGTGGATTTCTTATATTAACGAGGGAAAGTTTGAAGTTCATAGATAACTACTCATGAGTGCATGCGTGAGAGGTACCTTCTTGCTTTGTATAAAACTCTTTCCATGTTGAATAAGAAATTGTAGTGTATATCGAAGTTTTTTACCCCTGGGTGGGGGTTTTTCTCATAAATCCATCCTATGAATTTATAGCATGTGTTGAATGTTAATTTGATCACTTACATCACACACAACACTTAAATGTCACAAAATCCAGACTAATTCATTAAAATTGAGTTTGGGTCTTTTATTTGAGTGAATTTTCCTATATTTGACTAAATTTGATAATTGATTTGTTAATCCAAGCTTTGCATCACACCACCTATTTATTACATGTGATAGGTCAATTAAAATTGGAAGCAAAATTAAAATTACTGAAAAGTTGGGCATATCTTGATATTAAACCTATTCACCCCTTTCAGGTTTGTTTAGAGTACAAGACCTTTTGGGATACACACATCCTCATAGTTGGATAATTGTAAAATTGTTAACACGTGCATATTCTAAAGGCTTGAAGTGTTCAAGAGATGAATTCCAAAAAAGATTCGGATTTCAATGTTGAGTCTAGTGAGAAGGTTGAGGTGAGTGAATGAGAAAAGAATACTAGTGCAAATATTGATGAGGATAATGAATTTATTTTTGAAAAGGTTTAAAAAGTTCTAATTTAAAAAACAAGACTTTTTTAAAAGTGTAAAGAACCTTGAACTTAAAAAATCAAGATTCTCTAGATATGGGTTTAGAAGATATGAATTATTTTTTAAAGAATGAAGGTGACTGATGAAGACAAGTGCTATGGTTGTGGAGATATTGGGAATCACATTAATTTATGTCTTATGAACTTAAGGAAGAATGAAAAGTCAAAGGTATAAGAAAAAGTTTTATAATTGCTCAATTTATGTTTTATTTGGCTGATCCCGTTACACCTCACTAAACCTTCATGACCATTCTCAAGTCTTGGAAGATAAGAAACATTGGTTACATTTGAAAGATTGAAGATCATTCGTCACAACTTTACCCGAGAAGAGTTACGAAGTTGTTTTGTAAAGCCTTAAAGTTTTATCGGTCATTTTTAAAAAGAGTTTGCATTAAAAAGTTTTCAAAACATTTTTAAAGTTTTTTTTAAAAACTTGGCTCATTAGAACGAGATGACATGTCATTCAAACGAGATTTATTTAGTCTTTAAAATGAGGCTTCCACATTTGAACGAGATCTGAACCATCGCCTTTTGGCTCAGCTCTGGGATGACATTTGAAGTATCGGGTGAAATCGTTCGAATGAGATCAGGTACGTCATTCGGATGAGCTGTCAGTTCGTTCAAACAAGTACGTGTGTTTTTATTTTTAAACAAATTTTTTCCAAATCATTAATCTCTATCTCTTTTCAACAACTTTCCCAATAAATATATATGCGAGGATTAGAGTTTCGAAAAAGTCTTTTTGGATTTCTTTTTGCGATCAAACTCTATAAATTGTTCATCCACGCCCCTTGGATCTTTTAGGATCACTTTTATAAACCAAGAAGAACACAATCCAAAGTTCAAAACCTTTGTAGATATTTTTGCTACTTTGGATTTGTGGAGTTAAGGCTCAATGGATGAAGAAGAATGAAATTTCATATTCCAAAGGTTAATCGGTGGATACTGAGGGAAGATCTGCTACCTATAGGCAGTGCTAGACTACATCATTTTCTATAAAAGATGCAAAGACTGCTGTGAATTATACTTAGTGGATTTCTAAGTAGTTTGTATGTCATTACATGTTTGTCTTATCTTTAATAGTGTTACATTAAAGGTCTTTCTCGAAGGGATTTTTTTCTTTTATTTCTTCCTCTTTATGTTTTAGTTTTGAATTTGGATTCATAACATCGTTGCATTTTCACTTTAATCAAAATAAGATAAAATTTGGTAAAAAGTGAATCTTTATGTGTATGACTTAATATACGGACTATCCATATAGCCCTCACTTTCTCAAATTGGTATCAGATTCGGTTACATTAATTTATTATGTGATTTTTAAATTGAAATTATATGAATAATTTGTATAATATGATAACTATTTTTATGGGTTAAATTATGCATATTGAAAAGATCGAATGAGGTCGGCACTGAATTTGATTGACCAGAGAGTGAGCCCTGTTTGTAAAGGAGGGGGGACACAACCCACTATGACAAACAACAATATCGAAAGTCTTAGACCTATCACTACATAGAAAGAGGATGATTTTAAATGGAGTAATTTTAACTCCTATGGCTTGAGTGTAATTTTTGGTGCAGTCACTCCTAATGCGTGTCATCGGATTATGACGTGTACCATGTCTAAGGATGGGTGGGATACCCTCCAACTCATTACCAATGTTGTGAAAGGTTCTAAGCTACAAAATCTCATAACATAGTTTCATACCATTACCATGCTAGAATCTTAGACTTTTGCTGAGTTTTATGTAAGTTTATCTCATATAGTCAATTCTAATTTTAATATGGGTGAGAAAATTCCTGAGACAAGAGTTGTGAAAAAGATTTTGAGATCCTTGTCACGTTGTTTTATCCTCAAAGTTACGGTCCTTAATTTGTTGGGAATTTTAGAAACAGTTAGGCTAGAAAAAATTACAGGAGACCTTCAAACTTATGAAATCGATATGTTCCCCAAATTTTGAAAACTGAAAGAAAAAGGGATTGCTTTGAAATAACAATATGAAAAGAAAGAGGAGGTCTCTTCTGACTCCAAATTTGATTTTGATCTCAATGATCTTTCCCCTTTTTCCAAATATTTCCAAAAAAATTTCGAACTAAGAAAAGAAAATTCTTCCAAAGAAAATAAGGGTTTTGAGAAAGATAAAAATTTAAGTCGAGAAAGAAAGGTTTTATAAAAGAGAGAGGATAATAATATAAGAAAGATAAGAAGAGTTGCTATGATTGAGAGAAAATGGTCAAAAAGCTCACAAGTGTGCGAGGAGGTTAAAGAGACAGGGAAAAAGCAAAGTTGCCTATAATGCCACACTTAGTGATAGCCATGTCGAGTCGGTGGACTTTGGGGATGAATCACCACATGGGTGTAACTTCAACGTGTTCATGGCCAGTCATGTTGGTACATTGAGTATGTCTCACACCGATGAGGACGTTTCCAAATATGATGACCCCGATGGTGAATCTAGTCATTCCAGAGAGAGTGAGGGAGATGGTATTTTGAGTGAGGGAGAAAGTGACTTTTGATGCGCCTACGCCGAGTCCTTTAAAACAAAAAGTAAAACTAATATTTTACAATTAGGGTTCTATCACTAGAGAAGGATTTGAGAGAGTTGAGATAGAGTGAGTCCTCGATGAGAATTTCTTTGGGAGAGAGAGTTATTTTAGTGGAGAGGGAAAATGGTGACTTGACTAACCAAGTGTCTAGTCTTATAAGAGTTCTTCAAGATTTATTGGAGACTCGTGAGAAACTTGAAGCCCTTATATCCTAACTTTAGAAATATGTCAAAACGTGCTCGGGAGGTCAAGGTTTCTATAGAGGGTTCATCTAAGAAGATAGGGAAGATGTTCCTTAGTCTCGCTTTAGGTTTTAGGGGAGGTGAGTAATAGGTTACGACGGTGCATCCATTTTCCATGTTGCGCCCAAAATGGTTCCTAATATTTTTGGTGGATACATATGGGCCTCGACCTATCCCAACAAAGAGATTTCAACCTAAACGAGCTAACCAAGGTAGACTCAAACTTGTCTATATTTTCACCCATTATAACTGTAGAGGCCACCTTATATAATTTTTCTATGAGTTAGGTAGAACTCCATGTACAGATACTCACGCACACTGCTATAGAGACTTTGCTAGTCTTAGAGAACAAGTCGAGTTGTCACATATCAAAGCTTGATGGAATAATTTCAAAGGATGTGTATGCCTCATGAGAATGCTTCTAACGCTACGACTAAGGCCAACAACGACAAGGGAAAACAAAAGGTTACCTCCACTTAGGTACCTAAGCAAGATGACAAAGCCTTATTTTTCATGTTGATCTGAAGGTTCAAGATAGTTCCAAATGGTATTTTAATAGTGGGTGCTATAGGCACATGACTGGTGAATTTTTTTTATCAACCTTGTGGATGACAATGAAGTCAAAGTCATATTTGGAGATGGGAGTAGGTCTAGCATTTTAAGACCTGGTTGTGTTGAGATACCCGTATTTCCTAAGCTAGACAATGTGTTGTACATCAAAGGGTTGAAAGATAACTTTGCAATGCAAACTTTGTTGGTAAGGTTTTATCGGTTCGAGTGTAACATGTATGATCAATCTGATGAATTATTATAATGAGGACTCTACGGGATCATTCCTAAGTCCTCCTTTGTGTGCAATAATGTCGTAGTCTCCTTTATGTACCTTTAGCATCTATGACTAGGCCATGTGAACTTTAGAGATCTTGAGAGATTAGTGAAGAAAGACCTAGTCCATGGCTTACCATCACTTGGGAAACCAACTTCCTTGGCTCATGGTCCTTGCTAACAAGGAAAATAAATTTGGAGTCCCCATCGGAAGTTGAATACCATTAGCACCTCTCACGTATTGAAGTTGATACACATGGATCTTATGGGTCCCACACGTACAGTGAGCATTAGTAATAAGAGATACAGTCTCGTGATGGTTGATGACTTTTTGAGATACTCTATCGTGGTGTTTCTTAGAAAAAAATTCGATGCGAATGAGTTCCTAGTGTTGTGTCCTACAAAACTAATGGTGTCACTATTAATTGGATTCATAGTGGCAATGACACTGGATTTAAACAATTCGGTGTGGATAGATATTATTTTGGAGTGGAATCAAACATGATTTTTCGATCGTTCGCATTCCTTAATAAAATAGAATTGTTGAGAGGAAGAGCCTGACTATTCAAGAGATAACGAGAGCCATGCTTCTTGGGAGAAACATGCCCAAATGTTACTGGGCAGAGGCGGTTAATATACTGCATGCCATATGGTAGATAGGTTATCTATTTGTCCACACACCTTATACACGCTAGATTAGTTGTGGATAGGTAAGAAATGCAACCTATCGTATTTTTGAGTCTTTAGGAGTCCTTGATATATTTTGAAAGATAGAGAGAACTTAGCATAGTCTGATTCCCAATGCAATGAGGTGATATTTTTAGGTTATTCATTATCTAGTAGGACTTATAGGGAGTTTAACCCTACAAGATATAAGGTTATAGAATCAATAAATGTCACGTTTAGAGATGAAGAGTTGACTACGTCTATTTATCCTAACCTCGAGTGTTAGAACGTTGAACCCCTCGATGATTATACCATTCTTCCTCATACCACCTCGGTGGACCCAACTCTTTATTTAGAGGATCTACCCTCTTGGGTTTGAAAGAGTCATGACTCTTTTGCTATATTTGGTGGTCCCACAGTAGGTGTCAAGACTCACGCTCAACTTAAGAATGTGGTGAGATGATTTTGCTAGACCTCCTTATTCGATCCCAAGAATGTGAAATAAACACATGAGGATGAGCACTGGATATGTGCTATGCAAGATGAGTTGCTTCAGTTTCAAGAACGATGTATGGGAATTAGTCCCCCGACCTAGTGAGAATAATGTGATTGATTAAGTGGAGTTACTAGAATAATATGGATGAGAATGGTACATAGTTCACAATAAGGCTAGGTTGGTCACTCAAGGTTACAAACAAATCGAGGTCATAGACTTTGACGACAAATTAGCTCATATTGCTAGGCTTGAGTCCACCTGCTTACTACTCTATATAGCATGTCATATATGCTTGAAGTTATATCATGTGGATGTCAAGATTTTCCTCCTTAATGGAATTCTACAGGGGGAAGTGTACGTGGAGGGGTTTAAAAATCTAAAGCACTCGGACAAATTTTTTATCTTAAGAAGGCCTTGTATGGTTTGAAAAAATCACCCCGTGCTTCATATGAGTAGATCACTTATTATCTCTTAGCTCATGGTTTCAAGAGACGGGGAGTGGATAACATGCTGTTTGTGAGGAGAGAGAGTGGTGCGATATTTGTTTCCCAAGTCTATGTATATGGCATAGTATTTGGATCCACGAGTTCCCAACATACTAACATGTTTGAGGAGGAAATAAGGACTTAGTTTGACATGAGCAACGTTGGTGAGCTCACTTTCTTATTAGATCTCCAAGTGAATTTACTCAAGGATTCAACTTTCATATCTCAATCCAAATATGTGTGGGACCTAATAAGAAGTTATGATTAGACTCCGATAATCACTCACGCACCCCTATGAGTGCTTCGACTAAGCTTAGCAATGACACTTTAGGTAAGGACGTGGAGAAAACTCTTTATAGGATCATGATAAGTAGTCTTCTCTACTATTGCTAGTCATCCCGATATTGCCTGTAGTGTTGAAGTTTGATTGCGTTACCAAGTGTCCCCAAAAGATTCTCACTTGCTTGCACTTAAACGTATAATTAAATATGTTAGTGAAATTATTTCCTACATTATTTGACATTCCTTTGATAGTGATGATCGTTTATTCACCTATTCGGATGCCGATTGGGCCGAGGATGTTGATGATTGTAGGATCACCTCGGGTGGATGCTTTTACTTTGGGAGTGCTTTTTTCTTTTGGTTGAGCAAGAAGAAAAACTCCGTATCTTTATCCACGATGAAGTCCGAGTACATCGCCATCAGGAGTTGTTGCATGAAAATATTATGGCTAAAGCAAATGTTGTAAGATTATGATATTACCCAAGGCACAATGACTATTTCTTATGATAATATGAGTGTAATTCATATATCTAATAATCCGGTCAAACATTCCCATATGAATCAAATTAGGATATGTTAGCACTTCATTCATGATCTCGTTGAGGATAATGTCGTGTCCCTGAGATTTGAGAGCACTGGATGCCAATTATTTCACAAAACCTTTAAATGCACTTAGATCCGAGAATCTTAAAAATTCTTTGGGTATTTGTTCCATTGACTGAGTTTCGATACTTTATCTAGTATAGGGTGTTTATCATATATATATATATATATATATATATATATATTGTCCCTATTACTAGATTATATTTCTATGTATTTTTAAGTTTCTATATGCATTTATTTTGAAAAATCTTGAAAAATCCAAAAAGATTTTTTGTTTTTAAGCAAAAGTTTAATTAAAGTCAAAAAGAGTTTAAGTTTGATAATATTGTTGAAAACAACTAAAAGATTTTTGTATTTTATTTTTCACCATATATAGATGTGCATTTAAGATGTTCTAATCACCCTTACATTCAATCCATTCATGTGAACTTTTTCATGGTGTGTTTTGATACATGGATTCATTTTTTTATTGTGCTTAATAATAAGTGGATAACATTTCATTGCGATTTGATGATTACTTTATTCATGCTATACTCTTTATCACCTTTATTGAACACGTGCATAGTCTTTTTGAGCATTCACTACACCAAAATAGGCGAATGGTCATGAATTCGGTCCGTGACCAAGCCTCCGGGTCACAGATGCATACCGTGACCAAAACATGTGTGATTAAAATCATTGGTCATAGACTTGATCCCTAACCAAAGGGCACAGTCACGAACTCGAGCGTGGGCCAGTATTCGTCATGTTAGTCGCAGATAAAGGTGTGACCAACTTTGAAGCCATAGTTACGAACTAAATCCGTGACTAGGTTTGAAGCCTTAGTCATGGACCTAAATCGTGACCAATCTTAATCATGATTACTAACATATACAATGTTCTCATCTCAATCGTGCTTAATAACGAACCAAATATAGTAGATATAAGTTGTTCTTGTATGAACCATTTCTCGAGTTTCATTTCCCGATTTTTTATATTTTATATTAAGAAATAGAAAGGGGCTACGAAAGAGAAAATCCTCTTTGCGTTAAAATCCATCATTTGCAAAAAGAGCCTAAAAGATTAACAACACAAAAAAATAAAAGTACCAAAGCCAATTTTAGTTTTCATTGATGCTTAGATACGTCTAAGAATTATGACATGTTCAAAAAATTTAGAGTGATTTATTGAAATATGTGGGATTTGAGGGTGTTATAAAGTAGAAGATAAATGAATTTGCACAACTAGCTTTCTTAAAAAACATTAAATAGTTTGACATTATTGATTTGATAATCATTTGAATTGAGGGCATATTCCATAGGTCGAGATAATTTCATTTATGTTCAACTTTCTTACGCATAAGGTTGAAATTGAGTTCTTTTTTACAATTATCTCATTGGCTTCGTGCGCTTATGTAATGAATGACTGTATTGATTTGCCTATGGAAAATGTTCACACAATTACATTCTATTTTCATGATTCCAACATTTCGGTGTTATCCCATGGTGTATTGTATTTGTACCTTTATGTACTTTTTATACATTTACATTTTACTCTTAAAAATTTCATAAACAATTATTTGAAATCTTTTTCAAATTTCAGAACATACGCTTAATTGATTATCTTTGTGATGTTATTTCTTTTGGATTCGTGTGCTTCTAACATTTCAGGATTAATATCTAACCCTTTTTCTATTACAGACAAAAAGGGGGAGAAAAATTGAGGTGGAGTTTAATTACGCATCATGGTATTTCTTTTATCTCATGTGTGTAGGTTATTCCTCCTTAATGATAGACTACACAAGATGAAGAATTTTAGTCAAAGACTTGAACATTTATGCATTTTCATTTTTGGTTTGGAAGGGCATTAATTATATTATTCTTAGGGTTCAATTTGATTTCGATTTGTGTTTCGTACTAGAATAGCCAAAGGGGAATATTCGTAAGTGAAAGTTTTATAATTTCTCCTTTTATGTTTTATTTGACTTATCCCCATTACACCTCACTGCACCTTCATGACCATTCTCAAGTCATAGAAGAGAACAAACATTGGTGACATTTGCAAGATTGAAGATCGTTCATCACGAGTTGAGTTACAAAGTGTTTTGGTAAAGCCTTAAAGTTTCAAGGGTCACTTAAAAAAAATGTCATTTAAAAAGTTTTCAAAATGTTTTTTTAATTTTATTTGAAAAAACCCGTCGGGAATTGCATATTCTAAAGACTGATCGGTGGGTACCGAGGGAAGATCTGCTTCTTGTGGACGGTGTTGAACTACATCATTTTATGTTAAAGATTCGAAGAGTCGTGCATTGTACTTAGTGGATCTCTAAGTAGTTTTGAAGTCATTATGTGTATGTCTTATCTTTAAACATGATGAATTAGAGGTTTTGCCCGAAAGGGACTTTATCCTCTATTTCTTCTATTTCTGTTTTTATTTAGAATTTGACTTCACATGTAATACCCCACCCTACAAAAATAGATGACTAATAATAATTTGAGTATATTATTGAGAAATATAAGTGGAGAGATACATGTATAATTGATTGAATTAGAATTGGATGTAAAATGACGCATTGCACAAAGTAATCAAAAAGGAAATAACCACCCTGCAAGGTCTGCAGATGTACAATTATCTAATTAGTTGGTATGAATGTGTCAGTGAAGTACAACACAAATTAATCAAGGAATGGACGAACCATGGATGTGAGTAGGTGTAACTTATAATTTAGCCGGTACATGACTCGAACAAGCTTAACTTTGCACGATTTTTATGGAATACCCCGTTGATAAGAAAAAATATCTTGGCCACTTTTTAAGGGTATTAAAAATATGGATAAAAGGGCCATGGGGTCAGATTAGGGAAAGAAGGAAAATTTTTAGAGAATGGTCGATCGATCAATTAAATTAAGCCTGGGGTCTTGCTCGATTAAGCCATCGATCGATCGATGGTTTTTATCAATCGATCGATCAAGCAGGTCTTCAAATAGTTTGCCTGTTTGTTGAACTGTTTCATTTTAAACCGTTGGTTTTGCCACATGTCAACCTCTTGTAACATGAGATATAGATTATTTCAGGTGATGCTTAAGTTCTAGTACAAAAGCTTAAGTGGGGGTGTTCTAGGGTTAAAAAAAACTCTCCCTATTTGTATCCTCCCTCTCTCTCACTAAGTTGAAGCTACCATGGGGGTGTGTTCTGCCTCATAATTGTTAAGGCAAAAACAACCAATGTACACCATTATTTCTACCGTGAAACCACAATAAGTAGGCCTCAAACTATCTTACATCACCATACAAAACCCTAGACAAATTTATTGGGTTAAAGAAGAGGGCATTCTTGGATTTGGGTGAAGGTTTAAAGGGTTTTTC
This sequence comes from Sambucus nigra, assembly GCA_949130495.1. NCBI lineage: Eukaryota > Viridiplantae > Streptophyta > Magnoliopsida > Dipsacales > Adoxaceae > Sambucus > Sambucus nigra. Next base: position 452,503,650 of record OX422210.1, on the reverse strand, counting down.
TTGGAGGAAGAAGATGGACTTTGCGGAGCGTTCTAGGATTATTTTTGAAACTTCCATTGCATGTAGTATGGTGGAGCTTTTGTGACTCTCCCTTTAAGTCCACCTTTGGAGGTGGGGGAGTCACCCATCTTCTCCACTACCCCCACCATTTTAGAGTCTTTGAGGTGGAAAAATCTTACCTCGTTAGAGATTTAAAGTTTGATGAATTTTTAGCAAGTTTAATCACATATATTTGGATTAATATGTGAAGGATGTATGTTGAATGGTAACCATGGTTTAATCAATTTAATTCTCATGATTTGCATGTAAATGGTTTTCAAAGAATGACTTAAAATGGGTCTTCAAGTTGTAAAAAATTTAGAATATGTATCTTGAACATTTTATGAAGGAAAATGTGTTTAAATGATGATTCGAATGTAGATAATGTGACTTCATGTTTAGAAATACATTAGGTTTGTGTAGGCCATTTTTATGGAATAAAAGTAGGTTTTCTTACTTAAAGTGATGAAGTAGAAGAAGAAGAAGAAAAACTTTTACTCAAATGGGTTTTAAACGTATTGGAAATTTCATAATACTTTTCATGAACATTTTATGAAATAAAATGTGTTAAAAGTGGGTTTAATTGAAGAAAATGTGATTTCTATGAAAGGTAATGCTTTAAGCTTGTTCATATCATTTTGTAAAATGAATATATATTTTCCTACATTAAATAGAAAGCTTTATATGAAAACAAAATTCTTTCACTTTAAATGGGTATCTTAAAGTGTATAAACTCATGATAGAAACTAGTATGGGTTTAATGTATAAATATGCGAAAGGTGAGGATTGTCCATAAAGCTGTGGGTTAAAAGTTAATAAATTAAAGTTAAGGGTTGTAAGGTGTAATTAGTAGCAAAGTAGATGTTAAAATGTGAAAACCCAAGAATAAAGTGTGTTTATCAAATATGTGGAAAATGGGGTTTTAATGTATAAAACGTGTGCACTTATATGTTAAAGGGGTGTAAAGTGTAAAATGTAAAAGTTGAGTAAAGTATGCTAATTAACAAGTGTATTAATGGCTAAACGTGTTTTTGGCTTTGGCCCGTAAATGTGATTATTGTGAACATTGGAATAATGTTTGACACATTGAAATGATAATTTCATATTCGGGTGATGCTGGAGAATTAATTAAGCAGGGCATGTGGAAGACCCCAAAGAAACTACAGTAGCATATGGCAGCAGAGACCGGTGGTGAGAGGACACGAAGTCCGGCTAAATCTCAAAGATAATGATGTAATCAGGAACATAATAATTAACGGGTTATAAAATGGAAATAACCTAACTTATGTGAATGATAAATGTTCCGATTAATATAATGTGGACAAGTAAATTGAGAATAACGATTAATGGCCATAAGAAAAGAGAAATGGTTAAGCAAGGTGACTTAATGAGCAATTAAGTTAACTAATGAGGTTTAAACCCATAATAACACAAGTTTGTGTTGTATAAGGCTTTATATGATAGATGAGTATTTTCTAACATGACGCGTGTGTGCGTTGAAAGAAAGTCTTAGGTAATGATTAACAACTCTGGTGTGAGTTAATGAACTTCAAGTAATAAACGTTTTGAAAGTAAATGAAAGGTTTTCCCAACAATTAACTATGCAAGGTAATGGGTAAGAATGATAGTGTTGATACAAAAATTAGTCAGCTGACGTGGACCAATTATATGAATACACGCATCATCCAACATAGCACAAGTTCAATGTACCTAGCTACTAAATGTACCAAGCTACTCAGTGTAGTGAGATGCTCAATGTACCGAGCTACTCAACGTATCGAGCAACTTATTGGGAATGCCAAATGACCAGACAGATTCAATGTTTATTGTATTAGAGTCATTCCTTAACATGTACAAATGTAAACGCCTATTCGATAAAGGCACACTATATATTCACATTGATAGCCAAAAGGCTATAAATACATTATAATACCCTCTTAGCATGGCAAGCGGGAATGATCGAAACCAAGGCAAGACACCCAGTAATACAAACCAGTGGACATAGGCCATTCCCTTAAGGCTGAACCACTTTAAAAATCTCCTGTCTTATTTATTTACTCATTTTTATCTGTGATTTGTTAATTAGATCAAATATAGGAATTTACATCAACAGATTAGTGTCGTCTGTGGGAAATGACTATACATAGCGTTTTCACCAAAAACTCATCACAAATGACTGAAATCCCAGAATCGTACAATATGAATAATGAAGTAAATCCTCCTAATCCTTCAGCCCCTCCAAATGCGAACGATTTAATAGGAATATTAACTAGTCTAGCCAGGGGGCAAGAGGCTATGAAAGAAACTATGCGATAGTTAGCTCAGACCTTTTAAAATGGAGTATATGCCCAGACAGGCCAAAAAAGTTTCTAGAGAAGCATGCATCCGTCATCTTCACGACAACAAAGATCTATGTCACGATCTAGACATACTGAATTCAACTATTCCGAGAATTCAAGTGATCCATCCTATCGCCCCGGTGTAACTTCCCCAATAAGAATTTTGAATTCTCAGGAAAACATCACTCTAACTCCAGAGAGACCAAGTGCTCTGGAAAGGTTGAGCCGAGCCTCTCCCTTCCACTACTTGGGCCCTAGGGGGAACATAAGTCCTCCTCGATTTGCGTCGAGAAATTCTCAATGACCAAATGATTTAAGGGAAGGCTCAGCCCAATCACATCCAAACCCGAGACCTGCAACTCGAAAAGAAAGACCCCAAGAGGAAAATTCTTCACGATCTGTTGCTCGGGCAAATACTAATAGGTCTGTGGCTGGAAATAATGCATGGAAATGATATATTCAGAGGTTGGAAGACAGGTTAGGAGAGATGGCAAAGGCTAATAACCCTATCCAAAGAACCTTTATTAAAGGATCTCCATTTGTACAAGCCATAGTGGATTTTCCCACACCAACAAAGTTCAAGGCTCCTGTAGTCACACTGAGGTACGATGGAAAAATATATCCTGTCCTTGACATGGAGCAGTATCAGGTTGCCACAGATATTCATGCAGTCCTAGATAAAATGAGGTGGATGGAGTTCTAAGGGACCATTATCGGATCTGCTCAGATATGGCACAACAACCTTCCTCGGGGGAAGATTGCAACCTTCCACCAACTGGCAGAGCTCTTTATAGGTAATTTTTATTTTTGTGCAAATCTAATTAAAATGGAATCCCATCCGTTGAGCGTTAGGCAGAAAGCAGGTGAGATTACCAAAGACTACATCACTTGTTTCAATAAGAAACTGGAGGTCATAGACTATGAGGAGAAAACCTCCATCACAACTCTCATCAGCGGTCTTTTGCCAGATAAATTGTATTATACCTTGGTTAAGGATCTCCCAAAATCTATGGCACAATTAATGGCCAAAGCAACAAAAATCATGAATGCCGAAGAGGCTATGGCTGCGAAGAAAAATGCTGAGGCAAAAGTGTAGAATAAAGATGAGGGTAAATCATAGAAGAAAGATCACAAGAATAATGGTGGAAGTAAGCAGTCGAAAGGCAAAGAAACATTGGATCATTTAAGGAAGTATACAAATTATACTCCCTTAAAGTTGGATATAAACCACGTTCTGGAGGAATAAAATCAATGTGGGTATGAAAAAAGGACTTAACGGAGCAAGTAATAATATTTTCCAAGTGTTAACGGAAAAATGGTAGGCTAAATCTGGGCTTTCGGCTTCGGCCCGTAAATATTGATTAATGTGAACATTGGAATAATGTTGGACACGATGAAAAGATAATGGAATATTTGAGTGATGCCAGAGAAATAATTAAGCAGGTATGACGTCCCTAATGGTGAAAGGCCACAAAGTAACTGCAGTAGCATATGGCAATAGAGACACGAGGTGAGTGGCCACGAATGCCATCATAATTGTCTAAATTCCAAAGATAATGATGTCATCAGGAACATGATAAGGAATGAGTTATAAGACATAAATAACCTAACTTGTGTGAATGATAAATGTTCCATTTAATGTAATGTGGAAAAGTAAATTGAGAATAATGATTAACGTCCATAAGAAAAGAGAAATGGTTAAGAAATGCAACTTAATAGGTAATTAATCTGCCCAATGAGGTTTAAACCCATAGTAACACAAGTTTGTGGCTTTCTTTTATAAATGAATATATTCTAACATGATGCGCACGTGTGTAGAAAGAAATTATTTGGTAATGACTAACAACTCTAGTGTGAGTTAATGAATGTCGAGTAATAAATGTTTTGAAAGTAAATGAAAGGGTTTCCTAACAATTGCTAATCATTGAACTGTGTAAGTTAATGGGAAAGAATGCTAGATTGAAGCATCAAATACAAAATGATTCTTCTGTAAAGACGAGGAGAATAAACAGTATTAAATGACGTCTTTGAAGTGAAACGGTTTAATACATTGGGATATGTATTTTCAAGGTATATATGCAGATATATACGTATTTTCACATGCATGCAATTGTAGCGTGTGAGTGTCCTTTCTACCGTTCGTTTCTCTAATGCATTTGTATAAGTTTCCACCGAGCATTTGGTTCACTCCCTCCATTTTGTTACGGCATTTTGTATGTTGTCACGTATTTTGAGGGAATTGTACATGTTAGTAATTATTTGCATGTACGACAAGTAGCTCTGTTTACTTGGCCTTCGGGGCTCTTCCCTTGGGTCCTTTCACGTAGTTGATAAAAATTGGAATCATTTGCTAGCAAGAGTAACGTTAAATAAATAATAAAAAACTATATTAGGAACACTATTTAGGTTGTTCCATTGCACTTCACAATTAAGATACGAGTCGTATCGGGTTGATCCTTTATTAATCTTTAAATTTGTGTCGAGGCGTTACATCACATCACCGTTGAATGCTCGCTTTAATCAAAACAAGACAAAATTTGGTAAAAAGTGAATTGTTGTGTGTGGCCTAATATGTAAACTATCCATACAACCCCTGCTATCTCAAAGGGACTTTATAAGAAAAGGTAAAAAGTTTACAAAGTAAGCTTAAGTTATTCGGTTAGTGTATCTGAAGAAAACTCATCAAGTGGTGAAAGTGAGAATGCAATCACATAAACGGTGAAGCTTGAAGAAAAAAGTGAGATTATTGATGAAAATAATTTTTCTCTCGATGAAAAAGTAATTGAGAGTCAATTAAATGCCGGGACTCATCATAAGTCATATAGTGACACCTTTTTCCTGTGCAAGCATTGATTTTCATATTTCTTGCATAAATTCATCTTTTGGTAATGATAGCGATGATATATATATAAGCCAAGATTTTGATGTATTTTACCAATAATCACTTAAGTTGAAAAAATGAAACATTAAGATCATTTTTAAAATGAAAGTTATATAAGTGAATGATGAAAAATACTTTAATTTTCTTAAATAGTCCAACTTAAAAAGCTTGAGTTGATTAAAAATGGATGGATTGTGTGTTTCAAAATCTTCAATGAAAAATATTAATGATATTATGCTGAAAGAGAAAGGAGAGATTATTATACAAAGTGAGATACTCAAAGTTGACTTTCAAAAGAATTCTATAGAACTTGAACAAGCAAAATCTTTGAAAATTCATTTAATTTAAAGAATTAACATACTTGACAAAATTCTTTCACAACATGGTCAAGTCAAGGGTGACAAGTTCATAATTATCATTTTTAATCCAAAGGATAATATTAAAGAGAAAGTGAAATAAACTTGTGCGACTACATTTTGCAGTAAAAGCACTATTAAGAAACATACTTCTAAAGAAAAATAAAAAAAAAGGATGCATTTATGTCTTTATCAAGAAAAGTACCTTTGGTTTATCTTGTTGTGGTAAAGATAATCAATTAACTCATTCTTTCTATAAGATAGAAAATCTTGAGAGTCTTTGTGAAACTGAAATCGATACCATATCAAAAGAAATATATACATTTTTTACTCCTTGAAAATTGAAGGGGTATTCAATTTAAAATTGTCATTGGTTATTGGTTATAGGTCCCAGATTTGATACTAAGAGACATTTTGTGGAGAGAAGAGATCTTATTAAAAACTTGAGGGTTGAGATAGCAAATTTGACGAGAAAAATTAACAATGTGTTCAATCATGTAGAAAATAGAGAAGAGAGGTTGGTGAGAAATCGTTCTCCATTTCATGGGAAGAAATTAATTCCTAAAGTTTATATAAGAAATAAAGTGACGAGTGAGACAAGATTATGAAGTTGAAATTTGTGAAAGAGAATAGATATGTTGTGTTTGTGCCTCCTAAAGATCCTTGAGACACCCAATCCCACTCTACCTAGAAAAGTAGATTTAATAGGTTGCCTAGGGTTCTTGTTGGTTGATAGATTCCCTCATAGGTATTTATTTTGATTTATGGGATCATGTTTGAGTGAGATCTTGATTTGGTATATCATAATCATTTTTCAAACTTTTGGTGAACAATTTTTCATGTATTCTACATTCTTATTCTTATCGTATTATATGTGTACATATTTATGTCCTTAGGAAAGAACTAAATTTTGAGTTTAATTTTTTTTATCTTTAATTAATAACCATACTCTATATAATTCATTTTATGAATTTATTGAAAATATGAATTTTATAGGCATGATGAAAAATTATCATAATTTTAATGTTATGTAAGAATTCAGATGAAAAATCATGATTGAGTATCTTGATAAATCTATGGTATTGATTATTGACTACACTTGCACATCTATTTTTTGGGGGATAAATGAGACCTCCATATGCCTTGTATGATTTCTTGATTTAAAACAATGATTGAATCCCTAGATTGAAAAGAATTGTGAAATGTATATATTTTGATGGAGTTAAATAATGGTATGTTTTAAAAACAGAAAATAGATATCATTGGTGAAATAATGTTGATTTGAGTTTAAGTATCATCAATAGGTTTCTACCAAAGTGTGTGTGAAAGCCATTGTGGTAAAATCCAACGTAATGATGGAAAGAGCCAAAGCCAAGTGCTAGAAAAATCAAGCCCGAAAAACAAAACAGGACTTTGCTATTCAAAAGAATGTGAAAAATTAGTTTTGTCATATTCTTTTTTTTATAATGTCTCATACCTTCTTCAACACCTTTTTTCACTCCGGCCTTAATTGATCCAGTCATCCTTATTATCTCTCCTATTGTTCCGGTTATTTGTGAATATGATTCCGTACATGTAAATGATGAGGATGATGATTTTGTAAATGATGGTGATGTGGTTGGTTATGATGATGATGAGGTGACTCAGATGGATGGGTCTTTATCTAATGGGATTTAGGACTTAGCATCTTAATTTCCTATTCTTTTTAGTGGAGGAGCGTAGTGGTGCATCTTGTGATTCTTTATACTCATTTTATGTTTTGGATTTATCATGGAATTGTTTCTGAATTATGCTGATATACGTAACCCTTACATGCTTTTGCTTTACATTCCATTGCATGCTATTAGATATTTATGGTTATTGATATATCATTCTTATGATATATCTCATGTTCTGTTGGTTATTATCTCATCTTTCCCCATGATTACCCCATGTTCCATGATTTAGCATTTGTTATCACATAACGTTGTTAATGATCTAGCTTTTCATGACTTATGTCTCTCCCAGGATATATCTTTTGTCTTGTAATTATTTTGACATTATGTTTCCATGCTATTTATCATGTGAATGTTATTTATGTTGTCTTTATACCATGGTTTGATTATCTATTGTCAAAAAGGGGCAGAAAATGAAGAGTTGTGTTATAAAGTCAAGTTTTTAATAGGTTTGAACGCATCTCATGGTTATTTTTAATAGACTTACGATCCGATTATCATCAGTTACGCGTTAGAGATGAAGACATTTCGAGATATGCTTTTTAAACACGCTATGGACATTTTGAATTTACCATAATGTCATTTGGATTGAAAAATGCACCAGCTGCCTTTATGGATCTAATGCATAGGATTTTTATACCTTTTCTTGACCAGTTTGTTATTATTTTCATTGACGATATTCTCGTATATTCTCAAAATCTGATAGAACATGCCCAACATTTGAAAGCGGTCTTAGGTACTCTTAGAAACCATTGGTTATATGCGAAAAAGAGAAATTGTGCCTTCTCAGTGAAGGAAATCAAATTCTTAGGACATGTGATTTCTTAAAATTGAATCCAAGTCGATCTAGCTAAAATTTCAGCTATTTTGGAGTGGAAAACTCTTACCAATATTACTAAAATAAAAAGTATTCAAGGATTAGGGGGATATTATCGTCGCTTTACCGAAGGATTTTCATGCATTATTCTTCCCCTTTCAAAACTAACTAGGAAGGAAGTTCCATTTGTGTGGACTGAATAATATAACCAATCATTCTAAATATTGAAGGACAAATTAATTACTTCTCCTATCCTCACTATTCCTTCTAGTGACGTAAGTTATGATGTGTACACCGATTCTTCATTAAAAGGACTAGGATGTGTGTTAATGCAAAATGAGAAAGTGATAGAATACATGTCACAACAACTCAAGACTCGTGTACGTAACTATCCGGTCCATGATCTAGAACTAGCAGTCGTAGTTTTTCCATTAAGAATTTGGCGTTGTTACCTTTATGGTGTAAATTTTCAAGTCTTTTCGGATCAGAAAAGTTGGAAATATATCTTTACCCAGAAGGACTTGAACATAAGACAACGATGTTGGATAGATTTTTTGAAAGATTATCGATTTAAACTCAATTACCATCATGGTAAAGGTAATGTAGAAATCTAATAGGAAGACTTCATTTCCTAATTTCCTACGATACTACTGCTATCATAGAGCAATATGATCTACTGTTACTTAATCCTTGTGCGAAACTGTTTAACATTATCGCTTGTCCCGAATTGAGAAAAAAAATATTAGTTCAACAAGCCCAAGATTTTTTTGTAGAAAACTTTTTGAACAAGAATTAAGATTTTTTCTACGATAAAGAAATCGAACTATGATTTAAAAATAGATTGTATGTACCTAACGATGTATCTCTTCGAGAAGAAGTATTGCAAGAAGCTCATCGTTCGAAATTTATGATACACCGAAAGCTAAAAAATGTACCATGATTTGAATAAGCAATATTGGTGGCCAAACATGAGAAATGATATCGAGAATTTTATAAGGAAATGTCTTACTTGTCAATAAGTAAAAATATAACACCAACGCCCCGGTGGACTTCTTCAACCCTTACTATTCCCTTATGGAAATGGGATCATATTACCATGAATTTTATCAATGGACTACCTCGTATGTCCCAAGAATATAATTCAATTTGGGTCATAATAGATTGACTTACAAAATCTGCCCATTTTCTTCCCTTAAAGACCACCGATTCATTCCAAAAACTTAAGAAGCTCTATATTTGAGAAATTATTTGATTACATGGAATTCCTTTATCCATTTTATCGGATAGATATTGTCGTTTTATAGGAAATTTTTGGCAAGCATTGCAAACTGTAATGGGTACTAAACATCGTTTAAGTACCGCATCCCACCCCCAAACGGATGGACAATCAGAACGTACAATTCAAGCCTTAGAAGATATGTTATGTGCTTGTACATTGGATATGTCTGATAACTGGAATGTATATTTACCTCTTGTTGAATTTTCATATAACACTAGTTACCAAGATAGTTTTAAATCTTCCCCATTTGAATATTTATACGGAAGACCTTGTAGATTACCTGAATGTTGTATAGTGTTAGGAGATAGTAAATAATTTGGTCCCGAGATAGTCCAAGAAATCGCTGAGGTAATACATCAGATTCGTGAGAAATTAAAGACGGCCCAAGATCGACAGAAAATTTATGCAGATCACAGCAAAAAACTCTTAGAATTTCAAGTGAATGATCAAGTGTTTATGAAAGTGTCTCCCCAAAAAGAAATTTTATGCTTCGAGAAGAGAGGAAAATTAGCCCCCAGTTATATTGGACTTTTCATAATTTCTAAAAGAATCGGCTCCGTAGCCTATCAATAAGAATTAGTTATGGAATTATCCAAAATCCATAACGTATTTCATGTATCACAGTTACATCAGTATATTTTAGATCCATCCCATACCTTTACATAGCAAAATGTTTCAGTCGAACCTAACCATTAGTTTGAAGTATATCCTATTCAAATTCAGGATCACCAAGTGACGTGTCTCAGAAAAAAGGACATTCCCTCAGTTAATTTGGGAACATTAGAATCAGCAAGAAGCTACATGGGAACCAGAACAAGCAATGAAGACTCAATACCCCGAATTTAACTCAAGGTAAAATTCAAGGACGATTTTTTTAGGTAGGTAGACTGTAAGAACCGGGAATTTTTTTCATCCCTAATTTACCTACGATCATGATTTAAACCCTCATAAAGTGGGTAAAATCAAAAGTCTTCTAAGAATAAAAAAGCTACACTTGAAAACCTACATTTTTGTTACACTGACTTATACCCCTTGAAGTATTAAATAATTACAAAAGAGCCCCTGAAAGTTTCAAAATAAGATAACTTGAGGTATATTTAAACCCTAACCCCATACTTTACATCAGATTAATCCTTTAGACCTTAGTTAACATAAAATTATAATTTCAAACCTAGACACTTTTTAAAATTACCAAAATACCCCTATACTTTACAAAAGGTACATTTTTTAGGCTATAAGAGTATGTATACAAACAAGTAAGGACCAAACTAAAAAAACTATTGATTTAGAGTTTAAACCCTACCCACATGGTGCTACACCTCAACACTAGAGCTTAAAACTAACATGAGAACACCATGAACCCATGTGCAATGAACTTACCTGACACACCCCAACCCAGTTACTTATAATTAAGTTTGAAAGTCAAAGTGAGTCAAACTATGATTAATTCAACCAAACCATAAACACAAGTTTTAATTTCAGAATCATCATTGTAAATCCATATAACTAAAAACCTTTTTACAACATCAGAGTAGTCATACTTATACAAACTTGCTTGAATGATAATTTATCTTAATTACATCATTTACATTTAAACAAAATCTTTGTTTCTCCCATTCCTGGCTAACCCAGCCCGACTTCCTAGATTTGGCAGTGACATTGCGTTACCTGAAAAATGTGAACATAGGAACCGTGAGCAAAATAGCCCAGTGAATGCATCACTACTATACTACTACATGATTTTAAATGTAATAAATCATGTCCATATATTCATATATTAACTTATCCAACTCATTAATAATGAATGACCAACTTTTTTGAATCATGATTCACATATCCTATCTAAATAGACAATTCTCCCCCATTCCTGGTCGAGGAGTAACCCCTTGTCATTAATAGACAAATCTCCCCCATTCCGGGTCGGGGAGTAACCTCCCATTTCAGTAAACCGAAATGAACAATTTCACATTCATAACATTATGATCATATTCTTAATAGTATACAAATACATCATTCGAGTGAGTACACTCACCTTGGTTGACAACTATGTATTCACGTTTCCTTCTGGTGGAGCTGAAGTGGGTTGATTAGACCTTACACCTATCAATCCAACTAAATCAGTACTGAACCTCAATCTTAAATATTATCCTAACATAATTATGTAACTTTCCATGACTATACATCAACAATATAATTCCAATTAAGTCACATTCCATAAAACATAGGTAAAGAAAAAACAATGATATACATGTTTATAAAGTTACAGACTTTCAACCATAGAAAATACCTTATAAGTAATTTATAACCAATGTCAAGTAAACATGAAATTACATTTCTCAATGTATATAAACATGAAACATGTACTCAAAGTACCCTTTGTAAAGACGAAATACAAACATTCATTCAAGGGGTATCTAGTATGGCCTGAAATTATTGTCCTACATACTTAACCATCCTATATTCCTAAATTGTATAAATACAGGTGTCCAAACTTATCAATATGAAAACATATATGAATATAATTTCCAGTACAAGTGACGGTGTAATTTTTTAAGATTCCTAGAGAAAGTTATGACCATCTCTTTACAACAGAAGAAATCTGCCCTACAAGCTCCTCTATTCTTCCTTCAACTTCCAAGAAGTTTCATAATTTTTCTCCAGCATAACTTTCCATGATTTTAAACCACTTTTCAATAAACATAATTGTTGATGCAAAAAACTGGACCGAATCCCATTTTAATGATCACAGATAAATAGATGAAAGCAATCCAATCAAGCACATAAGAGACAAAGATTTTTAAAGTGGTTCGGCTATGAATAAAGCCTACGTCCACTGTTATTTTATTCCCAGGGGTTTACAATAGCACAATATGGTGTTTCTTGGTTCTCTCCTCCCTTTTGGCTAAGGGAATACATGTATTTATAGTGATGGGGGATAAAGAGATTCATTGTATGTAGACATTTATACATTATGTCTACATTCAACGAATCTAACTGTTGAATTGCTTGGTATGCTATGTGTTGTTATCTATAGTATAAATGTACATTAATGCTCATTAAATGCGTAGTTATCCTTTGATCTTCTTGGTTGGTATGCCGACCAACTCTCCTCGGGTGCCAACTAATACTCCTCAGGTGCCGACCAACTCTCCTTGGGTACCGACCAACTCTCCTCGGGTGCCGACTAACACTCCTCGGGTGCCGACCAACTCTCCTCGAATGCCGACCAACTCTCCTCGGTGTTGAATATTGCCACGGAGGATGACATGTATCCTTTTTCTGATTGGTCCTCGTAGATGGAGAATTTTTGCGTTAACAATAATGAATAGTGCAGAATTAAAGTTTCATAAGTTTTGGACTTCATTTTCTACCTCAAAAGATTGACCAAACTTAGGGCATACCGAAATGAAATATACAAACAGGAACTATATACCAACTTGCAATCATCACCAAGGCCTAACCACAAGGAGTTAAATTCCAATTCTCGGATATGATATGAATATATGAGTATAATTTCATATCCAATTGGAATTTTTCAATTCCAGTAATCACACAAAGAGATATGCAGATTTGAATACAAGGGGTTTCAATACAAAGCAATATGACATATAAACACCACTTATCTCACATATGAACCAATACATGTTATCACAATGAATAATGGAATTTTAATCAATAATTCATGATTTATATACTTTGAAATAAGTATAATAAAAGATTTCAACAATATTAACACATAATTTTACCTTGAAAATACCTTAAGGATTTTGTTGGAATTTTTCTTAGCTTTTCCTTATAATATTTCTTCCTTAACTTCTACTTTCTCTTTCCTTAAGCTTAAATCTCTCAAAACTAAACCTAGGGTTATATTTTCTGAATAAATAAGTTAGAGTGAGAGTTATAAGTCGTCCAAGGATGCCTCCCAATCCAACCAATCAAATTAAACCGTTTGGTTTAATAAAAGACAATTTATCACTTAAAGGGAATTGACAGATTTTCCCGTTGTTCGTAAATTTGACGTAACTTCTTACTCGTACATCCATTTGATGCACCGTTTATTGTGTTACAAACCTAACTCACATGTCTACAACTATCTAGTTTTTACCTCAAGTCAATTGTAATGTTATAAGGGTCAAAACTGGTCTCTAACAGGAACATTTCTACCGAAAACAACAAAATTTTACGTTTGTAATTAATTCGACATTTCATGATTTAGGAAAGTAGGATTAGACTAAACATAAGCACTTAATATTAGATATACTAATAACACATTATTAATATCACATAAGGTAAGCATGATTTAAATATAATTTATCATAATTATATTCAAGTTGTCACAACTCACCCCCTTTAGAAAATTTCGTCCCTGAAATTTAATATAAAGGTCACTTACCAAACAAATGGGGATATTGTTTCTTCATGCTATCCTCCATTTCCCAAGTTGGTTCTTTAACTCCATGGCTCATCCACATAACTTTAACTAAGTGAATAACTTTAATCCTCAATACCTGCTCCTTACGATCAATAATTTCCAATGGTTCCTCGATGTACGACGAGCCTTCCTTCAGTTCAATTGGTTGAGTTGTCAACTGATGAGATGGATCTGCCAAATACTTACGAAGCATCGATACGTGAAACACATCATGTAAATGGGATAAATCTGGAGGTAATGCTAATCTATAAGCCAGGGGCCCAATTCTTTCCAACACCTCATATGGTCCAATGTATCTTGGACTTAGTTTCCCCTTTTTCCCAAATCTCGTAACACCTTTCCACGGTAAAATACGCAGGAATACAAAATCTCCCTTCTGAAATTCCAATGGATACTTACTTTTATCTGCATAAAATTTCTGCCTATTTTGTGCCATCTTTATCCATTCCAGAATAATTTTGATCTTTTCAGTCGTCACATCTATTAATTCAGGACCCAATATTTTCCTTTCACCCACTTCATCCCAACACTAAGGCGTTCTACATCTCCTCCCATATAAAGATTCATAAGGAGCCATACCAATAGTCGACTGATAACTATTATTATATGAAAATTCCATCAATGTAAAATGATCATCCTAACTACCTTTGAAGTCAAATGCACAGGCTCGTAATATGTATTCTAATATTTGAATCGTCCTTTTTGATTGCCCATCATTTTGTGGATGAAACGCAATGCTGAACTTCAAACTTGTGCCCATGGCATTCTGGAGATGAGAAAAAAATTAGAAGTGAATGTTGGATCTCTATCTGATACAATTGACACTGGTGCCCCATGTAAACGGATAATCTCATCAACGTACATACGTGCATACTTGTCAACAGTGTAGGTGGTCTTAACTGGAAGAAAATGAGCTGACTTCGTCAATCGGTCTACAATCACCCAAATAGAATCATGCCCCTTTGGTGACCGGGGTAATCCTGTAACAAAGTCCATCGTTATATGCTCCCACTTCCATTCTGGAATAGGCAACGACTGTAATAATCCTGCCGGCTTCTGATGCTCCGCCTTTACTTGCTGGCATACTAAACATTTAACTACGAACTCTACAATCTCACGTTTCATATTATTCCACCAGTAATATTCTTTCAAATCTCTGTACATTTTGGTACCTCCCAGATGCATAGAGTAAATAGAACTATGTGCCTCTTCTAATATATCTTTCTTTAAGGGTGGATCATTCAGTACACAAATCCTATTTTTATAACACAACGATTCTTCATTCTTAATTTCAAAGTCACTCACTTTACCATCCATGACAACTTGGTTCTTCTTCTTAAGGAATGGATCACTAATCTGCAAATTTTGTATGAGTTCTACTAATAAAGGTCTCATTGTGACACGTGCTAATAATCCTCCACTTTTTGAAAACTTCAATTCAATCCCCATCGATGCCAAGTAAAGTTTATTTCCAACACGGGCACACCGTATTCAACCAAAAATCCCTGATGATTTTCGACTCAAAGCATCTGCTACTACATTAGCCTTCCCAGGGTGATGATGAATGGTACATTCATAGTCTTTAATCAGCTATATCCAACGCCTCTGTCTCAAATTCAATTCTTTCTGTGTAAACAAGTATTTCAAACTTTGATGATCAGTAAATATCTCATAAGTTTCTCCATACAAGTAATGTCTCCACAACTTTAAAGCAAAAACAACGGCTGCTAGCTCCAAATCGTGTGTAGGGTAATTTCATTCATGCGTCTTTAATTGTCTGGAAGCATATGTTATTACCTTCCCATTCTGCATAAGAACACATCATAACCCTTGAAATGAAGCGTCTGTATAGATCACAAAAGACTCATTCCCACATGCAATAGTAAGTATAGGGGCTGAAACCAACCGATTCTTTAATTCTTTAAAACTCCTCTCACATTCTTCATCCCATACAAACTTCACTTCTTTACGGGTCAACTTTGACAATGGTAATGCTATTGCTGAAAATCCCTTAATGAATCTGCGATAGTAACCTCCCAATCCTAGGAAACTCCTATTTTTTATCACATTCTTAGGACTCTCCCATTCAATGATTGCTTCCACCTTCTTTGGATCAACATATATCCCATTTCCTTAGACAACATGCCCTAAAAACACAATTTTATTCAACCAAAACTCACACTTGCTGAATTTAGCAAACAATTTCTTCTCTCTCAAAATCTGCAACACAAGTCTCAAATGTTTCTCATGTTCCTCCATGCTACGCGAGTAAATCAACACATCATCTATGAATACAATCACAAATGAATAAATGAAAGGGTGGAATACTCGGTTCATCAAGTCCATAAAAACTTCTGGAGCATTAGTCAATCCAAATGGCATTACCGAAAACTCATAGTGCCCATATCGTGTCCGAAAAGCTATTTTGGAAATATCACTATCCTTTACTTTCAATTGGTGGTAACCCGATCTCAAGTCAATCTTAGAAAATATTATGGCCCCCTGTAATTGGTCAAACAAATCATCGATACGAGGTAGAGGGTACTTGTTTCTAATGGCCACCTTATTCAATTGCTGATAATCAATACATAATCGCATTGTCCCATCTTTCTTTTTCACAAATAACACCGGGGCTCCCCATGGTGAAACACTAGGGCGAATGAAACCTCTGCTTATCAGATCTTGTAATTTCACTTTCAATTATTTCAACTCTGTCGGTGCCATTCTATATGGAGCAAGGGAAATTGGACCAGTACCTGGAGTTAATTCAATGGAAAACTCTACTTCCCTATCGGGTGGCAATCCTGGCAATTCCTCTGGGAAGACATCAGAAAATTCTCTGACCACTGGTATATCTTGAATTTTAACTGTCTCTTTAATAGTATCAACAACATAATCTAAATACCCTGTACAACCTCTACTCAATGACTTTCTGCTCTTAATTATCGAGATAAGACAATTAGGGACAACATTCCTTTCTCCTATAAATTGGAACTCAGGTTCACTAGGCAGATGAAACGTAACTTATTTTCGAAAATAATCAATGGAAGCATGATAAGATGATAACCAATCCATCCCCAATATGATATCAAAATCCCAATTGGCCAACGGTATCAAATCAACATACAAACCTCGCTCACTCATTCGTAAGACACAATCTTTATAAACATGCTCAACCAGAATCACACTTTCCATTGGGGTAAAAATATATAAGGAACAATTGAGAAATGGATATGGTCTACCCAAATATGAAACAATATGTAATGCCACAAATGAATGCGTAGATCCAGTATCAATGAGTGCATATAAATCTTTGTTTGCAATAGAAAGTTCACCTGTAACCACTTCAGGTGTAGCATGGGCATCTTGCAATTTCATCGCAAACAGTCTTCCTCCTGCCTTCGATCCACTTGCTTGTCCTGTACCTCTTCCCTTGGTGGCACTGCCTGAAGAGGATCCTCTATGAGGCCCCACACTACTAACTGAAACCTCTCTTGATAACATAGGATAATTCTTTCTCAGATGGCCCTTCTGATGACGGTTGAAACACTCTATATTCAGTAGCTTTGGGAAATTTCTCTTTACATGACCCGATGTCCCATAAAAGAAACAAACATTCGGATCTCCTTGTGCTGAAACTCCTGAACCTCTTCCACCACTAGCTTAACCCCTTTGTAAACTACTTCCACCTCTACCCTGTTGGAATTTCTGCCCTCCAAACCTTGAATATTCAGTATCGCTACCCTTTTGATAGTTTGGATCGAATCTACTTCTCTTTACACCTCGTTGTCAATTCCCTCTCACGTCATTTTTTTACCAGCATGGCTTTGTTCACCAGGGCTGAATAATTAACAGTCTCTAAAGCCGACAATCGTGATTTAATGACTAACTCAAGTCCGTCGAGAAATCGATTGCAAATATCTTCCTCATTCTGTATAAACCTCGAAGCAAACCGAGATAAAGCTGCAAGTTTAGCTTCGTATTCTATAACTGTCATACTCCCCCGATTCAACATGAAATATTCCTTATCCTTTTGTTTTCGATACATTGGGGGAAAATACTTATCATACAAAGCTTTGACAAAAGCATCCCATGAGATCACATTCTCACCTCATAGAGTAATCAACAAATGTTTTGTGGCATCCCACCAATATTTAGCTTCTCCTTTCAGTATATACGTCGCCAAGGTCACTCATTGATTTTCAGGCATCCTCATCACCCCAAATATAAGTTCAATATCTTTAACCCAGACTTCTGCCTCTGCGGGATCAACTGCTCCTTCGAACGATGGTGGGTTCATCTTAATAAATTTCTCATGTGAAGTACTTCTTTCTTCCCGGTGTATCACCTCCTCAGCCCTAGCTAAGGCTTGTGCCTCTAGTTGCCTGGTCTGTTGTTCTTCCATCTGAGCCATAAGTCTAGCTTGCAGCTCTGCCATTAGAGTCATAGCATGTGCCATTTTTTGCATATCTGTCAGTTGTTCTGGCTCGGGTTCCACATTTATCTGAATAGGTTGCTCAACCTCCGCTTCAGCTGGAATATTTGAAGCCTCATCTTCGATTCTCACATTTACATTCCCTCGTTCCATTCTCTTATATCTGAAATGAATCAAAGGTATAACAGCATGCAGATATACATATATTTCCCAACATAATCGTTAGTATTAAATAAAATATATTTCTAACATTCACTGCCAAATCTAGACTCTTCTCACTCCAAAACCTCTAAAACATAGGCTCTGATACCAAAAGCTGACACACCCCAACCCAGTTACTTATAATTAAGTTTGAAAATCAAAGTGAGTCAAACCATGATTAATTCAACCAAACTATAAACACGAGTTTTAATTTCAGAATCATCATTGTAAATCCATATAGCTGAAAACCTTTTTACAACATCAGAGTAGTCATACGTATACAAACTTTCTTGAATGATAATTTAACTTAATTACATCATTTACATTTAAACAAAATATTTTTTTCTCCAATTCCTGACTAACCCAACCCGACTTCCTAGATTTGGCAGTGACATCGCGTTACCTGAAAAATGTGAACATAGGAACCGTGAGCAAAATAGCCCAGTGAATGCATCACTAATATACTACTATATGAATTTAAATGCAATAAATCATGTCCATATAGTTATATATTAACTTATCTGGCTCATTCATAATGAATGACTAACTTTTTCGAATCATGATTCACATATCCTGTCTAAATAGACAATTCTCCCCCATTCTTGGTCGATGAGTTCCTTGTCATTAACAGACAAATCTCCCCCATTCCGGATTGGGGAGTAACCTCCCATTTCGGTAAATCAAAATGAACAATTTCACATTCATAATATTATGATCATATTCGTAATAGTATACAAATACATCATTCCAGTGAGTACACTCACCTTGGTTGACAACTATGTATTCACGTTTCCTTCTGGTGGAGCTGAACTGGGTTGATTAGACCTTACACCTGTGAATCCAACTAAATCAGTACTGAACCTCAATCATAAATATTATCCTAACATAATTATGTAACTTTCCATGACTATACATCAACAATATAATTTCAATTAAGTCACATTCCATAAAACATAGGTAAAGGCAAAACAATGATATACATGTTGATAAAGTTACAGACATTCAACCGTAGGAAATACCTTATAAGTAATTTATAACCAATGTCAAGTAAACATTAAATTATATTTCTCAATGTATATACACATGAAACATGTACTCAAAGTACCCTTTGTAAAGACGAAATACAAACATTCATTCAAGGGGTATCCAGTATGGCCTGAAATTATTGTCCTACATACTTAACCATCCTATATTCCTAAATTGTATAAATACATGTGTCCAACCTTATCAATATGAAAACATATATGAATATACTTTCCAGTACAAGTGACGGTGTAATTTTTCAAGATTCCTAGAGAAAGTTATGACCATCTCTTTACAACACAAGAAATCTGCCCTACAAGCTCCTCTATTCTTCCTTCAACTTCCAAGAATTTTCATAATTTTTCTCCAGCATAACTTTCCATGATTTTAAACATCTTTTCAATAAACATAATGAATAGTGTAGAATTAAAGTTTCATAAGTTTTTGACTTCATTTTCTACCTCAAAAGATTGACCAAACTTAGGGCATACCGAAATGAAATATACAAACAGGAACTATATACCAACTTGCAATCATCACCAAGGCCTAACCACAAGGAGTTAAATTCCAATTCTCGGATATGATATGAATATATGAGTATACGTTCATATAATTGTAATTTCTCAATTCCAGTAATCACAGAAAGAGATATGCAGATTTGAATACAAGGGGTTTCAATACAAAGCAATATGACATATAAACACGACTTATCTCACATATGAACCAATACATGTTATCACAAAGAATAATGGAATTTTAATCAATAATTCACGATTTATATTATTTGAAATAAGTATAATAAAATATTACAACAATATTAACACATAATTTTACCTTGAAAATACCTTAAGGACTTTGTTGGAATTTTTCCTAGCTTTTCCTTGTAATCTTTCTTCCTTAACTTCTACTTTCTCTTTCCTTAAGCTTAAATCTCTCAAAACTGAACCTAGGGTTATATTTGCTGAATAAATAAGTTAGAGGGAGAGTTCTAAGTCGACCAATGCTGCCTACCAAGCCAACCAATCAAATTTACCCATTTGGTTTAATAAAAGACAATTTACCACTTAAAGGGAATTGACAGATTTACCCGTTGTTCGTAAATTTGACCTAACTTCTTACTCGTACATCTGTTTGATGCACCGTTTATTGTGTTACAACCCTAACTCACTTGTCTACAACTATCTAGTTTTTACCTCAAGTCAATTGTAATGTTATAAGGGTCAAAACTAGTCTCTAACAGGAACATGTCTACCGAAAACAACAAAATTTTGTGTTTGTAATTAATTCGACATTTCATGATTTAGGAAAGTAGGATTAGACTAAACATAAGCACTTAATATTAGATATACTAATAACACATTCTTCATATAATATAGGGTAGGCATGATTTAAATATAATTTATCATAATTATATTCGGGTTGTCACATTCCTCATGAAAAAACTTCACTTAAACTGATTCAAATCCACCTCCCAAGGGCTCGAATCAAATATCCTCATGAAGTATTATAAATACCCCACGACCCTAGTAGTAAAAACTCAACCTACAGCCTAGTTGAAAATCTCAAAAAATTTCCCAAATTAGGTACCTTATGATTTTGGGCTTCATTTTTAGTTCTTTAAATTCTATTAGTTTTCTATGCAATTAATATATCTAGAACAATCCTAAAATGCAACCTTTTTTGTCTTGAATAGCCTAGGATAGCAAAAACAGGTAGAAACGTGATTAAAGCTTGAGTTTTAATGGTCAATCTCGATATAATGCATTGAAATGTGATTTGAAGCTACCTGTAACTTCATTATAATCAAAGGATCTCAAGTGTATTGGTTAAAAGCCATTAATGTTCATGCAGAATTCAAATCAATCAAAATTATATTTTGAACTCAAAAACTGAAAATCCAAAATTCTTCATGTATAATTCATATAAATCCTTGAAACCCAAACCAAACTATATATAGCAGAAACCAATCCAAGTTCATAATAACCTTGCCATACTATAGAAATCCACGAAGATCAAGTCAAATATTCAGAAAAACACAGTTTTGGAACTTAAGTTATACTGAATATCAGTCCACAAAACTTATATATTCAGATTCCTTATGAAAAATTAGGTTAGGCTTGTTAAGGAATTATCTCAAATGGTATAACAACAAAGGAGAAAACCAGTGTAAAAAACTGAAACCCTAAAAGGTCAAAATTGAGAGGTTGAAGATGAAGACTTTTTTAGAAAATATTGACCACGCGCATGAGGCATTGTAACACCCCGTAATTTTTTAGGATTTAATATTTAATTATTTTTGGGAGTTATAAAAATATTTAAATGGGAAACTTAAATTTATGATTTGGAGAATTTATTTTAGTGGGAAGAATTATTTATTATTGGGCGACTTTAAGTAAATTATTCGAATTAATGTGTGGCATTTTTTAGGTCAAAATTGGAGAATGTTATAAAGTATTTCGGATGACAATTTTGAGTGCGCGGTTGAGTCTGGATGGGTCGAGATAGTCAGAAAAGAGTAATCGGGGATAGTAATCGGGTCTCGGGATTTTTTTGAGCATAGCCGGGCCCACACGAGGTGATTCAGGCCCTTTTAATTAGTTCCATGTGGCCAAAAACGGGATTTGTAGTTTTAATCCTAATTGGAGAATTGTTGAACGACAGTTAACACAACTCAAAACCTAGGGTTTGAGAGAGACACGGAGGATACAATTCAAGAGGCAATTGGGTATCTTTTGGAGCCAAATCGAGGGACAAAGTGAGGGTTCGTCGTCAAACCATTCCTTACAACGAATCAGACTCTACGAACAATTCCAAGCAAGTGGTTAACTGTTGTGATTCTTAAATTGATGATAATCAATTCATATTATGGTGGGTGTAAACCAAAATCCATTTTTGGGTGGGTTATGGCATGAAATTGGGTTTTTATGAAATTGAACATATTGTGTGATTTAATAGTTCAATTGATATTATAGAAGCATTTAGTGTTAATTGGAATTAGAATTATAATAGAATACCCGTATTAGAGACGAATTGATTGGGATTGTGAAATCGATTTTTGGGTTAATGAATTTGATGATAAGGTATAAACTCGTTTTTGGAATTGATGATATGTCCTAGAACTTGATTATGTTAATATGGTTAGAGGATGATCATGATCTGTTTTAGATGTGAATATATGATGCAATGATAAATTAAGACTAGAAAATTAGAGAATTGAAAGCTTGGAAATTAGTTAATGGAGGAAAACATAACCTCGGAGAAGATGACCACCTTCTGGATCGATCGATCGATCGGATCGACGCCTGTGGGTCGATCGATCGACCCTTCAGGGATTTCGACAATTTGGCTTGGAAAATTTATATGGGTTCGAATTTTGGATTAGATTTTCTTCCATATATTTAATAGATAAAATTTAAATATGAAACCTTGCTCCTAATAATTGTAAGGTGATATAATTGGGTTTAGGAGGGTGATAATTGTATGCCATGAGATGAAGGATTTTCGTGAAATAATTCGTAAGTATTGATTTTGGACCGAGGAAAATGTTCAGGAATTGTAGTTGAGTAGTAATACATTATTAAAGGAATTTAGGTGTAATTAATTGGTTATGAGTCAAAATATAGAATTGGGTATTAATGATGGTACGGGCTAAGTGAGCGAGTCCGGGTATAATGGTTGGGCGACGCCAAGTGTTAAATTAATTAATGTGTAAATTAATTATATTAGAGTCGGACCATAGACTCGGATTTGTAATAAATTAATTGATGTGTTAATTAATTAAATTAGAGTCGAATCATGGACTTGGGAAATTATCATATAAATTAATGTGTAAAGTATTTATATTAGAGTCGGACCATAGACTCGGGGAAAATATTATATTAGTTAATGTGTGAATTAAATAAATTAGAGTCGGACCACAAAGTCTGGAAGATGATAAATTAATAAGTGAGAAAATTAATAAAGTTGAGTCGGGCCAAAGACTCTAGAAATTTCAGGCTAGTGTTATGGGTTTTGAGTACACGGTAAATTCGGCATTTATATTATATATATATACGGTGTAGTGATAGTATATATATGTCTATATATATGGTGTATTCTATTAAATATCAGTGACTAGATATTTATTTAATTTATATACTCTAGTTCAATCAAGGGAGGTTTCGCGATGTGGGTGAATCCCCTAGCTTGAGGAGTAGGGTGAGTATATCCCCAGGTCATAGCGTCTGGTATATGGGTGAGGGATTTATCTCACTTTCAGGGAAGGAATATGATCGCCTCCATTACGTTTATATTTTGGGCCAAGTTAGTGAGCGATTATAACTTGGGTAACTAGGTTATGTGAGCACACCTAGTGAGATAACACTTTAGAGGGAATCATCCAGTGAGGGTATACTAGGAGAGATGGATATACATATGATATATGTGTGGATGTTGTGGTAAAGGTACGTATATAATGGTAGTAAATATTATATGCGAGTAATAATACAGTGTGTGATGTAATTGTTTTATATAACTTGTGTCATAGTTATATGAGGTTATTTAAAGGAAATTAATGAAGTTAATTTTTGAGATAACTTACAACCCATGGATAATAATACTCGGTTTAGTGTGGAAAGGCAAGGGAGGATTACAAGGACTAGTTGGACGAGATAGTACAACTAGGTGGGGTTAAGGTAACCGTTAGGTGTGCACAATAGTGGAGGGGTGAGAATGTCCTGAAGAGAGTGTGACACTAACTTAAATATGAAGAGCATTCATGCATTTTAAACTACTGCAGTTAATTCACTTGCTAAATATTTTCAAAATGTTTTGGGTTCTAGCCCTTGCTATAAAACTATTTTCAAAACCTTTTAGGTGTCCAGCCACAGGGACGCCAGGATTGATATTCTATTCCAGGGACATGGAGCTGCGGCATATGTGGATTCTAGCAGGATCTTGGATTAGACGCTTCTTTCATTCTTTATTAGAGTAGGAATCATTTCTCTGTTTCAGTTTACTTAGGGCATGTCGACCAGACTTTTCAGTTACAGTTGTCAAATTTATTTATTCTATTGTTGGATATTTGTATTGGACTATTTACTTTGGTGGCCGATGGTTTATTCGGCAAGTAGTTAAAGTAATTATTCAGTTGTGTGAATGGTTTATATTTTCCACATATTATTGGTTGTTTAATTAAAAAGATAAAATTTGGCACTAGGTTTTTGGAATACTAGGTGGTTAGTAAGTCTTAAAACGGTTTTTGACAGTGATGCTAAGGATGAACAAACTGGGATTCCTGTTTTAATTTGGTATAGGACTGATCACCCAGTATTTTATTAGGCGGGGTGTCACAGATGGTATCAAAGCATCAGGTTCTAGTGTCCTTAGGATCTGTGCATCTTTTCACATTTTAGCTTAGCATTCTTTGATGTAGAACCCTATCATAGGATTGTTGTATTCTCATACGTATGCGCATTTACGTTATTCTGCCAAACACTTTATATTAGAGGGTGAACTCATATGTTTCAATTCTCATTTCACATGCCACCCAGGAGAGAGATAGCAGCTAGGGAAGCAGGGGTAGATGACACTAGGGAGGCTCATCAGGAGCCAGGGTTACCGCAGTAACTGCCAGAGATGATCTCATCTGCACAGGTAATTGAATCAGTAGCCCAGGCAGTTCAAGCGAAGATGATCGCAATGGCAAGGTGCTTTCCATGAGATCAGCCACAGGCGTTAGTGGTACCGGATGTTCAGGTCCAACAGGGGCAGTCGGAGTGGCGGTAAGTACGAGAGGTCTTTCAAAAGGGCCACCCACCAGAGTTTCGAGGGGGTTCAGATATGGTGTTAGCATGTCAGTGGAAGAGTGATATCCAACATCACCTACGCATGGTAGATTGCAACAAGGTGTGGAAGCAAATTCTAGCGACTTTTAGGTTAGTGGGAGCGGTGCTTCTGTGGTGGGAGTCGATCACCAATATTGAGGAAAGGGATAAGTTGACTATTGCAAATTTTTGGGTTAGGTTCGACCGCCAGTATTTTCCGCCAGCAGTCGAGGTTGAAATGAGGAGAAAATTCAGTGAGGTGACTCAGGGGGACCGTTCAGTGGTCGACTACGAGGAAGAATTCACTCATTTGGAAAATTTTGTACCGGATGAGGTACGCGATGAAGAAAGAAAGAAGTCAAAGTTCATGGATGGGTTAGTCTGGAGGACCAGGCAACATTTGATTGGTAATCCCGCATTAGTAGCTTATACGGACGTCGTAAATGCAGCACTCCTGCACTGTTAGGAATATCACTTTCACATCAGAGGAAGCAAGAGGGGAGAGGAACCCAGCCAGTCGGATAAAGCGGGAGGGAACAATACCAGTGGGGTATCCCAACAGCAGATATGGGGACATCAGGGGAAGGATTCCCGATAGGGGAATCAGAACAAGCGATTTAGGTCTAAAGGCTATCGACAGGATGGCCAGGACTTTCGACAAGGCCAGCAAGGAAGGGATCAGTGGTAAGGTGAATTTATTAGGAGGTGTTTCATTTGTGGGGAAGCGGGACACGTGAAGAGAGATTGTATTAAGCGAGACAGGGGTCAACTATAGGATGAGGTCCTAAATGTACAACCACTACAACAAGTCGTGGGTGCATTCGGGCAGGGGGAAGCTATTCAGGAACCCGAGGATCAACCATTACATTTAGAGTATGGAGGTTATTATCTTTTTATCCTATGGGCATGGGGTATGTTTTGAGTGACAGTGAGGGTGTCGCAATATAAGAATTATTTTCACTAGAGTTCGCGGTTAAGTCGAATTTAGTGGGTGCGTTGGCTATAGCAGCCATGTTATTTATATATATTTCTGTGGGGTGGTGGATTTCTTTAGTGTTGGCCACGAGAGAGTGGGGGTGTAAACAGAGAGAAGGTTTGAATTATGCGAGTCGTTACTACTTTCGAGAGTTATGGAAGTAGGGTAGATAATTTATTTTATCGGCTGATTAGCGATGGATTTGAACTATTGTGAATAGTGGGGGTAAGTTTTGGTGTTCGCGATACCAGGGTATGAATGATTTTTACTAGTTACCACCTGAGAGGGTGTCTATCCTATATATAATATATATGTGTATATATGTTGTATTGTGTGGTGTGATAGACACATAGTGAGGTCTTATGTTCTCATATTTTACCCCGGTAAGTAAGGGAGTATACTGAAGTGAATCAGGGTGGTTAAATTTATTTTCGAGCAGGGAGAGATAGCTCCGGATTTATTTTGCACAAGAGCTAGTGATAGTAAGGGAGCGGTATTTTATGTTGTCTTTTGTAGCATAAGAGTAGGCGTGTATGCTTTTGTGTTAATAGACAAGTATTTTGGGGTACGTACTATGGACTGAGGGCCTAACGTATCTCAACGACCAACAATGTTAGGTAGTAGTGTATCGGGGGGGGGGGGGGGGGGGGGGGTTCCTTGTTTGGATTTCTCTTGCGAGACGTCCCACGCATGAAACTTAGCGCAACGTTGGAAGTGGGGAGATGTTTGGTCGTTAGTACATGGGTTGGGTACCCCAGTTATTATTCATGTAGGTGATATGACTACGGGTTGGAAGTTATATTACGGGTTACGGCTAGCATAGTCGGGTAAATTTCGTACGGTAAAGCAGAAGGATAGGGTGTATGGGCATCTGGGTTAATTAATGCAACTTTTATGCGGTCAAGCACGGGTACAGGGTGTATGGGGGCCCTGGTTAATTAAAATGCATATTTGTGTAATATATAGTTAGAAGCGGGAGAGATAGATATAGCGAGCTTAGAGGCACGGGACTAGAGAGTGTTATGCGAAGCTTGAAGCACTAGGCTTATCTTAATTTCGAGGACGAAATTCGTTTGTAAGGGGGAAGTATGTAACACCCCCTAATTTTGAGGATTTAATATTTAATTATTTTTGGGAGTTATAAAAATATTTAAATTGGAGAAACTTAAATTTATGATTTGGAGAATTTATTTGAACGGGAAGAATTATTTATTATTGGGCGACTTTAAGTAAATTATCTGAATTAATGTGTCGCATTTTTTCGGTCAAAATTGGAGAATGTTATAAAGTATTTAGGATGACAATTCTGAGTGCGCGGTTGAGTCCGGATGGGTCGAGATAGTCAGAAAGAGTAACCGGGGATAGTAATCGGATCTCGGGGTATTTTTGAGCATAGTCGGGCCCACACGGGGTGATTCGGGCCCTTTTAATTAGGCCCATGTGGCCAAAAACGGAATTTGTAGTTTTAATCCTAATTGGAGAAGTGTTGAACGACAGTTAACACAACTCAAAACCTAGGGTTTGAGAGAGACCCAGAGGAAACAATTCAAGAGGCAATTGGGGATCTTTTGGAGCCAAATCGAGGGACAAAGTGAGGGTTCGTTGTCAAACCATTCCTTACAACGGATCAGACCCTACGAACGATTCCAAGCAAGTGGTTCACTGTTATGATTCTTAAATTGATGATAATCAATTCATATTATGGTGGGTGTAAACCGAAATCCATTTTTGGGTGGGTTATGGCATGAAATTGGGTTTTTATGAAATTGAACATGTTGTGTGATTTAATAGTTCAATTGATATTATAGAAGCATTTAGTGTTAATTGGAATTAGAACTATAATAGAATACCCGTATTAGAGACGAATTGATTGGGATTGTGAAATCGATTTTTGGGTTAATGAATTTGATGATAAGGTAAAAACCCATTTTTGGAATTGATGATATTTCCTAGAACTTGATTATTTTAATATGGTTAGAGGATGATCATGATCTATTTTAGATGTGAATATATGATGCAATGATAAATTAAGACTGAAAAATTAGAGACTTGAAAGCTTGAAAGTTTGTTAATGGAGGAAAACCCAACCTCGAAGAAGATGACCACCTGCTCGATCGATCGATCGACCCTTCAGGGATTTCGGCAATTTGGCTTGGAAAATTTATATGGGTTAGAGTTTTGGATTAGATTTTCTTCCGTATATTTAATAGATAAAAATTAAATATGAAACCTTGCTCCTAACAATTATAAGGTGATATAATTGGGTTTAGGAGGGTGATAATTGTATGTCATGAGATGAACGAAATTCAGAAAATAATTCGTAAGTATTGATTTTGGACCGAGGAAAATGTTCAGGAATTGTAGTTGAGTAGTACTACATTATTAAAGGAATTTAAGTGTAATTAATTGGTTAAGGGGTGAAATATAGAATTGGGTATTAATGATGGTACGGGCCAAGTGAGTGAGTCCGGGTATAATGGTTGGGCGACACCAAGTGTTAAATTAATTAAATTATACTCGGACCATAGACTCGTATTTGTAATAAATTAATTGATGTGTTAATTAATTAAACTAGAGTCGAATCATAAACTCGGGCAATTATCATATAAATTAATATGTAAAGTATTTATATTAGAGTCGGACCATAGACTCGGGGAAAATATTATATTAGTTAATGTGTGAATTAAATAAATTAGAGTCGGACCATAGACTCCGAAAGATGATAAATTAATAAGTGAGAAAATTAACAAAGTTGAGTCGGGCCAGAGACTCGGGAAATTTCAGGTTAGTGTTACGAGTTTTGAGTACACGGTAAAGCCGGGGTTTATATTATATATATATGGTGTAGTGATAGTGTATATATGTGTATATATGGTGTGTGCTATTAAATATCAGTGACTAGATATTTATTTAATTTATATACTCTAGTGCTATTAAGGGAGGTTTCGCGATGTGGGTGAATCCCCTAGCTTGAGGAGTAGGGTGAGTATATCCCCAGGTCATAGGGTCCGGTATATGTGTGAGGGATTTATCTCACTTTCAGGGAAGGAATATGACCGCCTCCATTACGTTTATATTTTGGGCCAAGTTAGTGAGCGATTCCAACTTGGGTAACTAGGTTATGTGAGCACACCTAGTGAGATAGCACTTTAGAGGGAATCATATAGTGAGGGTATACTCGGAGGGATGTATATACATATGATATATGTGTGGATGTTGTGGGAAAGGTACGTATATAATGGCAGTAAATATTATATGTGGGTAATAATACACTGTGTGATGTAATTGTTTTATATAACTCGTGTCACAATTATATGATGTTATTTAAAGGAAATTAATTAAGTTAATTAGTGAGATAAATTACAACCCATGGATAATAATACTCAGTTTAGAGTGTAAAGGCAAGGGAGGATTATAAGGACTAGGCGAATGGGATAGTACAACTAGGTGGGGTTAAGGTAACCATTAGGTGTGCACAATAGTGGAGGGGTTAGAATGTCCTTAAGAGAGTGCGAGACTAACTTAAATATGAAGCGCATTCATGCATTTTAAATTACTGCAGTTAATTCACTTTCTAAATATTTTCAAAATGTTTTGGAATCTAACCCTTGCTATAAAACTATTTTCAAAACCTTTTAGGTGTCGAGCCACAGGGACGCCAGGATTGATATTCTATTCCAGGGACACGGAGTTGCGGCATATGTGGATTCTATCAGGAGCTTGGATTCGACGCTTCTTTCGTTCTTTTCTAGAGTAGGAATCATTTCTCAGTTTCAGTTACTTTGGGCATGTCGCCCAGGCTTTTCAGTCACAGTTGTCAGATATTTTTATTCTATTATTGGCTATTTGTATTGGACTATTTACTTTGGTGGCCGATGGTTTATTTGGCAAGTAGTTAAAGTAATCATTCAGTTGATTTTATTCAGTTGTGTGAATGGTTTATATTTTCCGCATGTTACTGGTTGTTTAATTAAAAAGATAAAATTTGGCACTAGATTTTTGGAATACTAGGTGGTCAGTAAGTCTTAAAAAGGTTTTTGACAGTGATGCTAAGGATGAACCAACTGGAATTCCTGTTTTAATTTAGTACATGACTGATCACCCGGTATTTTATTAGGCGGGGTATCACAGGCGTGTGGCCAATCAAGAATTTCTGATTTTTTTTTCCCAAAATTTTATTAAATTTTTCTGGTCAAAATGGTATAAGGTAAGGCCATGTTTGGATATTCCTAGCCCAAGTTATGTAAAAATAAGGTTTTAACTTAAGAAAACTTTTCCAAATTTACAAATTGGCCATTATCAACTTTTTCAACTTATGAATTTGATCTCCAAACTTTGTCTATATATACTCTAAAATATTTTAAGATAAATACTCTCTTACAAAAAAGTTCAATAATGATTTTAAATCGAGTATTTTAAAGTCCAAGATAATTACAAATAAACCCCCGAAACTTTGAAAGAGACATTTTTAATACAAAACTGACTAACTAAACATCAAATACTTATATACCCACACATTATATATAGAAAATCAAGCCCCGACTCTTCTAAATATCCTAGTGTGATATTAAGCCAACCGAATACCAAGAAAGTAGGTTTTTCCTACCATTTCAATAGTATTCTTTTCGTATTTAAAATACTGCTATTGATATCACTATGTGATAGCTCTTATTTACTCGTAATGTGTGCATTTTATTATACTGCCATACCACATATTTTGTTATGCATCAACGACATTTGAATTTATCACCAGTATTTAAACTTAATGAAAAGATCAATTTAAACCATTCTCATCTAATAATTGGTATCATGTTCCATGTTAATTTAGTTACCCTTGCACTCTTGTGCTAATTTACTATAAGCATCAGTATTAACTAGGGAATATACTGGTGTGTTATCCCATGTAACTTTCTGGTTGTCCTAATGGTCTTAGATGATTGAGAGACTTGCTTATTGCTACATATGTATGAGTGCCACTTTAATTGTGTGCATTGTGGGTTACCTTCCCAAAAGGTTTTGGGTTGATTACTTAATATAATAGTTTTAGTGATGGTTTAACTGATTCTATACCCTCTAGTCAGCTAGTAAGTATGGGATTATTAGTTCAAAGTCTTTGACCTTCTTTACATGATCCTAAATAAACTGGTAATGAACCTTATTTATGGAACGATCTAATAAGTATAGGATAATTAATTCCAACACTTTTAATGTTCTCTTTTAAGCTCATAAGTATGGAATTATCAGCTTATTATTGTTAAAGTTTCTAAAACATTGATTCTATAACACTCCAACTCTCATTTATGTTTATATACTTGTTATATAATTGGTAGAACCTACCTAGCATATTTATGTTAATTTTTTCCTTCTCTAGATGTGCTATGAGAAAGAGGATATTATCTCTTCCCTACTAGAGATAGAAACCAATCACCTATTTGCATATGTAACAGTATGGGCAAAGTTAAGCCAGATGGGAGAAAGGAGTGGTGCTTTTTAATTTTCTATATTATCATTTGTACTAAAAACATGTAACTCACCTCTCCTGTGGTTTATCCCTATGTAAACTTATTATTAATGAATAATGTTATGTTATTACGCCTTAGCTTTAATTCATGGCTTTATGTATACTTCTTGTTCATTCATACCAAAAAGCGAGATGTGATAGATTGATATCAGAGTTGGTTTTGTGTTGATTCACTATTTCATTGTCTTGTCATTATTCATTTGGTTTTGACT
Source organism: Sambucus nigra (assembly GCA_949130495.1). NCBI lineage: Eukaryota > Viridiplantae > Streptophyta > Magnoliopsida > Dipsacales > Adoxaceae > Sambucus > Sambucus nigra. Next base: position 452,471,620 of record OX422210.1, on the reverse strand, counting down.
ATTTCTTATTCTAAGAATGTTACAAAAAGTTTTTTATGCTCATAATTTTTATACTAGATCTGATCGATCTATTTACGAATTTTTAAGGGGTGTTATACGCCCTCCTTAGGTATCCATAAAGGATATTGTCCCTCATAGTTAGGTGGTGATCTCTGTATTGGTTGCTTAAACTCTCGAGGCCCTCAGAATAGACCTCAACGTTCAGAGTTAGGTCACAATCTCTATATTGGTCGCACACAATTATTAGGTCCTCAAAATATACCTTGGCCCTAAGATTTAGGCTGTGATCCACGTATTGGTCGCACGCGCTTATTAGGTCCTCATACTAGACCTTGTCCCTCAGAATTAGACTGTGATCTCTTTATTTTTTGTATACACTCTTTAGTTCCACAAAATTGTCCTTAGCCTTCAAAATTAGGTTGTGATGTTTGTATTTATTTCGCACACTTGTTAGGTCTCCAGAATTAGATCTTAGCCCTCAAAATTATTTTTCAATCACTATATTGGTCGCCATAATTCCCATAACACTCTTTAAGCCCCCAATATCAGGCCACATTCTTCATACGCCATAGGCTCTCAATACCAGGTCATAATCATTACCATCCCCTCTCTAGGACATTAAAATCATACCACAATCATCACACACACTTAAACCCCTTAGGCCCTCAATATTAGGCCTCAATTGTCACAAACTCTCCTAAGCACTCAAAATAAGTCTTTATTCCCTATAACACATTCACTAGGTCTTCAAAATCAGGTCATATCTCTCACTAATATACTTTTTATGCCCTCGAAATTAGGTCGCTAGTCTTCATCATAATGATCATATACACTCTAAATCCCCTATAATTAGGCTAGAACCCTCAGATACACCCCTTAGATCCTCAGAATAACACCTTTACCTTCAAGACAATCATAACTCAGTTGGCATCTTTGTAAAGCTCCAACAACTAATCCTCACCATAATTCAAAGGCATGAAACGAACTTATAGTTTGCAAGTTATGGCCAAAACCCCATTTATGCCCACCTAATGGCAGGACACCTCACCTGCATATAGGAACGTTGGGCTTTACTGCGTGAGCATGTCATACCAACATGTCAGCAGACAGGTCTAAAACCATGGCGGCTGGCAGGTCCCTAAGGAAGAATTATCATTTTCTTCTTTTAGGGTTTTCCAATCAAAGGAGACCCGTACTCCATTTGCACATACCTCAATTTCAATATGCAAACTACTATGAATTTAGCATAAATTATTTTCACGACATTCTTTTACATCACCTTGCCCACCTTTAACCACCATCATCACGTGACACCCCGTCTAATTAAACATCGGTTGATCAGGCCTTTATTAAATTAAAAAAGGTTTCACATATAGACCATTCATAGCCTCACTACCCAAAACTTTTTAATTACTAACCACCTACGTGAAATTAGACCGGTGCCAAATTTTATCTTTCTTTAAAACAGATAATGAACAATGCAGAAAATTAAATTAAACATTCATAATATACTAGAGTCAACTATGACAATATATAAATGAATAAGGGTTTGCCGAATAAACCATCGGCTAAAAATACAAAACCAAAATACTCCATAATAAAAAGAACAACAAGACTGAAAACTAACAATGGACAACATGTCCATACATGGAATGTGAAGTGAGATCCTACACTAGATCTGAATGAAAGAGTCGTCTAATCAAAACTTGTCAGCATCCACAATGCTACAATTCCGAGTCCCTGGAATGAAGTCACGCCTGACATCCATGTGACTGGACACCTAAAAATTTTTGAAAATATTTTATAGCAAGTGTTAGAACACAAAATGTTTTGAAAGTATTTAGCAAGCGTTTATTACATTAAAATTCAATTATTGATTACACATGTTCACGTACACTCTCTATTGAGTTTTCCTTGCCTCTCATCTATGGTGCACGCCTAACATTCTATACTTTACCCACCTAGTTATACTACCTAAGCTAACTAGACTAAAGTATCCATCTGAACTTATCTACACGCTAAGTTCCTGTACCGCCCATACAGTACATTAATTTATTAGCATTTTTCACATGTTGATTATTTCTCATGTAACATTTCACATATATTATATTACCATCATTATAATTAAGTCTCTCTCTACCTAATTTTCTTCTCATATATATATATATATATATATATATATATATATATAGAGAGAGAGAGAGAGAGAGAACATTTGCCAGCCTACTATCACTTGTAATTCGAATAATCACAAGGTATATATTTCACACACAATATCTCTATACTAATATAAAATACAATACAAGCATTTTTGTTTCCTCAATAAAAAGGCTATCCACGTATGCAAGCTTATGAAAGGTGAGTTTTCATCTTTCTTCATTGTTCATAACCGACATGTATTAGTCTAAAATAGTTTACAAGCAATTAAGAGCCTTAATAAAGGAGACTATCACGTAAGCTGCGTACCATTCAACTTAATTGACCATTCATCTTTGTACAGACTTAAGTGGCCATTCTTCTTCATATTCCAATTAGGGGTGTTAAAAAAAATCGCCCTACCCGAAAACCGAACCAAACCGGCCCGAACCGAACCGAAACCTCTAGATTTTTTTAGCCTGGTTCGGCCTAAGGTTTACGGATATAAAAAACCGACCATGTCGGTTCGGTTGTCGATTTATACGTGGGAAAAACCGACTCAAACCGAACCGACCCGAAACCAATGTATATATTAAAAAAAACTAAATAACTTATATTTTTATATCCAAAAACCATTACCCACCTATAAAAACCGACCCAAATCGAAAACCGCCTTTAAAAAAATCGGCCCAAATATGAAATCGTCGAAAACCGACACTAAACCGAACCGAACCGAAACCGCCGTGAACCGAAACCGACGGGTTTTTTATAGTCGGTTCGGTTTCGATCTGACCTTTTCCAAAACCGAACCGATCGGTTCGATTTGAATTAGGGTCCAAAATCGACCCGAACCGACTCGTGAACACCCCTAATCCCAATGGTTTTATTTTCCCTCTTCGACCTTTCCCCGTCTCTCTCTATATACTCGGAATCCGTTCCTTTCAATAGTCAAATTTCCTTGCTCACTTCCACCTAACCTTCCACATCTTTATTCTCCAATCTTTCTACACGCCCAATGAAGTTGAAGAGACCACATCTTTGAAGCTTTAGATGATTACTCTCTTCTTGAACGCCTCATTGACAATCATTTCACACGCCTATGTAAGAGATTTATGCAATAGAACCCAACAAAATTGTTAGATGATTTGTTGGGTTTGACGTATTAAGCAACACGTTTTGTTGATGATATTGTTGAAACCAAAAATTTTCTTTTTTATTTGGAGATAAAAAGTACAAGTGGGTATAAGCTTGAAAAATTGAAGGGGAGAAAGAAATTATCTGCCTCATATATGTATATAAGCTTTGGGTGTGTATTTGTGATGTATTGTATAAATATGTGTATAGAGTGTTATGTGTATATGTGTGTGTGTATGTGTGTATGTATGTGCGTATATATATATATATATATATATAGTGCTTAAAAAGAACATAGAGAAGAAAGGAAATGTGATGTGAGTGCTAAAGATTTGTGTGTCTTATTCATCTATGAATTTTTTTCATAACATTATTCCAAGGCTCTGTCAATTTAAAGAATAAGATAATGAACATGGGTTTGATTCAGCGGTGTCTTGGATATGAGCTTATTTGTCTTTGTGGAGATGGTGTTTGGTGTAGTGGGTGTTTGGTTTATTTCTCTCTCCTCTCTATTTGTCTGATTGAGATTAGAATGACAACGTAATGTTTATTGTTGTCAATTATAAGTGATGTTTTGTGATTGGATGATGGTTTGGTGATTACACGTGTTCGAGGTTCTCGAATACTCGAGAACTCTGTAGGATAGTTTGGAGCTTAGGGTGTTGGGACTGAGTGCCTTTATTTTGGCAGCCTGTTGCCAGGTTTCTTTTGTTACTATCCCTTTCTCTTCTTCTCTTATTTTAATATAGAGAAACCTTGCCTCTCATCTCTAATTGCAAAGCCTTCTCCGATCTCTTTACCTATCAAAACTACAGAAATGGAGAAAGAGGAACCTTCAACTTTGAATACGTGCCATTTATGCACCTAACAAAAGCGGTTGCATTTTAACAACTATGATCATCAAATGACGTAAAAAAGTATATTTTTGGAAACAACGAGTTACTTTTGATGATTCTTTTAATTGTTTTTATTATTTTCTAACTGAATGCTATAAAAGAGTTTGTGGGTATGCAGAAAATTGGTACTAATTAATTTCACGTGGGTCTCTTTATTAGAGCATCCACAATGGGGATACAAAATGCCAAGAGAATTTGTAAGTTTACAATCTGGAACGCCTACAGTGGTGGATATAATTGAACAAATTTTGTATCTCGATTTGTAGTGGTTCCGCAAAGATACAAATCGCTTGCTGAATTTGTAAAGGGTTCCTACGAACATCTGAAGTTCGTAGAAATTCCTACGAACAAATAAAGTTCGTAGGAAGGATAAATAATTATTTTTATCATATATTTGGGTTTTAACGAACAAATGTAGTCCGTATAAACTTCCTACGAACTAATGTTGTTCGCAGGAAATATTTTTATACTTCCTACGAACAACATTAGTTCGTAGGAAGTTATTTTGTCATTCCTCACTTCTCACCACTGCAGAGCATAGCAATAAGAAAAGGTAAAACTCCCTTTTCAATGTGTAAACTTACCTTTCGTACTCGTCCCCCAGTAAGGATGCTCTTACGTGTTTCCAAGGATGATATTTTTGTGGACGACCTGTCGGAGAGATGGAGCCCTATATTGAGAGAGGGTGTAACGATTTGGAGGTAATTAAGTTTCCCTAGGATTGCTCATCCCTCCCCTCTCTTTTGGTTAATCCCAATGCATCTTTCTGATTAATTCATAGTGATTCAGGCTTTTTTGACTGGATTTCATGGTTTTGTTGGTTTGTCTTGATGGATATGATGGTTTAGATTTTTTTTTTATTGGATTCATTATTTTTTGATTGAATCACGAGTTTCATATATAAACGAATCTATTGATTGGTTTTTAATGGGGGCACATTAGGGTTCCTTCATTTTGAAGTGATTTGTAGTCTATTATTATATTTTATATCAGAAATTTGTCATGTTCCGATATGCTTCTAATAAATTTTCATCAATAACATGTCATATATGTCATATTCAAGTTAAGTACGGGGTTGATGATGATCATCGTCTCTATTAATCATCATGAAACCGGGATTGCAGAATCACGAAGCTAAATTCCCTTCGCTATGGGATACCGCATGAGAGTTCATAGAGAAAATGGATCAAATGGGCTTAATGGTGATGGATCTTAATTGTTGATTGAATTAATGATTACGATCCAATGGTTTGGATCGTTTCACATGGGATGTTGCGTTTTCATTAGATTATTTGAGACTTTTTAAGTTTTTTTTACGACTATCAAGGGTTTCTTTTGCACACCGGTCGGATAAGATACATTTCACGGTTCAAATGTTTATCCGATCTTTGGAATCATTTGTCTGTTGTTGATTAATCACATGAATGGTCTTGGAATCGTGTGATTGTTTTATGGAGGATTAAGGGCATGGCTATCAACGCTCCTCAATTCTTGAGATCCAAAAATTCATTAAATGACAAAACTATCCTTAATGCTATAAAAAGAAAATCTTTCCATCTTTGTCCAATAATAAGGAAAAAACTGTTAACTTTAAAATTAATAAATACAAATTCTTTTTTAATCCAAATAAGAATATCCCCAAATGCAGATATGAAACGTCATAATTTTTTTTTTACTTGGCACGAATACGATCCAAATAAAAGCGACACGATATAATTTTTTTTATTTCAAACACGACCCAATGAAAGTTGGATACAACACGAAATATTTTTTGAACATAACAAGAACAAAATCGAATATTATTTTAATTTATTTACAAAAACAAAAACACGACCGAATAAAAAAAATGATTTCGTATTGTGTGGCATTTTAATTTGATCGTGTTTCTATTTTTGTAAAACAAATATTTCACAACATAATCAAATTAAAATCATGTTGTGAAATACTTTTTTTTGTGAAAACAAAAACACGGCCAAATTAAATTGACACACGATACGAAATCATTGTTTTTTTTATCAAAATGGGCAAGTTAAAGCGACACAACATGATTTTTTTTAACAAACACAGACACGATCCAATGTAATTTATGAAACACAAACATTACTTTCCATAACACTGTAATGGCAGTTTGTGATGAATTTATCAAAAAAAAAAAAAATCCTAATTTATTATGCAAAATTATCTAACATGAACGCGATCTAATTAAAATATAATTTTGCATTTTTTTGTTTTAAAATTCAAGAACAATATATTGGATTTTTTTTCGAACACAAATAATAATTTTTTTTAAAATTCAAGAACCATATATTGGATTTTTTCGCACTTTAATTGCATTTGTTTTGCATTTTTTTTGTTTTAAAATTCAAGAACTATATATTGGATTCTTTTTTTCGAACACAAATAATAATTTTTTCTGTTTTAAAATTCAGGAACCATAGTAAAAGTCGAAGTAAAACATAAACATCACACCACATTGGAACGTGTTTTTATTTGGTAAAAAAATAAAAAAAAATAGCATGTTGTGTTGATTTTACTTGGCCATATTGATAAAAAAAGATTTCGTATTGTGTCGCATTTTAATTGTGTTTGTGTTTAGTAAATTAAAATTATTATTTGTGTTTGGAAAAAAAATCCTGTTGTATCTCTTTTACTTGGCCGTATTTGTGTTTCGTAAAAAAAGATTTCGTATTGTATCGCATTTTTATTTGGTCGTGTTTCTATTTTTGTAAATAAATTAAAATAATATTTCGTGTCTCTTTTACTTGGACTGTATTCCTGTTAGGTTAAAAAAATATTTCGTGTTCGTTTAAGATAAAAAATAAGATTTCATATTATGTCACTTTTATTTTAGTTGTGTTTTTGTTAGATAAAAAATAAAATTTCATATCGTGTCATGTTGAATTTTAACTGGATCGTGTTCATATTTCGTAAAAAAATAATTAAGCACTAAAATATAAATAAATTAATGATTAAGTTGTTAATAATTGGTATTTAAATTTAAAAAAAATCTTTGCTTAAAATGTATTTAATTATTAAATGGGGTTTGATGTAAAGGATATAGGGTAAAGGGTAATATTGTCAATTGACAAAAAATTGGAGGGTTAGCAGAACTTTTGGAGCGTTTTTAGCTGTACCCAGGATTAATTCTATAACAGAATTTTAGCTTCACCTAAGAAGTTTGGGAGCATCATCATCAAGTGGATAATTCCATTTTTTCTGTTAATGATAAATGTATCAACAACGGGGATGAATTCTTGGCCATCATTTGGAAAGAATTTTACTCAATTTTCTTCAACAGCACCTTTAGTATATTCTACGTAAAATGGGTCCTTCTCAAGGCTAATTGCTAGGGTTTTCTTTTTCCATTTAACTCTTTTACATATTTGTTTTACTTTAATTTTAGTGTTTGGGGTAAACCGATTTATTTACAAAATTTTAATTTTTAATTTCTCATTAGCAGTTTTATTTTTTCAATTTATGAAGAGTAATACTATATATTGTTATTTATAACTATTTAAGACAGTGTAATGAGTCTGTCATATATTTCTACCTATTGTCACTATATGATTTTAGTTGTAATTTTACAGTTTTCTAATAACTACTGAATTATAGATGAGAAATGGGAGTGTTAATTGATTTCCTATTTTCGTTTAGCATCTTTGATGTGTTTGCAATTCCTCGACTATTTTTTCGATGGTAATGTATAACCCGTGCATCGCGTGGGTTTCCAACTAGTAATAATACACTTTACTATCATCTCCCTATATCACACATTAGGGATTATTGGCTCATAATCCTACCTCGATCACCAATAGTGATTTATAAATCTTGGCTCGGAATCACACGTCGATCACCAATATTAATGATATCTAGATTGGCTCGGAATCACACCTCGATCATCTAAACTATTGATCTATATTGGCTTGGAATCCTACCTTGATCACCAGTATTTATTTAGTATACTTTAGGCAATATCACAACCTATGTATTACTATACATAGACATGTGTTCACACGACCCGATCATACATGTTAGTATGTAGTATATTTCGCTCGTATACTCACCGTACTATTTACTTTACAATTTATCTCACTATCGTATAAATTCGAGTATTCACACAATTCTCATGTATTGGTCCAGATGTTCCCTCGACCCCAATACATTTCATATACGTTAGGTATTCATGCCGCCTAAGTATTAGTATGATAGTTATTCACACAATATAATTATTCCCACTTGTATGTAGTATATTTCTCTCGTATACTCATCGTACTATTTACTTTACGATTTCTCTCACTATCGTACTAATTCGAGTATTCAGTCAACTCTAAGGGCCCTAGTTACCCCTTTATAAATTTTAGAAGTTAAACCTAACTCGCCCTACTGGTCTACTTTATCAATTCAATTCCTAAACTCCCCGAAATTCATTATCTTTCTCTCGGATAATTTACGGCACAAAAATCAACCCAATTTTGTTCTCATCTTAATCCTCTCAATAAGACCAAGTCATACCCCCGTCATAAGCCTACTACAATATTTTTCCTCTCTCAATATTACAATACCAACGTCCTCAAAAATCTTACAACAATGATTTAGGTATTTAAGGCTAAAAGGGGAAATTTTCAATTTTTCTAGGTAACCTAATCGATTGGCCCCTGGCCGAATTAATTCATTTTTCTACAGATTCGTCTTCTCCAACACGAAAATACGTTTTTCACCATTTTCACCCACATAACTCTTATTATTCTTCACCAAACTCAAAACCAAGTGTGAAAAAGCTATTACTTAGGCTGTTTAATACAAGATTAAACTATTGAAGTAACTCCGAACTATTTTTTGAGGAAATTTTTTTCTTGAAAACAAAACAGATTAACACAAGATGTGTTTAATAAATGCATGAGATTTGTTCAAGGTTTTATAACATGTTTAGTAAATCAGTTTAAATCAATTAAACTCAGCACAACCACAAGAATGAGATGAGGAGAAGTAGAAATATTAAGGACAATGCGTTTTTAATGTGGTAAAACCTCACCCAACTGAGGAAACATCCACAGTGACTTCTAAGTCACAAACCGAAAATCCACTAAAATTAAATATACAAGTTATAAACTATTTAACACACATGCAAACTAATCAGACCTATACAAGTTTAGAAATGTACCCACTGGTTTGATTCTAACTTCTCTGCAGTTCTGATGTTGATTGTGGCTTTTCCAGTTTGCCAACTTCTCCACTTTGTTCCAGCCTTTACGTCGATTCTTGAAGATTCAAGATCTTATGGCCAACACTTATGTGTTGTAGTGTGTCAAGTGTTTGTGAAAGTGATCTAACACATGCATGCACACACGCACACTTATTTTATACAAACAGTCCTATAAAATTACAAATAAGATCTAAATGATGTTGTTTCAGTTTCTCTCTTCTTTAGAACCAAAAGACTTTATTTAACCTTTCAAATAATCCCGAAATCCAAGGCTACCTTTCTCAAAAGACGTTTCAAGGTCTTAATTAATTTCAGAGGATTTTGAAAATATTTTTGAAATTGAAAACCGCCAATTACCATTACAACTAGGTTGATAGTCTTATTTCATAAGAACTAGAAACTAAAAATGAATTTGTTGATTCTAAAGTTTTGAAAAAATATACAGAAAAGTAATCAACAAATGCGATTTCTCAAGATGAGAAACTCAAATGTGTAGATATATGTGTAATATGACATGCAATGATCAGATCTACTGTTTATATGATAGAGGAATGGAGATCTAACAAGTAATATCTAAGTTGGAAATAAGATCTCGAACCAAGAGGATAAAACACTTTAAACATCCTTCAAACCCCCACCAACAACACTCTCAAACACAAAGGAATAGTGTTTGGTATAAACTGTTTTGGATAAATATGTTTAGGGTTTCTCTCTCTCTGGTTTCTCACTTCTCTCTCTTCTCTCTCTCTCTCTCTCTCTCTCTCTCTCTCTCTCTCTCTCTCTCTCCCTCTATCCTCTCTCTATTTAAACGAACTGCCAAAAGTTCTCAATTGCTGAGGGTAAGCCTCCTTATATAGTAGGCTAGGAAGGATCGAGAAGGGCTACCCAAATCTAAGGCTGAGATTTGGTCTAAGGGAATTGACTATGATCCAATGGTGGAAGAAGAGCGATGATTTAAACGTACGCTAATTAGTCTAGAGAGGTTCAGAGGGATTGGGTTCAAATGCATGCAGAGCGTTGATAGAATTTATCCAAAGGCTGAGAAGGTGTACGAGTTATGAGTCTACCAACAAACACATATCAGACCGCTATAATGCTGACAGGTGTAAGGCCCAGATGAACTCACACACACGTGTTTTCAAAATAATTACACACGCCCCCTGAATTCTCAAGCGCATTTGGATTCTACCCAACCAAACATTCAGGTATGAAAACATAAAACCAGTAATTACAAAATGACCCCAAAATCTTTTTAAACCACATTTTAATTTCCAAAAAATCATTCAAAAATTCTTAAAAATTCCTAAACAATTATTAAAACCAATTTTAAATGGGATTAAACACACACAACCCTCACACAATCATTTTATGCAATATATATGTTATGAATGCAATCCTAATGTGTGTGGGTGATTGAGAATATACCTTTAAACAATCAATCAAGAGGAATAAAGAGTAGAGTCTGAGGCTTTTTGGAATCTAGGGAATGGACTCAATTTTATCACTATTTCCAAACTAGATGAGCACTTATACAATGTAGACTCAAGTGAGTCAAGAGTATAAGGTGCTTCAATCTATCCCTTTGGAAATATGAGATAAAATCTCATTTGAGTCATCTAGGAATCGTAGGGCTACAAAGAAATAAGGAAAAACCTATTCTTATACAAAAATTCTATTTACCCATTTCCTAGAAATAGAAAATTACATAACTCAATTAATTACAAACCAATACCCTAATAACATCTGTTGAATACAACTGTACATAAGCCTGCAAATAATCACTAAGATCAAGCTTATTAGAAATATGTACGAAAAAAATGAACTCATAGGACTCAAATTTCTCCCCCATTTTGTTTCAAATGGATAAAGGGAATATTACTTAAGTCATAGGAGTTTATTCAGCACACACCATTCCTATCGATTTTGGCAAAGCAATAAATCTATTGTAATCAAAAGGTTTGGTAAACATATCTACGAGTTGCAAATCAGTAGGAAGATAATTGATTTCTAATTCCTTAGTCTCAACTAATTCGCGTATAAAATGATGTCTAATTTTTATATGTTTTGTTCGCGAGTGTTGAACATGATTTTTAGAGATATTGATCGCACTTTGATTTATCATAATAGAGATGTAGTTGATCTTCTTGAATACCATAATCATATAGCATTTTCTTAAGCCAAAGTAATTGAGCACAACAACTACCAGCACCTATGTATTAGATTCAGCTGTTGACAATGAAGTGCACTTTTATTTCTCTCCATCCTACCAAATTATTACTGATATAGTAACACACTCCTGATGTCCTCTTACTATCATCAGTACACCCTTCCTAATCGGCATCAGTGTATCCTATTATAGTACTAGGAGTATCATTGGTGTACCAAAGACCTAAATTTAGAGTGTTTTTTATGTATTTAATAACTCTTTTAACACAAACTAAATGGCCCTCTTTAGGACTATTTTGATAACGGGCACACACACAAACTGCGTACATAATATCAGGACGAGAGGCAGTAAGGTTCCTATCATACTACGATATAGAGTTGGATCTATGGATTTACCATTCTCATCCTTGGATAATTTGGCCGTAGTACTCATGGGAGTTTTAGCATCTTTTGCACTTTCAAGCCCGAATTTTTTTACAATCTCTAAAGCATATTTAGATTGCAAAACAAATAAACCTTCTGAATTCTGTTTGACTTGAAGACCCAAGAAAAATTGTAACTCCCCCATAAGAGACATTTGAAATTCTCTATGCATAATTTCAGAAAAAGATTTAACTTCTGAAGGGGAAGTGGATCCAAAAATCATATCGTTGACATAGACTTGAGCTATAATGATATGTTTGTCAAAATGTTTGACAAAAAGGGTTTGATCATTTCCAGATATCTTAAAACCTTTGTCTAAGAGAAAGTTGGAAAGACTCTCATACCAGGCTATTGGCGCTTGTTTAAGACTATACAATGCCTTTTTAAGACGATAAACATGATTGGGATATTGAGGTTCGATGAACCCTTTGGGGGTCTCTTCAGTCAAGATTCCATTAAGAAATGTATATTTGACATCCATTTGGTAAAGTGTAAAATTCAAGTAACAAGCTATTGCAAAAAGAAGACGAAGAGATTTTAACCGAGTAACAGGGGCAAAAGTCTCGTTAAAATCTATTCCTTCAATTTGAGAGTATCATTGAGCAACTAATCTGACTTTGTTTATAATGATTATCCCACTTTCATCAGATTTATTTGTAAATATCCAACGTGTGCCAATAACCTTTTAATGATCAGGCCTGGGTATGAGATACCAAATATCATGAATAACAAATTGAAGAAGTTCTTCTTGCATGGCAGAAATCCAATGAGGGTCATTCAATGCCTCATTTACATTCTTTGGTTCCACAAGGGAAACAAAACATGCATAATGAGCATAGTTTCTTAATTGAGATCTTGTACGTGCAGGCTCACTAGGGTTACCAACAACGTTATCTATGGGATGATATTTAGAAACCCTGTTAGGTACTTTAGCTGTCTCAATTAGTAAAGAATCATCTACTTCTGGAGAGTCATTTTCGAAAACATTTTTAGACTCTTCCACAATAGTTGGTTCTATAGTCTTACTCTCAACAGTAGTGTCACTTACAATAATGTTTATGGATTCCATTAAGGTTTTTATGCAAATATTATAGACACGGTATGCTCTACTATCAGGAGAATATCCTAGAAAGATAGTTTTATCTCCACGAGTCTCAAATTTGGATAAGTGTTCTCTATCTTTGCAGACATAACACGTACAACCAAAGGTTCTAAGGTATTTAAGATTTGGCTTTTTCCCATACCATAGTTCGTAAGGAGTTTGTTTGGAATTCTTCCGAAGATAGACCCTATTGATGATGTGACAAGCAGTACGAATAGATTCTACCCAAAAATATTTAGGTAAGCACTTGGCATGAATCATAACACGTGCCATCTCTTGAAGAGTACGATTCTTTCTCTCAGCAATTCCATTTTGTTGAGAAGTCTTAGGAGCACTAAATTCATGTTTGTAACCATTATAGTCACAATACTCTATAATTCTAGTATCTATGAATTCTCCACCTCTATCACTACAAATTCTATTTACTTGAGTGTCCTTCTCATTTTTAATCTGAAGACGAATTTTTAAAAAAATTGGAAAGTATCAGACTTTTATTTTAAGAAGGTCACCCAAGTAAATCTGGTGAAGTCATCAACCATAACTAGAATGTAACTGTGTCCACAGAGACTAACAGTACGAGAAGGACCCATTATGTCCATATGGATGAGCTCCAAGGGTTTAGAGGTAAGGATATCTTTAACTTTCTTATGAGGTGCCTTAATAATTTTTCCTTCCTGACATAAACCGCATACAATATTAGAGATAGGTTTGATTTTTGGAATTCCTCTAACTATTTCTTGTAAAGACAATCTACTAAGTTTATCGTAATTTATGTGACCCATCCTATTATGCCATATTTCATTGTCATCCATTCTGGCAATGTTACATACCTCAGTACTAGTCTGGACAATACAACAATTGTCACGAGTCTTGAGTCCTATAAGAATGCATTCACCTTTTTCATTTCAAATTTTGCAATTATTCTTTGAAAAGGTGACAGTATGATTTGAGTCACAAAATTGCGAGATACTAAGTAGATTATCCTTAAGACCTTTTACTCGAAGAACTTTTTCAAGAACAGGCATTCCTTCTTCTTGGAGTGTTCCTTTACCAATGATTTGAGATGATACACCATCACCAAAAATGACATTTCCCCTAGCAAATCTGGTTTTGTTTAAAAGTTTTGTACCATCACCAGTCATGTGCTTTGAACATCCAGAGTCTAAATACCAACCAGAAGTGGTGTGTTCTGCTGTTAAAGCAGTAATCACAATGTTACACTTTATCTGGGGTATTATCTCATCTTTTCTAACCCAAATAGCTTTTGTTTTTATTTTGCGCATGCATGAGTTTGATTTTTATGGAAAATATGAGCATTTGGTTTAGGAAAGTTCCCAGTTGTCCTTCTTGGAAAGGTTCTTTTAGGTTTGGTCTTTCTTTTTCTATAGTTAGAGTTTTTGTGTGGTTGTCTAGGCAGGACATAATTGTTACGGCTTCTCCTAGAGTAGCTAAAGTTCTGGTATAGATGAGTATTACAAACAAGTTTTACTAAACACCTAGAGTAGCAACCTTCAAAATAATGACGTACAGTATGAGCATTATAGATTGCTTGAAGAGGGAATCTCATTAGGAAAGTCTCTAAACATAGGTTTCATGGAATTTTGATGTTGAGACTTATTCCTAGGAAGTGAAGTTTCAAAAGAATAAACACTCTTCCTAATTGGGGGTAGATGTATTTAGCCTTAGGTTGACTATGACACTTATAGTAACTAGATTCCCCAATATCAAACTTTTGTTATTTTTCATCAAACTCATCTTTTAGGGAATGAAAGTCCGGGCAAGTTTCTATAAGTCTTTTACCTCCTGACACAAACTTGATTAATTCAAAGTTTTTAGTTTGTGTCTTTAAATTTGGGCAAAACCCTATTCCAGTTCGATCATCAGAATTGGTTTTTGAATCAACAACAAAATCATCAAAACAGTTGGAATTGTTTTCAAACTTAACAATTTTTTTGAAAACAGTTGATGTCTTTTCATTAGCTTGTTCTAATTCTAATAATGTCCCTTATATTTTTTCTCTAGAGTTTCATTTGTTTCAATTAAATTTTTCAATTTTTGATCAAAAATTTTGACTTCATTTTCATGAGTTAGACATTGGGTAGTATACTCTTCAGCGTTAAGTTTGACCATTAGAATAAGATCTTCTAGTTTCTTAGTGAGATCTTTCACAGTCTTCTCTAGTCTAGTGCTTTTCTTGAGAGTTTTGGAATAAAGTGTGTGAACATCAGGGAGGTCTTCAGTATCCGAATCACTAAGTGTAGTGTGTGAAGTTACCCCTAAGGATTTAATTCTTAAACTCACGCACACGTTGACATCATCATTATTACTTTCCCTTTGACTCACACACCCCATTGTAGAACTAGCAATATTCTCAGAAATTAAAGCATCTAAGCCAGTAGCAGCATGATTCATAACAACAGAAGTAGAGATATTATCATCATTCTCATACAACAGCGAATGCATATCATCATTATAGATTATCTTGGCAAATAAAGACATGCAAGGATAAAAAACATCACATGATTCAGGTTCCTCATTTTCAGAATCACTTAAATCATCCCATGTTTTGTAAATGTTGGCCCTGGCATGTTTATTGGTCGTGTTCAATTTAACTCTAGAGTCTTGTGCTATATGACCCAATTTTCCACATCTAAAGCATTCAATGTTCTTGAAGTCTTTGTTAGGTCTCGCATGAATGTCCTTGTGATGTTTGTCTTGACCTTTCTCATGAGGTTTGTAGTTAGACTGAGTTGGATAATTTGGCTTGCCTTATCTGTTTTCCATTTTATTTGTAAATTTGACAATTTTCTTAAACTGTTTTGACATCAAGGGAATTTGATTATCCAAACTATCTATATCACATTCCTCATCAGAGTTATTATTGTGAATAGTAAGCTCAAGTTTCATCAGCTTAGAGGAAAAAATCAAACTGGAAATAGTCTGTTTCTAATGGGACTGGGTCAATTGTTTCTTAAGTTCTAATTCCATTTCCACAATTCTCAGTTTACTACTGAGTAATTCAGGAGTGAGATTTTGATAAATCATTTCCTCAATAGCATATCTTTTGTTATCAAATTTTTGTGGTATTGATCTTAGAATTTTAGAGACAATTTCATGTCTATTATAAGTTACCCCATTAGCATGCAATTTGGTCACAATGTCAGTCAATTTCATGTAAAATTCATTAAAAGATTCAGAGTCTAACATAATTAAAGAGTTATACTGTTGAACAAGCATCTGTGTTTTAGCAGCCTTAACTCTAGTGTCACCTTCATGTGCAGTAATCAGAGTATCCCAATCTTCCTTAGAAGTGGCACACGATGAGATCCTTTTGAACCCATGTTCATTTGTAGACATAAAAATGACATTATTTCCTTTGTTATTGTTTCGAGAAACTTGCTTCTCTTCTTGAGTGAATTCACTTAATACTTTCTTAATCCTACCATTACTTCCTTCAGTGGATGGTTTTGTAGGATAAGTATATCCATTTTCATTAATATCCCAGACATCATCTCCTAAGGTTCCTTGTATGAAAGAAACCATCCTTACTTTCCAGTAAGCAAAGTTGTTTCCATCAAAGAGAGGAGGTCGGGTCAAGTTACCAAATCTTTTATTTTTCTCGTCCATTGTTTGATTTTAAGAAAATAATTTCAGAGACACAAGATCTTTAAAGAAAAATTCCAAAGCTCTGATACCAATTGAAAAAGCTATTACTTAGGCCATTTAATACAAGATTATTGAAGTAACTCTGAACTGTTTTTTGAGGAAACTCTTTTCTTAAAAACAAAACAGATTAACACAAGATGTGTTTAATAAAACATGCATGAGATTTGTTCAAGATTTTATAACAGGCTTAGTAAATCAGTTTAAATCAATTAAACTCAGCACAACCATAACAGTGAGATGAGGAGATGTAGAAATATTAAGGACAAGGCATTTTTAACGTGGTAAAACCTCACCCAACTGAGAAAACATCCCAGTGACTTCTAAGTCACAAACAAAAAATCCACTAAAACAAAATATACAAGTTACAAACTATTTAACACACATGCAAAATAATCAGACCTATACAAGTTTAGAAATGTACCCACTGGTTTGATTCTAACTTCTCTGCAGTTTTGATGTTGATTGTGGCTTTCCCAGTTTACGAACTTCTCCACTTTGTTCCAGTCTTTACGTCGACTCTTGAAGATTCAAGATATTATGGCCAACACTTATGTTTTGTAGTGTGTCAAGTGTTTGTGAAAGTGATCTAACACATGCATGCGCGCACGCACACACACACACACACACACACACACACACACACTTATTTTATATAAATAGTCCTATCAAATTACATATCAAATCTAAATGATGTTGTTTTCAGTTTCTATCTTATTTAGAACCAAAAGACTTTATTTGACCTTCCAAATAATCCCGAAATCCAAGGCTACCTTGCTCGAAAGACGTTTCAAGGTCTTAATCAATTTTAGAGGGTTTTGAAAATATTTTTTAAATTAAAAACTGCCAATTGCGATTCCAACTAGGTCAATAGTCTTGTTTCATAAGAACTAGAAACAGAAAATGAATTTATTGATTCTAACGTTTTGAAAAACATTTACAGAATAGTAATCAATAAATGTGATTTCTCAAGATGAGAAACTAAAATGTGCAGATCTATGTGTAATATGACATGCAATGATCAGATCTACTGTTTATATGAAAGAGGAATAGAGATCTAATAAGTAATATCTAAGTTGGAAATAATATCTCAAACCAAGAGGATAAAACACTTTAAACAACCTTCAAACCCCCACCAACAACACTCTGAAAAACACAGGAATAGTGTTTGGTATAAACTATTTTGGAGAAATGTGTTTTGGGGTTGAAAACGAAGAGGGTTTGGACAATTTAGGGTTTCTCTCTTCTCTCTCTCTCCCCTCTCTCTATTTAGACGAACTGCTAAAAGTTCCCAAATGCTGAGGGTAAGCCTCCTTATATAGTAGGCTAGGAAGGATCGAGAAGGGCTACCCAAATCTAAGGCTGAGATTTGGTCTAAGGCAATTGACTATGATCCAACGATGGAAGAGCAACGATGATTTAAACGCGCGCTGATTTGTCTAGAGAGGTTCACAGGGATTGGGTTCAAATGCATGCAGAGCATTTATAGAACTGATCCAAAGGCTGAGAAGGTGTACGAGTTATGAGTCTACCAACAAACAGAGATCATACCGCTATAATGATGACTGGTGTAAGGCCCAGATGAACTCACAAACGCGTATTTTCAAAATAATTACACACGCACCCTGAATTCTAAAGCGCATTTGGATTCTACCCAACCAAACATTCAGGTTTGAAAACATAAAACTAGTAATTACTAAATAACCCCAAAATCTTTTTATAACACATTTTAATTTCCAAAAAATCATTTAAAAATTCTTAAAAATTACCAAACAATTATTAAAACAAATTTTAAATGGGATTAAACATACACAACTCTCACACAATCATTTTATGCAATATATATGTTATGAATGCAATCCTAATGTGTGTGGGTGATTGAGAATATACCTTTAAACAATCAATCAAGAGGAACAAAGAGTAGAGTCTGAGGCTTTTTGGAATCTAAGGAATGGACTCAATTTTGTTACTGTTTCCAAACTAGATGAGCACTTATACAATGTATACTCAAGTGAGTCAAGAGTATAAGGTGCTTTAAAGTGTCTTTAACCATTACTACATGCATTAGGAATAATTACAACATGATTTTTCACCAAATCAATACCATATCTAATCAAGAATGAATTAAACAATTATAATATCCAAAACCCTAGGTTTCCATGTTGATCCTCTATCATTCATCAAAACCCAAATTTAATTCGTGGATAATAACATAATCACTAATTTATTATTCTCTACTGATATCAACTTCGTTCTACATGCAATTCCTACCCAAACATGTAATTAAATCAATATTTTCTTCCAAGAATCATCAAAAATCAATATAATTGGAACCCTAGACACATGGGTATTATAACTTCATATTAATTTGCGATAAAAAAACTTTCCTCTATGCTTGTAGGGTCTGATTTCGTGGTTCAAGTGTTGGGTTGATTATTTTCTCCTCCAATCTTCCTTCCCAAGTTGTGTGTGGTGCAAGATCACCCTCAAAATTCCTCCAAGTCTCTTCCTTAGGCTTCACAATGATTCTCTTTGGGTATCCAATGGATTCTATGGGTTTTATTAACTCTAAACCCTACCCCCAAACCTTAAAATCTGATTTAGTGTTTGAAAATTCGTAGGTCACTTAACCTCTATTCGCCAAATGACCGAATCTCCCCTACGGACGTATGCATGTATATTATGTGTGTGTGTGTGTGTGTGTGTGTGTATATATATATATATTTATGTGTGTGTGTATATATATATATATATATATATTTGTGTGTGTGTGTATTACTTGATTATGTGAACATACCGTACTCATGGTGAATCTATCGATCGGTGTTTGTGTTGGAAGTTGCGGATGTGTACCATACGTCTAGCTGCTAACGCAAGACGGCGGGATGTCTTATATGTTGATAATGCATTCAGTCAGTCTAGACTTCATGATATGAGAGTTTAATGACCTGATCCATAGGTGGGGTTTGGTATAGGACCAACCGGCCCCATTCTCTTATGTGTATTGATTTAGTTTAAGTTTGTTAGGCGAGGGACTCCTACGAACTAACCGATAGAAGCACGAGAGTGTCCTTGAAGGAAGTTGTCTTCATATGTGATTCAATTATAATTATGAAGAATAAATAATTTATTTTAATGATAAACAACTTTTTATTGAGCCCTATGTCACTTTCACTATGTTGTTGTGAGTTAAGTGTACTTTATTTACGAGTGGAATTAGGGGGTATTATCTGGGTGTATTCTCACATGCATATTTAGATACATCTTTATTACACTTGTTAATATTTACGTATTCATTAGTCTAGTGATTGGATACTCTTAGTTTAGTAATTGCCTTAGGTTTAGGGACACTACACCAAATTGTTTTAAACACTTGGAAATGGCATTTGCATCGGTTCAAAACTGTTGCAAATTGTTGCGTTGCAAATTTTTTGCGACGGTTCCAAAACGTTGCAAAATGGTATTTACAATGGTTTAGTGCAAACAAATGTCTGTTTCGGATAACTGTTACCAAAAAATTGCAATGTTTTTTAACACTTACAAATGAAAATTTTGTAAGTGTTTATAATCGTTGCGGTTCATAACCATTGCAAAATTCAGTAAGCATTTTTGTTTTATAACGATTCTAAACACTTGCAAATGAAAAAATTTGTATTTTTGTAACGGTTCAAACACTTATAAAAACTAATATGTAAGGAAAAATTTTCCTTTTGTAAATGTTATGAACCGTTATATAAATTAAAATATTAAAAAAATAAAATTATCCACCACATGCCACCACCCTCACATAAAGCAAACAATAAAAATGTCAAGAACATAACAATTATATATAAAACTCTACAGGTTAACAATTTGATAAAAAGAAGTGGAATTCATTTACCTAATAATTTTAAACTACATTAGAACCCAAGAAAATACTTCATGATATATTCAACAATGAGGTATGGCGAGGTGAAGTAGTTCAAACACTTTCATACATTGCACCTATCCAAATTTCTATTATGAAATTATCCACCTCTTAACTAACATTTAGGTAAGTAATGACTTAATACGATTGATGATGGAATGTTAGCATGTTGTCTTAGTGCACGTTGATGCTAACACGAAGTTCCCTAGTCAATAAACACCTGGCAGGCACCAATGGTTGCAATCCTAGTGATGGATAAGAGTTGGGCCTGCCTTGGGAGTTACTAGTATAAGAAGTTGAAATCACTGGCCATCAAAAGGAGGGTATTGCCTCCCATAATACATTCTCACGTGATCCCTCTATCATGATATACCACCAAATACACCGATAAGGACATCTTTGGATAGTCAATATTTGCTTTTTCTAGCATTCCTAGTAACAGATCGTGTTTAGGGGATTTGTCGAATCACCTTTGGTACCTATTTTTGGTCAACAGAAGCAGCATCATTCGTAACAGTATCATGTATCACCTAATACAAAATACCTGGGGCCAGATATATAAGAGTAGATATCGACGACTGAAAACATATAACTTATCAAGAACATAGTTATTCCAAACTCTTCTTGGAGAAAGCTACCAATAAGGCATAAGCTACATAACTATCAACGCATATATCAACTAATAATTCTTGGGTAAATTGAAAGAAACTCCCTTGAACTATTATAGTAGTTGCATATACATCCTGAATTACTAATTTTGCAATAAAACATAAGAAATATTCCATTGATTCGTAAATTCCCCCATACTATTCACACATTAGTGACAAGTAAGGAGTATTTGCAATTTTTTCATAATTTGTGGAGTACTTTGCAACCCTATAGTGTTTTTTCATCGGATCATCAATTTAGGTTATTTTCTATAATTTTTTCATAGATTGCATGAGCACAAAGAGTACAAATACATCAATGTTTTGATTCACCCTCAAGAATACCAAATTAGATTAAAAAAAACTAGAGACATTTTTCAACATCCTCAAGAATACAAAATTAGATTAAAAAAACTAGAGACTTTTTTCAACATTTTTCCTATTTTATTTTGAATTAGTATAGTGTGGGGACCTAAATTATTAATTAGGTACAATTGAAGACTGGACGACCAATCCCAATAATATGTGGGGCACTCCCAACCCAACTCCTCAAAGATATCAGCACATGCATTTTTCATGTGTATTATACGAACATTTATCACGTCCATATTAATAAGCTTAGTCAGTAACCTACGATCTTGGACGAGATATTCAGGAGTCACCACACGATCCAATAAAAAGATGGGAGAGTTACTTAAACAACTCAACCACTACGATTTTATACCACGATAAGTATAACCCATAACCCAGGGCCAAGGGAGATGTAATTTCAAAACTTTGAGAGAACTTAATAAAATACAATGTCCTCTTTGTGGACATAAGCAATTTGCCAAACCACGTATATTCTTGTGTTGTGTGATTGGAATCTTATATTCATCAATTGATTTCTAAAATCCTTTTAATTGTGATTAATTTTGCACTCGCAATTGACGTCATCTATGGGAACAACTTTCCTTTCCACGAGACCAATATTCACAAAGAACAGCTACGATGTCTCACCAACCAAATAGTGAACCACAGCCTGGAGATGTGCGAGCAGATTTGGATCCACCGTTGATTAGGTCTGAGGTTCATCAAGATGAGAACCCAAGGTTCCGACCAGACTGACAGACTTTGGAGAAAAGCCATGGGCAGCCTAGACCTACTCAGATCTCATGCCTGGTTGATGCTTACTGTGATCATCCCGGGCGGTGCAGCGTTCGTTCTGGGGGGAAGGAGGAAGAACTCCATCGCGGTCTCTCACCCTTCTCTTCGAAAAGGTGCTTCAATCATCGAGATAAATGTAGAAGATAGAATATGAGCGTTCATCGAGATATTGATCGTTATTGGGGAACGACAATATATGTGGGATGAGACGCGAACAAGCATATTATATATGTGAATGCATGATAATTATGAAACTGAGGTATTTTGAGAAATATGGAAAATAAGATAAGTTGGAAAATTGAAAAATTGGACTCGAATCTTGGATTTCAATTCCGGATGCCTACGTAGCCTATAAAGGCATCAAAGCCCACGTAGTTCGAATGTAGAATATGGGTGAGGTTTATCCCATAGATTTGAATGGAATTTTATTATGTGTTTACGTGTAGAACATGTATTTTTGGTTTAAAAAAAGTATGATGGATAATGTCATTCGGAATTTACGAGTGTAATTCTCTTTTATTTGTTTTTGGGTTTTTTGTGGAAAATAAAACATGTACAATATACTAATAAGATCGTAGATGTTAATGTGTATAAATGAAACTAGAATATGAATCTAAAGTAATTTATGAAAAAAAATAAGAAATTAAAAGAGAAAGAGAAGGAGAAGGAATTGGACCTTCCTTGGAGCTCGAGCTTGGGTATTGGATGAACTCCCTTGAATGTTGATGAGAGAGAAAGATATTTGTCAAATTGGGTGTGAAAAGGATGGGTATTTAGGCTTGAATGGAATTTCTCATATGGAACTTCACTGATTTCGAGAGAATGTTGTTGAGATCACTGATGCTTATGGATTGCTGTCTGTCTTAGGAGTGAGGTCATGATCCTTATTTCTAGGGCAACAAGTGGGTGTCAATCAGCCTACCCAAGGGGTGCCTATCGACAGTTCACCCTTGACACTGTGCCGATAGGCAGGGTTCAGGACCTGGCAATTGGCAGCCTTGTGCGGACTTTTCTGGAAAAACGATCGTTGCGCACAAAAAGTTGATTCGAATCACGCACGGGGCATACCGTTAGAAAGTTATTTCAGAGGCCTTCGTGTAAAACCAGTAAATGCGGTGTGTGCTATCAATTTAAATTAATTCGTAAGTTTCCAAGTAAACATTATTTAATTAGAGTCTATTTTTAAACAAATTAATTCAGCACCTAAACATGTATCTATAAATCATTCAACCCATGCATGAAAAAATAAAGACGACCGATTCAGGAAAATACCCCTTTCGGATAAAACCTTTTATAAACACTATGAATAATTCACAAGACCTTTGACTTACACACAACTTGATAATAGCCCACAAGTGTTTAATGCACGGTGCCTTCAGCAAACCTTCAAAGATGCGAGAAATAGCAAAATACCCTCCAGGTGTCAGTTCGTCATCTTCAGTTCGTCCACACGCAAAAGGACTACGCTCGGTATCCACCGATCAAATATGAAGATGCTTTCTCCACAGAGGTTGAACAAAAGCAAAGCTGTGTTCTTGAACACCAAAATAATTCACCAAAGCATAGGGGAATTTTGTGAATTAAAAACAAAAAGGGATTAAACCCTAAAAGAAGAAGTCAAAAGGATTTTGGTCTTTCGCAGCTTTCTGTCTTTCAAAACGTTGGGACTTCTTAATGAAAAAGAAACCATTTAATGAGTATTTATACAAAAATGCGTCGCCTCGGTATATGAGCTTGTTCGAAAGAGATAAGGGTCTCACACGAACGACGTACAGATGTCGTTCAAACGATATCGCGCGACATCCATAAGTTGCTCGTACGAGATAAATATCTCTCTTGAATGACCTTGGCGTCAAAATTAAGGTACGCTTCAGGATTAGAAAAAATAATCATACTCAAATTTTGACGAAAAAGTCCGCTCCAACACTTAGAAAATATTTTGTAAAAATATCTGAAAAGATCTAAGTGGAAAGTTAAGGTATTAAAAACATAACCTTACCAAAGTAAACTTCGCGGAGTCTTTAAGATGAAGAACTTCATTAATTCGGATCCGTCTTTGATGTAGATTGCTTTTGAATGCTCTTCGATGGTGTAGCGGTATATGACATAATAAATTGATAACGGACTTATAAAAATATGTCCTTACAAATCTCCCTCTTTGTCTATGCTGGTACATACATAAAAATATCCTAAATATAAAAAACCTTAATGCCTATACAAATCTACCCTCCCATGAATAAATTTGAAAGATCTTAAACAGTTCTTCAAACATTGTTGATGCAAAAAACTGGACCGAATCCCATTTTTATGATCACTAATAAATAGATAAAAACAATCCAATCAAGCACATGATAGACAAAGATTTTTAAAGTGGTTCGACTATGAATAAAGCCTACGTCCACTGTTATTTTATTCCCATGGGTTTACAATAGCACCATAGGGTGTAGAGTGAGAAAAGAGGTGTATCTTGTGTATGGTGTTTCTAGGTTATCTCGGATCTCCTTCCTTTTGGCTAAGGGGATACATGTATTTATAGTGATGGGAGATAAAGAGATTCATTGTATGTAGACATTTATGTCTACATTCAATGAATCTAATTGTTGAATTTCTTGGTATGCTATGTGTTGTCATCTATTAATACAGTATAAATGTACATTAAGTCTCATTAAATGCGCTGACATCTTCATTAATGCACATTAAATGCATAGTTATCCTTTGATCTTCCTGTTTGGTATGCCGACCAACTCTCCTCGGGTGCCGACTGACTCTCCTCGGGTGCCGACCAACTCTCCTCGGGTGCCGACTAATACTCCTCGGGTGCCAACTAATTTTCCTCGGGTACTGACCACCTATCCTCGGGTGCCGACTAATACTCCTCGGGTGCCGACCAACTTTCCTCGGATGTGGAATATTACCACGTAGGATGACATGTGTCCTTTTCTGATTGGTCCTCGTAGATGGAGATTTTTTGCCTTAACAGAATCCCCCAATGCTCCATGCTTGATGGTTTACTTGAAAGGATGGAGTATTTATTCTGCAGTGTTGCTCGGTGCTCGTGAAATTCTTGATCTACCTTCTTGATTTGTTCAACATAAAGTGCATTATCTCCTGGACGACATATGATGCAGGCTGATCGATGGTTGCTAATCTTTCTTTTGAGGAACTCCGTGTGCTATATATCACCCTTGGGAATTTGGATGCAGCCATGCCATAGTATGTAGCTTGTCATAATCTTCAAGTATGTTGATTGGTTTGCTAGCCGACCAACTACCTCCTGTGCCGAGCAACTGAGTGCTAACTTCACGTGCTTGATTCTTCTGATTTAGGATCCTATGAATACTTTGTCGAGTAACATACTAGCTTTTGAACCCAACTCTTCAATATGATCAGTACCAAGCTAGTGGTGGACTTCGAAACATTTTCATACAACTTCTTCTTTAATGTTGGTCGGGACAGTAGTAGTAAAGATCTCAGTGCTGTAGATGTTGAATTTGACTTCTGAACTTCAATAGTATGTGCATAATAACTCTTGAATATGCCTCCTGAACTTCAATATACCTCCTGAACTTCAATATCAAAAATAATTCCTGAGCAAGAAAAACAACTCCTGAATGATGATTGGTCGGGGCCCCGACCGTGTGAGTTTGTGGAGTTGAATTTGATGCTCGACTGCATGATGTTAATGTGCCACCAAATGAACAAATATATCTGTAATAGAATCCCCCAAGTGTGGAATGTGAACTTTGAATGTTTTTTGCTTGATCGCTTTCACATACTCATACTTTGTTTAAATAAAATGTTTCCGACCAACTGTAGTTGACAGCTTCTTATTTACGACCAACCTTAGTTGGCATTTTTAGGAATAGATTTACTTCCTAACCAACCTTAGTTGGCATTTTTAGGAATAGATTTACTTCCTAACCAACCTTAGTTGGCTTTTTTAGGAATAGATTTACTTCCCAACCAACCTTAGTTGGCATTTTTAGGAATAGATTTACTTCCTAACCAACCTTAGTTGGCATTTTTAGGAATAGATTTACTTCCTAACCAATCTTAGTTGGCATTTTTAGGAATACATTTCCTAACCAACATAAGTTGGCATTTTTAGGAATAGTTTTACTTCCCGTAGGAATACATTTACTTCCTAACCAACATAAGTTGGCATTTTTAGGAATACATAGTTTTACTTCTCGTAGGAATACATTTACTTCCTAACTAACATAAGTTGGCATTTTTAGGAATACATAGTTTTACTTCCCGTAGGAATACATTTACTTCCTAACCAACATAAGTCGGCATTTTTAGGAATACATTTTTGATAATAAATGATAGAGACTTCCTTGGAGCTGACCAACGGAATGTTGGGAATAAGATATAATAAATGCTGGAGACATCCTTAGAGCTGACCAACAGATTGTTGGGAATAAGATAATATATGCTGGAGACATCCTTGGAGCTGACCAACAGATTGTTGGGAATAAGACAATATAAATGTTGGAGACCTCCTTGGAGCTGACCAACAGATTGTTCGGAATAAGATAATATAAATGTTGGAGACCTCCTTACTAAAATAAGAATAGAATATGCATCTAAATAGATATAAAGAATAATTAAAAATAATAAAATGCCTCGTTGATCTGTCGAGGTAGAATTATATAATGCCAAACAAGAATAAGATCTTCCAGAACATAAGAATATGGCCGAGAACGTTGTCAGGCCTGAATATAATTAAGAATTATCCAACCAACTATCCGTTGGGGGTGAAATACAACGAATGTTGTATTTCTCCTTAAAGCTGAATAAGTATCTTGTCGAGGCACAATTGCATAATACCGAATAAGAATAATATTTTCCAGAACATAAGAATATGGCCGAGAACTTTGCTCGGCCTGCATATAAATAAGAACTACCCCGACCAACTATCCGTTGGGGGTGACATATAATAAATGTTATAGTTCTCCTCGGAGCTGAATATGATAATAAGTATCTCGCCGAGTTCCATGTTGAGATGAATATAGAATATGAATCCCAAGGGATATATAGAATAATTTGTGCTTGAGCCGATATCTGGGCCTGAATATAAATAAGAATTGCCCCGACCAACTATCCATTGGGGGTGAAATATAATAAATGTTATAGTTCTCCTTGGAGCTGAATATGATAATAAGTATCTCGCCGAGTTCCATGTTGAGATGAATATAGAATATGAATCCCAAGGGATATATAGAATAATTTGTGCTTGAACCGATATCTGGGCCTGAATATAAGAATTGCCCCGACCAACTATCCGTTGGGGGTGAAATATAATAACTGTTGTAGCTTTTCCTCGAAGCTGAATATGATAATAAGTATTTCGTTGAGCTCCATTAAGAGATGAATATAGAATATGAATCCGAACGGATATATAGAATAATTCGTGCTTGAGCACAAATCAAAGCAATAATAAAATATATAGTTCCTTGCTGAGGTGAAATTTCATAATGCTGAGCAATGATAATAGTTTCCAGATTGTTTTCGAGCATTCGTCGGCGTTGAGTCTTGAACCTGTAAAAATTAATATCTTGCTCTACCATTTGTGTAGGCTGAATTGATTAGTCGTGAGAATAATTTACTCATCCAATCAATATATGATATGTATATACTTGAGAAATAAAAATATTAATTTCAAAAAATAAAATAATATATGTTGGCTCATATGTCGAGGCACAACTGCCTGATGTCGAGCAATACTACTTTTCCAGAGGTTTACGAGAGCTTTCATCGGGATTGAATCTCGTCCCTATGAAATTCTAATAATCTTCCCGAGTACCTGTCGAGACTAGAGAAAATAATTATTATCATGAGAAAAATTATTCAGCCAAACAATATGTGATGTGTATCAACATAAAATAATAAAAATTTCAAAATATGAAATAATATTTTTATGTCAAATGTGTGTGAGATGGACAAATTTTTATTAGATATGCATCATAAATAAGACGTAGAGTTTTTTGTAAAGTTATTTAATCTCCAACAACTAATCAGGTATAAGTTGTTGTTTGAAAATTATTTATCACTTGGTTTTAAAAATATTTTTGGGGTGATCACAAGTTAAAAAAAGACTTAAGCCCCTGTTTGTCCCCGAGCTGAACTCGTGTTTAAAGAAATATCTGGGGTGCTTCGCATTTTTCAATACCCCAAGATTCTACTGCTGCCGACAAACGGCATGTATGTTGCTGAACAACATTTAAGGATATCTCAAGTTATAGAATATATGGTGCCGACCAAGAAGCAAATGGTCCCCGACCAGCTGAGCAATTTCGCCGATCAACAAAAATGGTGCATTGACAGCACCGAACAACATTAGATGTCACCGACCAAAAAGTGGATGGTTGGATAGTTGCCGACCAGTAAATTGAACCCTCCGAACAAAACTGATGTGTCGCCGATCAAGAAGTAGATGATCGTCGACCTGCAATTGGTTCCATCGAGCTACAATAGGAGTCTCTGACCAACAATAAGATACCTCGTAGTTGGATAAAATTATTTCAACGTTGCTGATGGATCTTCACATCTTTTCTTCGACAAACAAAAATGGTTTGGTTAAGCTTCCCTTTAATAAAAGATGGCCCAAGATGATGCCGACCAACAATATGGATGGATGACCAGAATATCTCGAATCCTTAGATCAGAAAAATAACATTCGATGTAAAATTTAAGCATTAAGAATGTTAATTAAATGAATAATTATCTAATCCACTATATCATGTGATTACGATAAAGAAACCCCGTGATGTGATGAACGAGGGGCCAACATATCAAATTTGTGCCCAGAGTCTTGATATGGTCATGATTTGCTTTAATGATCCTCTTTTACAAGAGGTGGGTAATGATTTTTCTGGTGAGAGAAAATTATTTTTTATAGTGATCCCTTCCTATTCCCCATTTGCATAGATAAAAATATGCTGAATGATCGAAATTATTACCAAATTTATATCAAAATCAATCAATGAGACTTTATTGACCTAGATGGCATGCGAACCAAATTAAGTATATAGCTCATAAAAATGAATGCAGAGACTCAAACTTGAAGAGAGAGAAAATAGATCTGGGTCATGATTCCCATGAGAAAACTTTTTATTGTCTTTAACCTTTTTCCATTCTCTGATTAAAAATGTAATGGGAATTTGAATAGTCATCAAAGATCTTTCAAAAATTATTTCAAAATCAACAATGAAAATTATCAAATCTTATCATCGTCGTATATATTGGTATATGTAATCATTTAAAATATTGATTTCATGAGATAAAATTTTAACTTGAGAATCAAGCAAAAAGTTTTGATTTATGAAATCCACCGTTTCACAGATTTCTCAACAAGAATTAATTTAACAGTTATGATTTTGAAATCATGATAAGCAATTTTTGCAGATTTCATAAATAAAAATTGGACAACTAATTTATGTATATAAACATAAAAATCATGATTGAATCAACAGATGTGTGTATAATTGATTATACGTAGAGAAAATAAAAACTTATCTTTTGATGGAGAACAATGCTTGTAACACGTTCCCACAGACGGCGCCAATCTGTTGATGCAAAAAAACTGTACTGAATCCCGTTTTTATGATCACAGATAAATAGATAAAAACAATCCAATCAAGCACATGATAGACAAATATTTTTAAAGTGGTTCGGCTATGAATAAAGCCTACGTCCACTGTTATTTTATTCCCAGGGATTTACAATAGCACCATAGGGTGTAGAGAGAGAAAAGAGGTGTATCTTGTGTATGGTATTTCTAGGTTATCTCGAATCCCCTTCCTTTTGGCTAAGGGGATACATGTATTTATAGTGATGGGAGATAAATAGATTCATTGTATGTAGACATTTATGTCTACATTCAACGAATCTAATTGTTGAATTGCTTGGTATGCTATGTGTTGTCATCTATTAATACAATATAAATGTACATTAAGGCTCATTAAATGCGTTGCCATCTTCATTAATGCACATTAAATGCATAGTTATCCTTTGATCTTCCTGGTTGGTATGCCGACCAACTCTCCTCGGGTGCCGACTAACTCTCCTCGGGTGCCGACCAACTCTCCTCGGGTGCCGACTAATACTCCTCGGGTGCCAACTAATTTTCCTCGGTTACTGACCACCTCTCCTCCGGTGCCGACTAATACTCCTCGGGTGCCGACCAACTTTCCTCGAATGTCGAATATTGACACCTAGGATGACATGTGTCCTTTTCTGATTAGTCCTCGTAGATGGAGAATTTTTGCGTTAACAAACATCTTCATCAAATCTCAAAGCTTTTCTCATCAGGGTGTGCAACATAATGATCTTCAGTCTTTGTACCTACACACATGAGATAAAGCAAAATACCTTCGTGACACATCGAGTTTGAAATGATATAAGAATAAAGAAATCAATATAATCAAATCTCCCCCATAATGCAAAAACTCCCCCATAACATGATAATTCTTTCTCCCCATTTTTATGATATCCCCAAATAGGCAGATAAGAAGAAAAAATCAAAGCATAGAGTGTCGCGATAACATGCATAGCAAATATGAATCAAACTACACACATGCAAAGGAGTATCTCAAAAATATCCACAAACTATTTTTGGATTTTTTCAATTTTTCATACAAAAATAAGATACCAAAAATCACACCATGGATTTAAACTCAAACAACCAAGTCATGGAAATGGAATGTATGGGTGTGAACACATTTGATAGGTAAATCAACTCAATCAATCATATGTGCACGATGCATACGTGTACCCCTAACGAATGAACATCAAAAGTATCCTTAGGTGTAAAAATTTGTTGAATTTAGATGACATCGTCTTATACAAATCAACAAATCAAAGTCAAAGTGATTTCCACACCAATAACGTCCAAAACTATGTAGCGCTTTTTTAAGACTTTCAAGGACGTGCAAACCCGTTTTAATTCTCCGTCCAAACTCCCTCATATATATTTTCTTTTAGAGGTGTTAAACTAAATTCTCAAACTTTGGAGAATTGGTGCAAAAACCTAATTGGCCCATAATTGGCATGAATTTCTTTTTATTGCCTTTCATTTTTTTGGGCTCTTTTAAACCTATTTGGACCCCGGATAATAAAATTCCTCAATTTTCTAGGTCCAATTTAAACGACGACTTAATCACAAAGGATAAATGATACTCTTTTGTAGCCCTTCATCGTTTTAAACAAAGCACACAAACGACTCTTACATGCACAACTGTCTTATCAAGTTTTATCGCGCTTGGTTCGTTTTAAGGACAGGATTGAAGTGAAAACACCCAACCAACATGTGATAAGACAAGCACAATAATCAAACAAATCCGTGCATGTGTGCATTAAAGGAAATTATGAGTCAAACATGTAGGAAGTATCACTTAATGACATCTCAGTGACTCCAAACATTATAAAGCACATGGATGAATTGACCTATTATCTCAAAACACTATCAAATAGTCACATGAAAAATGGAATGATGTTGTGACTCGATCATCCTAAGTGTTTATCCATAAATGGTGCAAACAAAATACAAAAATCTTATTGGATTTTTCAAAAAATTTATCAAAATAAAATCTTTTTGCATTTTTCAAAAATAAAAATCTAATACAAAAAGTACATGACATTACACTAGCAAATATATATCGTGAAACCACAACTAGTGTATGACAAACATGAAAACACAATCATCTATATGATATGGCAAGAGAAGAATCATGTGCAAGCAAACAGGAATCAACTTGTCTAAAATCTAGTGCCTCTAAAAGTGATTTCCTAACCTAAATAGATGTGAAACGTCGTGCGGGGGATTTAGGAACCAAGGGAACACTAGACATAGACTTCCTAGGACATTTTCCAAGATCAAAATAAAAATGCCTAAGGTGACCTTTCCTACCACAATATGAACATGTGTAAACGGGTGGAACGACGCCTTTGGGTTGACCTTGTCTGACGTCCTTAGGAATGGTTGACCCTCTAAAACAAATAATGGTTTTGGCTTTAGCACTAGAAGCACGAGAACAAGATGAGCCATTACCATCACTATCAAACCTACTCGAGTCTGTCAAATCATTTTTTAACTTCAAAATTTTTTACTCAAGCAAAGAATTAGACTCTTGCAAAGACAGGGATTTCTTTTTTAAATTTTCAATTAAACTTAACAGTTTATCGCGCTCCCCCTCAAATAAAATAAACTTATCCCTAAGAGTATTTTCACGTGCCTTAAAATCATCGATTGAAATATTTTTGTCCTCTTTGTCACAAACACAACCACTAGAATTTTTAAAGTCCTCCAATTATTTTTCTAAAAATAGGACGTTGTCATCACTCTCCTTTTTGGACAATTTTAAAGCAACAAAGTCATGGTCCAAGTAAACAAATTTTTCACGATAAAAATCACTTTGATTTTGAACCGTTTGCAAAAGATCCATCGCAGATTTAAAACGAGAATTCTTTTTTTCCAAAACATTAATTCTTTTGCAAAGTTTCAAATTCAAAAGTTTTTATTTTTTAACATCGTCGTGAATTTTTTCAAAAATAGGCTCCTCATTAAATGGGTGTTCCATTTGAAAAATTGCGATTTTTCACAAAACTCATTTTAAAAAAAAACTATATCACACGATTTTGCGGAAAATTGGAATACACAATAAATTAGCGTAACCTGCTCTGATACCAATTTGTAAAACCAATAAATGCGGTATGTGACATCGATTTAAATTAATTCGTAAGTTTCCAAGTAAACCTCATTTAATTAGAGTTTATTTTTAAATAAATTAATTCAGCCCCTAAACATGCATCTATAAATCATTCAACCCATGCATGAAAAATAAAGACGACTGATTCAGGAAAAAAACCCTTTCGAGTAAAACCTTTTAAAAACACTATGAAGAATTCACAAGACCTTTGACTTATATGCAACCTGATAATCGCCCACAAGTGTGTAATGCACGGGGCCTTCAGCAAACCGTCAAAGATATGAGAGACAGCGAAATACCCTCCAGGTATCGGTTCGTCGTCTTCGGCTCGTCCACACGCATAATGACTACGCTCGGTATCCACGATCAAATATGGAGATGCCTTCTCCATAGAGGTTGAACAAAAGAAAAGTTGTGTTCTTGAACACCAAAACAATTCACCAAAGCATATGGGATTTTTGTGAATTGAAAAAAAAAAGGGATTAAACCCTAAAAGAAGAAGTCAAAAGGATTCTGCTGTTTTGCAGCTTTCTGTCTTTCAAAACGCTGGGACTTCTTAATGAAAATAAAACCATTTAATGAGTATTTGTACAAAAATGCTCCGCCTCGGTATACAATCTCGTTCCAACAAGATAAGGGTCTCGCGCGAATGATGTACAAATGTCGTTCAAAGGACATCGCGCGACATCCATAAGTCGCTCGAACGAAAAATCTATCTCGCTTGAATGACCTTGGCGTCAAAATCGAGGTACGCTTCAGGATTTAGAAAAATACTCATTCCGCTCCAACACTTAGAAAATATTTTGTAAAAATATCCCAAAAGATCTAAGTGGAAAGTTAAAGTATTAAAAATATAACCTTACTAAAGTAAACTTCGCGGAGTCTTTTTGATGAAGAACATGATTAATTCGGATCCGTCTTTGATGTAGATTTCTCTTGAATTCTCTTCGACGGTGTAGAGGTATATGACATAATAAATTGATAATGGACTTATAGATATATGTCCTTACACTTTGGACTGCTCCCGGGTCCAGGAGTTGAAATTGGGTCAAATATGGCTCAGAAATGCACATCGATCCTTTGGACAGGAGATCGCCGGAAACAAATGAATCGTTTGTCCGTATTGGAAATAAAAATCGCGCACAGGGCAGACCATTGGAAAGTTTAGGAGATTTACTTCGACATTACAATGAGGTTTGCTCGGTTCAGAAAGTTAACCTTGGCCAAACGAGGTTCGGAAGCGCCCAGTGACCTTTTGGAGTAAAACGGATAATTAGTTTGTAATGTAGGTCAAAATATCACAAGGGGTGGATCATTAGAAAGGGTATTCAATGACCTTCGGAGATTCATTCAGCCTCGTTCGAGCTAAAATGTTGAGTTTGGTCAAACGGAGTCCGAGAGCGCCCAGTGGCCTCCGAATCGATTTTAGGGGAAAAACTGATCATTTGTTCAAACGGTTATGCTATTTTATGCACAGGGTGAACTGTTGGAAAGGGGTTTTAGTTCCCTTTGAAGATTTAAAGAGCTTTCGCTCTGATGGTGATGTTGATTGGGGTCAACTCGGGGCCCAGGAGCACCCGATGGCCTTTGAATAAATTTTTGGTAGTGAAATGGTTCGTTCTTCTGAAGCGTTATGCCGTTTCATGCACGGGGTAGACTATTAGAAAGGGTATTCAAAGCCCTTTAAAAATTTAAAGAGTTTTTTCTCTGACTGTAGAGCTGGCCGGAGTCAAATGGGGATTAGGGGCTCCCGATGGCCTCTAGATCGGTACTCGGAGTGCGACCTAGGTTTGCAGTGAAAAAAGGGAGTGCCATGGGTATAAGGAGAGAATTAGGGGGTCCTAAAATGTGGCGTTTATTGAGCCCCTCGACGGGTGAGCTTGGAACAAGTGATGGTCATCGAATAAACACCACATAATGGAGGGAGGTCAATTATGTGGACCTAAGAGATGTGGATGACCGATTCAGAGGGTCGAGGACAATTCTAACCTAAAAGAGGTGACGATCGATGACCGAGGTTAATTCTGACCTAACTGAGGTGACGATCTAAGACCGAGGTCAAATTTGACTTAAGAGAGGTGATGATCGAGGTCAATTCTAACCTAACTGAGGTGACCATCCAAGACTGAGGTCAATTTTGACCTAAGAGAGGTGCAATCGAGGATCGATGTCAATTCTGACCTAGCTAAGGTGATGATCAAAGACTAGGGTCAATTCTGACCTAAAAGAGGTGACAATCGAGGATCGAGGTCAATTTTGACCTAACTGAGGTAATGATCCAAAACCGATGTCAATTCTAACCTAATTGAGGTAACAACTGAGGATTGAGGTCAATTCTAACCTAAAAGAGGTGTCGACCGAGGACCGAGGTCAATTCTGACCTAACTAAGGTGATGATCCAAAACCGAGGTCAATTCTTACCTAACTGAGGTGATGACCTTAGACCGTGGTCAATTCTAACCTAACGGAGGTGACGATCCAAGATCAAGGTCAATTTTGACCTAAAAGAGGTGATGACTGAGAATCGAGGTCAATTTTGACCTAACTGAGGCGACGATCCAAGATCGAGGACAATTTTGACGTAAAAGAGGTGATGACGGAGGACCGAGGTCAATTCTGATCTAACTGAGGTAATGATCCAAGACCAAGGTCAATTATGACCTAATTGAGGTGATTACCAAGGACTGAGGTCAATTATAACCTTGATAAGGTGACGATTCAAGATAAAGGTCAATTCTAACCTAAAAGAGATGAAGACTGAGGATAGAGGTCAAATTTGGCCTAATTGAGGTGACGATCCAAGATCGAGGCCAATTCTAACCTAAGAGAGGTGACAATCAAGGATCGAGGTCAATTCTGACCTAGCTGAGGTGACGATCCAAGATCGAGGTCACTTCTGACCTAACAGAGTTGACAATCAAGGACCGAGATCAATTCTGACCTAACTGAGGTGATGATCCAAGATCGAGGTCAATTCTGATCTAAAAGAGGTGTGTATTTCCTTTGGGAAATTTGGGGACTTCACTAGGGATGAGGATTATATTTTAGGTTCCGCTGGGGAATAGTGAATGATTTAAGGATTTGGTAGCTAGGGGAAAAATTTTAAGTGTCCTTTGGAGACGTTTCTGGGGAGAATGATTCTCTGGAATGCCACCGAGGGTGTAAAAAAATGTTTTCCATGGTGAACAAGGTGTTATAATGGATTTGGCAAATTTTGGAATTTTTTGAGAATTGTTCGGGATTTTTTGGTTTTTTTTTGGACCTTTTGTACGAAATTTTAAAGGGTGTGATGGCCGAAATGGATGGAGGTGTGCCAATCAACATTGGCACGGTCTTTTGAGGTACTTAGAGAAGGTGAAAGGACCAGTATCGATCGGTGGGTAGAGGGGACTGTCGATCGACATGACCCTTAGCCTCCTATAAAAAGACTAATCGGTCCTAACGCTCTAAAATGGCTGACAGTATCGATCGGTCACATCTTTATGAATTCTTTTCTTCTGCTATAAACTTTTGTAAATTGTCCTAACGCTCACAATGGCCGAATTCTTAAGCAGTGAGACCCATATGGCATGGCTTAATGCTGAAGAGTGGGCAGGGTTAGAGTGGAGGGCTAGGGGGCCCCTCGCATTGGGTAGCGAGAACTCTTTTGACTCGTTTGAGATGATTGCGGATGATCAGACTCTTCTGCGTGATCCTTCGTGTCATCACTCTTTAAGGGTGATGAATCCTGGTGGTTATGTAAGTATTGTGTGACTCTCGGTATTCCTTTCTTCTTTTCTTGACGAGATTGCTTTATTTCTTGAATCTGACAAGGATTTTCTTCATTTCTTGATAGTCTGACGTCTCCATTTCGACTATCCGTGCTCATGGTACGATAGGGCTTAAGGATTTTTGGGAGCACTGGTGCACTGGATGGTGTTCTTTGCGAGTTTTGGGAGGCTAGCGTCGACTTTAGATGAGATGCCTTGCTCCACTGCGATTCTATGTGCTTTGGGAGAGAGGCGGTGGGAAAGTACCCACACCTTCCATTTTGGCTTCAGGGAGATGACCCTGGCTCCCATAGATGTTCAGTAGTTGCTAGGGCTGGACTACAAGGGTGCCCAGATTGAAGTGGACAGGACGCTAAAGGTGATGCTGGAGGTGGTGACTGCGGCTCTAGGTGATGTGGAGAGGGTGGTTTTTGGGAATTCTCTCCACTTGTCCTCTTTGAGGGAGATTTTATTGAGGAGGAGGGTTGATGAGAATTATGGGAAGTAGGTGCGTTAGATATCCCGTTTGTTTATCTTGCTGGAGTTTGGAGGTTTTCTCGTGGCGACGAGTGGCGACGTCGTCCACTTGTGCTTTTTTCCATTTTTGAGGGTGTTTTTGGACATCCGCTTCTATGATTGGGGGAACCTGACTTTGGCGATCTTTTATTATTCTTTCAATGCATTCAGTCGGTGCTACCGCCGACTTTCACTGGGGCCATGTATCTTCTAGAGGTATTCTTTATTTTGAACATTTTCTTTTATGCATTCCCTTTGTCCATTCAGCACTTATTTTTTATTTCTTGAATGTTGATCCATATCCTTTACAAACGTGGTTCTATGAGGTGATTGGGTTGAATATCCAACTGATTTCTTTGAAGGATGACTCTATTGGGGACTTCGGTCTGATATTTCGGTGGTGGAGATCCAACTGGCAGTCGAAGAAGAATCTTTCTTTGGAGACAATGCGTCAGGTCTTAAAGGACCTGATGAGCGAGCGGGTAAGCATTCTTTTATCTTTGAGACCATTCTTTTCCTTTAATAATACTGGGGATTTGCAGGGGACCTTTTATCCCTGGGGGACGGTTATTCAGCACACCGGGGTGACTCGGGGACATTCACAAATACAGTGCCTGTTGGCGCATGAGTTTGGTTACTCTAGGTATCTTAGGGAGAGGGTAGTCCGAAAGATTACGGAGGATGAGGTTGCGATGACGCTGGTGAGGCCCCCTATGTTAATGAGTCACGTGCGGGAGATGTGTGATGATGCACGGGTGACTGTGATGATGGGAGATCCATACTCCCTGTACACTAACATAGCGGTGATGTACGATTATCTGGACTTAATCTCGAGTTGGATGATGCCTCCTAGCATATATAATGTGATGCCTCTCCCTAGGGCGGGCTCAAGTCGGCAGGTGGGGTCCTCTCATAGCGCAGGTGGTGCAGCCAAATCTGTGGTAGCAGCGACGACGTGAGGGCCTTCTTTTGTGAAGATTCATTCCCCTAGTTACAACCTTCGGCGAGCTAATGGGGGATCTATGCGTCTACATTATCATCCTCATTTGATGGACCTGGAGGAGTTAGGTTTGACGAAGGAGGTCCTTAGGCCTGCAACATGCCTTTTCTGATTTCCTTGATTTCTTTCTTTTTCCTTATGCTTGATGATTTGATCTTTTCCATTCTTCCTTGTAGCATATCAGTGCAACCACCTAGCTAAAGGACATCAGGGACTGTATATCTCCGACGACTGCCCATATTCGTGAGGCGGTTCCGGTCCCTTCTTGCTTGGTACCGTCTGCCTCATCGGAGGAATGGTCTGGCTCTAGAAGTGGGGGTACATCATCTCGCCGCAGGGGGAAGAGGGCGCACCGTAGGGATGGGGGATCCTAGATAGAGAGAATGAAGAGAAAGAGGGAAAGTGAGAGAGAATGAAAATTGGGTTCGGGCTGAGTCCCGTTGTTTTTCTGCTTTTTCTTTCCCAGCAAAATGTTAATGTAATACATCAAACTATATGCAAATGAAGACTGCAGTTTTTTTGTTGATTTTCTTTGATTTATTGATTAATGCACATACTCTTTTTACTTTCCTACTGAGATCGTAAAAATAATTTGAAAATTGATTTGAGAAGGATTTTATTTAGAATGAGATTAGTAAAAGCATAAGTATAAAGAAAATCTGGAATTTCCTTAAGATAAAAATTATTTTTGTTTTTTTTTATTTTAACAAAAGAGGAAAAAGGTAATTTTCCCAAGATAGGGGGTTGCCGATCGCCATGACCCCTATCCTTCTTATTAGCATATCAGTCCAGTCCAATCAATCTAAGGCTTTAAATGCACTTTCTTCAATTACTTGGTACTTAGTGGGGCAATTTTTACTCCGATTTCTACAGGGTTCCTTATCTTTTCTTGAGAGTTTTCAAGTATAAAAGGGAGTGTTAATGGGTCTTTCCTCCTCACACTTTCATCTTATTTATTTTTCACATTCTTTTACTTATTATTTCTTGGCAAGATGGCTCTCCTTGGTAGCATTGAGTTCGCCAACTACCTCGAAGCCTTGGAAATAATGTGTTATTATAATGTCAATTATGATACTTTCCACATGCAGCAAGTCTCTTTATGGAGAACCGACCCATTGAGTGGAACATGCTGATGGCGGTTGTCGAGTTTTGGTATCCCGAGGATCATGTCTTTCGCTTTGGGTTTGATGAGATTTTTCCTACCTATGAGGAATTTTCTGCCATGCTGGGGATAAATCCCAGCATTGTTGTGGCTCTGCCCGAGTTTTCCTATTCTCCCAGGGAATTACTGGCAGGACTTCTTCATATTTTGCCTTCGACGGCCAGTCCATTTGTTACAGAGGGAATGATCCCCCTTCCGACGGTGTTGCAGCTCGTGCATTTGCAGGACGTGGGTGATGCTAGATCTCCCTTACGCTAGTTTTTGCCTTGGTGGGGAGAGCTGATTCCCATTCTGAAACTCGGGGAGTACTAATATTTTTGGTTAGTAGGTCTCAGGAAGACCTCTTAATAATTTTCCTGGCGACTGCTACGCCAATTTGGTTGGGAGAAAATCGTGCCACCGCAGACACCGAACTTCTTTCCTGTGGAGGACCTGACAACGCGTATGTGCATGCATCTTGGTTCTCCATAGGAGAATCTTCGTCCGTCGACCCATCCTTCTCAGTCTACTGGGCAAGTCTGGCATATTTTCGGGGACTACATGAAGTAGTTGTGGAAGAAGGTAGTGGCCAGGATGCTGGTTGTGGAGACTGGTCAAGGTGGTTTGCCATATCTGAAACCATGGAGGGAGGCATTGTGGTTTACCCCAAGATATTCCAGGCTTATCACTCCATGGAGAGTCTGCAGTAATCCATTCAGGCAGGGGAGGTTTGGGGAGCCCAGGATGCAGGTGATGATGGTGCTGGTTCCTCTGGCAGCTACGGGTAGGGCTTTGGGAAGCTTTTCGTAATAAGTGTAGTTTTGTGCTTTTGGGGAATAATTGGGGGGTGATTTTCATTAGTAGTAGGGCTTGTTATTATTTAGGTTTTTAGTAGGTGTAGTGCAGACAAGGGAAGTCATTTGACTCCTTACACCGATGTAATCATACAAAAATTTCATATAATGAAATAAAGAAGTTTTTTATCATCTAGTTGGGCCTCTTTATGACTTTTTGCATTTTGAATTGTCCATAACAATCACTAAGGCATACATAATCCTTTTGTTCATGTATATGTTAAAATGAACTATAGTTCTCAGGGATAAGAAAATAATAGCATTTTGTGAAAAAGAAGAGGGGGTCGCGCTCGTGTGAAGTGAATGAGCTGCCTACGTACCTCTAAGGGTTTTGAAAAATTTTGAAATTAATTTTTGAAAATGTTTTTAAAGGATTAGGCCCACGTAGTTCTAGGTAGGAAAATAAGAGATTTTTTTTAAAATAGAAGGGAGATGAGAAGAGTCGCGTAGCGCACTGAGATTTTGAATTAGGGGTAGAATTTCTTGAGACGGTCCAGGT
Source organism: Sambucus nigra (assembly GCA_949130495.1). Taxonomy (NCBI): domain Eukaryota; kingdom Viridiplantae; phylum Streptophyta; class Magnoliopsida; order Dipsacales; family Adoxaceae; genus Sambucus; species Sambucus nigra. The sequence continues at coordinate 452,430,726 of OX422210.1, read as the reverse complement.
TGATTGGATGCGCCATTTCTTCTCCATCGAGGAGAGTGAGCACAGCGGTGCCGCCCGACATGATCTTCTTCACTATGTAGGGGCCGCTCTAATTAGTCTTGAACTTACCTCTAGGGTATCAGATGGGCCCTACTATTTCTTTGAGGGCTAAGTCCCCTTCTTAAAAATCGTAGTCCTTGACTCTCTTATTGAAAGATCGTGCTATACGGTGATGGTACTTTTGTATATGATGTAGAGCTTTTAAAATCCCCTCGTCCAAGAGGGATAGCTCGTCAAGATGGCTTTGGTGTAAGTCTTCCTCGCTGACTTTGCCTTCAAGCATGATGCGCAGCGAGGGTATTTCCAGATCCACAGGTATGACTTCTTCCATGCCGTAGACTAGAGAGTAAGGGGTAGCCCCAGTATAGGTTCAAACTGAAGTTTGGTATCCCTAGAGGGCATAAGGAATCCTATCGATCCAATCTCCATAACTCTCGGTCATCTTGCTGATGATGGCTTTGAGATTCTTATTGGCTGCTTTGACTTCTCCGTTGGTTTGAGGTCGGTATGGAGAGGATTTTTGTCTCTGAATTCCATACTCGTTAACCACCTCTATAACTTTTGCTTTAAAATGTAACCCATAGATTGATACCAGCTCATGTGAAACCCCATATTGGCAGATGATGTTCTTTTTGATGAATTTGTCCACTTTCTTGGCATTCAGAACTGCGTATGGCTCAGCTTCAAACCATTTGGTGAAATAGCTATCAGGATGAACTCATTCCCATTGGATGATTTCGGTGTAACTTTTCCTATGATGTCAATGCCCTATGTGAAAAATGGTGAGGAAGAAGTCATGTTGTGCAATTCTCAAGGAGGCAGATGTTGTTGGTTGGAAAACTGTTGGCATTTGAGACATCTTCGAATGCAGGTTGTGCAGTCTTGAACCATAGTAGTACAGTAGTACCCCTGTCGTATTATCTTTTTAGTGAGCATGTGGCCGTTCATGTGGGGTTCGCATTCCCCGCTATTAGTTTTCTGCATCATTTCTTCAATGTCAACTCCTGCTATGCAATGTAAATGGGTCCCATCGAAGTTTCTCTTAAACAATGCTTTATCACAAATAATGTACTAGGCGGCCAGTCTACGAAGAGTTGGTCGGTCTTTCTTGTCAGATCCATGGGGATACCTATCTTGTTTAAGGAGGCATCAAATATCATAGTACCAGCAGTCAGCTATTTTGGGTTCTTCCTTCATGCTGAGATCGATGTGGTAGCAGTGGGTTGAATTGTCTTGTTTCTAGACAAGGAAAGGGGCCATGGTTATTCCTTTGGGCATGTCAATCATGGAGTCTAAAGTGGAAAGGGCGTCATCTAGGTTATTTTTTGCTCAGGGCAGGTAGCGGAAAGTGATTTCTTAGAATTGGGAAGCTAGTTCTTCAAGATGGGCATGGAAGGGTAAGAGTTTTTCATCCTTGACTTTCCATTTCCTGAGTACTTGACTGATGATGAGGGTTGAATCCAAGTAGATATCGAGGTATCAGATTCCTTTCTTGAGGGAAACTTTGAGGCCTGCAGTGCATGCCTCGTATTCAGTCATGTTGTTAGTGTGGGGGAAATCCAATTTAATGGAAATGGTAATGTGAGAGTCATCAGGGGAAATTAGGAGGATTCCAATGCCATATACTTTTTTATTGGTAGCACCATCAAAGAAAATTTGCCATCGAAGATCTTCTTGGGAGGCACAAAGGATATTCTCATCTAGGAATTCAAAAATCCAGGCATCGCCTTCTTCCATAGGGTAGTCAACAAGGTAGTCAGAGATGGTTCTTCCTTTCATGGTTTTTTGTGTGACATAAATGATATCAAACTTGGTTAGAAGCATCAACCAATGGGCCATTTAGCTGGATAGGGCGGGCTTCTCGAGTAGGCAATTAATGGGATCCATTCGGGATACGAGTCTGATAGGGAAGGCAAGCATGTAGTGCCATAACTTTTGGGTAAACCAGATAAGAGCAACGCATGATTTTTCCAAAGCGTTGTAATTAACTTCGTAACCAACCAATTTCTGACTGGCATAGTGGATGTCTTTCTCCTTGTGGGTTTCTTTGAGATATTGGGCTAGCAAATCCAGAGTTGTGGTATCTGTCACGATTAGGTATAAGAGTAAGGGAAGACCAGGCTACGGTGGCATGAGCACCGGAGGTCGGGTTAGGTATTGCTTAATTTGGTTGAAGGATTTTTGGCAATCTTCGTTCCAGAGTTTGTTTGAATCCTTTCGAGGAATTTGAAGTTGGGTTCACATATGGAAGTCAATTGGCTGATGAATCAACTGGTGTACTGTAATTTCCTAAGGAATCCTTGGACTTCTTTCTCCGTTCGGGGAGGTGGCATCTCAAGTATGGCTTTCAGCTTATCAGGATCTGCTTATACCATATCGCAGTCGTTAAAAGAATTTTTGGAAAGAGGGAACATGACCATCTCTAGTCTTTGACTTGATAATCATGTCATCTACATAGACCTCGTCTTCCTTGTGTATCAGATCATGTAGAATGGTTGTGTAATCCCTTTAATAGGTCACCCCAACATTATTTAGACTAAATGGCATGACAGTGTAGCAAAAGGTTCTCTAAGGGGTGATGATTAGGGTGCATCTTGATCTGATTATATCCGAAAAACTCATCGACGAATGACTTAAGAGCGTGACTGGCAGTGCTCTCCATAATCATATTGATGTTGGGTAGCGGGTAATTATCCTTCGGAAAGGCCTTGTTCAAGTCTTAGTAGTCGACACATATGTGGACCTTTCTCTTGATTTCGGTACGGGTATAATATTGGCTAGACACGTGGGATATTCGATCACACGAATGAAGCCCACATCCAGTTGCTTGGCTACTACTTCTTTTACTTTGAGTGACCATTTGGTGCAGATCTTTCGCATTAGGGATGGCAACGAGGAAGGCTAGGGGCGAGTTTGGCAAAACCCTAACCCGTCCCATTTAATAAACGGGGCGGGATGAGTTGGTTTTTATTTAAATTAACTCCTAACCCGCCCCATTTAATAAACGGGGCGGGGCGAGTTGGTTTTTATTTAAATTAACTCCTAACCCGCCCCATTTAATAAACGGGGCGGGTCGGGACTCCTACGGGCTGGGTTAATTTTAAAAATAGTAAAATTAAAATTATTACATTATAGTCTATAATGGTTCGTATTTCAATATCTGAGATAATCCCCCAATTCTCAATCCATATTTTCACATAGATATTTTACAAAATTAACATACAAATAAAGGTTTTTTTAGTGTGTATGTGTGTGTGTGTGTGTGTGTGTGTGTGTGTGTGTATATATATATATATATATATATATACATGGTTTAATTGCAATTAACGTACATATAAAGGATAATTATGTAGGCATAAGTTAAACGGGGCCGGGTGGGGTGGGACGGTTTTATTTACTTTACTCCTAACCCGCCCCATTTAATAAATGATTTTTTTTTAAAACCCACAACTGCTCCTAATGCATTAATCGGATTTTAAAACCCACCCATTTAGGGTCGGGGTAGGGAGGGACTCCTACGGGTCAGGTTAAATTTCCATCCCTATTTCGCAGCTTCTGTTTGACTGACTTACATTCCAAGAGAGTTGGAATCTCATGCTGTGATATCCCAGGGTCAATGTCGGGCATATCATCGTAAGACCATGTGAAGACATCCATGAATTCATTCAGTAGCTCTTCGAGTTGCATACGCTGGTGCTCATCAAGGGTAGCCCCTATCCTAATCTCACGCATTTGGCTACTAGAACCGAGATTAATAACAACAGTTTCATCTTCATTAACTTGAACGCGGTTATGTTGTTTATTATTAACCTTATTTAGATTAGTTAAGAATTTTTCATTTGCAAATTCATCATCATCAAGAGTTTGATTAGAATCAAGACAATTAATGTAAGGCACAACAAGATACTCAAAATCTTCGTTTATTTCATTGATAGGAAAAATAACATTGAGAACCTCATCATAGGAGGTCTCGATTACATCAGAGTGAGAGAAAACACCTAAAGGGGAAAGGGGGTAAACATCAGGGTTAGGATGCATATCAGCAGGTGGCACATGTGCAATATTCCAGTTAAGAAGAGGTATATCAACATCTTTGATGAGGTAGGATGGATCAGATGATGTAGTCCCTGAGTGGATCATGCAAAGTGCCATCCCCAGTATCTGTAAATTGAAAGATTCCTCAGAGCCATTTTCCTCAGAATCCCTGATATCAGCCATGATCTCCTCAATGAGTCGTTATACACAAAGCTAGGAACTTTCTGCCCATGGGTAGCTATCTTGAAAAAGATCTACATTCCCGGTTTCATATTCTTGTCTATAGGGTCATACTAAGGTTTAAGGAAACCGCAAAAGGGGAAATCCTCACCCTCTCTGATGAATCTTCCATTTAGGGAATCTCCCGAGATAGTTCTAGCACATTCTAACTTTCTCTTCAGTCGAGGTTAACGGATTAATCTGAGTTCTTATTTTGATGGTTGATAGCCCAAACCACAAGGAGGAAAGGCCTCCTTCCACGCAATAGGTTAAGTTATCCCTTGTTGTCTTTTTTGTCCGGGCATGAAGTGCATGTTCTTAAACATTTGGATTACGTTGAAGTTTCCATGGGGTTCATATTCTGGACAAACCTTGTCTTTGAAGTCATTCCCTGTTAGGATTAGGAGTGGTTCAACTTGGAAGCCTGATAGTAGGATATCGTTCACCCCGTATTGTATCTCGAGTATCGGATTACTCGTGCTTGCATACTTGGTGTTGTCACTGTCTCCTAAGATGGTGATGACTTATTCGTTGGCAAAGAATTTCAATTTCTGATGAAAGGGAGAAGACACCCCTTTGATGCTGTGGAGCTATGGTCGTCCGAGCAGTAGATTGAAACAGGTTGGGATGTCAATGACTTGGAATTCAACAATAGGATTTATAGGGACAACCCCTATTGAATGCTTGATAAATCCCATTACTTCTCGGCGGGTATTATCGTAGGCACGTACGACAGCAGAGGTTGGATCAAGGTCACTCACTTTCAATCCTAAACATTTTAGTGTTCTTAGTGGGCACATATTCAGAGTTGATCCATTGTCAATGAGAGAGAGAGAAACGGTTTTCCCCATAACTTCAACAGAAATATTAAGATCATGATTGTGGTTGGGACCAGTCTTAGGGATTTCTTCTTCATAAAAGGAGAGCATTCGAGTAGAGGTCAAGGATCCAATTAGGTTCACTGCTTCTTCTAGTGTGGTTGAGGGAGGAACTATGGGTCTTGTGAGTAGCTTGATTAGGACGTTTCGGTGTAGTTGGGAAGACATAAAAAGTACCCATAGAGTGATGTTATCTTGAGTTTTCTTCAGTTGATCAAGAACCTTACTTTCTTCAAAAGTAATTTCTGGCATAGGGAGATTCTCAACACCTTTCCCTTTATCGTTTGTTGATGGTTGTAATTTTGAGTTCTGGTAATGTCTCCTCGACCTGGTCATATGGTTCAAGAAAAAGGGGAAAAACATAAACCTTATTTCTTCATCGATATTGGGTTGCTCAGCTACGTGGTTTATCTCTCCTAGCAACTCCTCGAATGATATCATTCCGCATAGGTTGGATATCACACTAGTCTTTCTTGAATCTGGCTCTTCATTTGAATCCTCAAAATCATCCCCCCCATATGGTAGCAATAATATTCTCTTTCCATGAAAAGACAATACACTCTACATCTTATGTGGGCTCTTCGTATAACTCTACCCATTCGGTAGGGAAATATAGGACTGAAGGGACCAGGCGCCCTTATAATTTCAAAGTATCAAGCAACTCAGATATGCTACAAATATCACTAGTATGATGAAACAGATTTGCCATTATCTGGATTAGTTGGTCTAGACTGACTTTGTCGGTTGGCACTACCCAGTTATCTGCCTCACGGGCCCATTTTTGAGCTTCTAAGAACAACCCACTGAATCTCTAACAGTCGATGATCATCTGAGAGGACAATTTCAGCCCGAGCTAGTTCATCACTTTGAATAATTCCATACCTTTACCTCCAGAACGAGTACGAATAGCGATGCTTGCTCTGGTGAGGAGTGATAAGGTTTGATCGGCAAGGCTGGTAGGGTATAAGAGGAAATATGGGCATGTTTGGAGAAGTTTAGGATAGTATATGGGTATGACCGGTGATTTACATGGCGTGATTTGGGTGGATGGGTCGAGTTCTGAGTCTTCTTCTAAAAATATAGCATTTGCATGATTTGGGAAAGGATTATGGGTAGTGTTCAGTTTAGGATTAGCTGGTGGGGCGATGATACCACGGTCAATTAAGTTTTGGATTGTGATTTGGAAATGGAATCATTAGTCGAGGGTATGGCCAGCAGTTTGGTGAAAGTCATAATGGGCATTGGGTTTGAAGTTTTTTGGAAGTGGATTTGGTAACAGAAGAGGGTCCAAGGATTTGATCAGGTTTTGGTTCAAGAGAGCCTGGTAAACTTTTTAGAGAGGAGCGTGAAGATCGTATATTCCTTCCTAATTGGGTTTGGGCGACTTTTTGATGCCCACGAAGAGGTAGGCTGAGAGATGTTGTTGATAGTAGAGACTGAGGTATTAGTAGGCTTTTCAAACTTTCTAGGGGCAAACTGTCCAAAGGTTTTCTTTGGTTTAACTTATGTCTTGTGAAGACCTTTTTCGATTGAGGGTAGTATTGTCCTCCCATTATTTCTCGGACATGAGGTAGGAAATTCTTCTTCACAATACTGACTTGTTCTTCTTCGAAAGGCCAATTGGTCATGGTAGTTACTTTTTCTCTCCATCTTGATATAAAGTTGCTGACTGATTCCCTAGAGTTTTGTTTAAGTAACTCTAAGTCACGGGGGGGAACCTCTAACTCCTTGTTGTACTTGTAATGTGCCATGAACTCACGGGTAGTGTATTCTCAACTGTGGATTTTGGATTTTTCAAGGTATAAGAACCATCGAAGGGCGTTATCTTCTAGAGTCTATTGGAACATTTAAGACATTATTTCTTTAAAAACCCTAGGAGAGTCATGGCTCAGTGTGAGCGAAGGAGATGAACGATCGGGGGTCCATTACCTCCAAACTTCTCGATATTAGGAATCTTAAATTTTTTTGGTAACCTAGCTTTAGAATAGGGAGACATGTGGGTGTAGTCCATGTAGTTCCTAGATATTCTGACCTGGTTGAATTTCTTGGTCAACATCTTGAGGTCTTCCTTGACCTTGTTCAGTTCTTCCTCTTTCGGATAAAAAGTTATGGGTAAATCAACCCCATCCTGAGCAAGGTTTGACATAGGAAGCTAGGCTGGTGGCGGCCTTAGCAGGAGGAGAACGTGGAGCATGATGGTATTCTTTTGGAACCCAGATAGGCTCGGGTGTAGGAGGACCCATGTCGTGAGGGAAAATGACCTCAGGATCTTTGGGGATAGGGACCTCGTTTATTTACATCTCATGAATCTCAATTTAAAGGTTGTGAATTTTGGCAGTAAGCTGAGCCAGAACCGTCAACAAATTCGGTTGTACATTCGGCACTTGATCCGTGTTCTCCATGGAAGGCGGGTGAGTCTCGGACTCGGAGGAAGTAAAGGGACCAATTAAACTTCAGGTCGGTTTGACTAAAGATCGAAGCCAATAGGGAGCCAGGCCAAGGGTATATGATCGACATGAGAAGGAGAAAAATTGGAATTTATTTTTGAAAAAGAAAAAGGGAAATTTGTTATTTTTTGGGAAAGGAGGGAAATTTTTTTAACATTTTTGGAAAAGACGAGGACGAAAATGTTTTTTTGTAACTTTTCGGGAAAAAGAGAGGAAAATACTAGAGACGGGTCTCAGCATGATTATGATGTTTATTAAGTTCTCACTTATATTAAGTTTACCTAAATGCAAAATGAAATGTTGGACGGGACCCGAGCTTGGAAAAATTGAGTTTGTAACATATGTAAAGCTAAGGTTGGACTTGTCACCAGGCTCACGGGCAGGGTCCCGTTTTAAAAATTGTGTGAAAATTTGGGCGGCATGTCGACCCGAAATTTTGATAGAGTTTCGAGTCAAAACTTGTAATTTAACATGTGTGCCCTAGGTTTAACACCTATTCGGGTATGCAGTTGGTTGAGTGAATTGGAAAGGGTTCCCCCCCTTTGGCGTGACTTCCACGATATACGTCTTGCCTTTGAAGGCAATCAGTTCATGTGGACAAGATATTTAATATACGTGAGTGTATGTGAATTGCCTCACTATATACCTCATGGGGACGGTACGTATGAGAGCGAATTCGATATACTCGACGTACGTGAACGAGTTTACTGCGATATACCTCCCGTCATGACTTCAGTCAAGCGGTACGATGCGGGGGAACCGTTCGATAAAATTCAAAGGTACTTGACCAATGGAAGGTGAGAGTCATATCGCTTAGGATAATTGCGACCTGCTAGACTAGTTCCCATCACGAAGTGACTCCCCAGTTACAGGACAAAAATTGGGTCAATGACAATGCTCTTTTGTGATGTCATGTGAATTATGCATGACTCATTTATTAGTATCTTATGGAGAGAGTATCTTTTTCTTGATCATGCCAAATAGGGAGCAAGTTACAAGTACCAATAGTAAAGTTATACTAAGCATGGATAAGTGATGTGTGAGAGATGTGAAACTATCTACAAATGAGTGTGTGATGAGTGATTATCGATATATACAAGTGGAGGTGTGTGTTGGTAACACATAAGCATGGATTTCTAAGTGAGGTGTGCAACATGTGGATATACGTGATCCTAGGTGCATATGGTGTGAAGTGTACATGGAGAATCTTCTACAAGTGTGTGAATTATAGCATAAGCATGAGGTGGATATGGATAATAAAAAGGGGAACATGCAAATAGGGGGATATACAAGAATATAAAACACCCATGTAAACAGATTCTAGCCCTCTTAAAAATAGTCCCCAACGGAATCGCCACTGTATCCATCCTGGGAGGCGCGGCGTTCGTTCCAGGGGAACGAGGAGGATCCCTCGAGGAAGAACTGAATTGCGGTCTCGCACCCTTATCTTTGAAAAGGTGCTTCGGCCATTGTTGTTGTGGAGTGAATGTAAAGAGATGGACTCGCCAACCTATTTTGCTCAAAATAGGAAAACGAACATGTTTCCACTTCGAGAGAGCGACATCAAGGACAAAACTGATGCATACGCAACCAATTGATCGGAGGTCCGGGGGATAAGTTACGGAATGGGAAGGTGTTAGGCACCATCCTTCCCTTTGAGCCTCTCATGGGAAAATGTTAATATTTTCCTTTATTCCCGTGAATTGTGTGTATGTGTTTATAAAATGGAGATTTTAATCGTTCGACCCATACCAAGGAAAAGATAGGGCGAGGTCATCCACAAGAATATTCCCAAAATAATAATAAATGTAGAAGATAGAGTATGAGCATTCACCGAGATACTGATCGTTATTGAGAAATGACAATATATGTGGGATGAGATGCGAACAAGGATATCATATATATGTATGCATGCTCATTATGAAAATGAGGGATTTTGAGAAATTTGGAAAATAAGATAAGTTGGAAAATTGGAAAATAGGACTCGAGTCTCGTATTTCAATTCTTGATGCCTACGCATCAAAGTCCACATAGTTCGAATGTAGACTAGGGGTGGGGTTTATTACATATATTCGAACGGAATTTTATTATGTGTGTACGTGTAGAAAATGTATTTTTAGTTTTTAGAAAAAGTGATATGGATAGTTTCGTTCCGAATTTACCTGTGCAACGCTCTTTTATTTGTTTTTGGGTTTTGGGGGGAAAATAAAGTATGTGCAATATACTAATAAGATCGTAGATGTTAATGTGTATAAATGAAACTAGATTATGAATCTAAACTAATTTATGAAAAAAATAAGAAATTAAAAAAGAGGGTGAAGGAATTGGACCATCCTTGGATCTTGAGCTTGGATCTTGGATGAACTCCCCTAAATGTTGATGAGAGAGAAAGATATTTTCCAAATTGGGTGTGAAAAGGATGGTTATTTAGGCTTAAATGGAATTTCTCATATGGAACTTCATTGATTTCGAGAGAATGTTGTTGAGATCACTGATGCTGATGGATTTATTGTCTGTCTTGGGAGTGAGGCCATGGACCTTATTTATAGGTCAAAAGGTGGGTGTGGATTGTCCTTCCCCAGAGGGTGCCCATCGATAGGTCACGCTTGACACTGTGCCGATAGGCAGGGTTCAGGGTCTGCCAATTGGCAGTCTAGTGCGGACTTTTCTAGAAAAATAATCATAGCGCACAAATCGTTGATCCGAATCATACATGGGTCCTACCATTAGAAAGGTATTTCAGAGGCCTTTGATAGTCCTTTGGACCGCTCCCGGGTCCGGGAGTTAAATTTGGGTCAAATATCGCTCGGAAACACACGTCAATCCTTTGGACGGGAGATCGCTAGACACAAGCGGATCGTTCTTTTGTATGGTAAGTTCGAATCTCACACCGGGCAGATCGTTGGAAAGTTTAGGAGATGTACTTCGACATTCCAAAGATTTTTGCTTGGTTCGGAAAGTTGACCTTGGTCAAACGGGGCCCGAAAGTGCCCGGTGACCTCTCGGAGTAAAACAAATCGTTTGTCCGTACCGTAGGTTAGAATCTCACACGGGGTGGATCGTTAGAAAGGGTATTTAGTTCCCTTCATAGATTCATTTAGCCTCGTTTGAGCTGAAGAGTTTACTTTGGTCAAACGGAGTCCGGGAGCACCCGGTGGCCTCCAGATCGATTTTTGGGGAAAAACTGATCGTTCGTCCAAATGGTTATTCTACTTTGCACAAGATGAAAACCATTGGAAAGGGGTTTAAATTCCATTCGAATATTCAAAGAACTTTCGATCTAATGGTGAAGTTGATTGGGGTCAACTAGGGGCCCGGGAGCGCCCGATGGCCTTTGAATCAATTTTTGGTAGTGAAATGGTCCCTCCTTCTAAATTGTTATGTTGATTCACGCACGGGGTGGACCGTTGGAAAGGGTATTTGGAGCCCTTCAAAGATTCAAGGAGTTTTTCTCTGACTATAGAGTTGATCGGATTCAAATGGGGCCCGGGGGCCCCCGATAACCTCTAGATCGGTACTTAGAGCGTGACCCAGGTTTGCGGTGAAAAGGGGGAGTGCTAGGGGTCTAAGGAAAGGCATAGGGAGTCCTATCATGTGGTGTCTCCACTTAAGAAGCATAGCTTCAATATAATTAGGAGGTATCTTGCCTCAAAGTTAAAGAACTTCACCAGAACCAAAAGTGCCGACCTCGTACTCCTAGTCCTCGGGCGAGCAATACTCGCTGCCGAGAAAGAAGCACCAGGAATGACCATGAGCATTCAGGGCATGAAAGTTATCAAGGAAGGTACCACAGAGACGACGAGCGCCATATAGATGACATAATGAGTTTGGTTTGAAGTGAAATGGACTAACACCCTACTCATAGGGGGGTCAAGTCAACCAAGGATCTATAAAGGAGATCATTCATCACCCAGATGAAGTTTCCCTTCTCGAAAACCATCGAGGAGGAGGAAACCCATAAGAAATTTATGACCCCAAGGTTTAAGGTCTACGATGGAAGGACTGATCCCATTGACTATATTTGGAAGTACATGCATACTATGACTTTATAGAGTCATAACAACGCATTGATATGTCGCATTTTCCTCCCAGGTTGCGTGACGTTGCCCAGAAACAGTTTGAGAAGTTGCCTCACAGTTCCATCAAGAGTTTTAAGGTGCTTACCGAATCCTTCATTGCTCCTTTCATCACGAGTAACTTTCATCCTAAAAGAATGGACTTGCTGCTCACAATGAGAAAAAAATCACAAGAATCCTTTCCCGAGTACGCCAAACGCTACTGGGAAGTCTTAAATGAGATAAAAGATTGCTCAGAGAAAGTTTCCATAGCATACTTCATAATAGGTCTACCCCCACGTTAATACTGTATCGATCTCTTACCAAGAAGGAAGCTAAAACCATTGATGATCTCATGTCACATATGAAGAAATATAACAAGGTGGAGGACGTGATCCACACTGATCAAGCTGAGACTCATCACATCAATACAAATAAAGGGGGTGATAAGGAAAAAAATCCTCAATAAGGGTAATAAGAAGAAGAATGGTGCTAAGAATGGGGAAAGAATTGATTCCAATAAAGATTTTCAAGCCTTCAACACAAATTTCAAGGAGGCGATTTACAAAATCTTGGCAAAAATTAAAGATCATCCACTCGCCAAGTGGCCAAAGAAGATGGGAAGTTATCCAACCAAGAGGAACAATGCGCTCCGATACGCATTCCACAAAGAAGGCGGTCATAAGATCGAAAGTTGTAAGGTACTCGAAGCTCATCTGGAGGAATTAGCCCAAGATGGGCATCTAAACGAGATTATCGAGAAAAAGTTTGACCAAGCTACATCCAATGCAACCAGAAACCATATAATGTCCTAGATGATGACATTGGTCCTGAGTTCACCGTCATACACGGAGTGTCCAACCTTAAGCAGATCCAAGGAAATTCCATTAGGATGAAACTCAAGAAAGTTACAACTGTAATGGAAGATTTCTAAATTGATCCTGCTAAAAGCTAGGCTAGAAAGCACCAACTATAGCACCCCGACTTAATTAACTTAAAATCTGCCTTTTATTTAGAGATAAATCCCCATTAGACAATATGGTACTTGAAATCTTTTGAAAAATATCACAAGATTTTTTCTTTTCTTTTCTTCAAAGGCATGTTTGGATGAAAACATAGCTACCTTTATGCATAACTTAAAAGTACCAAACAAATTTACTTACATAAGTTCCTTTGTTTAACATTTACCCAAAAAGTTTGTTGATACAAAACTCACATTATTTATCCTCCACTCTCCCATTAAACGTCCTCACTTGGCAGTGAACTCTAAACGATAGGCATACCTGAAACATAACATTATATGGGTGTAAGCAACACGAGCTTAGTGAATGACCGTATTCCACACATACATCACATATATATAATCAATTTGAATAACAATTTTTATTTTCTAATGTCATAACCCATAATTAGGCCCGAGTACAACAAACCTTTAAGTTGGATTAACGGGACCGCCACATCTCGTAGGACCCACCACAGTCCTTAACATTATATAAAGGACCCACCTCAGTCCATAACATTATATAAGATCACATAACATTCTTAATCATATGCATATGTTTCATAAATACAACACCACTGCCATAAGCATCTTAACACACGAGTTTTACTACACATTTCCATATGAACATATAAGCATCTATATTTCATAGTATAGGTCACTCACCTTGAATTTGGTACTAAGTTTAATACCAAAACTATTTCCTTGGTATGGTAGTGTTAGCCACTTCCCCACCTAACAATTCAACATCATTAGTATTTGAATACACCAAATCACATTAAACTCAGTAACACATCACATCAGTTGGTCAATCTGACATAACTGAAATTTAATTGAATATGATACTTCACATTTCTATAAAACCTTATTCGTTAAGGTTCTAATACAATTTACAGAATTAAATTAAGAATTCTCTAGACGAAGTTATGCTTGTTTTATTACAACCTTTTTCCAAATCATTTCTGGAGGAAAACAACAACAAAACTTCAACGTAAACACAACCATCAAGCCAAACCAGAAGGTGTTTTATTTCCCCATTCAATTATATCATACTCATATATGTTATCTAACATATCCAATTTGAATTTCTTGATTTGAACAAGTATTCCATGATTTATGCCACTTTTAACACATGTAGATCTGAGTAGACCATCAAAGCATAATTTAACATTTTTCAAGCATATATAATCTCCAAATCAGTTAGAAATCATGGGAACATATATTAAACATATTGAATAATATAAAATTAATTTTTTATAATTTGTAGAGTTCATTTCATAAGTCAAGCAAAATGTCGAACAACTGGTGTGCGCATTTACACTTTAGGGCAGATTTTATACCTAAGCTTCAAACTACCACCCACGATTCATTTCTTGGTATTTTAACATAATTTTCGGATATGATATACACATATGAGTCTATTTTAATATCCAACTGGAATTATTTTATTTCAAGAAGTATTCCAAGATTTATGCTATTTTTATCACAACTAGGTAAGAACGGAACATTAAAGCATAACTTAACCTTTTTAAGCATATATGACCCCTACCTTGGGTATCAATCATGTAAACATATACTAAACATGTTTTAGTATATACAAACATCATATATATGAATTTCCTCATCAAAAAGCTTCACGAGAAGGAAATTTAAAGCAGGGACTTTAAAGTTGACATTTACGATCCTAGCACAAGTCCTCACATACGTTCTTAAGCCATGTATCATTAAATCTTTATCAAAATCAGAAATAAAAATATACAAAGTGTAAAACCCATCCATGTGACCAACTTTAATAAAGACGTAATTACCTTATAAGATCTCCTCGATTTGTGGTAATTTTTCAAAGATTTTTCTTCGTTACACCTTCCTTTCTCTCTCCTCAATCTTCATTCTTCCCAAAACTCTATAATGAACTTAATAAGATGATAAGTCCTGATATTATAACCTAAAAACGTGGCCATGTGACTACTTTAACGTGGGGGCGTGTGATTGGTTGGACAAGAGGGTTAATCAGACAATTTCAGTAATGCCACATTTGTCCCACATTGGTAAAATCAACATAACTCACTATTACGGGACCCGATTTACTCCCACTTTACTTCTACATATAGATAACTTATATATATACCACTTTCATATTTTGTGTTTTCCCAAAATCATAAAATTTATACACCTAATTTGGGCTTGAACAGAAAAGTAGCAATTCACCGAAAAATCTCATAACTTTCACATTTGGCGACTAAACATCGCCAATTTTGCACTAACACCCTAGTTTACTTTTATAAACATAATGATGAATTAGAAACATATTGTCATTTAACATTTAACCACATAACTAATCATATGATCTAAACAAGTTATCCTCGATCATAAGGTAACATCAAATGCAAACAACATATATATCACATGAGTATGCATCCCCCAAATATGATAATTAACATGTTTAACACCCCTCACCAAACTTATAAATCATAATTTATTCTTAATAATGTAATTAACATTCCTAATCACATTTTAGGGCCTTACACCTACGACCAAAAGAAATTGATTATAACAATCACATCGTCTTCATATAGGAGGAATTCATTGGGGTATGAACCCCATACCATGACGTACTAGTAATAACTCTTAGAATCATGAACTGGGATATGGACAAGCTACTAGTGGACCAAGGGAGCCCTTCAGAGGTGATTTACCTAGATCTCTTTTATAAAATCAAGCTTAAGATGTCTGGCCTCAAGGCGGTAATCGTTACTCTGGTTAATTTTGCGAGGAATAGGACTATGTTATTAGGGAAAGTGGTATTTCTAGTAAGGTAGACCTATCAACGGGTTGTGTCAAGTCGTGTACATGTTGGGTTAATGGGTCAAAACATCCTTAACCCATACACGACCCGTTAAGACTAACGAGTCTAATGACAATACCGAAACACAAACCATTAATATTAATGGGTAAATGATTCGAACCATTAGTACCCTCTAATATTAACGAATCAATTTGGGTCTAAAGGGGTAACATGTTAGGTGAACTTATAGTACTCGTTAGTCTTCATTTGTTTAAAAATAATGGGTTTTAATGGTTATTATTATTGGTTATAGGTTGGGTGACCTTATAGTACCCGTCAGTCTTAAATGATTTAGAAATAATGGGTTTCAATCGTTATTCTTTCTAGGTATTGGTTGGGTAATCCTAGAGTACCCATTAGTATTAACGGGTATTAACGGATAAAAATGGGTACTAATAAATTTCTAAACCCGAATCGTTAGTGTTAACGGGTCTACCGTGTTAACCCATTAATGATACAAACCCAATAAAGGTAAACCCATTAACTTATGATTTCGTGTCGGGTCGTGTTGGGTTAACGGGTTATCATATTTTTTGAGAGGTCTACAGTAAGGGAAGGGAATATTTTAAAACTCATAGAATTTTGGGTGGTTGACATTGAGTCACATTACAATGTCATTTTAGGAAGGATGTGGCTTCATTCCATGATGGTTATCTCTTCCACCTACCACCAGAATATCAATTGCATCGCGAACAGAGGGATAATAGAGATCAGAGGCAATCAAAAAGCTGATCAGAAGTCCTTCATAGCCGCCATTAGGCCCAAGCAAGAAAAGAAGAAGGAGAAATAAGCTGTTATGAAGCCATCCAGGGATGGGGTTACCCTATCCAAATAATAACTATAGCACGACCAGGGGTGGAAGTGACTAGGGTCCACCCTACTGACAGGGTCGTCGAAGTCCTAGAGGAGGTTATTTTTAATAAATGCAAGCTAGAGACAAAGTTTTTTATTAGGACAAGCATGATTAGCCTTGAAAGGGAGGAGTTTATCGCCTTATTAAAATAGAGGTTGTATGTATTTATGTGGGAACCATATGGCATATTGGGAATTAATCCCGTAGTTTCCTATCATCGGCTCCACGTGAATTCGACATTCAAGCCCATCAAATAGAAAGCTCTTTGAACAGTCCCAAAGAAGGAAAAGGCAGTACAGGAGGAATTAGGGAAACTTCTGGAGGCAAGGTCCATTAGATAATTTCAATTACTAGAGTGGATCTCAAATTCGATTGTGGTCTATAAGAATAATAGGGGCTGGGGAGTCTACATAGATTTAACCGACCTCAACAGGGCCTGTCCTAAGGATAGATTCCCCTTATCGAAGATAAACCAGTTAGTCGATGCTACAGTAGCTCATGAGCGAATAAGTTTCCTAGACGCTTACGTGGGGTATCATCAGATCCCTCTATTTAGCCCCCGACCAAGATAAAACTTCATTCATAATGCCAGTTGGTCTGTATTGATACAAGGTAATGTCATTTGGCCTCAAGAATACATGAGCTACATATCAGAGGTTAGTGACTAATATGTTTCAACACCAGATGGGGGAAATATTGGAGGTGTACATTGACGATATGCTCATCAAGATCAATAATAAGAGAGACCATCTCCAAAACCTGGCTAACACCTTCGAAATCCTTAAGCGCTACTGAATGAATCCTAACATGAGCAAGTGTTCATTTAGGGTCCAGTTAGGAAAATTTCTAGGTTATCTGGTCAATAAGAGGTGGATTGACACTAACCCAGATCAGATAGAAGCTATCAGCAAGGTATAGACTCCAAATATATTACACGAGGTTCAAAATCTCATTGAAATGCTCGCAGCACTTAACTGCTCATTTCAAAGTCGTCTGACGTTGCTGACGTTTTTTCTGACTGCTCAAGATGGAGAAGGGACTCACCTATAATGACTATTTCTCTAAAGCCCAAAAAGAGATGAAATCCTACCTCAACAAACCTCCACTGCTGGAAATCCCCGACCAGGAGGATTCTTTTTACCTTTATCTCGTAGTATCAAGCCATGCAATTAGCTCGGCCTTAGTTTATAAAAGAGAGGCAAAGCAATTTCCTATTTGCTACACCAGCAAGACGCTCGTTGATGTAGATCGATGCTACTTTACTCTGTAGAAGCTGATTTATGTAGTGGTGATCGCTTCACGAAAGCTAAAGCATTATTTTGAAGCCTATTCCATCATTATGATTACTTCCTTCCCTCTTAAAGTTATCCTTCGCAAGGCAAACCTTTATGGACGGATGTTAAAGTGGTCGATAGAGCTTAGGAGGATTTATATTCACTTCCAACTAAGGACAATAATCAAGGGGCGAGTTCTGGACGACTTCATCGCAAAATTCTCTAAAGAAGGCCTATCGGCCAGTAGTTAGTTGATCAATCAGAGATGCACAATCAGGCCCAAGGAGAAAGTTAGAAGTTGTATGTTGATGGTGCCTCTAATTAAAAGAGGCAGGCATGGGCATTATGCTTATGAATCCAAAGAATTATATCATTGAGCAATGGATCAGACTAGGATTTGATGCCTCCAACAATGAGGTTGAGTATGAGGTGCTCATTACCGAACTTCACAAAGCACGTTTTCTCAGAGCTAGAAGACTTGACATTTATTACGACTCCAAATTGGTGTCCAATCAAATCAGTAGAAATTTTAAAACCAATGATGATAGGATGGCAGCCTACCTCGCAGTTGTAAGAGAGCTAGTTACGCAATTAGAGGAAGTTCATGTTCAATAATTCCCCCAGGGGCACAACAGTCATGTAGATACTCTAGCAACACTAAGCTCAGCAGTGGAATCAGATCACAAGAGAACCATTGAAGTGGAATTTCTTGCCAAGCCTAGTATTGGCAAGACAGTAGCATCGAGCACGTCTTTGACATTGATAAAGGTCCCAGTTGAATGGACAAAATCATTGCATACTTATAGAATGAGACACTATCGATGGATAAGAAATTAGCCTATCAGGTCAGAGTCAAAGATGTATATTTTTACTCAGACCTTGGGGGCAAACTTTACAGAAGATCCTTCACATGCCCCTACCTCCAGTGCGTACTTACAAAAGACGTCGATCAAGTTCTTTATGAACTTCATGATGGAATATGTGGAAATCACGTACGAGGAAGGTCCCTGGAATTTTGATAAATCAAAGAAGGCTATTGGTGTCCATATATGCAGAAAGAAGCAAGTGTTTATGTTTGAAATACAAGAAGTGCCAGAAATTATCTCCCACGATCCATCAACTAGTTAACAATCTTAGGCCTTTTACCAGCCCATGGCCATTTGCATAATGGGGGTTTGATATCGTGGGGCCACTACCTATCGCACCTGAGAATCACAAGTACTTGTTAGTCGACACAAACTTTATCACCAAGTGGGTAGAGGCAGAACTATTGGCTAACATCAAAGATGCCACCATGATAAGGTTCATATGGAGAAACATCATAACACACTTTCGGGTTCCAAGAGCCATCATAACTAATAATGGCACAGAATTTAAGAGTGGTCTTTTTCAAAAAATTTATGATGAGCATTGAATCAAGCACCAATTCAATTCAGTAACGTACCCTCAAAGCAACGGTCAAGTGGAAGCCTCCAATAAAACGATGCGCGATGGCCTTAAACGGAGGCTAGAAAAAGCGAAAGGTGCTTGGGTGGGCGAGCTTCCTCATGTTATCTGGGCTTATCATAACATACCTAGGAGACTAACTGGGAAAACGCCCTTCGCACTTACCTATGGAATGAAAGCTATTATATCACTTGAAGATGGCCTCCCTACCATGAGAATGAAGATAGCCGACCAATGACAAAACAACCATGCCCTTCGCATTGAACTTGACTTGGCCAAAGAAGGAAGATAGAAATCCATCATTAAAGTCCTAAGTAAAGTCCTCGATAGCTCCATAAAATCGTCGAACAAAAAGTTAGGGCCCAACTAGGTGGGACCATTTAAAGGGATTAGAGATGATCTATATGGTGCCTACCACTTAGAAACAATGGAGGGCAAAGAGATACTAAGGGCATGGAATGCGTCCAACCTCAAGAAACTCTATTTTTAGCCTTTTTATTTCTCAAGCACATCAGTTTATGCAAATTTTCATTATAAACTTATGTTGCTCACAGTTTGTTATTTTTGTTATAAATAAATAAAGGCCCATCTCTCCATATTTTTCTCATATCTTTTGAATTATTAAGTTAATTTACATTATTTCCTAAGTTACATGCTTGAAGTTGGCATTTAATCTTTGAAAGATGTCGACCAGACTTAAACTTAATTACAATGGCAATTTTGCTTATTATAACTACACTAAAGTCCTCAGGTCCTTGTCATAACCAACACAAATGACCTCATGACTTGCCCAACCAAGATAAAATCCCTACAAGGATCCCAAGGCAATAAACCAACTTTGATTGGTCAACTAAAATCCTAAATAGATGGATTGCCCATATACCGGATGTATTTTTTCCGTTGTCTTTTCTAGGCCAAAGGGAGTGTGATAACACGACCTAAAAGGTAAGAAAGGCAAAATAACACATACAAGGCATAATGGACTAGAAAAATGCATACAAATTGGTATTAACTTAGTACATTTGGTAGTGCCCGACTATAAGAAGATACTAATTGCATAATAATTACAAAAAGCACAAAGATCTACAGCAGTTTGTGGTCGATGGGTCAAAAATTGTTATATTTGCTTCCTCCAACCATCGTCGGAGTTAGGCTTGTATTCGTCACCACGGTCAGGACCTTCTAGGTAGATATCGACAAGTTGAAGAGGAATGGTTTCTAAAGGTATCCACGTCTCATTATAACTAAAAGGAGGTTGGTTGTACGTAAGGCATTCAACTTGGTACATATATTAGAGCTGAGAGTCCTAGGGTTCCATAATAAACTAGAGGTCACTCAGTCAGCTATTCTTATAGGCAACATCTTGAGCTTCATGTAACCTCACTGGGGCATCTTGACAACCCTCATCATAACCCATCGACTAAGTCGCTCGGGACCCATCCTAAATAGATATCAAAACTTTTTACTATCGCGGCTTAGCCCCATCACCATAGGATTACTCCTTCGTACTCGTTCTTCAGCTTCAGAAAGTTTTTTCTTTAAGTCATCATTTTTTTACTGGACTAGAGCGCTGACCTCACCCACATCCTTGGATTCAGCCAAATGGGAGTTCAAATCATTTATTTCTTTTTTCATATAAGCACTCACATCTTCCAAGTCTTTGAGGTCGTCCTTCAGCTTGGCGACCAGGGTGGACTAGTTCTTGTAGGCCTCGATCCTCTTTCTTAAAGCCTTATGGGAAATAAAAAAAATGCTCGACGAGCTTACGCGTTAGCATCTCGCCCGAGCATGTTATATAAGTTGCTAGAAGAAGGGATTTCCTCGGCAACAGGCTAATACATCAACGCAAAATAAGCAATAGTTTATCAAAAAATGCATAATTTAGCACATTCAATCAAATGGAAATACTGTTTTCATTAACAAAATGAGGGGTAGGCAGAGCCATTACAATCCAAGGAAAGAAAAAGATTACAACAGAGAGAGGACCTAGCGGGTCATATAACTATGGGCCTTACTTTATCACCTGCTCTTTTGTCTCAACCTCTTTCCCCTTAGGTGTCACATCATTATTCTTGGGGGTCATATCCTTCACCTGGTCAACAGGACGGCTGGGGGAAGGCTCTTCGTTAGCAACAAAGAGAGGACCTAGCAGGTGCAAACCAAATAGATAGGATTCAATGGCAATTCCAGCTTTTGCCAAGGCTTGATCCCATCCCTTCTTGAAGCTCACCTTTCGAGCATAGGCAATTCTGATCCTGTCATCAGCATACGCTTCATCCCAACTTTGTTCTAAGTTGGCATCCTTAGCGAGAGTAATATGATCCACCTCCGTAGTCAATAAAGTATTCTTATTTGATAGGGGAGTGTTCCCCACCTTCAACATACCATTGTCGATCTTGAGTGAGATCATGGCCTCGATGGTGATCTTCTTCTCTTTATCATATTCCTCCTTAGCTTGGACCATGACCTTCTCAGACTTTCAAAAGGTCTCAGTCAGTTCATCATTTAATCTGGATTGGTCAATGCGACCATCCATAAGACTAGTTAACTTTGCCACAAATGGTAAAACAAGAAAAATACCGTGTTAAAAGATCTGATAAATCGCATTCAATAAGATCATATATAGAAAAAAAAAGACCATTACTAGGGATAGAGTTTGGGAAGCTCGAAGAGAAAGCTGGTCAGGTCCCAGCATCTTCAGTCGCTCGCGATCGCCTACTAACACTACCCCCTCAGCAATCTTGGAATAAATAATGGATTGTGGGCAACTGACTGGGCCTCAAAGATGTTGGGGAGAGAAGGGGGAACATTATTATTCTTCGAAGAGGCTTAAAGCGCCTTTTTCTTCTCTTCCTCCTTCATTTTCTCCCCTTCCTTATTCTTATTTTCCTCTTCCTTCTTTTTCTCCTTAGCGATCAAGCTTGGGTCATAAGACTTAGAGGATTCACCCTCTGCCTTCTTTTGGGACTTGGCCCTGGAAGAGAGGAGGACCTCATCATCGTCGTTGTCAGTAATCAAAAGGACTCTTTTCTTAATGGGATCCATTGAATCTTTCTCCTATAACTGGATTGACCCAATGTCCGGCGGTTCAAAAGAAAATTAATTTTCCTCATTAGGAAGAGGAGGATTTATATGTTGTCTATCGGGTGAGCAATAAAACTGTCGGTAGTATTGATGTACTCAAGCAAAAAAGGCTACCAACCTGGGGTTCTCACCATTAGGAAGGTACTCTCTCACCCTCCAAACCTTTAGTAGATCGACAACGTTGATATCTTGAAGGAAGGGCTCGTTCAAGGACAAAAGAAAAGAGTAGTTATTAATAGTAAATGATAAATAAAATATAAACGATTAAAGGAATAAGTGTTAAACTATATGATCATTCCCCCAATCAGGGCACATAAATCTTGTGTATTCTTCACCCTCAGGGAGAGGTGGATGTCTTCAATTTCTAGCGATGAACACCCGATACCAATATCCTTTGTAAAATTAGGGAGATTTACGACTAACACACTCTCATCCTCCGTCGCCTTAAAATAGAGGAGTCCATCAGAAGTATGAGACCAGGTGTAATAATACTTGTTCTCTAGGACGCCCAGGTTGGTCCCATAGAGCTAATTTCTACGATTAACCTCATTGACTATCCACCAAGTATTAGGGGCACACTGAGCAGGGACCACCCCAAAGAATTCAAAGGCCTTTAAAAATAAATAATTACAACCTCCCATGGACCACAACCAAGGTGTGAATCCAGTTCCACCTTTGATGTCCCTAACATCTTTGGGCATGGGGGCACAGTCGATGTCCACCCAAGAAGGAATGAAGTAGCTCTTCATGAATTCATCAACACTTTTTCCATGGATGGTTGACATTTTTAGAAGAATAAATTATCTCTACTGAAGAAAACTAGAAGGAAGAAGAGGAAAGATGAGAAAGTAATTGATGAAGATGGAAACTTACAAAGGTGAAAAAGTGTGAAGGCAAAAGCTCTGGAGTTTTGATGGAAGGAGATTGGAAGTAATGTGCTTATTTGGTGTTGATGAAACCCAGTTTGAAACCTTATGCATAATCATAAGGTGCAATACCCAAGGAGATTTTGGCGCATCACCTCCTGCTCGAATGAACGTACCCTAGAACTTCTGCATAATCACAAGTTTGCCCTGTCGATTAAAATTCATAAGAATGGATCAAAATTATTCGGGACCAATGCAATGATAAAACTTACTGGCCCAATAAGCCTTACCCTAGAGGTTTTAAGGGCAATTTTGGGGACCTAAATTATTAATTATGCATAATTAAAGACTGGCCAACTAAGACTAGCAGTATATGGAGCAAGCCCGATCCAGCTTCTCAAAGAAATTAGCAAAAGAATTTCTTATGTGGATAAATACAAACATTTATCACGTCCACATTGATAAGTGATAGACAGGGTTTTGCCGCGGTGCGAGAGTCACCTACGCGCCAGCCGTTTGTTATATTTTCAGCTCACCAACTCTATATAAAAATCTAAACTATGACTACACTCTTTTAAGGGAGTATAGCGGCCAGTCTGGGTATCAAATCCACAAAGACAAGTTTCTAGAATTTAATTGGTTTAATACTTATAAAATAAAAATGAAAACGATAATTGCTAACAAAATAAAAGATAAATAAAGTAAAAGATCATAATAGGCGAGTGTAATTAAACTAAAATTAACAAATCTTATAAAAACTGTAGGTTAAGTCGAATATCCCTCACCCGAGTTAATTAGTATAAAATGGTTACATGGGTCGATGAGTTATTAAGATTGAGTCTCGTTTCGACAGTTAATTAAACCTAGGGTTGTCACACCCCTAAATTTTCATAAAAGTATAATAAGATTTTGGCATCAATAAATACCCCGAAAATTATGCACGCAAGGTCGTAACTACGGAGCATACACGATATACTCTGTTAAATCTCCTAGGCGTAATAACTAGGACAACCCACTCGAAATAAACTTGTAAAACTCCATTACCAAAGCAAAGAAACCAAATAAACCCTAGGTGAGTTCAATCTGACACAACCTAGAATAAATTAGCCCCTACACATAATTAAAAGCATAAATAAACGAAACTAAATTAAAACAACTAATTACTAAAGAAAACAAGAATTAAACTACCAACAACTAATAAATTAAAGTAGTAAATCAAGAGCACAAAGCTTAAACAAAGAAATAAAGCATTAATTAAAGGAAGATGATGAATGAATAGTAACTTACATACAAATGGGTATAAACCCAAAGAAGAGGAGAAGGGCCAAAGCTCCCAAAACAAACCCTAAAATATCCTATTTAAAATGAAATATCTCCCTCAAATAAAAGCCCCCAACATTCTATTTATACCCCAACAAAACCAAGCCAAAACACCCAAAATACATCAATTTTCTTCCATATCTGATGGGCCCGGTCGACCTCATGTTTGGGACCGGTCGACCACATTTTTGGGATTTTCCTTGGGCTACTAAAAGTCCTTTTTTCCTCTTCGAACCAATTTTGACGCGTTGCAGGGAAATGGCCATAACTCCCTCATACGGAATCGAAATGATGCATGGTTAGAACCGACGCGAAGGTAATGCAATTATCTAGGTGATTATCTTTTGAAACCATCCAAATTATGAAGTATGAAATTACCAAAATGCCCATGAAGTAGAAGAAAATTCCAAAACCTTTCGAAAATGGACATAACTTCCTCATTCGGAGTCAGAATGATGCATGGTCAGTGGCCACGGAAAGATAATTTGATGAATACATGTTGGTAACTTCATTACATACAAAATATTGAGTTTGAAAAGATCATATTTTCCTTGAAGTAGCTTTCGACGACGAAACTTCTCTAAAATGCAACCGGACCTCACTTTTAGCGTTCCAATACCTACAAAAGAACAATTAACCCCTGCAAAACATATATATGTCCAAATCCGAGGTTGTTTGGTTAACGAGCATAAATATAGACATTAAGAACGTAAAAGTGCTGGAATGCATAAAGATAAAGGGTGCAAATATGCAATATTCGTGATGTATCACACCCCCTAACTTAGACATTGCTAGTCCCTAGTGATGAAACAAACAAAACCAGTCCACAAAGGAAATACAAAACGTATATATGCATCAAAATATAATTTCCACTTTCATAGGGAACATAATTGCATTTAGCATATGCAATAAGTCGTTAAACCCCTAGGTTACCCTAATGGACGAGTGTCGTCTCGTGAGTCTTTTCAAGGATCAAACCCACAAACATCATATATTTTCCTCAAAATATGCCCAACACAGCATGCGACAAGCCCAAAAATACGAAAAAGATTTCATACACATTATTAGCACAATTAATAAATTTACATAAAAGTCCGTATTATTAACCTTATAGAATGAACTTTGAAGAGTGCGCGTATGCTCAAATAAAGAAATTATTTAATTAAACTCAGTTTTTCAATTAAATCCTAAACATGCATCTAGGTGTGATTGAAGATGATAAAATTATGCAAGAACATTCAAACACACACAAGTGAGGAAAAATCCCCCAAAGGGGCAAATTCTTTTTATTTTCACTATAATTTTGTAAGATATGGTTACACGAATTACAATGAAAATAAGAGTGACACGGAAATACCCACAGGTGTCGGTTCTGATGTCATCGACTGGAAACCTCCCGCAAGAACTCCAGGTGGGAAGAAATGAAGAAGAGAACGGCTTCTCCACAAAGTACTCCGGACGAGTAAATGATCCTCTTGAAGGTTTAACAATTCACATATATAAATGGGAGTGATTATGTGAATAAAGAAGGATTAAGAAAACCTTAAAAGGTGAAGTCTGATTCTGGGCAGTTTTCACAGAATTCGAGATTGCAAAAAGACTTAGGAAAAAGTGTAGAAGGTACACTAGTATTTATAAAAAAATCGAGGCGGCGATGGCGCTCAAACGATATAGGCATCTCGCTCGAACGATATAGGAATCTCGCTCCAACGAAGGACACATGTCATTCAAACGACTTCGCGCAAGATGCTGATCTCGCTCAAACGATAGTGCAATCTCGTTTGAACGAGATCTTCGACCGAGGCAATCCTCTTCTACACTTAGAAAAATTTCTGCTTTTTATAAAAATAAATCAAACTTTGAAAAAATATTTTCTAAAAAATTCCCCATATATTTATGCAAATATAAACAACTCCAATAAATCATTTTACCAACAATGCGTAGTGGAGTTGTGGGAAACAGCTGAGTAGCAAATCGCATGTAGCATGATGCACGTGTGAAGATGATGGATGAATGGATTCGAATAAAGTTCGTCGTGGATGATCATGATGTTGTGCCGAATGTATCGGTATCAGACATACAAATTATGATCTAGGGAAAATAAAAAATTCCTAGATTCTACCCCAGACATTTATAAAATTATGTCCTTACAAATCTCCCCCTATGTCTATGTCGGTACATACATAAAAAATCCGAATTATGCATTCTCCCTAAAACAAATGACATACAATATAATATCCCCATCAAACCCTCAAACTGAGAATACTAAATGACATGTCTTCAATTAAACTTCAGCATCTTCAAATCTTCATCTCTTCAGAAACTCCCAAAGCTTTTCTCAATAGGGTGTGCAATCCAATAAATCAACTTTGTACCTACACACATGAGATAAAGCAGATACCTGTGACAAACAACTGTTTGAAATATAATGATATGCTAAAATTAAAGATCAATTAAGCTTAAGAAAATCATTGATAAATCAACCAAATAAATCTCCCCCATAATTCATTCTCCCCCTTTTTATGTTGTCCCCAAATAGACAGATATGAGAAGCATAAATATGGAAAGTGTCACATGGTAAAAAAAATCTATTTTTGAATTTTTCATATTTTTTCACACAAAATATAGAACAAAGAATCACACCATGAACAAACACAAAAATAACCGAGTCGGTGATAGCGTAAATGAAGGGGTGTGATAAAATTCTATAGGAAAATCAATGCATAGAAACATGAAATATGAGCACGATGAATATCGGATACTCCTAACGAATAAACTCAGCATCTTTCTTAGGTGTAAAAAGATGGAAATAAGATACATTGACTCAATCAAATCAACAAATCAAAGCTCAAAATAATTTCCACACCAATAACGTCCAAAACGATTTAATGCTTTTTCAGAACTTTCAAGGAAGTTCAAACCCGTTTAAATTCTCCAACCAAACTCCCTCAGATTTATATTTTGAATAGAGGTGATCGAAATTCTCAAACTCTGGAGAATTGATGGTGAAACCTAATGGCCCATATTTGGCATGTATTGCTTTTTATTGCCTTAATTTTTTTCCGGGCTCTTTGGACTCCGGATAATAAAATTCCTCATTTTTTTAGGTCCGATTTAACAGTGGATTAATCGCAAAGGATAGATAATTACATTTCGTAGCCCTTCACCATTTTTTTAAAAAAAAATCTCACCGAACGATTTTTAACATGCATTCCAATCTTGTCAAGTTTTATCGCATATGGTTCCTTGTATACACAGAATTGAGATGGAAACACTCAAGCCAATATGTGATAGACAAGTGCAATAATCAAATAAAAGCGTGGACGTGTGAAATAAAGGAGATAAGGAGCCAAAGATGTAGAAAGATATCACTAATCACATCTCAAAAAATCCAAACAATGTAAGCACATGGATTCAATGATGTAGCGTCTCAAATGAGTATCAAACAGTCACGTGGATAATTGGAATGAAATTTGTGACTTGGCTATCTTAAATGCTCATCGATAAAAGGTGAAAATAAAATACAAAAATCTTTTTGTGTATTTCAAAATTTTTATAAAAAGAAAATCTTTTTGGATTTTAAAAAAAAATATAAAAAGCAAAAACTAATAATACACATGATAAAACTAGCAATAGGAACCATATGATATGAACATGACAATGCATCCTATCCTAGACATGAACCAACCCCTCAGTTAACTGTGCAAATCTCCAAAGACTTCCTAAGACTCTCAAATATAAGGGAATCTAAAGGCTTCATGAATATATCTACTAACTGAAGGTGGGTGGGTATAAAACTCAGGGATACGACTTTCTCCTCAACTAACGGTCATATAAAGTGCTCGCGTATCCTGATGTCCTTTGTGCGCGAATGTTGAATAGGATTACAGTATATGTGAATTGCGCTCGTGTTATCACGGGAAATAGTCATGGTGTCCTGTGAAATCCCATAATCTTTCAACATTTGCTTCATCCACAAGAGTTGCGTGCAACAACTGCCATTGGCGATGTACTCAGCCTCCGTAGTGGACAAGGAGATGGATTTTTGCTTCTTGCTCAACCAGGAGACAATAGCAGAACCAAAATAGAAACACCCATAAGAAGTGATACTACAACCATCTATATCCCCGGCCTAATCGGCATCCGAATAGGCAGACAAACGGTCATCGGTATCAAACGAATACAAAATACAGTATGTGAGAGTCCCACTCACGTATTTGATAATACTTCTTAGAGAGTGTAAGTGTGACTCTTTCGGGGATGCCTGATATCGCGCACAGACTCCAACACTAAAGGCTATATCAGGATGACTGACACTCAAGTAAAGAAGACTACCTATCATACTCCAATACAAGGTTTGCTCTACATCCTTGCCTGAAGTGTCCTTACTAAGCTTGACAGAAGTACTCATAGGTGTACGTACATGCTTGGTGGAGTCTAAAATAAATTTCTTCACTAAGTCTCTAGCATACTTGGATTGGGAGATGAACATCCCATCCTCTAGCTGACGAACCTGGAGACCAAGGAAGAAAGTAATCTCACCTACCATGTTCATCTTAAACTCACTTTTCATATACTCCTCAAAGTGGTGAGCATGCTGGGAGCACGTGGGTCCAAAGACTATGTCGTACACATAGACCTGGGTAACCAAAATAGCGCCGTCATCTCTCATGACGAATAACGTCATAGCAACTGTCCCTCTCTTGAAGCCACGGGCTAAGAGATAGGAAGTAAGACTCTCGTACCAAGCACGAGGTTCTTACTTCAAACTACACAAGGCTTTGCTCAGATAGTAGACGTGATCTGGGTGCTTAGGGTCTTCAAACCCTTTTGGTTGTTCCACGTAAACCTCCTCCTCAAGAATGCCATTTATAAAGTCACTCTTGACATCCATCTGATATAACTTAGAGCGTAGATGACATGCGATGGAGAGTAGTAAGCGGACGGACTCAAACCTCGCAACAGAAGGAAATGTCTCCCCAAAGTCTACACCCTCTATCTGTGTGTAGCCTTGAGCAACCAACCTAGCCTTATTTCTGATTATGGTACCATTTTTATTCATTTTATTCTTGAAAATACACCTGGTACCTATCATATTAGTCTCACTAGGTCAGGGGACAAGTTCCCAGACATTGTTCTTTTTAAACTGAATCAACTCGTCCTGCATGGCAGATATTCAGTGTTCATCTTTGAGTGTTTCTTTGTTATTCATGGGCTCGACTTTGGATGTGTAGCAAAGATGGCTAACAACGTTCTCTAGCTGATCACAAGTCTTGACCCCTAAAGTGGGATCAAAAATAATGGTAGAGGGATCATGACTCTTGAGAACCCAAGCAGGTGTGTCCCTTAACATAGAAGTAGGGTCCACAGGGTGTGGGTGAGGGACAAGTAAATCGCTGCCAGAAAAGTCCTCATCCTCCCACTGAAGGCTAGAATCAATAAACATCGAATGGTAGTCATCTTTTACGGTGACGTTTATTGACTCCATAACCTTAGATCTCTTCAGGTTAAAAACTCGACAGGCTTTACTATTTGATGACTATCCTAACAATATTCCCTCATCACGCTGGCAGTCAAACTTTCCTAATTGCTCTCTATCCCGTAGGATATAGCATTTACTCCCAAAGACACGAAAATATGCAAGTTTGGGTTTCTTGCCAGTCCACAATTCATAAGACATCTTAAGTGTGTGTGGACGCAGGTAAACCCTATTCACCGTGCGGCATGTAGTAGACACTGCCTCTGCCCAAAATCTCCTGGCAACCTTACGACCTAGAAGCATAGATCTAGACATTTCTTGAATCGTCCTATTGTTTCTCTCAATAATCCTATTTTTCTAAGGAGTCTTCACCAAAGAAAACTTATGTTTGATTCCTAGGCTGTCACAGTAAAGATCTACCTTTGCTTCCTTAAATTTCGTGTTGTTCTCACTACGTATCCTATTAATAGTGACTCCATGTTGATTTTGCAGGACACGGCACTTGGTCATTAAAAAATCTACAGCATCGAATTTCTCTCTCAGAAAATGTACAATCGAATATCTAGAGAAATCGTCCACCATCACGAGGATATACCTCTTACCACCCAGACTCTCAGTACGAGTAGGACCCATAAGATCCATGTGAATCAACTCAAGTACACGGGAGGTGGTAATGGAATGCAACTTCCTATGGGGGCTACAAATTTGCTTTCCCAAGTGACAGGGTCCACAAATTGTGAAAGTCGGCTTTCTAAGTGATGGTAAGACACGTACTAGGTCTCTTTTAGCTAAGCATGTCAAATCTCTAATGTTTACATGACCTAGACGTTGGTGCCACATATTCATAGGAGTGATTGTAGCGCTGTTGCAGACAAGTGAGGATGTGGGTACAGTCCCATAGAAATTATCCTCTTTCCTCACCCCTTGCACTAAAAGTTTACCGGCTTGATTGTAGACATTACACGAGTTCGGGTCAAACTTTACGGCAAAGTCAGCGTCGCACAGCTAGCTAATGCTGAGAAGGTTTGCTTTTAAACCTTTGATGTACAAAACATTCTCTATCTTAGGAAATCCTGGTAACTCTACTGTACCTCGTTCTACGATGCTAGACTTGCTCCCATCTCCAAAGGTGACTCTACCTTCCTTATACTCCTCTAGGTAGGTAAAAGATGAGACATCACCTGTCATATGGCTGGAGCACCCACTATCAAAATACCGATGTGAGGTATTATGTGCTTTGAAAGTGACATGAACATCAAGGGCCTTTTCATATTTCGTACGTACCCAAGAAGTGGTAATCTTTTGTTTACCCTTATTTTTATTGGTTTTAGCTGGGATGCGGGAAGCATTCACTGAGGGAAAAGACATCCGTCGGAATTCCTCCATCAAACTTTGTGATGTAGCAGTTAAAAACTCAACACGCTCTCTCAGACTGGCAAAATCATTAGTACGATATGGTGGAGTAGTAGTACGTCATGTTCAACCCAAACTATGGCAAAACTCCCTGAGGTTGCCTTTTCTTTTGCAGTACGTACAAAGGAACACAGTCTTAGGCGGACCTGGGTTTGCTTTTCTTGGTCGAACTCTTCTTCGTGGTTTTTGACGATGGCCATATGGAGTGGTAGTAAACTCAGGAACTGGTCCTGGTGCAATTTAGGATGTGTAGGCACCATCATAACCTATTCCATGCCTATCACCAAAACCTAAAGCGGGGCCGAGGAGCATCTTTCCCATCTTCCCAGATATGTCCTCGATTTGTACCTTGACTTCTCCTGCTCTCTCAAGATCATGAGTAAGCTGCGATACAAGGGCTTCAAGTTTCTTTCGAGTCTCCAAGGAGGAATGGAGTTCACTCGTAAGACTAGCCACTTGTTTAGTCAAGTCCCCTTTCTCTTTCTCAAAATAACTCTCTCTCTCTCTCCAAATAGTTTCTCTCTCTCTCTAAACAAACTTTCTTTCTCAACACAGGCAGAATATCTCTCTCAGGGTAGTGCAGGTGGAGGACTCTCTCTCTCTCTCGCTTTTCTTAAATCTTCCTCTAAAGTGGTGATCCTAATAACTAATGCTTTGTTACGCCTTTTGGTTTTAAATGACTCAATAAATTACTCATCATAGGCACATTGAAGATCACTCTAGCTCTCACTTGCATCATCCTCCCCCTCACTCACATCGTTCTCACTGTCGAGGTGTCCCTGTGAAGTAGAATCCTCATCGTCGTGAGGAGTACTAGAAGTACTCACATGACTAGTCATGAATGCGGTGAAGTTACACTCATACGATGACTCGTCTCCAGGGTCCACTGACTCGACCTCACTGTCGTCACTAAGGGTAGCATTAAGGACAACTTTACCCTTTTCTCTGTTCAGCACTCAAAAGCTCTATGACCCCTACCGTCGTACTCATAGCATCTCTCACTCTCTTTCTTAGGAGGATCTTTAAAATGTTTTTCATTTTTCTTTTCAAACTTGTTTTTCTCAAACTTCTTTTTATCTTTGAAATTACCATTTTTCTTGAATTTGAGAATTTTCTTGAAATTTTTAGCAAACAAGGCCAAATCCTCTAAATCAAAGTCACACTCAGAATCTGACGTATCTATCTCTCTTTTTCTAGATGACTCTCCCCTCTTTCTTGTCGACCCCTCACTCTTTATCTCCTGGGAATTAAATGCAATTCCCTTATCTTTAGGCTTAGCAGATTTAGGAAACATATCAATTTCATACTTTTGTAAGTCTCCTACAAGTTCCTCCAATTTAAGCGTGTTTGAATTACCCATAGAATTTAGCACAATGACTTTAGGGATAAAACGCTTAGGTAGTGATATAAGAATCTTTTTAACAACTCTAGTATTAGGAATGTGTTCACCAAGATTAAAGCTAATGTTAACAATATCAAACAGTCTAGCATAAAATTCATCAAAACATTCAGCCTCAAGCATGGTGATGGTTTCAAATAGAGTTGTCAAGTTTTGCAGTTTAGACTCTTTCACAGCATTAATTCCTTCATGGGTAAGTTGTAAAACATCCCATGCCTCTTTTGATGTGGTGCACGTCATTATGCGTTTGAACTCGTCAGATGTGACGGATCTAGACATAGCACTTAAACCCTTTGAATTAAAAGATGACGATTTAAATTCTTCTTCAGTCCATGCATTTTCATATTTTAAACTAGTCACGTTCTCAACAGTGATGGAGGGAGGTGTCCACCCTCTTTCAACCAAAATCAAGGCACGTTCATCAATGGCTTTTAATGCAGATCTCATGCAGGCTTTTCAGTATGCATAGTTTGTCCTGTAAAAAAATTGACATTTTATTATATAACTTCTCCATTATGAACATGCTATTTTTTCAAAAATTAAATTTTAAAAAAATGATATCTTAGAAAAATTTTGCGGAAAAGTACACGATATAATTGTGTAATTGGCTCTGATACCAATTTAAAGAGTGCGCATATGTTCAAATAAAGAAATTATTTAATTAAACTTTGTTTTTCAATTAAATCCTAAACATGCATCTACGTGTTATCGAAGATGATAAAATCATGCAAGAACATTCAAACACACACAAGTGAGGAAAAATTCCCCAAAGGGGCAAAACCTTTTTATTTTCACTATAATTTTGTAAGATACGGTTACACGTATTACAATGAAAATAAGTGTGACACAGAAATACCCGCAAGTGTCGGTTCTGATGTTGTTGTCTAGAATCTCCCGCAGGAACTCCAGGTGGGCAGCAATGAAAAAGAGATCGACTTCTCCACAAAGTACTCCAGACGAGTAAATGATCCTCTTGAAGGTTTAACAATTCACATATATAAATGGGAGTGATTATGTGAATAAAGAAGGCTTAAGAAAACCTTAAAAGGTGAAGTCTGATTCTAGGAAGTTTTCACAGAATTCGAGATTATAAAAAGACTTGGGAAAACGTGTAGAAGGCACACTGGTATTTATACAAAAATTGAGGCGGCGGGGCTCGAACGAGATAGGCATCTCGCTCGAACGAAGGACACGTGTAGTTCGAATGACTTCGCGTGAGATGCTGATCTCGCTCAAATGACAGTGCAATCTCGTTTGAACGAGCTCTTCGATCGAGGCACTCCGCTTTTACACGTAGAAAAGTTTCTTCTTTTTATAAAAATAAATCAAACTTCGTAAAAACATGTTCTGAAAAAATTCCCATGTATATATGCAAATATAAACAACTCCAATAAATCATTTTATCAATAATATGTAGTGGAGTAGTGGGAAACAGCTGAGTAGCACGTCACATGTAGCATGATGAACGTGTGAAGATGATGGATGAATGGATTCGGATAAAGGCCATCGTGGATGATCGTGATGACATGTCGAATGTAGCGGTATCAGACATACAAACTGTGATCTAGGGAAAACTAAAAATTCCTAGATTCTACCCCGGACATTTATAAAATTATGTCCTTACGAACTTCGTAGAATTAAAACCTTAAAATGTGGGAGGGGAGAAAGCACATGCAAAGTGTGATTTGGCAAAAACTTAAATAAATCGGATAAACATAAAGTCTGCATATATTCAATCCCAACGGGCATTACACTCATCAAGTGAATTCACTCAAAACAGGGAGTTAACACACGAAACATGCGGTCATAAAGAGTAAATGTAAATGGAAACTAGGCCACGCACATGTCGCAAATGAAGAACACTATATATGAAATTAAAAAATGTAATCTCAATGAAAGATATCGCACCTTAAAGGAGGCAAAATGCACCTTAAGCTATTTTAACTTTTAAATTAAAATTGGTGGGTTAATTTTAGAGGAATGGGTTTCCAGAAATAAGAAATATGGAAACATGAGTAACTTGGGCCACCAGCCCGAGAAGAATGTGAAGCCCATCTCTAGAGGAACCTTTATGTCTATGAATTAACTTTTGATGAGCTGGAGGACAAGTGGACTCCTACTACTAGATTAGAGTTTCCAAGTTTGGGAGTGGACTATTTGGTTATTATAGACGCATCTCCGCAAGAGTGGGGCGGTGTGTTACTATAGGAACAGGGGACCATTGTGTATGAATTTTGTGGCTTGAATCATGTGAATAGAAACATCCCATGCAAGACTAAGAGCATGCCGAAATAGTGTTCACCTTAAAAAGTGGAGGTGCTATCTTGCGGGAGGGAACTAAAGTCTTTTCATGGACCGCAAGTTGATGCAAGGTTTGTTCTTACAGAAAGATTAAATTATACGGCAAGAAGTGGTTGAGTTTTGTAAAAGACTATCAATTTAACACTCATTATCACCCAGGAAAATCAAATGTGGTAACGGATGTGCTGAGTAGAAAACCCGTGGGGGAAACTAGCGAAGGCAGGGAAAGCCAAGTGGAAAGGGCTTAACTAGGAAGATGTTGTTACAAGGGCATTTATATCAGTGTTCACCATTCCACCTGCTTTTAAGATGAGAGTCGTGGAAGAACAAAGAAGGGACATTTTTGAGTTTCTGAATGTAGATTACCAATAACCGATTGGACTAATGCAACCCTTAGAAATACCGGTGCGAGAATGGGAGATTGTATCCACGGATTTTATCACGGGATTACCGATGTTGTAAAGCAGTCATGAGTACTGATGGATTGTAATTTGGAGTTTAGAAAACCTTGTGGGATGCCTATCAATATAGTGTTGGACCGAGACAAGAATTTCGTATCCCATTTCTAAAGAAGTTTCCAGGAGCAATGGGGACCGATTAAAGTTGAGTACCTTCTACCACCCGCAAACAAATGGACAAAAATGGAGAGAATCAACAAAATGTAGGAGGACATACTTTCGATGTGCATACTTAATTTTTGAGGATGCGAGCAAAACATTTTTCTGGTCGAATCTGTAATCCATAATGGGTATGACACCATGGGTGGCGTTGTTTAGAAGGTCTCGTAGATCACCTTCTTGTTGGTTGGGAGTAGGAAACAATAAGCTTCTTGCACCTAGAATTATCCAAGACATCTTTTCGAATACTGAGTTCATTCGAAACTGCTTACAATTTGCCCAAGATTGTTAGAGGGACTATGCCAACGCGAATAGAAGTCTTGAAAAATTTGAGGTAGAGAATCAAATTTAATTCGGGCATTGTAATAAAGGATATAACACGATTTGAGATGAAAGACAAACTTGCGCCGTGTTAGGTAGATTTTTCCCATTGTTGTAAAGGTAGTCCTGATAGCTCATGTGAGGAATAACTGGTTATTATTTTAGAATCATGGAAGTCTAGACTAAGACCGAAAGTGGTACCCTCGGTCCAAGTCCCGCGGGGACACCACAAGGAAAAAGAATTTACTTATGAATAAGAGAATGATATTTGAGGAATGGACCCCTAGTCTTTTTATAAGATACGCCTGAATTTTGAAGGCAAAATTCCCTTATAAGGGGGGGGGGGGGGGGGGGGGAGTATGTAATAACCCTTACTTTTGAGTAATTGATTTTATATTAATTTTCCATGAGACGTAATTATATAAAATATTGGATGATAGAGTAAATATTATTTTAAGTGAGTTAAAAGATAATATTTACTAGATTTTGCACATTTACTATTATGTGAATGTAAATAGCATTATGCTACGATTCATTGTGTCGTTGTGCTTTAAACGACATTCATGGTTTGAATGAAGTTGGAACTTAAAATGATTTATATTATTCTGGATGCCAATTTAGAGGGCGCGGTTAGTCCCGAAATAGTCGAGATAGTCAAAATAAGTGCCATATTTTATTTTTGGGTTCCGTGCACTTTTGGCAGGTTATGACTTAATTATGTAGTTACGAGTCATTTTAATGGTTTATTAACATTTAAAGATGGGAATTTATACTAAAGGCATGATTAAGTCTTGCAACCATTTTGTTTCTCAAGTTTATGCTTCCTAAACCTAGAAAGAGAGAGAGAGAGAATGAGAATTTGGGGGAAAGAAGAGAAAAAAGAAGAAAAGGAAGAAATTGGGTTTGATCTTGCATCTACCGGATTAGAATTCGAGATTTCAGCTTAAGGCAAGTTTCTAACTTGCTAGTATATGATTTAATGTGAATAATTTGTTGTGATAGTTATGTAAATGGATAATGGGAACAAATACTAGGTTTTTGGATAATTTTTTATGTTTAGCCGTTGGATTTTGGAGTTTTATGAATTTAATTAGTTATATGGATTTATTGGGGTGTATAAGTGTTGAGGTTATGTAGTTGAGTGATGAGAATGAAGGAAGTGTAATAATAAGGAGTTCAGATTTTGGAATTAACCTTGGAGAAGAAGAGAAAATCGAAGGGTTGCTGGGCGCGGTCGACCGTGGTCCCAGGACCGATCGACCGGGCCTTCAGGGGAAAGCCTACTGCTTTCATATACAAGCATAAATTTGAGCGCGGTCGATCACGGTCCCATGACCGGTCGACCGGGCTTCGTAAATTGAGCCTACTGCATTCTTTTGTAGACAAAACCATTAAGGCGCGGTCGACCGCGGTGCCATGATCGGTCGACCGGTCCCCTGTTTTTCACCTTAAAATGTTTAATTTCTTCTAGCTTCTTTCTTTTAAGAAAGGGACTTAGGGACCTTCTTGAATGAAGTAAAACTAGAGTACTAGAGTCTAGTAGTAAGGTATCCTAGAACCGAAGTTAAGAATGAGAGTTGGGGCTTAGATTTGGAATCAATTTTGTTAGTTAAAGTGGATAAAAATGAATAATTCTTTCATAAAATGAGTTAGTCTAAGTCTAAAGGAAAATAAAGACATTTAATGTGCATTTTTAGAATTGGGTTAAAGTAATATCATATATTATGGTTTGAGGAATGAATGTTAATTCATGGAAATTTATATTGGAGATAATTAAACATTGAGGGTTATAATTATGACGTTTAACACTAATGGCTCCAGATAAAACGTGATGCATATTTTTTTTTTTAATGAGGTTAAGTTGTGAATGATAATTGGCATATACACACCTCTCTAAATCGCTATCATAAGGAAAGTTACGCGCATGAGGTAAAGTCCCCTGGCTAGTGAATGCAGGGTGAATATAGTCCTCGACCATAGGACCGGTTATTATATTGTGTGATTATTGTTCAAAGTGAAGTAATTCCGGGTGTGGTTATGACTCACTGTCGAAGGTATATGGACGCTTCCCGACGTCACGCGATGTAGGATGCCCATGTTGTCTTGGTGATAGTCCCTGGAAGATGATATCCATTTAGGGGCGCATCCAGTGGGGATACCCGGAAGGATGGTCTTAGAATCATTATATAATGTGATTATAACTATTCTTAATAAGGTGGAACTTGAAATGATGATAAATCACTTTGTGAGATAAAACTGCTTTGAATATGTTTCCTAGAGAGAAAAGGTAACTGTGAAGTTAAATTGTGTAAAACTGAAATGGTGATGCATTTTGTGAAATAAATTTCTTTAAATATGTTTCCTAAAGAGAAATGGAATTGTACATTTAAGTTGTGTAAAACTGAAATGAAGTCTCATTAAGTAAAACTTAGTTATTTACTCATGCGGAAACGAATGTTGTTCATTGTTATTGATATTTTGCTAGATTGTGCTTTTAGAGTGAGAGGTGAGAAATATTATCATTATTTGCGAGAGCAAGTTGAGTTTACGATTGATGATATAATATTCATAGTTGTCATGCATTTTATTTACGTGGTGATCATATCAAACTGGGCCCTGACCCGTTTACATCTATTTATTTTGCATGAATTCTTTACTCGCCCAGGTGTTCCACCGCAAGGACGCCCGTATTGACCTCTCCATCCCAGTTGTCCTAGAGCTATAACATATTGCGGATGTTGTAGGATATTCGTTATAGACGCTTCTATCTTTTGTACTCTAGTTATGACCAGTGTACATATTCGGGTGTGTTACCCAAGTGTTGTACTTGTTTAATATAATGTAATATTAAATTTTAATACTCGGTGTAACCTACTTGTATTGGTTTGTTAATCGACAGCTTATTCGGTTATTACTTTGTGCAATTATTGTTATACAGTTACTTGCTTGTTTTTATATCCACCTTCTTTTCATATTGGATTGTCTAAAAGATTTTCTTTAAACTTGTAAATTAAATTGGCAATCCGTTTTCTAAAATAATTGGTGGTTTTCTCGTATTATTATCTTTGCGACAGTGATGCTGAGAATGGACCATCTATGATGACCGTAATTATTGGAGTATCGGGCTGGCCACCTCTTATTTTAATAAGCGGGTTGTCAAAAGAATCCTATCTAGATTTTCAAAGAAATTGGAAGCGACTACAATCGAAATCCCACCACAATTCGCAACAGTCACGGCTCCCAAGACTCTGGATAGAAAAGCAATCGGTATCCATGCGGTATAACACCTGTAGTACAATATATATATAGCAAGAAAGACATATAAATGGGTCAGAACCCGAGGTGTAAAAAAATGTTTAGCAAGTGTGTTAACCGTGCATAATAAATCTAAATGCAATATTTCAAAATTAAAGTGGAGTCCCACTCTCGTGAAACTCCAAACTCACCTCTCATCTACAGCACGCACCTACTCGTGTCCTGGAACCTTGATTAAGCCACCCCACACCAATTTTAGGACAATCTCCTAAACTGTATGCATGGCCTATACCCACAAGCCCCGCTATCCTAACATAACTCAATAATCGTCTCCATTCTAACCCCACATAAATACATACACATATGTATGTGCCTTACCAGGCTTATATTGGTTCCAATCACTAACTTAAACCAGTTATAAGACTTAGTACATTACATATTAACATTACTTCAATATAAGAGTTTATTACTTACATTATCATACATACAAGTATTAAGGACAAAACTTCTCTCTATTCTCAACATTGCACTACGTTTCATGCGTGGGGCGTCTCGTAAAGCGAAATCCAAATAAGGAACCCCCCGATACACTACTACTTAACAATGTTGATCGTAGGGATCCATTATGTCATCCACACAATTTCTATTTCTACAAATTCTATAAATATAGATTACTATCTAAGAACATAATTAGAATCTCTATTAAATCCTTGGGTCAACCTAAATACAATTGGCTCTAAGTATGATCCTTCGCCCCCAATGAACTAGTACACCAAAATCACCCAAGATGTACATCATAGAAACTTCATATCCTCTTTACCTATAGGATATACAAATATATATATATATATATATATATATATATATATATATATATATATATTTACTCTAAACATATATATAAGCAATCATTCCTTACTATAACCACGCGTACATAACACACATAATGTACACTTTGCAATTCATATAACATAAACGGCTATAGGAAGCCAAAATAATGCACCATGCTATCATCTTCCAGGAATTACTCACTTTCTCCCGGGTTCACCACCTATCGAACTATTATCACACGGCCATGGAGATAAAATCAATCATAACGTATGGGAAGCGGTCTTAGTTCCTAAGCGGTAAGTGAGAACGACTCATACCCAAGACTTCTCACCCCCAAAATATAAAATCACACAAATAAAAAAAATGGACGACTATGACCTGGGGACTATCCACACCCTGCTCCTCAAGACAGGGTGCTCACCCTCATCGCGCAACTTCCCATGATAGCATGTGTCGGGTATGCTTCACACCATAAGTATATATATCATTCACACTATGTATATATACACCCATATGATCACATCACATATATGAAAAGCATCACGCACGATATAAGTATTCACATATATATACATACCATCTACCGTCCGTACGTATGAAATTCATAAACTCGGCTATAAGTGTACATAGTCCTCATTATACTAGCCGTCACACCAAGCGTATTAAAAGAAAGAAGAGAAAAAAGGGTATTGTATTTGAGGACTCTTCGGAGCAGCCAGGGTAATTGGAAAGAATGTTGTCGTGAGTCTTTCCTCGGATTAGGGAAGTGTGTTTCGTGGGGCAAGATTGAGCCTCAATATTTTATTGACCCTAGACTCGGGTGTGTAATTCGAGTTTTGTGGTAGTATTGATATTTATATAGAGGTTATATCTATATGTTTTATGTGGTAATGAGATTCTATTTTCTTTCATTCATTGTAGTGGGTGATGATATTTGAACAATTTGTTTGGTTTGTACTACTCGTTATGTCTGTGTTATACAAGTATAAAATATTCTGATTTGACATATATCAGGCTTATGATGGTGAGACTATCATATCTGCGGTTCCAGGGTGGAACTAGTTATTCTTTAATATCTCTCCTAGATACGGGTTGAGACTTTATAGTGATGATTTAAGGTATGTATGAATTGTTATTTTACCTGTTTGATGCTACCATATCTCCACGATCAACAAAGTTAAGTAGTAGTGTATCGAAGGGGTTCCTTGTTTTGATTTCGCTTACGAGGCACTCCACTCATGAACCTTAACGACGTTGGGAGTGGAGAGATGTTACTTTATGTTAGGATTTTGGGTTTAATGGATTAACTGGGAGTCATGTGGTTTATTAAGGGCTAATAAAAAGTAGATATGCGGTGCAGAAGAATTGGAAATAATTCTCTCACCGGGTAATTATGGGAGAGACAAAGATAAGGAAGTTACATTGAGGCTTATAGCTAGGCCGTGATTAGAAAGAAAATTAAAAGGATGTATATATATATATATATATTTGGGAAGAATATTCGCAACACTTTGCAAAAAGTAGGCACCCGGTTAGTTAGCTTTTTTTTTTCATTTCGCCGAAACGGTAGGATAAAGAAGTAGAAACACGTTAGTAGAGTTACGAGTTAAGATTTTTAGCAGTCCCGATGGGGTGCCTTAGGACATTATATCTTGACGATCGACGGTGCGAGGTAGTAGTGTAACGGGAGGGTTCCTTATCTGGATTTTGCTTTGCGGACGTCCCACGCATGAAACCGAGAGAATGTCAAAAATTGAGAAAGGTCTTGGGCACTAGGGACATAGTTAGTATAGTACTTATTTCACGTGCGTAGGATAACGCATCAACCTTAAGATTATTAGGAAGTAAAGATAATGGGGCATGTGGTATTGTTTTAGAGATGCTGTAGTGGGTTAAACACGAGAAGATTGGTGAGTAAATTTTAGAGGAATGGGTTTCCAGAAATAAGAAATATGGAAACATGAGTAACTTGGGCCACCAGCCCGAGAAGAATGTGAAGCCCATCTCTAGAGGAACTGTTATGTCTATGACTTAGCTTTTGATGAGCTGGAGGAAAAGTTGACTCCTACTACTAGATTAGCTTTGGCAAGTTTGGGAGTGGACTATTTGGTTATTATAGACGCGTCTCCGCAAGAGTGGGGCGGTGTGTTACTACAGGAACAGGGGACCATTGTGTTTGAAATTTGTGGCTTGAATCCTGTGAAGAGAAACATCCCATGCAAGACTAAGAGCATGCCGAAATAGTGTTCGCCTTAAAGAGTGGAGGCGCTATCTCGCGGGAGGGAACTAAAGTCTTTATATGGACCGCAAGTTGATACAAGGTTTGTTCTTACAGAAAGATTAAATTACGCGGCAAGCGGTGGTTGAGTTTTGTAAAAGACTATCAATTTGACATTCATTATCACCCAAGAAAATCAAATGTGGTAACGGGTGTGCTGAGTAGAAAACCCGTGGGGGAAACTAGCGAAGGCAGGGAAAGCCAAGTGAAAAGGGCTTAACTAGGAAGATGCTGTTACAAGGGCATTTATATCAGTGTTTAGCGTTCCGCCTGCTTTTAAGATGAGAGTCGTGGAAGAACAAGGAAGGGAAATTTTTGAGTTTGTGTCCATATGCACCACTTGTCAACTGGTGAATGTATATTACCGACAACCGATTGGACTAATGC
Organism: Sambucus nigra; assembly: GCA_949130495.1. Taxonomy (NCBI): domain Eukaryota; kingdom Viridiplantae; phylum Streptophyta; class Magnoliopsida; order Dipsacales; family Adoxaceae; genus Sambucus; species Sambucus nigra. The sequence goes on along the minus strand of OX422210.1, from coordinate 452,388,084 downwards.
AATCGTTAGAAATACCGGTGCGAGAATGGGAGACTGTATCCATGGATTTTATCACTATATTACCGATGTTGTAAAGCGGTCATAAGTACGGATGGATTGTAATTTGGAGTTTAGAAAACCTTACGGGATGCCTATCAATATAGTGTTGGACCGAGATAAGATTTTCGTATCCCATTTCTAAAGAAGTTTCTAGGAGTAATGGGGATCGATTAAAGTTGAGTACCTTCTACCACCCGTAAACAAATGGACAAAACCGGAGAGAATAAACAAAATGTAGGAGGACATACTTTCGACGTGCATTCTTAATTTTTGAGGATGCGAGCAAAACATTTTTTTGGTCGAATCTGTAATCCATAATGGGTATGGCACCATAGGTGGCGTTGTTTAGCATGCCGCGTAGATCACCTTCTTGTTGATTAGGATTAGGAAAAAAGAAGCTTCTTGCACCTAGAATTATCCAAGACATCTTTTCGAAGACTGAGTTCATTTGAAACTGCTTACAATTTGCCCAAGATTGTTAGAGGGACTATGCCGACGTGAATAGAAGTCTTAAAAAATTTGAGGTAGAGAATAAAATTTAATTCGGGCATTGTAATAAATGATATAACACGATTTGAGATGAAAGACAAACTTGTGCCGTGTTTGGTAGATTTTTCCCATTGTTGTAAAGGTAGTCCCGATAGCTCATGTGAGGAACAACTGGTTATTATTTTAGAATCATGGAAGTCTAGACTAAGACCGAAAGTGGTACCCTCGGTCCAAGTCCCACGGGGACACCACAAGGAAAAAGAATTTACTTATGAATAAGAGAATGATATTTGAGGAATGGACCCCTAGTCTTTTTATAAGATACGCCTGAATTTTGAGGGCAAAATTCCCTTATAAGGGGGGGGGGGGGGGGGGGGGAGTATGTAATAACCATTACTTTTGAGTAATTGATTTTATATTAATTTGCCATGAGAGGTAATTATATAAAATATTGGATGATAGATTAAATATTATTTTAAGTGAGTTAAAAGATAATATTTACTAGATTTTGCACATTTACTATTATGTGAATGTAAATAGCATTATGCTACGATTCATTGTGTCGTTGTGCTTTAAACGGCATTCATGGTTTGAATGAAGTTGGAACTTAAAATGATTTATATTATTCTGGATGCCAATTTAGAGGGCGCGGTTAGTCCCGAAATAGTCGAGATAGTCAAAATAAGTGTCATATTTTATTTTTGGGTTCCGTGCACTTTTGGCAGGTTATGACTTTATTATGTAGTTACGAGTCATTTTAATGGTTTATTAACATTTAAAGATGGGAATTTATACTAAAGGCATGATTGAGTCTTGAAACCCTTTTATTTCTCAAGTGTATGCTTCCTAAACCTAGAAAGAGAGAGAGAGAAAGAGAATTTGGGGGAAAGAAGAGAAAGAAGAAGAAAAGGAAGAAATTGGGTTTGATCTTGCATCTAACGGAAGAGAATTAGAGATTTCAGATTAAGGCAAGTTTCTAACTTGCTAGTATATGATTTAGTGTGAATAATTTATTGTGATTGTTGTGTAATTGGAGAATGGGAACAAATATTAGTTTTTTGGATAAATTTTTATGTTTAACCCTTTGATTTTGGAGTTGTATGAATTAAGATAGTTATATGGATTTATTTGGGTTTATAAATGTTGAGGTTATGTAGTTGAGTGATGAGAATGAAGGAAGTGTAAGAATATGGAGTTTAGATTTTGGATTTAACCTTGTAGAAGAAGAGAATATCGAAGGTTTGCTAGGCACGATCGACTGCGGTCCTAGGACCGGTCGACCGAGCCTTCAGGGGAAAGCCTATTGCTTTCGTATACAAGCATAAAATTTGATCACGGCCCCATGACCGGTCGACCGGGCTTCCCAAACTGAGCCTACTGCATTCTTTTGTTGATAAAACCATTGAGATGCGGTCGACTGCGGTGCCATGACCGGTAGACCGGTCCCCTATTTTTCACCTTAAAATGTTTAATTTCCTATAGCTCATTTCTTTTAGTTTAGGGACTTAGTAACCTTCTTGAATGAAGTAAAACTAGAGTACTAGAGTCTAGTAGTAAGGTATTTAAGAACCTAAGTTAAGAATGAGACTTGGGGCTTAGATTCGGAATCAATTTAGTAGTTAAAGTGGATAAAAATGAATAATTCTTATATAAAATGAGTTAGTCTAAGTCTAAAGGGAAATAGAGAGATTTAACGTCGATTTTTGGAATTGGGTTAAAGTAATAACATACATTATGGTTTGAAGAGTGAATGTTAATGTGACACCCCGCCTAATTAAATACCGGGCGATTACTCCTTTATTAAATTAAAATCAAGGTGAACAGTTGGTTCATTCTTAGCATCGCTGTCGTAAAAATAACTTTTCCAATTTAAACACCCTAATTAATTAAGCTAAGTGTCAATACCATTTAGACATTACTTTCCAAATTTTATTTTAAAAACCAAGACTTAAATATTTACAACAATTCAATATTAAATAATCACGCCACCATTATCCTGGAACATAAAATCCCAATAATTTAAACATTCAACAACTAAATCCCAACATTAAAACTTAAAGTAAAACATCCAGACAGTAATAAATCCCAAAGTGACAATACTAAAAATAACTGAATCACAATTTCCAATAAAACAACTGAATAATGGAAAGGGCGACACATCCCCCACTAAATGAATATGCTAGGAGTGGAATCAAATAAATGAAGTCGTCTAAGCAAGAGGCCTGTAACTCTCACCTAAGCTGTAGCGCATTCTATCAGAACATCAGGTTCTAGTGTCCATAGGATCTGTAAGGCTTATTTTGTTTTCAGCTTAACATTTTTGCTATAGAGCCCTATTTTAGGATTGTTATATTCTTGCTTTTACGTTTACGTCTTCAGCTATTTGAGATTTGATGATAAATGTAGACTAATAAATTTCTTCACGTTTCAGATGCCTCCGAGACGTGCACCAAAGGATAGGCGTGCCCAAGCCGAGCAGCCAGCAGCTCCGTCACAGGGTACAATGAATGTTACTGAGGTAGCCGATATTGTTGCTCAGGTGGTGAATGTCGCGCTAGCGGTGGTTCAGCAGGCTCCACCACAGATTCAGGCAGTGGCGCCAGTACCTGCACAGCTTCCATCTGCATGGGAGCGGGTTAGGGATGCCTTTCAGAAGGCACATCCCCCTGAGTTCTCTGGTAGTTCAGATATCATCATCGTCAGCCAATGGAAGAAAGATATCCAGCGGCATCTTCGTATGTATGAGTATACAGACGTGAAGAAACAGTTATTGGCTTCCTTTAAGCTGGTGGGGGCCGCTTTGCAGTGGTGGGAGTCCACCAACACCTTGGAAGAGAGGGACACAATCCCGATTGAGTCATTCTGGGAGCGGTTTGACCCCAAGTACTTTCCAACTGCCGTGCAGCCTGAGATGAGGCGAAAATTACTGAACTTGAAAAAGGAGAATTCTACCGTTGCTGAGTATGAGGAGGAGTTCACGAGATTTCTCACCATAGTGCCAGATGAGGCACCCACTGAGGGTAAGAAGATAATGTTGTTTGTGGATGGGTTAGCCTGGAGGATCCGTCAGCACCTTATAGGGAATCTATCTCTAAGTACTTTCACTGATGTACTCAATGTTGCTTTACTACATTGCCACGACCACCGCTTCCATTTGCAGGGAAACAAGCGAGCAGGAGAGTCTGGCCAGCAGGGCCGGACCGGGGGTAGTAGTGTTAGTGGAGCATCGATATCTCAAGGACAGACTCGTCAGCACGAGCAGAGTTCCCATCAGGGGGACCCTGCTAAGCGATTTCGTTCCAGTGATTCCAGGCAAGGATTTGGGGGTTTTAGGCAGGGCCAGCCTAATCAGCAGGGCCAGCAAAGCCAACACCGAAAGTAGCAGGGTCAGCAGCAGGGCCAACAATGTTTTTATCAGGGCCAATAGGGCCAGTGGCGGGGTGGTAACGGCCAGCAGGGCCATGGTCAGCAGGGTCAGAGGGGAGGTAACTTCAGAGTACGATGTTTCGGGTGCGGCAAGAATGGCCATAGGTGCCAGGATTGTCCAGAGGGAGAGAGGGCCCCACAGCAGCAGGGTGCCCGTAATGAGCCACAGAGGTCACTTTTTCCAGCTGCCCTCCCAGCACTAGCCCAGGTACCAGCTCTACCAGCCATTCCAGCAGCTCCAGTGCAGCAGGGGCAGTTACAATATGGACGTGTCTATAACGTCCACCAGGCAGCAGCTCCACAGGCACCACCCGCGATTGAGGGTATGTTTCCTATCCATGGTACTATGGGTCGCGTTTTGTTTGATACTGGGGCGACGCACTATTTTATAGCCACTCATTTTGCAAAGGCCTTAGGGTTATTGGCAAGATCATAGAGCACTGTGACGTGTGTAGAATCACCACTGGGGAGTGGTTTGCTTATTTTCTTTATATGCCGGGGTGTGGGGGTAGAGATTGGTAGCTTGGTATTACCTGCAGACATGTTAGTCTTAGATATGCATGAGCATGACGTTATTATCGGTATGGATTGGCTCGCTCCTTACAGGGCCATAATAGATTGTTTCGGTGGGAGTATTATTTTTGCCATTCCGGGACAAGAGATGTTTGTAGTGGCGATGCCTCGCCCAGAGGGAGGCTCGACCGCTCATTTGTATTACATAGAGGAGGATACCTCTAAGGAGGTTATAATTCCCTTAGACTCGATCCCAGTTGTCTGTGAGTATTTTGATGTGTTTCAGGAGATACCAGGCCTACCCCCCAGTCGAGAGATAGACTTTGTAATAGATTTATTACCGGATACTAGACCGATAGCACGCGCCCCCTACCGTATGGCTCCGGCTGAGATGCGAGAGTTACGAGATCAGATAGAGCAACTGTTAGGTCAGGGCTTCATTCGCAGGAGTACCTCACCTTGGGGCACTCTAGTCTTGTTTGTGAAAAAGAGAGATGGTTCACTGAGGCTGTGTGTCGACTACCGGGAGCTGAACAAGGTCACGATACGGAATAAGTATCCGTTGCCTCGAATCGATGATCTGTTCGACCAGCTGAGGGGAGCAACTTTCTTTTCGAAGATAGATCTGAGGTCGGGGTATCATCAGCTACGTATTAGGGAGCAGGATGTTTCAAAGATTGCTTTCTTGACGAGATATGGGTTCTATGAGTTCAGGGTGATGCCATTTGGCCTCACAAATGCTCCAGGTGTGTTCATAGACTTAATGAACCGAGTGTTCAGAGAGTTCTTAGATCAATTTGTCATCGTCTTCATAGATGACATTTTGATATATTCACACTCCAAGGAGGAGCATGCCGAGCACTTGAGACAGGTCCTTCAGACTCTACGAGAGCATCAGTTGTATGCTAAGTACGAGAAGTGAGGATTCTGGTTGCGAGAAGTACAGTTCTTGGAGCATGTTGTTTCTGAACAGGGGATAGCAGTTGACCCGAGTAAAGTGTCAGCGGTGAGGGAGTGGGGACATCCCACGACACCGACGGAAGTGCGTAGTTTCTTGGGGTTAGTCGGATACTATAGGAGATTCATTCGGGGATTCTCTAAAATAGCGGGTCCATTGACGAACTTGACTCGCAAAGGGGTACCATATGTTTGGGATGATGCTTGTCAATTGGCTTTCGACGAGCTGAAAGACAAGCTTACTTCAGCACCAGTCCTTGCGTTACCGAAGCCGGGTGTGGAGTACCTGATTTACACTGATGCTTCTTTACGGGGACTTGGGGGAGTACTTCAGCAGGAAGATAAGGCTATAACTTTTGCCTCCCTTAAGCTTAAGCCGCATGAGAAGAATTACCCCACCCACGACCTGGAGTTAGCAGCGGTCATTTTTGCATTGAGGATATGGAGGCACTAGTTATTGGGGGAGAAATTCCGATTGTTCACAGACCACAAGTCACTGCAGTACCTGTTCACTCAGCGAGAGCTGAATATGCGTCAGCATAGATGGTTAGAGTTTGTGAAGGACTATCAATTCGACATACAGTACCATCTGGGGAAGGCCAACGTAGTTGCTGATGCATTGAGTCGTAGACCGATAGACGAGGTAGCGGACGTCTGGAAAGCAAAGTGGAAGGAGTTAGGCCACCAGGATGCAGTAGCCCGTTCTTTCATATTCGTTATGATAGTAACACCCGAGATTGTTACGAGGGTGATACAGGCACAGACCGCAGACCCGTTTTTCCAGGAGCAGATTGTACGACTCTTAGCTGAGGGTGTTGAGTCATATTCTGTTAGTTCGGATGGGGGTTTGAGGTTTAATGGGAGATTGGTGGTTCCAGAAGGAGCAGAATTACGTTATACAGTGATGACCCAGTCTCACGGGTCCCGATTTGGGGTACATCCTAGAGGAGATAAGATGTACCGGGATATGAGGCAGCAATACTGGTAGAGTGGGATGAAGAAGGACATTGCTGAGTTCGTGTCCAAGTGTTCTACCTGCCAGCTGGTAAAGGTGGACCATCAGAAACCGTCAGGGTTGCTTCAGCCATTGGAAGTCCCCGCGTGGAAGTGGGAGAGTATTTCCATGGATTTTATTACAAGGTTACCTACATCACAGCGAGGCCACAACTCTATCTGGGTGATTGTAGATCGTTTGACCAAGGTGGCTCATTTTTTGCGGGTACGGACAGACTATACCATGGGTCAGTATGCTCAGTTGTTCATTGCTGAGATTGTCAGATTACATGGGGTGCCCCTGAATATTATGTCAGATAGAGATAAGATTTTCGTGTCGCGTTTCTGGGAGAGCTTTCAGGAGGCTATGGGTACCGAGTTGAGGTTGAGTTCAACTTATCACCCACAGACAGATGGATAGACAGAGCGTACTAATCAGATATTGGAGGATATGCTACGCATGTGTGTTCTTGATTTTGGAGGAGGTTGGGAGCCACATCTTCCACTGATAGAGTTTGCTTATAATAACTCTTATCAGTTCACGATTGGCATGGCTCCATTTAAGGCTTTGTATGGCAGGCCTTGTCGTTCCCCAACTTGTTGGCTCGAGGTGGGGGATAACAAGTTGCTAGGACCAGAGGTAATTCAGGAAACCTCCGCGAGGATTGAGATGATCAGGAGTCGCATTCGAGTAGCCCAGGACAAGCAGAAAAGCTACGCCGATGCAAAACGGTTCTTCCGGGAGTTTAATGTTGGGGACCAAGTGTTACTGCGTGTATCTCCTATGAAAGGAGTGATGAGGTTCGGGAAGAAAGGGAAATTGGCCCCGAGGTACGTGGGACCATTTCCCATTATTGAGAGGAATGGGCCGGTACCATACAGATTGGGACTGCCAGAGCATTTACATCGCATTCACGATGTATTCCACATCTCGTCGTTGAGACGATATCTTCGGGATGATATGGTACATACTCACATTAAGATTGATGAGATAGACTTACAGCCTGACAGCTCTTCCGAGGAGAGATCGGTGGCTACCTAGATCGTAGCGAGAGGAGATTGAGTCTGAAGGTAGTTCCACTTGTATGGGTCCATTGGGAGCATCATAATGTGGAGGAATCCACTTGGGAGCGCGAGGCAGATATGCACGAGAGATATCCAGATTTATTCTTACCAGGTATGCCTTATTTTCCGAATTTCGGGACGAAATTCCGTTATTAGGGGGGAAGTATGTAATACCCCGTATTTTTATGCTTTATTAATTTGGGGATTTATTAAATTTAATGTGAGTTAATTATTTAATATAAATCCAAAAATTAATTATTTTATAATTATTAACGTGATGTGAGTTAGTAATTATGGGAAACTTGTAGTTGAATATTACTAATGAGCAAAGTAATATAATATTGGTTCTATGAAATGTCACGAGTGAATAAAATGACAATTTTGGAAATTTAAGTCGAGACGCGCCTGTGTCGCGTCGGGAATAAATGTTGATTAATAAAAGTGAATATATTATAAGTTGCTCGTATGGTCGTTTTGAGTGCGCCAAAGTGTCCGAAAGGGTCGAGATAGTCAGAAAAGTATACCCGGAAGTTTAGTTTGGGTCTCGGGGCATTTTAGGCCTATTTAGCACCCCGGGAGGGCATTTTGGGTATTTTACATTTTTTGGTAATTAAACCCACAAAATTTCAAGGGTTATATCAGATGTCTAAGGTTACCTTCTAGGGTTAAAATAACCAAAGACAAGTGACGGCCATAGGAGAGGGAAGGAGAAAGCTTTCAAAGCAATCCAAGGCCCAAAATCCATCCTTTTGCACCGCCACCACCACCAACGCGTAGATCGCGCGACGGGGAACGCAACCACACCAAATTCGTCATCAAATCAGAACTCTAAAAATCCAAGGCAATTGTTTATCTTGCTTGTTTTCGTTAATGCATCACTCATGTTAGTCTAGGGATGATTAGGATGAGTTTCATGGAAGAAAACCCAAGTTGGAGATAGGAAATCGCATGTAGTAATGATTTGAATGATAATCTGGAAACCCCTTCACATGTAGAGGATTAAACCACGAATTTATGATGTTTTACAAGAAGAAAATTCTTGAAAAGATAGATTAGAACCATGTTAAAGAAATTATAGGGTTCTTGAGATTTTTATGAAGTTTTTGCCTATAAATCCATGGTTATTGACGTAAAATTACATGCTTTACGTAGAAGATGAATAATATGGGTGTATACTGATTATAGTACGAATTTTAGGAAGTTTGGGTGTGAAAAATGTGGATTTGGATGAGGTTGTGTGATAGAACCCGTAACTGGTTTCCTGTAAAAATTGCCATACCTGCTTGATCGATCGATCGAGCCAAGAGCTTCGATCGATCGAAGGTTCGATCGATCGAGCCCCAGACCTTGATCGATCGACCCTTTCTGGCAGACTCATATTTCCCCTTTTTAAATTAGTTGAATTCAATTTAATGAGAAATAATCCTTGGACACCCTAATTAAAATGTTTTGGGAGATAAAGAAGACCAGTAGGACTTATAAATAATTATGGGACCTTTAATGTAAGACGAGAGTTGTATTTTTGGGATATTTACATATAATGGACTATGAAATTATGTATTAAAGGGAGAGACGCGTAAGATAGTTACACTGGAACATAAATGAATACCTACTGAATTTTACACTTGGGAGGATAGAGTCCATGAGTGTTACGTAGTAAGTTCGAATAATCCCTCAAATTAAAGTTAGAGATGAACCGTTATACGTGATAACAAATAATGGGAAAATAAGGATAAATGTCGTGACTATGGGTTATGGGATGAACCTAAATTGATATGATAAAAGTATTATATTTATATGACTGTGTGTATGCATATATTATATACATGTGAAAATCATGCCCGCGCTACTTGTTATCCCTGAGGTTACAACGCTGGGATAGTCTTATCTCGATGGGACCTTTATGGGGGATATTGACTCATACCCTAGAAGATAGATATCCTTGTTACAGGCTATCTGATCGATGGTCAGACGGTCCTAAGAGACGTGAGGGTATGTGCTGACCTCTTAGAGACTTGAAATCTATGCTTCGCCTCAATATTATTTGTGCATGTGTTAATACAGTACAAGAGTGATTCCGAACTTGTATTTTCCTTAGTACAAGAGATACGGGGATTGGATAGCAGAGTATGCCCGCACCATAATTTTTATGTGGGGTGCTGTTAGTATATATATATTATACGAGTATTTAATATATATATCTGAAATTCTGAAATTTGGAACTGCCTACTGTGTTATGGTAAGTAAGAAATGAGTAATGACTTCAAATTGGAAATACATGTTTTGAAAAGTATAATATGACACTGGGAAATTTTATTAATAAATAGAGTTAAAATGAGAGCTTTGTTACTAAATGAAATTTTCCTTTTAAACAATTATATTGTTCAGTCTTAAATCTTACGAGTAACCTAAGATAAGTTAAACCGTTGGGAAGTTTAGTGCGATATAAGATAAGATAATCCGTTGGGAAGATTAGTGCGATAGGCGTGCACATTAGAAGAGAGGTGAGAATTTCTCAAGAGAGTGCCGCACTAATATGTTGTTTCATTGGCCTGTAAACATTTTAAATACTTGCTAAACAAATTTTAAATCATCTACACTATCGGGCTCTGACCCGTTTCTCTTTCTCTTTCTCTCATGTATATATATGTATATACTATAGGTGCCCAGCCACAGGGGCGTCTTGCGTAGGATCCTTTGGAAGGAACGCGCTGCAGCTTAGGTGGGAGTTGCAGGCCTCTTTCTTAGACGACTTCATTTATTTGATTCCACTCCTAGCATATTCATTTAGTGGGGCATGTGTCTCCCTTTCTATTATTCAGTTGTTTTATTGGACATTGTGATTCAGTTATTTCTAGTATTGTCACTTTGGGATTTATTATTGTCTGGATGTTTTATTTTAAGTTTTAATGTTGGGATTTAGTTGTTGAATGTTTAAATTATTTGGATTTTATGTTCTAGGATAATGGTGGTGTGATTCTTTAATATTGAATTTTTGTAAAGATTTAAATCTTGGTTTTTAAAATAAAATTTGGAAAGTAATGTCTAAATGGTTTTGACACTTAGCTTAATTAATTAGGGTGTTTAAATTGGAAAAGTTATTTTTACGACAGTGATGCTAAGAATGAACCAACTGTTCACTTTAATTTGAATTTAATAAAGGAGTGATCGCCTGGTATTTAATTAGGCGGGGTGTCACAGTTAATTCATGGAAATTTATATTGGAGATGATTAAACATTGAGGGTTATAATTATGACGTTTAACGCAGATGACTCCGGATAAAACGTGATGCATATTTTTTTTAAATGAGGTTAAGTTGTGAATGATAATATGCATATACGCACCTCTCTAAATCGCTATCATAAGGGAAGTTACGCGCATGAGGCGAAGTCCCCTGGCTAGTGAATGCAGGGTGAATCTAGTCCTCGAACATAGGACCAGTTATTATATTGTGTGATTATTGTTTGAAGTGGGGTAATTCCGGGTGTGGTTATGACTCATTGTCGAAGGTATATGGCCGCTTCCCGACATCATGCGATGTAGGATGCCCAGGTTGTCTTGGTGATAGGCCCTGAAAGATGATTGCCATTTAGGGGTGCATCCAGTGGGGGTACCCGGAAGGATGGTCTTAAAATCGTTATATGATGTGATTATAACTATTCTTAATAAGGTGGAACTTTAAATGATGATAAATCACTTTGTGAGATAAAACTGCTTTGAATATGTTTCCTAGAGAGAAAAGGGAACTGTGAAGTTAAATTGTGTAAAACTGAAATGGTGAAGCATTTTGTGAAATAAATTGCTTTAAATATGTTTCCTAAAGAGAAAAGGAATTGTACATTTAAGTTGTGTAAAACTGAAATGAAGTCTCATTAAGTAAAACTTAGTTATTTACTCATGCGGAAACGAATATTGTTCATTGTTATAGATATTGCGCTAGATTGTGCTTTTAGAGTGAGAGGTGAGAAGTATTATCATTATTTGCGAGAGCAAGTTGAGTTTACGATTGATGATATAATATTCATAGATGTCATGCATTTTATTTACATGGTGATCATATCAAATCGGGCCCTGACCCATTTACATCTATTTGTTTTGCACGAATTCTTTATTCGCCCCGGTGTTCCACCGCAAGGAGGCCCGTATTGACCTATCCATCCCAGTTGTCCTAGATCTATAACATATTTCGGATGTTGTAGGATATTCATTATAGACGCTTCTATCTTTTGTACTCTAGCTATGATCAGTCTACATATTCGGGTGTGTTACGCAAATGTTGTACTTATTTTAGAGCTGGCAATTTTTGACCCGATAACCCGATTATGGTAATAACCCGAAATGACCCAAACATGACCCGATTAGCTTGTATAGATTTAAGAGTACCCAAAACTTATACTAGAATAAAAATCAACGCGACCCAAAAATGACACGACTAACCTGAATTGACACCCCTAACTTATTTAATATAATGTAATATTAAATTTTGATACTCGGTGTAACCTGCTTGTATTGGTCTGTTAACCGACAGCTTATTCGGTTAACCGACAGTTACTCGTTTGTTTTTATATCCACCTTCTTTTTCATATTAAATTGTCTAAAAGATTTTCTTGAAACTTATATATTAAATTGACAATCCGTTTTCTAAAATAATTGGTGGTTATCTCGTATTATTATCTTTGCGACAGTGATGCTGAGAATGGACCATCTATGATTCCTGTAATTATTAGAGTATTGGGCTAGCCACCTCTTATTTCAATAAAAGGATTGTCACATAATTGAATATGTACTGAACTGTTTCGTAATTTCCTTTTCAGTATAGAGAATAAGATCATTTTTTATATATTCATCCTCCATCTTATTTCGAAGTTCAGTTCTGGTATGACTCATAGCAGAAAAAGCACAGTACGTGGTTGTAGAAAAAATGGAAAGAATTCAAACCATCTTTATCAATCTACTGATCAGTGGATACATTATATACTTTTGAGTTTTCACCAACCACAAACATAGATCCGAAAGAGTGGTTAACTATTAAAACTCTAGATACTGAAGTAAATCAACATCATAATATTTTAATTGTACCTTTAAGTCATCTTTCTCAAGCTTAGTGATGTATTTAGGGTAAAATTCATTCAGAAGGTTAGGAATCTCATCAATATTGAGAGATGTATGACTATTTTGAGGAGCCAACGCGAATTTGAGCATGAGTAGCCTCATCGTATGATCACTAAACATACTGTTTTGCTCTTGCAATTGAGAATCTATTGTGCCTATAAATATACTTATCTGATAATGATTAACAAGTTTAAATTCATCTTGTTGATGTCACACTTGGCCTTGTCTTCCAAGATATAAAGTATTCATATCTGGGACATCTACATTATGCTTTTCACAAAAAGACTTTACCTTAATAATGAAAACATCGCATACTTTATCTCTTAACTTCTGAATGAGCCTCTTTGTGGTTTTCACAAGATGCATAGCATTCAGAATGCCTTGAGACTTTTGTTGCAAAGCTTTAGAAAGTACATCGGTGGTTTTAAAATTGTCTTTCATAAGATGCAAGATGAACACAAACTTGAAAGAAGTTAAAAATGTATAAGCTGAATTTGCATCTCCACGTTGATCCGATTCTCCATCATCAATGATGTTTAATGACAAGCACCCAAAAGTATACATTTTATACCCCGAATAGACGTATTTTAGTTTCTAATTCTCGGTAATTTGTGTCTTATGTGCATAATTATTTACTGTGCAGGCTTAATTGCAGTTGCGGTGTCAAAAATGTTATTTCAAGGCAAATTGCATCAAGAATGTAGCTAATTCCCCAGTCTCGTACCTTACCCGAGCTTAAACCAAGTCTAAGCCTACCCCGAACCCCATATGTGTTTAGTTTGTGCATTTTAGATTTTTTTTTTAGATTTTTAGTTTGAGTCGTTTTTATTTTTAGAATTTATTTTATATTTATCTAGAGTTTTTAGAATTTATTTTCTAGTTACTTTTTATTTTTTATTTTTATTAGTTTTTAATTGTAGTCTTTATTTTTAGTTTTGTTAGATTGTATATTTTTAGGACTTTAGATTTTATTTTTACTTTTGTAGTTTCTATTTTTATTTTTATTATTTGAGTTCATTTTTAATAGGTTTTATTTATTTTAGAGGATTTATTTTTTTAGTGCGTCGAGTATTGTTTTCTTTTAATTTTGTTTGTTTTTAGTTTTTAGTTAGTTTATTATTATTTTTTGTTTTGATTTGTTTTATTTTTTTTTATTATTTTTTTTTATTTGAGTCGTGTTTAGTTTTTAGAGGTTGTATTGTGTGTCGTGTTATTTTTATTTATTTTTAGTTTTTTTTAGTGAGTTATATTTTTAGTTGATTTGTTTTTTATATTTTTAGTTTAGTTTATTTTTTATTTTTAGTTTACTTGTTTTTATTTTATTACGTTTATTTTCTTATTTTATTTTATAGGGGTACAAATCAAAAACACACATCCCTAACCTACACTCACATACACTCAAACAATCGCTACACATACACACTTACCAACACCCACTCAAACCTAAACTATCCTACACCCTCACCCACACACACCTCCCATACACTTCACACAACACAACACAACCCTCACCCACATCTTACTGACCTACACCCACGCACACCATAACCCACACCTCTTCATCTTCTACCTCCCACCTTCTCACTCTCGCTCATCACTCCATAACCAAAACACAACTCATACACTACCCAACCTCAACCATCCAAACACCTAACCTAGCCCAAACCCATCAGACCCAACTCGCCCCTCAACCCCCAACTGCCCCGGAGCTCCGACCTTGTCAACCCCTCTCCGAACCTGCTCCGATCGAACATAAATAAGGCCAAACCTGGTCGCAACCTGCTGCCATGCAGCCTCCCAACCATCAACCCGGAGCTCACCCTCGAAACCCACATACCCGTAACCATCGAGAACTCCATATGCTGTGAACCCGAGCTCCCTGCACCAATGTTCCAACCCAAGAAAAAATCGAGCTAACCACCAATACCCGTACCACCATCTTCAACCCGATCTCCAGACTCGAGCTCCAATCCAAACCAAAATTGAAACCCATTTCTCCTATATAAAGCCACGTTTTTTTTTCTCCTGCACGAACCAAATAAGCCACATAGCCAAAATTATTTTTAACCAAAGACCCCTGCCAAAACCCATAGTGCAAAAACCATCCCATATTCGTACCTATACATGCTCCTACATCTGACACAACAAATCCATTACTTACAACACCCAATTTCTGCAAAATCGACTGCACAGTACCCTCTACCCACCTAGCCCCATGTGATATCTTGAAGATACCCTCTTCATTTTAAGAGGGGAGAAGATAAATAAAAAAATCGAACAGAACACACAGTAGACGGAAGCATTTTTAGCTTAGGAGCTCCATTTTTTGGAGCTCATTTTTGGTGTAGTATTGTACAAAAATTTTATTTCTTCTTTTATAATTTTTTTTATGTAGTGACATGAGTGTGAGGTAGAACATATTGAGACACAAATTGTGAGTTGAGTGATATTTTTGTGTATTGTAAAACTCAGATTTGTGGGTGAAATTAATTATTCATGTTTGTGAAGATAATATTAAACTCAAGGAGACTTGGTTTATTTATTTATCCTCACTCTATTTTATTTATTATGCCTCTTATTGTGTCATTGTTACATTTTATATGTAATAATACCAACATGGGAGGCTAAATACCTCATTCAAGGGGTTTGATGTAACCCTTAACTTAGTTATTTTTATTTTTGATTTGTTTATTTATTATGCCCCTTTGAATATTAATATTAAAATTTTATAATTTTTATTTACGCCTCGAGAGAGGGTGAATTATTTTCGAGAGAAAATCGTAAATTCAGATTTTAATATTTATTTATTAATTAAACTAGAGATAGGCAATTTTTGAATGATATTGTAGTTTGAATTTCTCTACTCTAAAAATGTATTTTTAATGATTTAAATTACTTTTAGTAAATTTTCCCTAGTGGGTGATTTATTAGAAAATGTTTAAATCTAATTTTTGTGAGTATGTGAAATTTATATATTAATCTTCTAAAAGGTCTATATGTAACTTCACATTTGCAACGAGAGTTGATTTGTGAATTTATATATATTTTGGGGTATTTCAAATAGACAAACTATTTAATTAAAATAAATAGGTTAAGTGGTGAAGTTTAATCACTTGAATTATCTCATAATTATTTTCTCCTCACATTTAGCTCGCTTTATCATTTTCTTTATTTATTAGTGTAGTTTTAATTTTAGTCCATAATTAGTAGTATAAATATCCCTTCATAATTTTTTTAAAAATCATACTCGCCTTTATTTTGCTCTTGTCCACATTAAGGAGCGCGGATTGACCACTTACTTGCCATTATACATGTTTTAGTGTATTTGTAGGTACAAAAGGGATTTTTGACTGACCGTCTTTTATTCTACAACGATATATGAAAAAGGCTAAATATCAAATGGCGCCTTTGTCGGCTTTTTAAGTGTTGGACTTTACTCAAAACTTTGGCGATTGACTTTTCACTAAGTGTCGTTACCGATTTTTCGAGTTCGGTAGCATTTTGAAGACTTGTACATTTGTTTATTTGTATTTATTTTTATTTATTTTTCATAGATTATTTGTATTAGGATATTGAGACCTTGTACATTTATTCGTGGTGCTTTGGACACCAATTATTTGTAATAATTAATTTTAAAAAAGCAAAAAGGGAAACGGGAAATGGGAAACGGGACAAGGTAGATAGAGAGCGCCCTTGGAGTGGAATTTTTAAGCCTCTCTACTTTGGGTTCGTAGGACTCTTGGGGACGACCGAGGTTAAGCGAACTTCCCCCCGATCGACTCATCTCGGTCTTCACCCTACGTGTGTAAAATCCATAGGAGGTATATTTCTTTATCACTCGCGCCTCTCATATTAGCGACTCAATTTATTGTTTGACTATTTGCTCCCATGTGATTTATATTTTTGCATAGTCCTACTTTGAATGGTTTGATAAATTAATGAACTTAAGACCTAAATCCGGTCATTGAAACGAGAAGGGATTTCATCACCCGACTCAATCACTTAACTCCACTTGCTTGTTAACATGTGCCATCACTTAATTAAAATCAATTAACTAGCAAGCCACGTAGGAGCACAATTTTCCAAAGGCAACGTATAAGATTCCGTGTTTTTTCTCGCCAGCAGAGTAATTAAAATTTAACTACCCATTCACCTAATTGAAGATAACAATTGGCTACGTGCTAGTTAGGATTTTTCCTTTGCTTGTACATGTTTAATTCCAATCCTTTGGTAGTCGATTTTTGTGTGCTCCGTTAGTGTGTGTTTCATACCGAGTCCACTTTTATCCCTTTTTCCAAAAAAAGATCAACAATATTTCTAATTCTTTTTCTTATAAAATCCACAAATCAAAAAACACTTTCTTCCTTTATTTTTTATATAAAAAATTCCAAAAATATTTTCCTTCTTTTTCAAAAAATTCAAAAACCCCAAAATATTTTTTTTTCTTTAAAAAAAAGTCAAAAAATATTTTTGGAGATATCTTTTTCTCCCCTATCCATCCCGTCATGGCCGACGAAAATCCTTTATGGAACGGCTTTGGCCATTTTACGTATTCACGGTGCATTTATTGTTCCCACGCCAATCACATGTCCCATGAGTGCCCGTACATTCCTTATCCATCCGAACCCACCATGGAATATGTGTACCCATATGACACTGTTCCGAAACCCACCTCGGCCCATTGTCATGATATACCCAATCCTGAGTGGTGTGAGTACCCCGATTATTCATGAAGTCTTGATCACCCTCCCACACAATATATATCCCAACCCGATGTTGGGGATCCTCACACGTTCCAACAGTCATCATGGAAACCTTGTGCACCCCATCTCGATCAGTTCCCTCACTACGCACCACATGATTATCACCCATTTGTCCATCACGAAGGAGCTCCTTTTGTGTATAATGAACTTGACCCCGCTCCCCACACTTTATTTGAGTATTCTTCGTATAGTCATGATAGTAGTGAGTTGTGTCCACCTCAACCACCTCAGCCACCCGCCATCACTTCACCAACATCATCCATATCCTCCCTCGAAAACCTCTTGCAAAGTTCATCCGCGAGCAAGATAAAGCCACTCAAATCCAAACTCAAGCTATTCAAAGGCTTGAACAATGGTTAAATGAACTTGAGTGTGCGAGCGAGTCAGATTTCACCCCAAGTCAACCCATTATTGCACCTATGTGGAGTGATGATGAGTCGTCTTGTGCCACTGATTTTGAGTGTGACCAACCCTACCACCCTGTGAATCTCAAAGTCGAGACCACCTCGTGGTTCAAGCCCAAAGTTGACAATTGTGTTGACATACCCATCTTTAGTGAGACTGATCCATACCCAGAAGATCCAAAAGAACCTAACGTCGAGGTTTACCTTTCCCTTCCATATCCAAATGAACCAACATTTGAGGTTCGCATTCCCATTAAATCCAAAAATACTCCCGAGTTTATACCTCTTGCACCCATTGAGTGTATCCTCGAGACGCCCATTCCTTATAGGTTAGCTTCGGCTATGAGTGTTCCCCAATGCACCGAGATTGAATCGAATATGGTTCCCACCTCCCTTGCTATGGATCCTCTCCAGTGATGTTTGGCTCACTTTGAGTCTGATATTTATGTTGACTCATATATCTCGAATCTTAATGCCTTATTAGATCCTTTCACCATATTGGATGGTGATAAATTGGTGGGTAAGTTGATCTCTCCATCACTTGATACCACACTCACTCTTCAGGAGGAGCTTGAGGACTATTCTGACCCTCACGATGTGTGTGTATCCCCTACTCTCGAGTTAAATCATCTTCCCCCACCATTTATCCCACCTGACCCACCCATTACCCCTTTCATCCCACCACTTGGTTTGGATCTTGATTTTACACCTTTCATATTTCCATATACCTTTTTAGATCCTAACCTAAAACCATCCACCATTTATGAGAGTATCTGTGGTGCTACTCCCCACTTCTGTGACACCGAGCTTGTTACCCCATGCCCGCTACTTACTCATGGTGTTGATTTTTCCCCTCGACAGCTCCCTGACGTGTCATGGCACGACCATTACCATCACCCATTCATAGAACGGTTGTGTCATTTCTATGAGGCCCTCCCCATCATTATTTATACACCCTTTCGCCTCCCCATCCATCTTGAGCATCATGCTTATAGGGCCCTCATTGCCCTTACCTTCCGACTCAATAAGGCCCAAGACCGATACCTCTTCACCATTTCCACCTTCACCTTTACCTTAATACCCACCCGTCCATGGTCCACTGATGCTTTGCATCATGTGATGCACTTTTCCATAAAGGTGCATTGACCATTTTATCCTTTATCCAGCAAGACTGATGCTTCAGTCTTGTTTGGTGGTGATTCTCATCACCCAATTTTTCTGCCACCCCGCACTTTCATAGATCTTATCTTTAGGGTGCGAATGGTTTGGTCTGGCTGAAGACATTAAACTTAGCACTACTAGGAGGCAGCTCGCATTTCTTGTATGAGTCTCATCCTATTTGGGGGTGGTGTTCCACATCACCCAATGCTATACCATGCTTTGTAGACTTGTACACATTTTTTTTCTAATCACTCACTCAGGTTTCTTCTTGGCCACATCTGTTCACTTCATTAGAAATTGATTCTGGTAATATCTTTTCTCCCTTCTGCTCTCAATTTCAAAAATCATTTTACTTAACATCGAGGACGATATTCCTTTTTGTTTGGGGTGGGGAATTTTATCAAAATTGTACCTCTTTTGAAATTTTTTGATTTTTAAACCTAATTTTTAAAATTTTCGTGCAGTTTCTTTCACCTCACTCATTAACGTGAATTTTATATCATCTATCTTTTAAGTCTATGAATCAAGCTAGAGATTTTTTTTTTCTAAATAGCTTTTGTAATGCATATCAAGGCATATTCCACCATTAATTTCTAGACTCAACAATATTTGCGCACTTATCACGTCACTACGGTTTAGAGTTGAAGAATACTATAATTTTCAAGAAAACCTTAAGGATCACTAGTAGAGACTTTAGGCTTGTGAAATTCGTGCCTTTCACCTTTTAGAGAGTTTTACGCAATCTCCCAGTCACAAGTGGATTCAACTTTCTTTGGGTCCGCACTTAAATTGTTGTATGATCTCATTATTTTTCATTAAAATTTTAGATTGATCACTGAGAACGACATCACTTTCGAGTTATAAGAAACACGTGTCTTGAAATTTGTCCCAATAACCAAATTTCCATCCATACATCTACCATTTACCATTCACTTCTCCCATATTTTTCCTATTCACATATTTTCCACATCATCCATATATCATCTCCATTCACATATCATCTTTCATTTTTGAGAAAAAAAGCATTTTTCAAATGTAAAATGTCTTATGCGTTGAGAGTATAAGAAAAAAAAGAGAGAGAAAACATAAATAAAAAAAATAGAAAAATGGCCAAAATAAAATAAAAAAATAGAGAAAAAGAAAAAAAAGAGAAAAAAGGAAAGAAAAAAAAAGAAAAAAAGAGTTTGTAGCTAGTTCTTGTGTAATAGAGACATTTGTTCTTCATGTATAGAACAATCTTATCGCATACATCTTTCATCCATCATCCATCATATCACCATCCTACCTATCTCATTCCATCCTTCCCATTTCGTTTCCCCCTCACCCATAATCATCCATATTTATCCTAGGTGTTCGGACAAATGAAAGTCAACGTGGTGAATAACTCGACATTCTCACTATAGTGATTAGCATTCTTTCATGAGATCATTTTTATTTCTACATGTTCGTTCTTTCTTATATGTGTGAAACGTTTGAACTTGCTTACATTTACTCACCTCCTCACACACAAGAGCGATACACTAAACCTATTCTTGTGAATTTGTTTGAGAGAGATATATCCGTAAGATTTTGAAGTTGAAGCGTTGATTCCGAAAAGTCAATCTAGGAATTACTCTTATGATACTCGATCGATTTTGACTGATTCACACTACACACGTTGAGTTCTAGGAAGGATGTGCCTTGAGTATTCACATAGCTAAATTTTTGTACACTTCTAGCTTGTATTTCTTAAAATATTTCTCATGTGATGGATTGTGCAATTATTCTATGTCTAATAAGAGATTGACTGCTTTTTAATAAACCATTTACAAATAAAGAATTTTGTGGGTATATTCCCTGCAAACCCCCACGAGACAAAACTCGTCCTGTAGGGAAACCTATAGGTTTAAAGGCTCGTTGCACATGTTAAGTGCAATCGCAAGTTCCCACGAAAGTGGTACACTTTTAGTTTCTTATCTTCCTCTTTCTCTTTATCATACTGCTCGAGGACTAGCAACGCTTACCCAAAAATGTACATTTTATACCCCGAATAGACGTATTTAAGTTGCTAATTCTCAGCAATTTGGATCTTATGTGCATAATTATTTACCGTGCATGCTTAATTGCAGTTGTGGTGTTAAAAGTGTTATTTTAAGGAAAATTTCATCAAGAATGGAGCTAATTTCCCAGTCCCGTAACTTACCCGAGCTTAAGCCTACCCCGAACCCCATGTGTGTTTAGTTTGTGCTTTTTAGATTTTTTTTTTTATATTTTTAGTTTGAGACGTTTTTATTTTTAGGATTTATTTTAGATTTATTTAGAGTTTCTAGAATTTATTTTCTAGTTACTTTTTATTTTGATTTTTATTAGTTTTTAATTGTAGTCTTTATTTTTTGTTTTGTTAGATTGTATATTTTTAGGACTTTAGGTTTTATTTTTACTTTTGTAGTTTTTATTTTTATTTTTATTATTTGAGTTCATTTTTAATAGGTTTTATTTATTTTAGAGGATTTATTTTTTTAGTGCATCGAGTATTATTTTCTTTTAATTTTTTTTGTTTTTAGTTAGTTTATTATTATTTTTGTTTTGTTTTGTTTTGTTTATTTTTTACTTTTTTTATTTGAGTCGTGTTTAGTTTTTAGCGTTTGTATTATGTGTCGTGTTACTTTTATTTATTTTTCATTTTTTTATTTATTTTTATTTTATTTTTTTAGTTTAGTTTATTTTTTTATTTTTAGTTTACTTGTTTTTATTTTATTAGGTTTATTTTTCTTATTTTATTTTATAGGGGTACAAATCAAATACACACATCCCTAACCTACACTCACATACATTCAAACAATCCCTACACACACACACACTTACCAACACCACTCACACCTAAACTATCCTACACCCTCACCCACCCACACCTCCCATACGCACAACACAACGCTCACCCACATCTTACTAACCTACACCCACACACACCAAACCCAAATCTCTTCATCTTCTACCTCCCACCTTCTCACTCTCTGCAAACCTAGTAGATTTCTCTCAAAGGGAGCTTGCCAATTCAACAGGACAATAGAACTCCTATAGGAGACCAGTCAATCCTTGACCCGTACAATAACACAATCGATGTACCAGGGTCGTCGGCTAACCCAGAAGAAACTTCTCGTGACTTAGAGCAGATAAAAGATCTATTTAAATATGGAAACCTGATTGAAGGAAAATTTTAAGAAGAGATTCATGTCTGGGAAATGTTCGTAGATGGCTAATCCATCACCACTAGCAATGGAGATGGCTTAATGATTACGATGCTAGAGGACATCGATGTGGAATAAGCCCTAAGGTTCCATTTTGAGGCTTCTAAAAATGAGGCAAAATATGAGGCGCTTATAGTAGGGTTTGTCCTGACCTCATCTCCTAGTGTCAAGAAGATACAAGAGCACAATGACTCTTAACTAATCATGAACCAAGTACTGGGGGTTTACGAGACGAGAGAGGATTCCATGGAAAAATACTTAGCCAAAGACAAGGGGTTATTGGAAAAATTCCAGCGGTTAGTACAATTAAAATATCAAGGGCATAGGACGCCTGAATAGACGGGCTTGCCTAGCTTGCAACTTCCCCAAGGATAAAACTAAAAATAATAATGCTTGTAGAGATTCTCATGCACCAAAAAATTGATGAAGAGAATCTTAATGTAATGGATCTAGAACTGGGATAATCTTGGATGGACACCATACGATCATATTTAGATATTGGCACAATACCATCAGACTCAAAAGATACAAGGAGACTCCGATATAAGGCGACGTGGTACGTACTAAAAAGGGGAATCCTGAATAAAAGAGGATTAGTCATATCATTGCTCATATGTTTCCACTCAACCGAAGTCAGTAACTTGATAAAGAAGGTGCATAGAGGTTCTTATGGAGCAAATTCAACAGGTAGATCATTGGTGAAGTGAGGGGCTACACATGGCTACTACTAGCCCACCATGAAGGCACACTGCACAAACTTTGCAAAGAGATGTGATAAGTTCCAAATGTCTGGAACAATCCACAAAATATGGGGTTTCTCTCACACCGATCACATCCTCTCGATCATTCACCATGTGGGGAATAAATCTGGTTGGCCCTCTATCGAAGACCAGAGGTAGATTCAAGTATTTAGTCATCATAGTGGACTATTTCACCAAATGAGTACAGGTTAAACCCCTGGTGGAGATACCATAGGAGAAGGTCTTCCATTTTTATCAGGAAGAAAATTATTTGTCATTATGGTATGCCATATGCCTTTATCACCGACCATAGTACTTAGTTTGACTATTAAGAGTTTGAAGACTACTACGTTGGATCTAAAATCCCAAAAATTACATTCCAAACCTGAAAACTAATTAGCATTGTCCTTATAAAGTGTTAGTAGTCATACGACCTGGAACGTACAAAATTGAAACTTTGGAAGGAGAATAGTTCAATAACCCTTAGAATGCTGAGCGCTTGAGAAAGTACTACCTTCAAATGAACAAAAATGTAAACACTTTTTTTATCTATTGTAAACACCTTCAGTGATAAATAAAAGTTATTAATTCCTCATAAATGTTGTCATATTTTATGCTTTTCATCAGAATGGGGGAGATGTGTTAAAAACCAAGGTCGAAGACATCTAAGAAACACATACTATAATGCAGAACTTTTACGTATGACCCCATTTGCAAATGAGAAGTTTCACTTCATTTATGATCTCGCCCTACAAAAGACCAAGAACAAGTAGTTTACTAAATTTAGAAAATCCATTGCAGTCATATGAACAATAAGATCTGACCATAATTGTCTAAATGCAAGGATATATCCTAACACACTTGGTCATCTCAGGTAACTAACGCTAACACTTAGTCAGGGTAACAAGATCAATCCATATGACCATTAAGTTGGAATAAGTGTCGGTAGAACCTAAGACAGGACAACACAGGTTTGTCCAACATTGGTTACTAGTAAGGAATATCAACTAGGAAACAACCGACCATATGATCATAATACTATACTACTAGCAGACCCATTTTAAGAACTCAATAAGTTGACAAAGCCTATAAACTTAATATTATGATGAGTTTATAATACTATAACTGACTAAGTCAAAGGCATTTGACGAAGTCAAAGGCAAAATATCTTGAAGGAAAGTAAAAATGTAAATTTCCATTATGGCTTATGAAAAGTTATTACAAGGAAATCATGAAAACAAACATAATACAATAATTTACTCGTGAGAACAAGGTTGTTTTCTTGTCACATCTCCAAATCCAATAGGGGTAATATCCAATGCATATGGGGTAATGGTCATCCTCAGGTATCTGAGCCTTGACTGGCTACTGGAACTCACCCTGTCCACCAAGTGTTAAGGTCGATAAAGATCTTCGCCCCAATCAAGACCATAATCCCTAAGGTACTTCCTCATCAATCTCACTAGGATGGTATCTGAAGGGATCCATGAAACATCAATCTTAAAAGGAAGATTACGATGTTCCAAGTAACTTGAGTTATACTAGTACGATTGCTTATCCTCCTTAGGAGCCCTTACCATAGCAAGGGCGTTAATCCAGCCATACTTATAACTAACCTTGCAAGCATGATCAAGTTATACTCCATATGTAAGAGAGCCTCATTATAATCATCTATACAGATAATGCGAAGTTATTTATGAAATTGATATGTGAGGAGATCAACCTTCTCACTTAGTCTCTTAATTATTGATTGTTGATTCTTGATAGTCACAATCTGGTCGAGCAGAGTCTTCTTGGTCCTCTATTCCTCCAAGGACTGTAAATTTCCCCTCTTTTACTGAGAAGACTGGCCCTTTACCTTCTTTATCTGTCTAATTCCTCCCTCAAGTGGGCATTCTCTTCTTATAAGAAAGAAGAACCCTCATTTTTTTCGTCAGACTTGGTCCTCTTGAGACCTTCAATCTCTTCTCGTAAGGTATTAATCTCTCATGCTAACATTGTGGCAACAACCCTAGAACCGATCAGTTTAGCATTAAGAATGAACTTCTTCCTCGAGTAATTAAATGCCAAAGAAAGTAGTTTTTGGCCAAAACCACTAATTTTGTTTAGCTCCAGTAGCTTCCTTTTCTGATCAATTTGAAGATTCACCAGTGATTCCTTATGATCATTCTAAACAGTTAAAATCATGTCAAGATAGGTTGCATTATCGAAAATTATCTGACGAACAAGACAACGTAGACGTAAATATGATTCCTTGGCTCAAGGATAATTATATCCTCGAGCTCATCTTCGTCAACTTCATCATGATCAATAACGAATAGCCTAGAACGTTTCTCTTAAAAGTTATTTTGAATGGCGATCGGTGATGCTAACCTTGCACTAAGCTGCATAGAGTATGTGATTGGATATAAGAATTTACTGAGAAAGAGAACTGATAAAAAGTTAAGTAGGACAACAGTGAAAGGAATGAGAATTTCATTTCATTATAAAATAGGTTACAATGGGGCAAGCCCCTTACATTGATGGATGTAAAAATAAGCAAGGTAAAATAGGAAGAGCGTTCTTAGCATGACTAAATGGACCTATTTCCCCACCTTTTCCTTATCATCAACGACAGTACCCCAAGCCCGCTCAACAATAACCAAAGGTTCCTTGAAAGCCTAGTCTTCAGCATTAACCTCTTCATCATCGTCAACTTCCTCATCAATTTTAGAAGGAGAGTCAAGAAAGTGCAGTTGGAAGATATCGGACTCTTCAGCAGTTGCGACTTTGATAAGGGTTTAATCCCAACCATTTTTTAAGAACATTTTGCTTTAAGTATTCAATCTGCATGGAAGCATTGGCAAAAGGCCTTCTCCTAGACCTTTGTAAAGACATTTTTATTAACCTCATCAAGAGATGCCAAAGCTTGTTTAACTTTTGTCTTCACCAGCTCAGTCGCAGCTTTGGTATCCTCAACCTCCTTTTTTGATTTTTTTGGAAGCAACCACAATGTTATCTCATGCGACTTTCCTTTCTTCTAACTTTTGTAACCTCTCATCCAACCTTTTTTTCCCCTTTTTTTGGGCTTTATTGGAACGATGATCTACCTCTAGGAACTTTCATATCTCGTTAAATGCGACCTCATCATTAGAGGATGACTCATTTATCTCGCCATTCCTTTCAAGGAGATAGTCATGATCAATCAAGAACTGGGAGATAAATAGGCAAATGAGGACATTAGAAGAGAGCATGGAAGAATTATAAATGAAAACTAACAATGAGAGACCAACTTACATGGTATAATTTATGATTCACGTATTCTAGCAATCTTAAGTGGGTAAGGGAATACACAGCTACTTCGCCAACAAGAAGGACTCCAGAACTTATTAAGCCATGAGTAAGCTTTGGGCAAGTAGCAATAGACTAGGTAATACCCTTGTTCTTATCAACAGCCTTCCTACCAATAATCTATGTTTAGGGAGGTGGATATTTTCTCATCCTCTTGGAAAGGGCATCATCCAGGATAAGGGGTCGTTAATATATCCAGCTTCAGGTTTATTGCTCGTCGGTCGAGCAAGTGGGTGGGACCTCTCTCTAACATGAGAGGCAATAAGGCTAATAATCTTGCTCTTCACCATATTGCTCGGAGAAACATTGGTAGGCACTAAAGAAACATCCAAGGGCTCAATTAATGAAAAGTTGCACCCTTTAGTAAAATTATCTCCTTTTATATATTCCACATGACAAGACTCTGAACCAGAAGAGGCCTCTGCATTATCTAAATATATTGGGGAATCTGGCCTCTGAAAGAAGTTGTTGTGCTCTTATATCTAAGCAGAAAAGAAACATACTTAGGATGATCTTCAATGCCTATTCTCTACTAAATGGACCAAGAGGTCTCAAGATTGATGAAATTAACATCATATTATTCCTCTTTCATCCTGAGGGCATCATGATCCCTCATATATCCTGCCCTCAAGAAGAGTGGATAATTTCTAATTCTTCACTATCAAACCATGATCCCAATAGTCTTTAGTAAAATTATGGAGGTTCACAACTAAAGCCCTATTTAAAAATTACATCTCATGTAATTAATATTTTCATTATTGGAAACCTAGTGGAAATAGTGCATCAACTTAGTAATTTCAATGCAGATCCCATACAGTTCATTGATGCAGTGCACCCCATTAACGATTCTCCAAGCATTTGGGGGAAACTTGGGCCGAGAACATATCAAAATATTGAAAAAACTCCAAAAACATATGGTTGTGGGGAAGGTGACCCCACACACAATTATAAAGATTGAGGGAAACCAATGACCCTCAGGAAATGTGCAAAGATCATAAGATCGATTTAACAGTTCTGTCACCACCCATGGAGGGATTCCATGTGTGACCTTATATTCCTCTATAGAAATCTCGTCAATAGTGTATACCATTTCTTAATAAGAAAGGAAAGATTTACACAAAGTAAAATGATGAGGAAAATATGACTCCTTACAGTGAAATAGAGGCAAACGACAAGCTCTAACTATGACTAAAAAGCTTGGGAAAAAAGAAAGGGATTTTTTGAATGAAAGGTGAAGTGAGAAAAATAGTGGGAACTGACACTTTATAAGCTTAAAAGAAATCTTCACAATTCCATAGAACTAATGATGGTTAAATATATCTACCAGTTTGATAGCCGGCGTAAACTGTGTGATAAATATGTCGTTGGGCGTTTACGCCTCTACACAAACAAATACCTAGACTTGACACACTAACTACGGAGTGAAGCGGCAAGTAAGGATCGAATCCACAGAGACTAGCTGTTCGAATTATATTAATTTAATACTTCACGAATAAAAGTATTAAAAGATGATATGTGAGTAAATCATTAACCTAGGCATGTGTTTAAACTTAGATTAAATAAAACGAGTAAAACTATAGGTTGAGAATCATCTCCCTCACACGGGATAAATAGCATAAATGGTTACATGAACATAAAAGCGCTAACGAGATTAATCACATTTGGACAATTAATTAAACCTATAGTTGTCACCCTCTGAATTCTCATAAAAGCTTAATTTGAGTTCGGTGTCAAAAAATATTCTCAGAATTACACATAAAAGGTCGTAAAAACGGCGCATACATGATATACCCCGTTAAATCTCCTGAGTGTCATACAAAGAAAAATTAACTCATTAAAACTACCCTAGACTCATCATACCATAGCAAAGCAACTAATTAACCCATGTGAGTTTAATAATCTCAACCTAGATTAAATTACCTACAAAGCATGTTAAATGACATTAATTAAATGCAAGAAAGTAAATGAAAGCAATTAAATCTAGGTTACAAAGCAAGTAAACTAATTAACAAAGCTTGAAAAACAAAAATTGAATCTTGGATAAAGGAAGAAGATGATGAATAGTGCTATTACAAACCAAAGTGGGTAAAACCCTAGGAGAGAGAAGAGAAAAAACTAAAATCCCCTCCAAAACCTTCTTCCTTAACCTAAGCTCTCAAAAATCCTATGAAGAAGATGAAAAATCGATTATATGAATATCTGTCTTCAAATACACAAAACACCCACTTATGTAATAAGTGGAAAAATAAATAAAGATAAAAGAAAGGAAAATTATTTATTCTAAAAATCAAGAAGGAGCTCATCGGGAAAATGGTCATAACATGTTCGTTAGGAACCGGATTGATGAACCGTCGGAGGCCACACGAAGCTGACTCGAAGGGATACAACTTCCGTGAAGAGTTTGGGCACGAAGCTAAAAGGCTGAAATGACTAAAATGCCCCTGAAGTAGCATACTAAATTGAAAACTTCCCGAAAAGCACCAATTGCACCGTTAAGCGTTCCAATACCTACAAAAGCTCAATTATACCTCATAAATCATATAAACATGCAATATAGAGGTTGTTTGGTTAACGAGCATAAATACGAGAATTGACGAACAAAATTGTGCTAGAATGCATAAAGATAACGGGCATAAATATACAATATTCGGGACTAATCACACCCCCTTACACATTACTAGTCCCTAGTGATAAAACAAACCAAAATCAGTCCAATAGATGGCGATGCAAATTTGTATTTAAGCATTCAATATACAAATGCCATTTTCGCTGGCAAACGATTGCATTTAGCATATGCAATAAGCCGTTAAACCTCTAAGTTACCCTAGTGGACGAGTGTTGTCTCGTGAGGATTTTCAGGGATGAAACCCACAAACATCAAATTTCCTCAAAATATGCCCAACCAACCAATATGCCAAGCTCAACAACAACTAAATATTTCAACGTATTATTAACAAAGCAAAAGAAAATTTTGCCCAATAATCCAAAACTATTAAAATTAAAAGAATAACTACATGGAATTAAAACCTAAAATGTGAGTGGTGTGCATGCACATGCAAAAAGCTTTGATTCGATAAAAATGCCTATAGCCCGGATAACATTTGAAGCATGTTTCCACTCAATCCTCTCTGGATATTACACTCAACAAATAAAAGAACTCGGAATGGTGTGTAACACACGAGACATGCAGGCATAAAGAGTAAATGGAAATGGAAACAAGGCCGCGCACACGTCATTGATGAAGAACGCAATATAAAAGTGAAAAAACAGTCTCATAAAAGGATATCGCATATTAACCAATGTGAAATGCACTCAAGCAAATTATCACTAATGTTCGACCTTTGAATCACATTACCCTATGATCAAATAGGACTTTTTGGGTATAGACTTTGGGTTAGGCTAGGGTTTGGAAGTGAAAGAAATATGTACGGGAGCAAAGGGGACTCGGGAATAACACGCGTGATAATGGAATTAGTGGGCATTTCCTTTATATAAAGCAAGATATTAAGGAGTAAGACTTTTATTTCCACGTACTTTGGAGCCATTTATTCTATTTTTCTTGTTTTTTCTTTTCTTTTGTTCTTTCTTTTTCTTTTTCTTTTTCTTTTTCTTTTCGTCCACTCGTTGCTTGATTGCAATCCACATAACGCGAACATCATTCAATCCCAAGAATAATCCCAAACCATGGTACGAAAAGTAAATATCATGGTTTATAACTCCAATGTGGAGTAGGTTAGGGGATTTGGGACGAAAAGAAAGATCATAATAGGGCTCAACGGGGTTGGCTAGGGACATGTATACGGGTAAGGGTAAGGTCGTATGGGTTAACAACAAAGAGGGCCTATGATCCTTTCTTAAAGTTTCATGTGATTCTCGGGACTCAACACCATTGAAAATCATTCTCAAGTGATAATTCAATTAATATGCAATCAATGAAAAGAAAATGAGATCGTCAACAAGATACGTTTTTCAAGAAAGAGAAAGAGTAATGTATAGGCACTCAGAAACGAAGAAAAGCACGAAGCTCGCTAGGTTTTTAGTGTACACATAGCAACAAAAAGATACCAAGCTACAATAGTCCTACCGAACCATTTAGAAAATATGCTCAAGTGCTCATGGGTTCTCAAGGTTTAATTCATGCATTTATTCCCAATATTGAATAATTTGAGGATTAAAGATTAATAACATGAAAAAAAATAGAAAATACATCATTGAGTTAGCAATTGGATAGGGCAATTATTGAATTTATCATAGGAAATTAAGGTAAAATGCCGAATAAAGGAGAAAAGAAATAAAGAAAACAATTTTTAAAATGTTTTGAAATTTTAATTTTTTTTTTTGAATTTTTCATTTTTTTAATATATAAGATTTAATTAATAAAAATAAATATGGCTCACGATGAATAGAAAGAAATTTTTGAATTTTTGATTTTTTTAAATATATAAGATTTAATTGATAACAATAAATATGTCTCACGATGAATAAAAAGAAATTAAGATGCCTAATCACACCCCCTAACTTGAAATACACATTGTCCTCAATGAAATTAAAGACGCTTATGAAAAAGCGAGGGATAGAAATAAATTACCCAATTGGAGCGATCCCCGAGGCAATCGACGTGAGCCCTATACACACCAAAGAAAAAAAAAATATTTGCACAAAAATTAAGTTAAAAGAAATTATGTCATAAGTCACAATAAGTAGAGGGCTTAAAGAGCAAATACTAGATAAATTGATGGTGAACATTTGATTTTATAAAAATGGGGGTCACACATATCAAAATCCAATAAATAACCAACGACTACATTATCATTTCAAATTCCATAATTCCACAAAACAACTTAATACAATACAATACAATACTAAAAAGTTAATATACTAAAATTAGAAAGAAAGAAAGTAAGAAAAAGAGGAAAAAAATATTTCCCATTACAAAAATACACTCAAAAAGTTGATCCCGACGCATATCCACACACACACCCCCCCCCCCCCCCCCACCATAGTCTCATATGTCGTATGCCTCTCTTTCACTACTACCATAAATGTCGCATGAAAAATATGCACAAAGTCCTCATTGACGCGGCCATTCATGGCAAGAAATATGCGCACAATGATGGCGACGCAAGATGACTCCCCTTTCACAACGAAATCCCTGGACATCCCGGGAGGGCACACAGTTTGTCGAATCGTAGTTTGCGGCCATTGCAATCTACAAAACAATAATTAGGCAAGACAAAAAAATTGTGAAGCGCAATTAAAGTTACTCGATGAATGAGTCGAAATAGTGTGTGAAAGTGTGTGAAACCGAGTGAAAATATATCACAATGTGATAAAATATGTCGAGGTGCGACAACGAGTAAAAAAAATGCAAGTGTATGCTAAATATCTTGAAAAAAAATGGTTTAGGCATTTTAACAAATACTTGGTGTGCACAATGTGGTATAAGGGTGTGTGAGTGCCATTTGAACCACAAGATCCTCCATTCATGAACAAACACAAGAATCCAACAGCAATATGGGTTCATGAATGGATATTAATCAAAAATGAGCAATAATCAAGTTGGAACAAAAAAAAAGGACACTCAACAAAACTTCACAAATTGTCAAAGTGTACATAACACCCCAAAAACATGACAATTACCGATCACAACCTCGGAGCTCCACCGGAATCTTTGAATCACCAATGAGACATAGGTACACCGTCAACCACACATGGTGCCTTTCACCATGTGAGAATGCCGCAGCAAAACAAACTTCTTCTTCTTTGAGGGATTTAGAAGTAAACCCAAACGAACTCTTCAATAGGTAGAGTAAACCGGTGCCAAAACTCCAAGCAATGTATATATATAAGGAAACTTGGATAAACAAACTATGGGTGTAAACAAAAGTGTTTTTTCAGGATTTTCTTGAAAGAATTAACACTTTAAACAATGAACTTTTCTTTGGAAAGATGAACACTCAAAAACTTTCTCTAGGAGTTGGAATAGTATGAAAAGTTAAGTTAAAAAACTTGGTTCCCGCACCTTGATATTCAGGTTAAAAGTTAGTGGGAAAATAAGTGGGAAAGTGGGAAAAACTGCTCAAAAATTGCCAATTAACTGTTCCCGCCAAAACTCGTCCGAACGAGATTTTCGTTCGAACGAAGTCTCGTTCGAACGAGCCTTCTAACGAAGTTCCAGTGTGAACTCGTTATAAATCTCGTTGGAAATCTCGTTCGAACATCATTCTCATTCGAACATCATTCTCGTTCGAATGACACTTCAAACGACATTACAGTGGACAATATGGGAACTCATTGGCAAACCTCGTTCGAACGACAAACTCGTTTGAATGACAATTTCGAACGAACTTCCAGAAAGTCTGAAAATTCTATTTTTAGCCCAGAAACTTTATATACTTTATTTTAAAGTTTGAATAAAATCTTTCTGAAAATAAACAACAGTTTAAACAAAAAATTCACCCAATGAAAAATGTTCCAAGCTCCTATATATATATATATATTCAAAATGCATTCATACCTTAAGAGAAATGGAACCAATGTTGATGACGCGGAAACAAGGCACACTAAACTGGCATTTTGATGTAGTTTTAAACTTGGCCGTTACGTCTTCAACTTTAGTATGTCATAGGCTTGAAGGATGGTCAATAACTCAATCATATGACACAAACGTTTTTGTCCGGAATTGAGCCAAAACTACAAGGGACTTAATTGGAAATTTGTGTCCTTACATCATT
Source organism: Sambucus nigra (assembly GCA_949130495.1). NCBI lineage: Eukaryota > Viridiplantae > Streptophyta > Magnoliopsida > Dipsacales > Adoxaceae > Sambucus > Sambucus nigra. Next base: position 452,355,130 of record OX422210.1, on the reverse strand, counting down.
AAAAATGTTCGAGTTTACATAAAATTACCATCTTATCCATTTGTTTCCAAACTTGTTTTTTCCTCCAATTTCTCAACTATTATTTTCCAAAACTTTATTAAATTACATACACTAACATCTCAATGTTTTCATCTCATTAACGCTTATTTAACACTATGGGGTAACATCCTTTTCAAGTTGGAAATCTCTTTATTTCATTACTTTATTTATTAATGGAATTATTTTGCATTTTTAAGTCTACTTTTCAAATAAAGAACCATTTTCCCATATCGTCTCATATAGTCTTGGAAACATACACTTATCTCATTTTCCACATTTATTAATACATTTTAAGGGATGAAATTTTTGTTTTCTTTATTTCATAATAAAAGTCAATAAAACCTTCATTAAACTTGTTTATGTCCTCATTATTAAAATACTACAAGTTTATACACATGGAAAGAGGGATTTTAAGTCCAAAATCCAAAATAATGAGTTTAACACATGATTTATTCTAGAAATTTCATAATACTTAAAAAATATCACCTTAAAATTTAAAAGACATTTTGTTCTTAAAACTTGAATAAATGTCTTATTTTACCTAAGGTCCCATTTTTCCAAGAAAACTTCAATCTTTGTTCACAAAATATCTCAACAAGATAAACATAACTTTAGAACATTTCAGTTCATAAAACGTTTAACAATAAGTTTTCTTGAAAGCATATTATTTTCTCAAACCTTGGAACTATTTATAAAACCATTTTTGTACAAATCCAAAAGAACTAACCCTCTTAAATCATATATGCATTCTAGTCTTACAAACTTCAACCACAGGACCAATACTATGAAAACGTAGAGTTTTAAGTTAAAGAATAGAGTTTCCCACCTCAAAGAACCTCCAACAATAGTAGTATGAAGAAGATGGTGATGGAAACCTCCCACCTCCTAAGGTAGCCTCAAAGAGGTTACCTAGCTTCACAAATGTGCTCCATGAAATCTCCAACCCCCTTCTATATCCCTTATTCTTCTTCTCCTTCTCCAAAGATTCCCTACAACATCTCCATAAAAATCCATCTTGCTCAAACGTATGGTGTATTTGGGTTTTAAGAGGTCAAATATGGAAGAAGATAGTTAATTTATGGTGGTTCAAGGTGGACGGATGGTGGTGTTAGGGTGGTGTGTGGTGGTTGATGGAGGAAGAGCTCCAAGAGCGCGCGCGTGCGAGAGAGAGAGAGAGAGAGAGAGAGAGAGAGAGAGAGAGACTAAATATGATTAGAAATGCCCCAAATGAGACAAAGTCTCATTTAAATACTTCAAAAACACTAAGGGTTAAATGTCAAAAATGCCCCAAACTCAACCTTTTTAACCTTTGGTCCATAAAGCCTTTATCCCACATTTTGATCTGAGCCGTTGAGAGATCGACATGTCATCCAATCCGATGATCCACAACGTGACAACACATAAAAATGTGTAGTTTTTTATGATTTGTTCCCAGTCATTTGAACGAATTTTAACCTTGTTTGAATGAGTTCCCCCCTCGTTCGAATGAGAGTTCTAATGAGGTACTAACGAGGTAAATTCTTAGGATTAATAGGGGTGAGAGATGTACCTCATTCAAAAGGGAAATTACTCCTTGTTTGAAAGACGGTGCACCTAATCCGAATGTGAGCTTTCTAACGAGATTCCAAAGAGTGAGAGAAATCGAGCATTTCTCAATTTTTAGAAGGTCGTTAGAACCTCGTTTGAACAAAAAGCCTATCTCATTCGAAGGACTCTGATTTTTGTTCGAATGATGGGAAATAATTCTTATTTTAAATTTAAACCATTTAAACTCCAATTCGACTGCGCTAAGTTGACTAAGTTACACGAACTTGACCTATGCACCTTACCAAGTCAGAGCCCAAATGGGTCATCCAAAGTTGCCAAATTACATGGGTACGGTCCAAATTACGAGTACGAGTGTTACACACCAAACTCTTATAGTTCCATCCTTGGGTCCATGGTGTATTGGCAGCTTAACACGGGCTTTGACATGATCGATGACATCTCTCGGTGGGTGTAAGGCATAAAAGGCAACACCAATGCCAATGGCTATTACTATTTATCACCTCGAAAGTATCACCAGAAGATGGTGAAGGTCGTGTAAACGAGCAATCATAACTAGAAAAACTAAATTGTCTTCATAAAATGTGACTGGGAGTTTCTCTTTGATGAGAGGGATAGGTCTTACAGTATACCTCATTATTAGTGCCCCCTCATCAAATTATTACACATTTATGGTTTTCATTTATTTCCAATGACCTTATTTCATGCTCATCTTTTTACTGTGAAGATGGCTCCAAAGATCTCGCCTGTCTTGAAGGAGTCGGTTAGAATTACCTGTACCCTAATTCCATTGAGTTCAAAAAGTTATTCTTTATTCGAAGGTTCATTAACTTGGGGTACCTTATTCCTCTAGGGGATGTCCTCACAAGAGACGAGTAAATTGACTCAGTTGCTAATCAAGAGGTACACGAGGGTTTCACAGAGGAGGAGATCGCAGAAGGTAAGATGCTTAACTTATGGTCGCCTTTGGTGAGATCTTTTACTTAGTTTATTCGCATTACTAATTTATGATCACATCATTTTCTGTGCAGAATCTTCTTCCAGTTTTCCTGAATCAGCAAATTCAATGACTCCCCCAACCCTTGATCGTGTAACAATGGTGATTGCTAGAAAATAAAATTTAGATGTTGAGGTCAAGAAGATGAAGGTTACTGATATTTCTGAAGCCAGGGATAATAAGAGAAATAAGGAAGAGAAGAGGGCCACTGTAGAATCCAGGAAAAATGTCGAATATAAGGCTAAGAGGCAAGTTGATGTTAAGGTTGTTGCCATTGCTAAGGCTAAAGTTAAAGACAAGGTTATTGCTTCTGATGACGGGCAAATTTTTCCCAAAAAAAGTTCGATGGAGACCCCCCCAACCTAATCCCAAGCAACAGAGGACTAGGCTTAGGGAAGAAAAAGTTCAAATTTTAGGAGCACCTGATTGTTGACTGATCCGAGGTTGTATGTCCTCCAACCCATATAAAGAGGGGGATCCTTCTACCTAAGATCTCGGGAATCCAGTCATAAAGGAGTAACTGAGGAGTGAGAAGGATTCCATACTCTGCCCATATGCTCAGATACCATGGCTACGCCTGTGATTTTCAACACCTCCAAGAGTTTAATGCTGACAAATTCTGGAGCAAGACTCAGTGCAATATGATCGTGGTAAGTTCTAGATCAAATTTGTTTTTCTGATTTATTTATGTTGCGCTAAGTTTTATGATGACCTATTCATTTTAGGGTGCTATGGGTGCCAACAAAAATATGTATGATGACTTGAAGGACAACCATAACGATATCCTCAACCACTATGATACCTTATCGAACGAGTTGAAAGATGCTAAGGCTGATCATGGCAAGGTCTATTTCGAGCTGAAAGAGAAGGATGATTAGTTGATTGCCAATGTGAGTGCCTTGAGTCAGGCGGAGGAGGAGATTAAAAATCTAAAGAAGCAGACCCAGATGGATACAACTAAGCTCAAGTCCTCTGATGAGGTGATTTATAAGGGAGAAGATGACTGAGGACTTGGAAAAAACCACTATTGACCTTACACTTGTTAAGGAAGAGAGAGTTAAAAAGTTTAAAATCTCTGGCGAATATAATATTGATCTGGTGATCATATCTATGCAGAGTTACGACGAGATTAAGAAGAGGGTCATTAAGCACTATCCTGACATCACCGAGATGGTTCAGGCATGGTAGGGCGATGATCATGAGGCCAAAGCTCTAGCTAATGATCGCGAGGCCATGGTAGTGGAGGTTGCTACTGAAAATGTTGCGGATGAGTAGGCTAAGATTGTTACTAACCGCACCAGAGCCTCTAATGTTATTCCTAACGTTGTTGTGGATGTTCAGATGACATAGGTTGAGTTTAATCTTGCTCTTGAGGCATAAATCTCCCGTCTTGCAATTTTCGATGATGCTTTGATATTTGCTTCTTCATTTTATGAACATTTTGTAATTTTTAACAAACAAGGTTGTGCTCCTCTTTTGCTATAATGATATGTCCTTTATCATATAGGTTGTCTACTTTTCATACTCATGCTTAATGTTTTGAATTTAAAGCTGACATTCACATGTGCTTGACTAGGCCATAATATAATCAAAATATTTTGCACAAGTAAATGTGGTCGTATGTTTTTAACCCAGTTAATTCTAGTCTTATGAACTTATTGTGGCCTCTTGCCCATTGTCCATGTCAACTTACTAACTTCATTGGAACTTATATTGGTCCTACTAATAGTTTAGTCTTATAATCATGTGGTCGACTAGTCGTCAACTTAATTTAACGTATTACCTACAAGTTTTGGACGAACCTCAGTTATCTAAACTTATGATCTATCGATGTTAGTGCCAAATTATAGATCGTATGGACGAATCTCGTTGTCCAGACCAAGTATCAGCATTGGTTACTGGAGACAACCTAATTTTTTAGGATCTATCCTTGCGTTAGTTAGTTTTGGTCATATCTTGTCATTCATAAGAATTCACTGGATTTCCCATACTTAGACTTTTTGTTCACGATTTACCCTAAGACGAGATTGTAGATGAAGTTGTACTTCATATTCGTGACCTACCTATAAACAAAGTCATACATGAAGTGTTTCGTTGATCATATTGATGATATGTACATATCTCACACCCATAAAACAAAGAAAATGGAGATAACAACATTCTTGGGGGGAATCGAAAAATTTTATTCATCACTGAATGGAATTACAAATAAGGAAAAGACTTTACATTTCATTACTGATAGTAATTCCTCAAATGCTCGGTGTTCCACGAGTTGTTGAACTGTTCTCCTTCCAAGGTCTCAATCCTGTATGTTTACGATTGCACGACAGTAGAGATTTTATACATACAATCTCAATTTGGTTCTATCTTGTTTCACTTCTGGATGACCTTTTTTAGGATATAACCCCCCTCTTTTAAGATGCTCAATTTCATCCTTTTATTGTAAAACCCGAGCAGTTCATTGTTGGTATGCTATAACTCTAAGTTTTGTGTTCTCTCTGACTTCCTCTACCATATCCAAATCTAATCTTCTCATTAGGTCACTTCACGATGAGTTAAAATTAAGGACGTGGTGACTAGGTAGACCAATTTATATTGGGACTACTGCCTTTGTCCCAAAATCCAGCATATAGTGCATTTGACCTGTCACTGTTCGTGGCATTCTTCTGTACTCCCAGTGGACACTCTGTAGATCATTAATCAAGTTTCCCTTACGTTCGTTATCCTTTTCTGCATCCCATCAAGTAAGATCTTATTGTTTACTTATGTATGTCCATTGCACTACTGATGACCGGGTACAGAGTGTATCTTCCAAATTTTGGAGCGAGTGTAATAATCTTCGAACTCTTAGTTATCGAATTACGTACCATGATCAGTGATAAAGGCGTATGGCATCCCTTACTGATAAATAATGTTCTTCCAAATGAATTGGAACACTTTCACTTATGGAAACTCTACTGAGGACTCAACCACCACCTATTTAGTGAATTAATCTACTGCTACTGTGGGTACCCGGATTTGGCATCATGGGCCCAGACGAGTAGCCTAATAAAAACGGTCCAAAGTCTGGCCCCTCGTATCTCAACAGAATTTAGTTTCGACTTAGTCCACTCCTAAAATCTCGTAAGGAGATATTCTAGGAGTAGAAGATGGACGTAGGGGAATCCAACACCCCCACTCCACCATAGAAAACATGTATATAATAAACCCTAAGCCTGGGTCAAAAGGGACGATTGGTATTCTCTGTAAACATTCCTCGGAGGATATAAAAACAATACTGACTGCACCACCGTGGACGTAGGCATTCTTGCTGAACCACGTACATAATGTGTTGTGTGATTGGCATTTTATGTTCTTTATTTCCTTTGGTAATTGCGCTTTTCTTATTTATTTATGTTGAATATAATTGTCACCACAATTGGCGCCATTTGTGGGAAAATTTTGTCTTCCTTGAGAAAGCCCTCACCAACAAAGAAGATAAAATGTCTGGTCACAGTAGCAATGCCCCTCAGGCAGGAGATATCCAAGAACAACCTGCCCCTCACAGGATCAGATCTGAAGTTCGGCGTTCAGATCAGAGGGCTCGCCCAGAGAGGCTAGCCTTAGAGGAGAGCCAAGGACCAGAAAGGTCCACAAAAATTTCCAGATTGATTGATGCCTATGAGGCGAGGCTCCAAGAGCAGAGAGAGTCCTCTCACAAGAAAGAGGCTGAGAATTCTCGCCTCAAAAGGAAATTAGAAAGGAAGGAGAAAAAGCTCCATCGCAGCACTAGGCGACGTCCATACCGCACTCCTGGCCCTCAGGCGAGCAAGTCTCACAGCAGAGGAAGGAGCCCTAGACGTGGATCCCAGAAGAGTGAGAAGCACGAGTCAAGTGACGGGTCACTCAAGCACCAGCGATCGACTCCCCATTTCAGGAGCCCAGCTCGCAGCAATAAGAACATACGAAATTTAGTCTGAAGGGAGATGGACCAACACCCAGCACATCGCGGTATCAGATTGACCAGGGAGCTTGCTAGATGAGCTCTCAAGACCCAGATGAAATCCCCTTTCTCAAGGGAGATAGAAGAAGAGGAAGCCCCCAAGAAATTTGCTATGCCAAGATTCAAGATCTATGACAGGAAAACTGACCCTATAGATCACGTTAGGCAGTACAGGCAAGCCATGACTCTCTGGAATCACCGGGATGCACTAATGTGTTAGATTTTCCCCTCGAGTCTGCATGATATAGTGTAGAAATGGTTTGAGAGACTCCCTTACAGGTCTATCAGAAGCTTTGAGTCCCTGGTCGAGCTCTTTATGGCTCGCTTCATTACTAGCATATCCCATCCCAAAAGGATAGATGCTTTACTAATAATGAAAAAAACACCTCAAGAGAGCCTCCGGGACTATGCAAAGCGGTAGTGGGAGATGTTCAACGAGGTAGAGGACTGCTCGGAGCAGGTAGCGGTAGCCTCTTTCAAGATTAGGCTGCCCAGCTCTTGCCTTTTGCACCAATCCCTGATGAAAAAAGAGGCCACGACCATCGACGACCTGATGGCTCGCATCAAAAAGTATGCCAAAGTAGAGGATGCGACCCACCTCAATACAGGGGAAAATGGTCGAACTAAGCTCGCTACCAAGGGTAACGACAAAGCTGAGAACCAGAAGAAAGGAGGCAAAAATGGGGGCAAGAATGGATCTAAAAACGGAGGCAAGAACGATGTTTTGAAAGCATTTCAGGCATTGAATACTGTCTTCAAAGAACCAATCTACAAGATCCTGGTAAAGATCAGAGACGAGCCACTTGTTAAGTGGCCCAGAAAGATGGGAGGAGATCCCTTAAAGAGAAAAAACGCGCTAAGATGCGCTTTTTATAAAGAGGGGGACATAAGACTAAGCACTGCAAAGCTCTTAAGTCTCACATCGAAGAACTGGCCCAGTCTGGGCACCTAAACGAGTTTGTAGAGAAGAGGGCAAAGAAAGTTGCTGCCAATGGAGAAACAAGACCTGATAAAGTACTCGAGGATGATACTGACCATGAATTCGCAGTAATTCATAGGGCATCTGATATGAAGCAGATTTAAGGGAATTCAGCTCGAATGGAGGTAAAAAAGCTTACAGCAGTAATGCAAGCTTTTCAGATCGATCCAACAAAGACACAATCAAAAAAGCATCGACGAGCAGATGACATCGACTATAGCAAACATATCGTGTTCACAGATGAAGATCTGGTGGGAGTGAGAACCCCACATCATGACGCTTTGATCATTACGCTCAGAATAGCCAACTACGACGTCAACAAGCTACTCATCAACCAGGGAAGCTCATCCAAGGTAATGTATCTTGACATGTTTAGGAAATTAAAGTTAAGCGTTGCTGACTTGAAGGAAGCCACTGTCCCTCTAGTTGGCTTCGCTGGAAAAGTGACCATTCCATTTGGAAAGATCGTGTTATCGATAAGGGCAGGAAGTGTCTCCAAGATGATCGAGTTTCTGGTGGTCGATATCGACTCGCCATATCAAGCTATCCTTGGCAGGGGGTGGATACATGTAATGAAGGCAGTCCCTTCGACCTACCATTAGAAACTCAAGTACGTAACTGAGTAAAGAGTGATGGAGATTTATGGAGATCAGGCGATGGCAAGAAGGTGCTTCATAGCAGCCATCCACCTAAAACCAGAGAAGAAGGTCGAGAAGGCCAAAGCAAAAGTCGAGGAACGGGAAGGTCTGATACATTCAAAATAGCAACTAAGATATGGTAGACCCGGAGTGGAGGAGACCAGGCTCCTCCCCTCTAAGTGGGTCGTTGAGGACCTGGAGGAAATAACGGTCAGTGGAGGCAAGGAAGGGAGGAGTTTCTTGATTGGAACTTCTCTTACAGAATAAGAAAAAAGAGAGAATTGACGGTCTTACTGAGAAGAAACATAGACATTTTTCGTATGGGAACCTTACGAGCTTCCTATCATTAATCCCAGTGTGGTTTTGCCAAAGGTTACACGTCAACCCCACTTTTAGGCCTATCGCACAGAAAGCATGGCGAATCCTACCAGAGAAGGCTAAAGTCGTAGAGAAAGAAGTTAAAAACTGCTGGAGGCAGGATCCATACGGGAAGTTCAATACCCTAGATGGTTATCCAACCCAGTAGTAGTTCTGAAGAGTAATGGGAAATGGAGAGTCTGCATTGACTTCACTGACCTTAACAGGGCATGCCTAAGGATAATTTCCCTCTCCCAAAAATTGACCAGTTAGTGGACGCCACAGCAGCTCACGAGAGAATGAGTTTTCTGGACGCATATCTGGGCTATCATCAGATCCCCCTGTATGCAACAGATCAAGATAAGACAACGTTCATCACTACTGACGGATTATAGTGCTACAAAGTTATGCCCTTCGGGCCCAAGAATGCAGGGGAAACTTACCAGAGGCAGGTCACCAAGATGTTCAAAAATCAAATGGGATAAACTATGGAAGTCTACATTGATGATATGCTCGTCAAAAGTAAGCAAAAAGAGGACCATCTCTCAGACCTATCCAATACCTTCGAAATCCTCAGGAAATACCGAATGAAGCTCAACGCGAGCAAGTGTTCTTTCGGTGTCCAGTCAGGAAAATTCCTCAGATATTTGGTTAGCAAGAGAGGCATTGAGGCCAACCCAGACCAAATCGATGCGATCAATAGGGTACAACAACCTCGCACGATACGGGATGTGCAGAAGTTCATAGGAATGCTCGCCGTTTGAACCGTTTCATTTCAAAGTCCTCTGAGAAGTGCAATTCGTTCTTCCAGCTCTTGAAAGGAAACAAAACAGTAGAGTGGAATCAAGATTGTTACAAAGCATTGGAGGAACTCAAGACCTATCTGAGCAAGTCGCCTTTGCTCGTCATACCTCAAGAACAGGATTACCTCTACTTATACCTCACCGTCTCTAGCCACACCGTCAGTTCTGTATTAGTATGCGAAGAACCTGGAATCCAGCATCCAGTTTACTATGCAAGAAAAACCTTGTTAGACGCCGAGCAGCGGTACCTACCATTGGAAAATCTCTCCTTCACACTGGTAATAGCTTCGAGGAAGCTGAAGCATTACTTCGAGGCTCACACTATCATCGTCCTTACATCACACCCCCTTAAAGCAGTCATGTGGAAAGCAGACCTGTCTGGTAGACTATTTAAGTGTTCAGTCGAGCTCAAATGATTTGATATCCAATTTTATCCCAGAAACGCAATCAAAGGGTAGGTCCTCGCAGATTTTATCGCATAATTCATGAGCGAACAGCCTTGCGACCAGCTTCAACCCGTGAAGCAAATGGAAAAACATCCATCAGTAGGGATCTGGCAACTGTTTGTCGATGGAGCCTCCAACTCAAAGGGGACAGGAGTAGGCATTGTGCTCGTCACTCCAGAGGACACAATCCTCGAGCAAGGGATTAGGCTTGGATTTGAAGCCTCCAACAACGAGGCAGAATACGAAGCTTTGATAGCCGGCCTGCAGAAGGCACAAACACTGGGGGGGAAATAGCTACAGGTGTTCGGTGACTCATAACTGGTCTCCAATCAGATAAGTGGAGACGATTGGTATTCTTTGTAAACACTCCCCAGAGGATATAGAAATAATACTGACTGCACCACCATGGACGTAGGCATTCTTGCTGAACCACGTACATACTGTGTTGTGTGATTACCATTTTATGTTCTTTATTTACTTTGGTGATTGCACTTTTCTTATTTATATGTGTTGAATATAATTGTCACCACAGCTACCATTAAATACTTGAACATGCCTCTAGTTTTTAGTATGGGCCGATCAAATCTATTCACCACATTGAAAACTATCAAGAATAGGTGATCGGCATGATAATTTCCCCTGGAGTTTTATGAATGGAGGAGAATTTTTGGCATATATCACGTTTACTGACATATTTCGTGCATTTCGATTTCATAGTGGGACAGTAATAGCCTTGCATAGCCACCCATTTCACTGGAAACTTGCCTGCTGAATTGATCCATAACATCCTTCATGTACTTCTTTAGTCATATCATTTACTTTGATTATATGAACACATTTGAGTAGTGAAATAATGAACCCTCTTCTGAACATAGTTTCACCTTTTAGCATGTATCTCACTACTTTATACCAAAGTCTCCTCGCTTCCTTAGGGTCTGCTGGGACGACCCTAGTTTTTATGTACGATCGTATTGGATCCATCCAGGATGGCCCCATGTCTAGCTCCATGACATTGACTATCTCCTTGTCAGCGTTTCGATGCGTGAGGATTTCCACTGGAACTTTTCTTATAATTTCGATTCTTATAGTTATGCTAATCGAGCAAGTGCATCTACTCGAGCATTTTCTTCCTGTGGTATTCTGACCATCCGGACCTCAGAGAACTTTTCTAACCACCATTTATTTTTGGCCAAGTATTTTTTCATAGATTATTCTCTTGTGCATAAGTTCTCATTACTTGATTTACTATTAGGTGAGAGTCGGTGTGTGCCAATATCTATTCAGCACCAAGAGATGATGTTATCCCAAACCTTACTATGAGCGCTTCACATTATGCCTCATTATTGGAGAACGTAAATTTTAATTTGAGGGCATACTCCACATCGATGTCATCTGGCGTTGTAATTATTAAACCTGCTCCACTTTCGACGGTATAGAAAGAACCGTCTATGAACATTTTCCAGATGGGGAGCTATTGTTTGAAATCTTGTTCAATCAAGTTTCCATATTTTCATAACTTTTTCATTTTTTTCTAAGTCGCTAGCCATTCCTTCGTGTTTAGCCGATGACTAAGATACATCAATTATCTGATCGTCCGGATTAATAGTCGAGTTGTCTCTCATAGGAGTTTGCTCGTTTGAGTCGTGTTCTCTTAATTTATGACATAGGCCATCAATCTGTCTAATTTCTTGGGTTTGTGAATGACTTGGCATAGAGGGAGGTCTGTATGGACGACAATGGTATGGGCCTAAAAGTATGGCTTCATCCTTTTAGAAGCTTCAATTAGGCCTAGAGCCAATTTTTCCAACTTAAGATTTTGAATTTTTGCTCCTCGATATGCCTTGTTGGTGTAGTACACAGGCCTTTGCACCTCTTCTTAATATCGATATAAAGACGAACGGACTACAGATTCAAATATGGCCAAGTATAGATAAAGATTCTCTCCTAAAATTGTTCTTGAGAGCAGTGGTGTTTGTTGCCCAGATTATACTCAAGAGGGGGGGTGAATTGAGTTTTTACAAACTTTAAGTCAAATTAAGATTTTAGAAAAATATTAAATTTAAATCACTTAGACAAATTTCAGATTAATAAAATTGTAAAGAATAAATTTAACAAAATCAAATAAATGCAACCAACTAATTTAAGCAACTAAAAATGCAGATTTTAACACTCTAGGAATATTAAATTAATTTTCTTATTTAATATTAAGTGATATTCTGAAATTAATTATTTAATTCAAAAATGATTATTTTAACCTTAAAATTAATTTAGTCAAATTTCTGAATTAATTTATTTGCAAGATAGTGTGCTAAAAATATTAACTCAAGCAAGCATGTGCAAATAAATAAATAAAAGTGCGGAAAATAAATGACACCGAAATTTAACGTGGTTCGGCCAAATCCCGGCCTACGTCCACGCGCCTAGAGCCCCCGTCTCCTTTGCGCTTCACTAAACCTGATCCACTTGTGGGTAGGATCAAACCACCGCATACAAATGTTTGCAAGCTAACTCCGAGCTTCAAACCCTGTGGCCCACTTACGAGTAGGAACCAATTACCGGTACAAACCGAAGCTTCAACAAAGCTTCACAACAAATTTGAATTTTTGTAGTACAAGGTAAAATACTGAAACTCCTTAAAATACAGTTTGTAATCTAAGTTTCTCCTTCTTTTATCAGACTTCAATAAATGATGTTGAAGTAGGCACAAGTCTTCTTCTTCAATGATTGAGCAGATGATAAAATTTATTGCTCTCTTGAATGTGTAGCTGAGTAGTAAAATAAATGCTCTCAATAATATTTCAAGTCTTGCTCATGTTCTCATTCTTGTTGGTTTTTCTTCAATGCAGCACTTGAAAGCTTTAAATATGTCTTTAATAACTAGTTGTTAGACACAAGCATTTTGAGCATTAAATGCTCCAGATTTTGCTGAGGTGATGTAGCTGGAAATAATCTCCAAATCTGATATGCAAATCTTTATTTTTATCTTCTCCATAAAAATATAGTTGTTGTAGCACAAAAATGGTAATCTGAAAACATATGTGATTGAAAGTGGCTTGGTAGATGACACATCTATTTTCTGCAAAAAGATTGTTAGTCCAAGAGATAAAATACAAATCTGATGTATAAATGGTGAAGTGTTAGTCCGAAAATAAAAAGGAATAAATAATCTCATATATACCATTGTGTAAAAGACATGAGTGTTTCATATAGAAGTCTGATAATGTAAGTTATTTCAAAAGTCCAATGGTCTTAACTGTCCAATAAATATCAGATATCTTAAGGATAAAATCAACAGATTATAAATGAAATCTGGTAGAATATAAAAATTTTGTTTAAAAAATATGGTAACAGATATTTAATTAATACTACACAAGAGAATATCTCCACACAAACTGACATAATATCATACGTACATATAAAGAAAATGATAACTTAACTCAGTCAAAAAAAATATATATATATATGTGGTCGACAACTCAGTCAAGGACAACAAGCCATGGGCGGACGTCAAGTCAAGCTTTTATTAAGAGAGAGAAAAGTGACTTTACAAAACCAATCTAACGGCTCAAAGAGAACACAAGGTCTGGTGGAAGCCCCACCTTGGAAATGACGCCAGCCTTTGAAAGATATTAAAGCTTTAAGGTCAAATCTTATGGCAGTCGACCCTCGGTGACGACGCTAGCAGGTGAGGCGTCAGATTGGACCTAGTTACAAAGCATTGTAGCGTTAGCTAATGGAGATTTGACCCCTGCTATAGCAATTTGCATGTTCCCCATGCATGATAAAGACTTGACCATAGCTGGTAAATTACATGTAGAGGATGTGGCGAATTAGGTGATGTAACCGTCCTTTGTTGTTTGAATATTAAAATGAAAAAGGCTTTACACTAGGAAACGACGTCGCATGACTCTATGTACAACGGTAATATATGGACGTGTGATTGATCTGTAGTGCAATATAACTGGCTATTTTAAATTTGTTACACCTTTGGTAAGGAAGCCATCTTTTAGCAGTCAACCCTTGGAAAAGACGCCCACTGATAAGGCTTCGGTACAAACTTTCTGAAAACATGCCATCAGTTTTAGGAGAACTAATATAAACACTAAGCACCACACATATTTTGACATGTATATATAATAGATATGATAAAAATATATATATACACGCAAGACACACACACATATACATATGATAGTAAAAACTATATATATATATATATATATATATATATAAAACTTATATATGCGTAACACGAATAAACATATATACATATGAAAATATTTCAGTTTTTAAAAAATTATATTAAAAATATTTCAAAAATTATTTTAAAATAAAATAAAAAATAACTTCAATTTTTACAACAAAAATGTTTTAGACAACTATTCGTATTATCACTATTAATATATGCATGAGTGCCTAATGTGTCAAGTGTAAATGTGCAACATACGTAAATACCTTAAACATAAAACAAATATAACTCACTCAGAATAGATATGTAATAAATATATGTATATAATGGTATATTAATAAGATTATATCAATAATAAATATCTATAGAAAAACTTAATAGAAAATATGTTTGGAATCATCAAAATCAATATATTAAGTTAAACTAAAATGTACATTAATTAAACTAACTTAATTGATTAGGGATAAAATACATTTTCGTTAACAGTGTTGATCCCAAATACTGTTTTAACTCCAAGAATGCATCTTCGCACTCGTCGTTCCATTCAAAAAGTTTTTCATAACACCTTAAAAATGGAAGGCATTTGTCAGTAGCTCTGGAAATAAACCTATTTAATTTCGCTACGTGTCTTGTTAGTCTTTGAACTTCTTTTTTATTCATAAGGGACAATATCTTGATCAGTTCTTGGATCCTATTGGGGTCGGCCTCAATTACTCTTTGATTGACTATGAAGCCCAGGAACATTCTATCTTCTACCCCAAAGACATATTTCGTCGAGTTGAGATTCATCTGATGCTTTTCTAGCTGGTCAAATGTTTACTACAAATCTTTTATATGTTCAGGTAACCTTCTTGATCTTCATGAGCATGCCATCAATGTATACCTCCATATTCTTACCGATATGATCTTCGAATACTTTGTTCACCAATCTTTGGTACGTTGCTCCAGTGTTTTTAATCCCAAAAGGTAGTACGTTGTAGCAGTATGTACCTCGACTAGTGATGAACAAGGTTTTTTCGCTTTCTTATGGTTTCATCTTGATCTAGCTTGTATTCTGAGTAAGCATACATAAAGATAATATGATCATGTACCGAAGTGGCATTAACCAATTGGTCAATCCTAGGCAACGATAGTTATCTTTCAAACATACTTTGTTCAGTTGGGGAAATCGACACACATTCGCCACTTCTTATTTTTTTTCTAACCATTACCACGTTAGGGAGATATTAAGGATATTTCACGTCCTCTATGAAATTTTCTTCCTATAATTTCTGCACCTCTTCTTGAAAATTCATATTCACTTGTCGTTTCTTTTTGGCAAGCTTAGCACCTTGACTATACTCAACTCGCGATAAATAAAATTCGGATTAATTCTAGGCATGTCCTCATGACTCCAAGCAAACACATTTTTTCATTGCCTCAAAATGTAGATCAAATCTTTTTCGAGTCCGAGTTTCACTGACGAGCCGATCTGAACGTCTTCTCCGGGTGCTCATCATCCAAAATAATCGACCCAATTTCTTCATAACCTACCCTTTGACCAATTTATCCTCGTCTATAGGACCTATCATTTCGATCTAGCAGGTTTTTATCACTTTTGTCTGCTCCTCATGGCCAGCTGAGGTGTAATAACATTCTCTAGCCTCTACTTGGTTCCCTTTAACCACACCAACCCCATAATAAATGGGTAATTTTAAACATTAGTGCACTGTAGATGGGACGTCCTTGAACTTCTTTATCCTTACTCTGCCAAATTGGATGTTGTATTCCAAATGAATATTATTTTCTAGGACAAAGAAATGTAACTTTTCTGTTGGGAATGTCGGTCATGTACCGACAACCACTTCTAGTTCAATCGTGCCTAGAGGGTAAACTCTTTCTCCAAAAAAACCAATCAGTGGCCTATGATAGGGCTCCAGCTTGATGTTACTCATCCGTAAGACCTTGAATCAGTTGTAAAACATGACATCAGTTAAACTGCCATTAGCGACTGGGATCCTTGCTACCTTGATCTCGTGCACCATCATTGTTACAATAAGAGGATCATCATGCGAGTATAGGACACCATCATTTCTACAAGGTGATTCTAATCATCTCTTGTTTTTTGTCTCATCGCCATGATCAGTATGGCCACCTTTGTCCACATAACTTAATAGCTTTCCCCGACTGATAAAACTCTTAATCTCGTTCTTTAAGGCTTTGTAGTCATTCGTGTTGTGGCCATAATCCTTAGAGTACTTGCAATACTTGTTTTTATCTCTTCAGTTTGTTGGGGCTTTCAGCATCCCATGTCATCCCAGGTCTTTGTCTCTGCATATTTCCTCAAGTATGTAGTGAACGCCCACCATCAAGGGGTTGTAATCATCATACCTATTTGGCTTGTCAACTTTTTTATATTTTTATTCCTTCTTCTTAGATTTCTCGTTGATGCCAACCTTCACGTGGCTCGATTCTTTGGCCGTTATGGCCTCCTCGGTATTCATAATTTTCCCAGCCTTAGAAAGGAGTTATGTCATAGTTTCGGGTGGCACTTTAGCCAGTGCCTAATATAGCTTCCTAGGTAGCAATCCACTCATCAGCGCAGTTATTGTAGATTTTTCATCATAATCTATAACTTCATGTTTCTCACTATTGAAATGCGTGATGAACTCACGAGTAGTTTCATCGGCGTTTTACCAGACATTGAGTAGGTGATCCACTCTCTTACCGGGATTGGCCCCAAAATAAAAATTACTAACAAAGAGATCAACTATTTTTTGAAAGTTCGAGATATGTCCGCACAATAAACTAATCGTATTGGAAAATGCTCGACAACGCATTTCATCGGGGATTGAGTAGATATTGACAACATCTTAATATAGTTCCACGAACAGTATTGGATCGGTTTTTCATCAGACCTTAGGGTAATAACTAGTGGTTTGAATGTTGTGAACGTCGGATAGCCCACAATTAATGGAGTGAATGGCGATCCCTTCAAGAAAACTCTATGCAAGGGATTATTTGATCTCGTAATTTATCCAAATTAATCCTCTAGTCATTGTATTGATCCATTTCAGGGTTGCTCAACCTGCTCAGCCTTAACTGCTACTATCTTGGATGATCGGCCTCAGCTTTTAGAACTGCTCTCTTTCTTGGAAGTCTTCTTGGCTCTCGTTAATCCTCACACGCTCATCCTAGACTTGATCGAGCATTCTAATGTCCTAGTTACTGACCTCACTAACTCTTTTCTACATTTTCTTGGATCTTTGGTCCCTCTGTATTGTTTCCCTCTCATTTTACATAATCCTAGATAATCAAACGTTGAGCCTGTGCTTAGCCCCTCCAATACACTTGGCCTTTCCTCAGAGAAAGATTATTCATCGTCGTAACTAGTTGTTCTGAGAGACGAGGAGACTCCTAGGTAATACGACATGTCATCTTACAACCTAGAGTATTTAGATCTACTCTTGTCATCTTTGAGCCTAAATTTGATCTCCTTGGGTTTTATAGATCCCATTTTCGATAAGGGTGTCGTATATCTGTATAGGGGCAGAAGGTAACATTCCCTCCCTTCTGTCAGAGGAATCTCTTCTATAGGGTAAAAGGATATGCTCCAAACCTATTCTAACCAATTTTAAGTCTTCGTCAATTGCTTCACACTCTCCTGCATTACTTCCTAGCCCTTGGCCAGGCTCATCAAAATTCCTTGTATGTCACCCATTCTAACAGGCGTTGAGGGTGGATTTTCTTCTACCGCATGGCTACTCTCTGGTATTTCTACCATTTCCCAGAATTTTCGAATAAACACGGAGTGTCTAAATAGAGATTAGGAGAAATTAAGTCGGGGTGATTTGTAAAAATTAAGGGATAGAAAATGGTTGGAGACAACAAATGATTTTTTGACTTCCCACGGATGGCGCCAATTTGTTATCGTCTAAAACTAGTATAGAATTTGTGGGTTTTATATGTTGTATACTAATTATAAATAGTAACAAATAAAGAAATTACCACTAGAAACAAGCCTTTTTAGGACGAATTGAGAGGGATGAGAGACAAAAAAGGAAAATAGTATTTAACGTGGTTTGGCTCAAAGCGGAGCCTACGTCCATAAGTGCAATGTTGATTGTATAGATCTCAATGGGAAATCATCATAAAAGGAATGAATACAAGCTATCCAAAGTCTGTCTGGGGTTTTTCATATGGTCATTAAGTAGGATATTTTTTAGATCCCCTATTATGTGGGATTACGTGCTATTTATAAGTGATTATAAGATATAGTGCGTGTGGTGGGACAGGTGGAGTGGCTTTATAGTTCAGGCAGTTACACCTTTTACAGTCCATGGGGTGAATAATTGTGAGTTGGCTATAACCCACTAAAAGGTGGAGTATTATGTATATTACTCATGTGCACCAACGATATGAGTAGAACTTTTTATATTCCATCACGTGATGTAGGTATGCCTTGACAGAGTTAGCTGACAGTGTAAACCATCAACAATTAGATAATCAAATATATAGCGTGGCTAAATACATTTTCACCTGAGTCGGTATCATAGTAGAGATCGATCAAAATCAGTATTAAGCCGACGTCATTATCTACCCATGATGAGGACACGTGTCACCTCCTAAGAGCCCCACAGGGTGTCCTATATTTAGTGTATAACACCGGGGTGGTAAAAAAAGAGTAATGGGAATTGAAGAGTGTGTGCAGACTTCATAAATATAAAAACAAATCCTATCCCAAAGAAAATTATCCTCTGCTTAAGATCGATCAATTAGTCAATGTCATAGCCAGTCATGAGCGGATGAGTTTTCTAAATGCATACTCAGGGTATCACCAGATACTTTTGCTCTGCCCTAATCAAGATAAAACTTCATTCATATCCACCGTTGGTCTGTATTGTTACAAGGTCATGCCCTTTAGCCTTAAAAATGCAGGAGCCACATACCCATGACTCGTCACGAGGATGTTTAAAAAATAGTCCGGAGACAAAATAGAGGTATACATTGACGATATTCTCGTCAAGAGAAAGATTAAAAATGACCATGTGAAGGGCTTAACTGATACCTTTAAGATCCTCAAGCACTACCAAATAAAGCTCAACGCGGACAAATGCTCCTTTGGGGTTCAATTTGAAAAGTTCTTAGGGTATTTAGTCAGCAAAAGGGGTGTTGAGTTTAACCTAGACCAGATAGTGGTGATCAACACCATTCAGTATCCAAAGACACTACGAACACTACGTAAGATACAAAAGCTAATTGGAATGTTATCATCTCTTAACCGTTTCATCATAACGTCTTCCGAATAACGTCAACCATTCTTTCAGCTGTTGAAGAGGAAAAAAGCCTCACTTAAAACGAGGAATGCTCAAAGTCTCTTAAAGAAATCAAATCTTATCTAAGCATGCCTCTATATTATCTATTCCAAATCTAGAAGAGCCTCTTTATCTCTACATAACAGTTTCCAACTAAGTAATTAGTTCATCCTTAATATGCGAGAAAGAGGGACTACAGGCCCCATTTACTACATCAGCAAAACGCTTCTAGACGCCAAGTAGTTCTACCTCCCACTTAAAAAATTAGCATACTCTTTGATCATCGTGTCATGTAAGTTAAAGCACTATTTTGAAGCTCATTCAATCATAGTCATCACTTCCTTCTTCCTCAAAGTCGTTCTTCGAAAGATCGACCTGTCTAGACAGATGTCTAAATGGTCAACTGAACTTGGAAGATTTGATATACACTATCAGCCAAAGAACGACGATTAAAGGTCAGGTGTTGGCAAATTTCATTACTAAGATCACGGGAAGAAGGCCTAACAATCAAGAGATATTCGGTGATTTAATGAGTCAAGAGACTGACCAGACTAAAAAGTGGACACTTTATGTCGATGGTGCATCAATTTCAAACTGGGGAGGGGTAGGTCTTGTGTGGGTTTCCTTAAAAATTCTATGATCGAGCAAGGAATCAGACTTCGCTTTAAAGCTTCCAACAATCAGGTCGAGTACAAAGCCCTCATTGCCAGACTGCACAAATATTACACAATGGGAGTAAACTATCTTAACATATATTGTGATTCAAATCTAATATCTAATAAAGTGACAAAATATTTCAACACTAGGGATGAAACGGATGTTGGCATAGTTGCAGGTCGCCCAGGAATCGATGACCATATTTGATAAAGTCCACATTCAATAGTTCCTTTGGGGTCATAATATCCATGTTAATGCCTCAGTGGCCTTGGGGTCAGTACTGGGCTCTGATCAAAGAAGAACTATTGAATAGGAGTTTTTCGCCAAGCCCAGTATCATAAAGCCCGTGGTTGTCGAGCATGTTCTTACCGTGCAAAGAAGGCCCAGCTGGATGGACCCAATAATCACTTATCTGTGAGATGATATCCTGTCATCCGATAAGAAGAAGGCCCGCCAAATCAGGGTAAAAGATGCATGATTTTATCTAACACCAAAAGGAAAACTCTACACGAGATCTTTTACTGGTCACTACCTTTAATGCATGCATCCAAGTGACATCGACCAAATTCTGTTTGAGCTTCATGATGGAATTTACGGATCCATGATAAAGGAAGAAAGTTGGCTTTTTGAGTGATCAAAAAAGGGTATCGGTGGTCGTATATGCAAAAACGATGCGATCTTTTATGTCAAGAAGTGCGAAAAATGCCAAAAGTTCTCCCTCGTGTTCCATCAGTCGAAAAACGATTTGAAGTCACTAATTAATTCATGATCGTTCACCTAATGGGGTTTGGATATTATGGTCCACTCCTAATAGCACCAAGGAATCACAAATACCTCTTCGTCGGTATATACCACTTCATAAAGTGAATTAAAGCGAAACCATTGGTGCAAATCAGAGACACTGATATAATCAAGTTTATTTGGAGGGACACTGTAACGCACTTTAGTGTACCTAGGACGATCATAATAGATAGTAGCATATAATTTTAAAATGGATCGTTCTAAAGCTTTTTCTATAGCTATAGCATCAGTCATAACTTTAGCTCTGTGGAATATCCTCAGAGTAATGGGTAAGTTGGGGCCTCTAATAAAATAATGCTCGACGGTATAAAGAAGCGATTAGAGAAGTAAAAAGGAGCTTGGGTGGAAAAATTTCCTCACGTCATATAGGCATATCTTACTACGCCTATTAGACCAATTGGGGAAATTCCCTTCACATTAGCCTATGGAATAGAAGTCATTATCCCTTTAGAAGTTGGTCTTCCAACCATGAACACCACCGTTGCCAAATAGGGCCTGAACGAAGAAATTATCAAGATTGGACTTGACCAGGCTAACCAACGAATGGAGCCGGCTCTGATAAAGTTAGCCTCCTACCAACAACAATTGGCTAGGCATTACAACAAGGTAATTAGCCCAAGGATATTCCAGGTCGGAGACTACATCCTTAAAAAGGTTCTCGGGATCACCAAAAAACCATCGGATGGCAAGTTGGGGCCAAATCGGGAATAATCGTTCAAGGTTATTCAAGATGATTTGTAAGGCGCCTACCACTTGGAAACAATGGAGGGCAGAGAGATACCAAGGGCTTGGAATGCAGCCAATTTAAAAAAGTTTTATTTCTAGTTTGTTTATTCATTTCTTACAATCTTTAGTCCCCAACCTTTGTTGCTCTTCTAATTTTCAGTCCCCAACTATGTTGCTCAGAATATTTTAAGATTTGAATTCAGTAAAGCACAAGACCAAGTGGCCAAGTGGTTCAATTAGTCATTCAACATTGTTCCAAATGGTAGGCTTACACATTCATGCTTTGGTCGGACATTAACCATTATCACCTTAGTTTGATTATCTTTAATTTAAAAGCCAAGGTTTAATGATTTTTGTCACAAAAAACATGAAAACCTCAATAATTTCCCAGGAAAGCAAAAGACTGAGTAGGGATCCCTAGGCACTAAGTAAACCCGACTTGGTTGGCTAAAAATACTGAATGGGTGGATGGACCTAAAACCAAGTGAATTTTTTCCAAAGTTTTCTCTATGCCTAAAATAGTGTGGAGACACGATCTAATAGGTAAGACAAATAATATAAACATGATCGACACAAAGAAATGGAAAATGCATAGTGTGGAATTACAAAAACATCACAATACAAATTACACAAGAAAAGTGTGCATCAACAAAAAATTCAAAATTCTATATGTGGAATACCAAAACAAATTATATAATTATTACACCCGACGATAAATCGCCTCAACAATAGTGGCCCTTCGGACATCATCCGGGTTTGTCTTGAACTCGTCATTGCTCTCATGACAAGCCAAATAATTTTGGCCAATTAGAGAGGAACGACATAGGGAGGGACCTAGCTCTCTTCACTTCCAAATTGGGGATGGCGGTAGGATGGGCAGTCAACTTGGTACCAGAGTTGGGAAACCTTTATAAGATTCATAACTCCTAAAGTGTTCAACTAACTTTATTTATTGGATAACTATTTGGCCTCGTCTAGCCTGAGAGGGGCATCAATCGACCCCTCAACGTAACCAGCAGCCCACGTGGTGCGAGGACCTTTCCTGAAGAGATAACGGAACTTAAGTTACCACAGCTTAGCCCCATCTTGATCATTCCTCCCTTATTTAGGTTATCATTTGCTTCAACAAGTTGTTTACTCAAAAAATTATTCTCATTTTGCGAAAGTGCACCAACATCCCCAATACCCTCGGATTCGACGATCAATTTTTCAAGGAGTTCATCTCATATTGCATGAGCGTACCAACATCGCCAAAATCCTTAACATCATCTTTCAGATTAGAAACCAAGGTTGACTATTCTTTGTAAGCCTTGGTCATCTTATGAAGAGCTTTTTAAGCAGAAATAAAAGCACGACGACCTTGAACACTAGCTCCATAACAAAGAATGGTACCTAGGTTACCATCAAAATAAGGAATCTCTGCAAATACCTTTCCAACCTATAATAATAAAAGAAAATTACTCAACAGCAATAAGAGACGCAGTCGAAAATTGAGAAAATCTTTTATTATAACAAAATGGTCCAAAACCCTTACAAACAAACAAGAACGAAGGAAAATAATAGGATCCTCAAACTAATTATTCCTAAATACCTTTTGCCTTCCTTTTTTTCACTTGCTCTTGTGTTTCTGGAACTTTTCCCTTATCATCTGCAGAGTCCCCTTGGTCGATCGATGCCTCTGTCTGATCAACTTCTTCTATTCTCGGAGGAGAACATGGATCGTGCTGGTCAAAGATCTCAGACTCAACTGAGATATTTTCCTTTGTCAAAATATCATCCCAATATGTTTTGAAGTTAGACTTCCTAATAAAAGTTAGCTAGCATTTTTCATCGGTAAAGGCCTTCTTATAGCCAGCGCCATAGCCTGAATCCTTGGCGGCAACCATTATTTGGTCCTTCGGGGATTTATTTAACTGGTCGTGTTCAACTAACAACTGGTCATGATCGAACTTCAGGTGACCTTCAGTTGGTCACGCTCATTCTTTAGCTCGTCCATCGTTGAACTAGTGGGTGTCCTATCTTTCTCATAGGACTTTTGTGCAGTAGTGTCGAAAGGTAGTGGTACTGGGGTCTATAAATTATCTAAAAGGGTGAGGCGTGACCCACTCCAATGAAAACAACCTTCAAGGTGTCAAAATCTTCAAGATCATCAAGTAAATTGAAAATAAACTTTTCCAACATAGTGACAACTATTATGATTTTGGTATGAGGAAGACAATGATTGAATACAAACTTTTCCTTCAATACCTAGGAGAGAGCAAGGAGAGAATACTTAAGAGTGATGATTATTTGAGAGTGAAGAAACAAACACTTTAAGTACCTAGGAGAGAGGAAAAAGAGGATACTTTATGTGTGAATTTGGGCAGAGTAACAGTGCTTCAAAAAAATGTTATCATTTGTCGTGCCCAAGTGCTCGATTTATAGCAAAACATTAGGATTGTCGCCTTGTGTGCGCGCCAAAGGGATATTCTCGTGCGATAATATCTGAGTGGTACTATTTATCCTTTTTATTATTCTAAGGGCATTTTCCGTCACAATTAGTATGTCATATACCGATACAAGATGGTTTCAAGTCATCAAAGGATTAAGAGATTACATCTACACAAGACGAATCCGAATTTCAAGAAGACTTCAATATTCAATCCCAACAAATGTGAATTTGGTAAAATTTGTTTAAGTTTTATTTATATTTCACATTAAAAGTGTTGGGAAATTTTTATAAAAGTTTAAATGATTTTTGAAATAATTTTAAACTTTTTTAATCATAAAAGTTTTGGATAAATGCTCCTGATCCCGTAAACAATTTTGGTTTTTAAGGATTCCAAGTTATTTAAAACTTTGAAAGTATTTTTAAGGGGATTGGTGAATGTCGTTCAAACGACGTCACATCTCGTTCGAACGAGATGGAGTGTCGCTCGAACGACGTCGTAGTTCGTTCGAACGACAAGTGTTTTGCCTTAACACTCACCGCCTTGAATTTTACTATTTAAAGGGTGTCAACTACTGGAATTTTCACAAAATATATTTTGGTTTATTCTCCAACATATTTGAGTGTTCAATCTTTTGTTTTAGAATTCACAATCCCAATTTCTTTTGTGTGAGTTGTTTTATGGAACCCAATACATAGTTTGTTATTGTTCATACTTTGTGGGGAGATCTCTACAATCGAGAGTTACGTGCTATTGTGGAGTAAGTCTCGACGGAGTTTTGTGACTGTGGGTCATAAGGGAGTGTTGCGGTGTTCCTGAGTTGAAGACTGGACTGCGATTCATGTAGGTTCGCTGCGTGTAGACTTATTGCTGACGACATCGACCGACGCCTGCGGGTATTCGAGCGTCAAAGTGTATTTCATTGTAATCCGGTGTAAGTTGCGATTTACAATTATAGTGAAATAAAAAGGTTTTTCCCTGAGGGGATTTTTCCTGAGATTTATGTTGCATCTTTATTTATAATGGTTGACACTTGCACACACGTTGTTATTTGAGTTTAAGGGTTGAATTGATTTGACTCGTATATTGACCCTAATTAAACGAGTTTGTGATTGGAATTTGCGCAACTATTTGAATCAATATCGCACACAGCATTTTCAAATTGGTATCAGATCCAGGTTACGTTAATTTATCGCGTATTCCTATTTTCCGCAAACTTGTGATATACTGATTTTTTTTAAATCTGATTTTTAGAAATTTGTCGTAATGATCCAAACGAGAACTTATATAGTCGGTTGCCAATTTTTGACGGGCCTAATTATGCTTACTGGAAAGCCCGAATGAAATCTCATTTAAAAGAAATCGATGAGAGAGTCTGGTTAATTTGTGAAAGGGGTTGGACTCCTCCTACTATCACCGCAAATAATGTCACGAATTTAAAATCTGTGTCAGACTGGAATGAGGATGATTTTAGGTGGAGCACTTATAATTCACGTGGGCTTAGTGCAATTTTCGGACACGTCACCCCTGACGAGTTTTGATATATTATGATGTGCACCACGTCTAAATAAGTGTGGGTTGTTTTGTAACTCACCCATGAAGGAACTAACGTGTTCAAAAAGTCAAAAATTCAAAATTTTGACCACTCAATTTGACACCATCACTATGTTAGAGACTGAGTGTTTTGACGACTTTTATGCACATTTGTCCGACATTGTCAATACTAGTTTTAATCTTGGTGCGCCGATTCCTGATGCATGAGTGGTTAAAAAGATTTTAAGATCGCTACCTAAACGTTTTATTCCTAAAGTAACGTTTTTTAATACCTTAGGAAATTTGAATTGTCTGAAATTAAAAGAGTTGGTAGGAGACATATAGACGTACGAAATTAACATATTCCCCGACACTGTCAAACCTAAGGATAGACGGATAGCGCTCAAAGCCCAAGATAAGAAAAGGAAAGTGAGTTTTTGTGAGTTCAGGTCTAAGGACAAGTCTGAGTTTGACCCAGCCCTGCTTGCAAAGAATTTTTTTTTAAAATTCAGTTTTTGAAACAAAATTCTTCCAATAAAAGATTTTTTGGAGAAAAACAAAAAGAAAGACAAGGCCAAAGAAAGCGGTGAGAAAGAGAAAGAGGGTGAATAAAAGCTTAAAATTTTAAAATGTTTTTAGTGTGAAGGGAAAGGGAACAAGTCATTAGAGTGTCCCAATAGACTTAGGAGAGAAGGAAAGAAAGTTGTCATGCCAGCCACCCTAAGTGATAGTGAGGAAGATGTGAATCATTCCGAGGATGAGTCTTCACAAGGAAGGCGTATCACCCTTTTAGCCTGTCACAAGAGCACACCCACTTTGTCCCACATCGATGAGGACACTTGTGCACGTGATACCCCTGAGGAGGCTTTGAGTGTTTCTAACAAGCCTGAGAGCGAGTGCGCTAGTGATGATGAGAGTGAGCTCTAGATTACATTTTGAGATTTGTACGCCAAGACCTTAAAGACTAAAAAGTTGAATAATAAATTGGATCTCAAGGTGAAATATTTGGAAAGTGGGATTGAGAGTTTGAAGGAGTTTGAGGCAAAAGTAAGTAAACTCGAGAAAGTGAAAGTTTATTTGAGTGAGCAGTTGATTGCTTTGAATAGGGAAAAGAGTGAGATTATAGCCCATGTGTCCCAATTAGAAACATATCTTAAGCACACCCTGGAGGCTAAAATCACTTTGGAGAACGCATCTAAGAAGGTGGGAAACATGTTTTTCAATCCTGTCTTAGGTAATGGTGAGAGTTTAGGAATAAGTCATGACAGTGTGTCAACTTCTTTTGTTGCACCCGAGCCGGTTCCTATGATAGAGTTAGATTCTCATGACTCTCGACCCAACCCACCTAGGCATTCGGTACCTGTTAGGAGAGCGCAAAGGAGACATTTTGAGAGAGTTGTTCCTAGGTTGATTTATGTTTTCTCCCATTGTAAAAAGAGAGGACACCTTAGGGAGTTTTGTTTTAAATTGGGTTTTGTGTCAAGCTTTGATTCTACATATGTTCGGACACATGCACCCACCCATGATACTTTTCTTGCACATAATGATAGAGAGTTTGCACATATTCGAGAGCAATTAAAGTTTTTGGTCAAGACTTCTCATGACTTGATGGAGTTATTTCAAAAGATGTCACCTTCTTTGGATTACTCCACCGCACCTACTGGATGTGGTCTAGACATATTTGCTAGCATAGGGTGATTTTTATGATGGCATCTTTGCATATTGCTAATGTTCACCATTTGTTTTATTTTAGTTAGCATTTTTTGCTTTTCTTATTTTTGGTACTATTTTAGCACTGTTTTGGAACTGTTTGCCCATTCCAGGCACTATTTTTTTTATTTTCCACTGGACTAAACTGTATGACATTCTGTATAATCTGGGAATTTTTTTCTTTTCTCGTTCTAAAGAGATACAGTCTCGCGTGAAGTCTTCTCGCGATATGGCCTATCGTTCGAATGATAAGGCATCTCGTTCGAACGACCCTGGATTCTGATTGCAGTCCCCTGTTTCTTCTAATTACACTTATTTGGTACTCTATCGACATTTCTCGCCTTCGGGTAGAGAATCCCATTAGTTGTGCGGGACCATGAGTAATAATACCTAATTTATGGGATCCCAATGGGACCCATATAGTTACTTGATTATATGAACGCTATTAACAATTAGCCAAGTACACTGAGCAGGGATTGCTAAAAAAAACCACATAACTCTAGAAATAGTTGATTTAGGGGAAACGTTATTCCTCCCTCAGTCACTGAAAGGGTGTGGATCCAACATCTTCCCTTAACAGCGGCACAATCTTCCGAAACTTTAGCACACTCAATGACTACCCATAAAGGATTTGAATATGTTTTTCTAAAATCCTCCACGGTCTTTTTGTTGACAGAGTACACTATTTTTACCAAGAACAAAGATGAAATTCAAATATATGAAGACGCTAAAAAAACAAAACTATTCAGTAATAATGAAGGAAAATAAAGCTAAGGATGAAGAATACTTACAGGCAAAGTGTATAGAAGCTGAAGCACCAAACGTTCGTTTTGAATGAAGTTAAGTGTGCAAATGATGGTAAAAACTTTTTATTAAACTTGGAGGAAAATTCCAAACATCTAGTCATTTTGAAACGGAGCCCAAAGCTCATTAATGCAACCAAAAATTTATTTTTGGAACATTACCAACGTACCCTTACTAAAATAAAATAACTACTGGCGTGTCCTTCCAAGATTCAACGGTCACGATGGTATTCATTTATCTTACAGTTTCTTTTTTAGGAACATTTTTTAGAAACAATCTCCAACGACAATCAGCCACTTGGGTCCATCTATTCAAGCTGACCACCTTCTCAAGCCTCTCTGCCCCATTTAAGCCGGAGAGCTTTAAGGAAAATTGAGTATAAGCCAAGTTACCAAAGCATAACGGCCCAAATAGGTTCGGATCCAGAAATAAGGCCGACCCAATAAATAAAAGGGTAGGAACATGATAAGAGATAACCACACAGAGATAAATCCAACAAGAAAATCTCGAAGGAGATTAACATGAATCAAGAAGCGACCCAATAAATAACGGAAAGAATTCCACTATAATTCTGCCTCCTCCACCTCTATAAATGTAATCCTATCCCCGGGGAAAATGGGACATGTAACTACTTGATATCGAATAAAAGATAAGTAATAAGAAAAAAGAGAAACACCTCGTGGACGTAAGCAATTGTCGAGCCACGTAAATCCTTTGTTGTAAGATTGTCTTATTCTTAGTTTGGCCTTAATTGCTTAGATTCATGTATTGTTATTATTTGCACTCACAAATGAATTAAGAATGTTGAAAATGTGTTAAAATGAGATTTTGACAATGAAATGTTAAACTCAAAAATTTCAAAATACTAATCACATAAAAAGATACAATTTATGTAAACAAAGTTTGAGAAATTTAAAGAAAAAACAAATGGGTGCTAATTGTAAAAGTAGTAAAAGTTTGGGTGTTCAAATGTGTAACATTAAAAAGTTAAGACCCAAGGTGAAATAAGAAACAAGGGTAATAATGAAAAATTATCAATTTGTAAGACATGTCTTAAAATGTCAAAGTATGGTTTTGGGGCCAAAAGTACGATTATACTTTTAGTATGGATTTAGTAGTAAGCTTTGCAAACATGAGTATTTTTTGGAAAGTTAGTTTTAAATGGATAAATATGAGTATATAAAATGATACGAAATAATATAGAAGGTGGAAAGTTAATAAGTTGAAAATATAAGTCTTCAAATTACAAAAGTAAGGTATTAGTACAAAAGTGTCATTTTATGAAATAGTTGGATTTATGAGTAGATTTTTCAAACTAAATGACATATAACACACATGGATTGGTATCATATTCCAGCATGGTGGGAGTCGTAGCATATTCCAGCATGGTGGGAGTCGTAGAAATGCCATATAACACACATGGATTGGTATCCCAATTAATCAAGTGAAAAGATGATTGTGAGAAGGACGCTCATTGATGTAAATATAAGTTTATGAAACAACTTGGAAAAATGTGAAAGTATTTTAACGGTTAAATTAACGGGATATGAGTATTATTAAAAGAAAGAGTAAGTGTGAGTGGGATTATTCCCCGATTTATATGGTGATGATACGCAATATCACAACCTCAAGTTAATGGTCAACTGAAGATTCTAGAACTGTATAACTATGATGGAATAAGACTATTAATATAAGGAATATATAACAAGCAGAAGAGATGAGAGACAAAGACAAGATAAGAATTTAAATGGTTCAGCCTTGGTCTTCATCCACTGTGCAAAAGAATAGTGTTTCTACTATAATATGAGGCTAAAAGCCATTAAAGTTTTTACAAGATCTTTTTCTCTCTACAATGGTAATTTGACAGAACAATAGTAGGGTTTGAAATTCATCCCTTTATAAGATGAAGGAACCATCCTTTTATAATGTTGGGGGTGAGCAGTGTCACCTCCTAGTAAGCAGCCTATGTGCATAAGGTAAATAAACCAATGAAAGAGCGAGAGTTGTAGAGTACATGTGCAATCCATGATGAGCAAATATTCCCCTCACGTGGGGCTGATTTATTATAATAGTTTTGGCCATAAGTTCCATCGATGCCTAGATCACATGTAACACGCGAGTTGCTGATATAGACGCTGTGAGGTCTCGACTGGTCGAGGCTGACGAGGTAGCCTTACGTATGGACGAGTTCGAAAGTGATGCTTGATTACCATATGGAACGGTCGATCTCGGTCTGGTGATGTAACATGAGACCGACATATAATAAGGAAGAGATTTGAAGGTGTCGTGGCTTGTGTATAATAGTAGCTTTCATGAACAGTAATGGACGTTCTCAAAAGTGGGTCTCGGAGGCCGAAACTATTTGACTTAGCCCATTATTATGACTTGGGCCCATATGAGGACGAGGCTGAGATAAGCTGTGAGGGGGCATGTTATTGGGTTGAGTCTCGTCTAGACATGATCATGCTTATGTATATCAATCACCCCTTACACCTTAGTCTTCAATGTTTATGGGAAGCTGAGGTGCAAAGTAGTCCGTTGTCTTACAATTAGATGCCCCCTCAGTGTCAGAGTGTGTCTTGGCAATGTGTGTGGACTGGAGAGGTGTAAGAGATGTCGTTTCATAGTTTTGGCAAAAACATTATTTCAATGTCCCTAAGTGGACACTTGTCAACACATGGGTTATAAGGCGTGTTGCCCAAGTAGTTATGGCACATTGCGACTAGGTAACTCACGCCCTAATGATTTCATATTGGAAACTGTGCACAATTTGAGTTGGTCTAAAAACTAACTTTTTCATTTTCGCTCTCCTAATTCCATTAATTTTGCACTTCCCAATTCTTTAACAAACTAGAGATTCCTTCTCTCTCTCTCTCCACCATTCCTCCATCTTCGACTAATTTCTTCCTTCCTTCTTTATTTCTGGAGCTCTTCCATTTTAGGTAACTCCATTTCTCTCCTTTTTAGTCAACATATCATCGTTTCTTGTCTTGGTTTGTGCCTTCAATTTTTTTGGTGATCTTCTATATTTTTGTATCACCACTTCTCGTGGCATTAGTATTAGATTTTTGGTCACAAGGTAGCATTTGGGTAGCTTCAGGCCGTGTAGTTAGGATTTTGGAGAGAGCTAGGGTTTTTAAGCTTTTCGATGATCTTTTCGGTAAAGTTTTCTGGTGAAATCTTGAGTGTTCTTAACTGTTTTTTATTTGAAAACTGTTTAACTTATTTAGTTTGATCTTTAGGTCAACTGTGGTTAAATACCACTTTTGCTTTTCATGTACCTTAGACTGCACGAGCTAGGAGAAGAATTTCCCCATCTCAGAGAGCGAATACTAAGATATTTCCCCATTCCTTTATCTATTGTTTGTCCCCATTTTCTCTTAACTTACCCCACCATTTGTGATAATGACTTAATATATGTCGCTTCTTCTGGGGGTTCTTTATATACCCCCGTATAAGGGTTATAGTCTGGATCACATTCCCAAACCTCCTAATTATCCATGGGGAGTTAGAGTTGATTCTTTCGAGAAAGTCATGCGAGTCTCGAACTCTCATCGGAACGAGAGTGGGGTAGCCGAGTCGTCCAACCGGGGTTATCCCATAACGTCATCCTGTTAACCTGATGGCCCTCGGCCTGAGGTCTTAGACATTTCTAATGATAATGAGTCGAGAGTCGAGGTGGCATACCGCGTGCCACCAATGGCTATTCCAATCTCGGCCATAACAGGGGCTAAGTTCATTAATCGAGATCCATGCGGTCGGGCTCCTGTTGACGACGAGGAGGAAAAGGATAAAAAAGAAGAACTTGATACAACTTATGCCTCATTTATCCCAATCAATGTCCATGAAATGGACCTGATACCTTGGACGCGCCTGTATTGTGTCAAATCTTCAATTAGGATGGGAGTCCCCTTTGTGGACAAAATCGCATTTAGTAGCCAAGTAGAGGGTGAGGTTGCAGTGTATGAGTGGATGTTCAAGATTGTCTTTCGCTTATCAATTCATCCCAACATAAGGGCCATACTTTCCAGTATTGGCCTTTCCCCTGCCAAATTAAGCCCCAATGCATAGAGGACACTACTTCGGGCAATTCAGCTCTGGAAGTTAGCATATGGGGCTAACCTTGTAGTTGACATATTTCGCGCCTGCTACATAAATTCTACGACTAAGGATGCACCGTGCTACTTCCATTCCGTGGCTCGATGCTCCGATAAGAAGTTTGTTCATATAAACCCAACTTCCAACCATGATTGGAAGTCTCGGTGCTTCTTCATACCCAGTGACTGGGAGTTTGACAGCGTTGTCCCTTCCACATCGACGAGCTGAGAGTCCCCCAAAAAATGGGGATATATATCAAGGCAGCCAAGCTTAATCCCAACCTCAGCATAGATTCCACGACGAGCATCGACCTTCTGTGTACCTCCAAGAAGGATGAGGGGCAGGTCTTCTTTGAGGATCTAATAATTCCTGGTTTACTCTCCAAAACTTAGCTGGGGATTGACCCCCTAACTGAATTGCATAATTTTAAAAAAAATCTTAAACTTTAATGTCATCTTTTTGCTTTCTAATTTAGCCGACATTCATTTTCTTATTTCATTTACAGATCAACCAGAAGGTGTATCAGACGAGATCTGGTCAATAGTTGCTTCAATCACCGATAACCTTTTATCCCGTCTTGCTGGCAAAACAACAGCGCTGATATAAACTCAGCAGAAAAAAATAGTTGGTGGTTCCTTGATTGGTGAGGGATCAAAGAAAAGAAAAGATGTGCTTGATGGTACTGACACTGATTCTTCCCCTCCACTAAAGAAGATGAAAGATTCCCCATGTTGGACGGCCAACGATCCTACCATCCCCATCTTCGATGATACTAGAGTGGGTGCCCACCTTGCTCAGCTTAGCACGATAGCTTTGCTCGGTAATTAGAAGAGGACCTGATAGGTTGTTGATGTTATTGTCCTAGAGTGTAGCAATCGATACTTAGACACACAGGACCCTTATCGGGTCATAAATTTTTCTCTACATCGGACGACTCAGGTAGCCCATCTTGCCTTTCCTTTTCATATGAAGTGTTGTGTCATTTAATACTAATTTGTACTCTCGTCTTACAGTCTATAATCGCACTTTAAAATGCCTAACTATGGGCAACTAAGGTTGATCAAAAGATTAAAGCAATTGAGACTACTCTTTCTGAGAACATCAACTTAAAAGAACAGCTGGAAATAATCAAGTCCAACTACGAGACATAGGTTGCCAAGTAGAAAGAGTTGCGTAAGGAATGGATGAAGACATAGAGGTTAGACTTTCAGGCCAACTTAAATAAAGCAAATGAGAAGATGAAGGAGCTGGTCAAGGGCAAAGATGTTAAGACCAAGGCTGCTATGAAAAAGGTGATCTCTGCCTTCAAGGTGTTTGGTGAGTTCTACGACTACGCAATTCAATACTTGAAGAAGGGCGCCAAAACCGCCCGCTGTCGAGTGATGAATATGCGCCGGACTTAGCATCTGTCAACACCCAACTCACTGAGGTTCTCAAGTCATTCAGCCTTCTGGATCCCGAGAGTATATAGGCATTGCACCAGGTGTAGGCCGAGACTGAAATTCTAACTATGGCGGCCAAGACGATAGTGGTAGATTTGGGGTGGACGAAGGCGTAACTGGTGATCAAGAGGTGAACACTGCTAACCCTCCTGAAATTGCTAACGCGCCAGCCGAGGTCGAGAATACAGTTGAGGAGAATAGACTTTTTGACTCTCTGTTGGGCAACCATTTGTGGTCTTTTGCCCCTTGTTATGTATATTATTTTGAACACTTGTGTCCTTTGAACATATGGTTTGTAATAATTCTTTTGTTTTAGGCTACTCTGAACAGCTGTGTAACCTTTAACATTTGGCAAGTTTAAGTACACTACCATTTTGAATGGATGTCCTTCAAATGGATGGAATGCTTTTACATTGAGCTAGCATTTTTCACCAACAATAGTCGTTTAAAGAGTTAACATCTAGGCTATTTAACGAACAGTTCCTCTCTCGTATCGCTAAGAAAGAGTTTATAAATTAAGTCACGATAATAAATGATGTCACACATCCATATTTATATGATTTTTTTCCTTCACCAATAAAAGTGATGTTCGAGGGATGATCCCCCCCTCTCGGCGTGATTGGAAGGATATGAGAAGTCGAGACTCCCCGATCGCTCTCGTACTGTCGGGAGAGAGTTATAAATTCACAGTCGGACTCCTAGCCCTCAAGCGAGCAAAATTCACAGTCGAGGATGGAGTTCGCACAAGGAAAAAGATCACACAAAGCATGAAATTCATTTGACAAAGCGAAACCAAGATGAAGGGCGTTATAGGCACGATATACGATGTCTGGTCCGGAGAGAAATGGATCAACACCCCGCTAATTGCGGGTTAGGTCCACTAAGAAACTGGCAATGAGAGAACTTATCACTCAATTACAGTCCCCCTTTTCAAGGGGGATAGAGGAAAAAGAGCCCCAAAAGAAGTTCGCAACCCCAAGGTTCAAGATATACGATGGAAATATCCATATCATAGATCACGTACATCAATGCAGGCAGTCGATGACCCTTTGGAACCATAACGACGCCCTCATGTGTCATATATACCCATCCAACCTAGGAGATATCACCCTAAAGTGGTTCAGAAAGCTCCCGAACAGGTCAGTCAATAACTTTAAGACACTCGTAGAGGCCTACATGACTCGCTTTATAACAAGCAGATCACACTTAAAAAGGATGGATTATTTCCTCACCGTGAGAAAGAAACCCTAAGAGGCTTTACGAGATTATATCAGGCCCTATCTGGAAACCTTTAATGAGGTCGAAGATTGCTTAAAGTAGGTCACCGTAGCATCGTTCAAAATAGGCCTGCCCCACAACTCCATATTACACCAGTCCCTCTTAAAAAGGAGGCAGACACCATCAATGATCTTTATATCGCGCATTGAGAAGTATGCCAAGGTGTAAGACATGGTCGCCATCAGTTAATGATAGAATGATCATGTAAAGGCGACCAAGGGAAATGACAAAGAAATCGCCCCCAATAAATGGGGTAAGAAGAATAACGGAGGATCCAAGAATGGGGGCAAAGCGGACCTATCTTAGGCTTTCTAGACAATCAACATAATTTTTAAAGAACCAATATACAAGATCTTGGGAAAGATCAAGGACAAGATATTCCTTAAGTGGGCAAAGAAGATGGGCGGTGATCCGAGCAAAAGTAACAACGCTCTCATGTGAGCCTGCCACAAGAAAAATGGGCATAAAACAGAAAATTATAAAGCACTCGAATCTCATCTGGAAGAGTTAGCCCAGGCAGGGAATTTGAACGAATACATTAAGAAGAAAGCTGACCAGGTCATAGTTAAAACTGACCCAAAACCAGATAATGTTCTAGATAACGAAATAGGACACGAAATTACCGTTATCCATGAAATGGGGAAACATAGTTTGAATGGAACTAAAAATGGTCACTACAATAATTGAGGCCTTACAAATTAATGTCTTCCATTAAGACTATGTGCTTGTTATAGTCCACATTTTCTGGTCGCCTGCTCTTGCTAGCTTGGCTTTTGACAGTGTTAATTTGGAAGAGTTGAAGGAAGCAATCGTCCCTCTAGTCGACTTTGCTAAAAAAAATAACTATGCCATTGGGGAAGGTGGTCCTACCAGTTAGGGTTGGTAATATCTTAAAATTGATTGAGTTATTGGTCGTGGACATTGACTCACCCAATCATGCTATCCTGGGAAGAGGATGGTTGCACGCCATGCAGGTTATTCCCTTTACTTACATTAAAAAGCGAGGAATAATGGAGATCAGAGGCAATCAAGCCATTGCTCATAAGTGTTTTATCACTTTCATCAGACCCAAGCGGAAAAAAAAGGAATTCATTCCTGAAGCGTCCCAAGACGAAGCAGCACTGTCCAAATAGCAACTAAAGTACGAAAAATCATGGGTATGAGAGACAAGAATCAACCCCGCAGACAGTTTCATGGAGAAATAAGAGGGGATAGCTTTCAAAGGGGCTCAACCGGATAAAAATTCCTCATCGGCACAACGTTATCCTAGCAGGAGACGGAGGAACTAATTTTTGAAGCAAAATAAAGATGTATTCACATAGTAAACGTACAATATGACTGGAGTCAATCCTAAAGTTGCATGCCACAGACTTCACGTTGATCCCACACACCCGCATATTGCACAAAAGGCTCACCAAATTGCCCTGGAGAAAGTAAAGGCATGAAAGACAAAGGTGAGGAAACTTCAAGAGGCAGGGTCTATCGCAGAGGTTTAATTCCCACAGTGGCTATCAAAATCGGTAGTAGTAAAAAAAGGGAATGACAAATGGAGGGGGGTGGATTTCACCGACCTCAACAAAGCCTACCCCAAAGACAATTTTCCTTTACCTAAGATCGATCACTTGGTCGATGCCACAGTCAGTCATGAGCGAATGAGTTTTTAGGATGCTTACTCGGGATATCATTTGATCCTTTTATTCAGCCCCGACCAAGATAAAACCTCATTTATAACCACTCTGTGAGCCTGTATTGTTCTAAGGCCATACCTTTTGGCCTAAAAAATGTAGAATCCACGTACCAAAGACTAGTTACAATAATGTTCAGCAACAGTTGGGAGAAAAAATGAAAATGTATATTGATGCCATGCTCGTCAAGATAAAGATCAAAGCCAACCATCTAAAGGATTTAGTAGAAAAATGAGGCTCAATGCGACCAAATGCTTATTTAGGGTGCAATCTGGAAAGTTCCTAAGGTATTTGGTCATCAAAAGGGTGATTATTAAGTCCAATAC
The DNA here is from genome assembly GCA_949130495.1 of Sambucus nigra. NCBI lineage: Eukaryota > Viridiplantae > Streptophyta > Magnoliopsida > Dipsacales > Adoxaceae > Sambucus > Sambucus nigra. The sequence continues at coordinate 452,318,372 of OX422210.1, read as the reverse complement.
CGAACAGATAGGCACGATCAATAACGTCCTCCCTCCAAAGACAATATGAGAGATTAAAAAATTGATGGGGATGTTAGCAGCCCTTAATCGTTTCATCTCAATGTTCTCTGAATGATGTCGACCATTTTTTTAGCTGTTAAATAAGGAAAAGGCCTCACCGACTATTAAGGAAATCAAGTCTTATATGAGAGAACCCCCTCTTCTGACTATTCCAGATCCAAGAGACCCTCTTTATTTCTACCTAGAAGTTTTATACCGTGCAGTCAGTTTAGTCATAGTTTGCGAGAGAGGAGGACGCCAATCCATGTTTACTATGTCAGTATAACACTCCTAGACACTGAGCAACGTTACCTCCCACTGGAAAAATTGGCTTATTCATTGGTTCTCGCGTTGCGTAAATTGAAACATTACTTTAAATTTCACTCAATCATAGTCGTCAATTATTTTCCCCTCGAAGACGTTTTTCGAAAAGTTAACATTTATGGACGGATGTCTCAATAGTCGGTCGATTTTAGGAGATTTGATATACACTATTGTTGATGTAAAAAAATGGACTAGATCTAATTTTTTAATCATAGATAAAATATAAAATTGTGATGAAATAATCACACAATAGACAAAGAGTTTTTAAAGTGGTTCAGATGTGTAAGAAAACCTATGTCCATTGTTATTGTATTAATTTGAGTGATTACAGAAAGCTAGGTACTCTTGATAAGAAAAATATCCTAGAATCCGTTCTCTCTTACCTTTTGTGAAAGGAATACAATGTATTTATAGTGACTCAGAGATCAAGGGTTGGAATGTCTTTATATATTCGAGCATTTACACCCGTACATAATGAATGTGATGGTTGATTGTCTAGACCACATGTGGAAGGACTTTTGGTTATTTCCCTCTAGTGGTGACGGTTCATTTACTCTGATAGTCTGCATTCTTCATGTTGGTCGGCATGTCTGCTGAGCAACTATCTTCAGGGTTGATAAAGTGGTCACTGACTAGGATTATTTCCACGTAAGGAGACGAGTATCCATTTTTTATTGGTCCACATAGGTGAATAATTTTTTGTATCAACAGAAGCCCCCAATACTTCATTCTCAATGTTTTTATTGAAAAGTGTTGAGTATATTTTCTTCAAAGTTGGTCGGCGTAGGCCAACGTGTGGGACTTGTGAAATTTTTCTACGCCTTGATCTTGTAGTGACATTTTTGTAAATAATTTGATAATTAGGGCACCGCCAAAGGGTATATTGGTATTTTTGCATTTTTAGAACTGTGAAGCCGTCAGAACATCAATCGTCGATACAAGTAATCATTTCTTGCATGATTTTTTAGGTAAGCTATAAGAGACGAGAGTTTGCTAGTTTTTTATACCACAACTTTTCTAAGCTTTCAAAATCTCCTTCTTCTCCAAGTTCTCTGTCTTTGAGCATTCCTTTGAGTCCTACCTTTGCTTCAGCCACCATTTTGTCTGTAAGCTTCTTTCTTCCCTTTCTTTTCGATTTCTTTCTTTCGTTCTATATTGTAAACATGGTTTACATAGTTCATGGGGATTCTCTAGATGAATTTAGGAGGGAAAGAAACATTCTTGATTAACTAGAATTAGAAATGACAATACCACCTATTGAAGTCTGTTCATAGCTGAGTGTGGTTTCACTTTTCCCCCCAATCGTTTATGTCTAGAGTTTTATCAGTATTTTGATGTCGTCCCAACTAGAGTAGCCCCAACACCTAGAGAGTAGTGAACGGGATACGTAGGCTTAACCAAATACACGAAACCCACATTGGCATCCCAGAGATGATGTTTTGTTATAAATGGGTTACTAGTGATATTACTTACTACATGAAGACTAGGTTTGCCATTAGAGCCTTGGTTGTCAATTTTCCATACTCCAATAAATATTATTTTGACTATGGAGTTATTGCGAAGAATTGACATGCCCCTTTTCAAAGAGGAGAAGTGTATGATGGGCCTAGATGTCCCCAAGTAGGACATGGCATAGGTTGTTGAATTTAATTACTGCATTCCTCTTTTTTTCTAACCAACTATTTGATGATATACTAACTAGTGTTTTCTTATCTTATTTTGCACAGTTGAGAGCAAGAAAAAGTGTCCCAAAGAAGAGTACGTCAATATTCATGAGTTGGAATTCCCGCGGAGCATTCACCACAGGATTAGCGAGGAACACCAAAGATCCTCCTCATACTTGTTGCAACATAGGAGCTCAATCACTTTCTTTATTGTTAGGCCCATAAAAGCTACAACTTTATCCGCCATAAATATTAAAAAGGAACCAGTTCTTACTTCTTCGGCTGAGGAATCTACGGGGACTGAGAAGGATTTGGGGAATTCATCTTCTTTTCAGTCGTTGGACATTTCTACTATTCCCACCTCCCCACTTGCTGGTACGAGAAAGAGAAAAATTCCTGATTTGATGACTGGAGCTTTGTCTCCCATTACTAAGAGAGCTGCCGTGGAAGACTGAGAAGGATGATGATGATAAAAAGCCAAAAAAAACTCCAAAGTTGCTGAAAAAGTTCCCCAATTCATCACTGCTAGGGAGATTAATACTATTACACCTCAATTCAAGAGGTTAATAAAGGGTCTTTCTAAGATGCAGGTTGAAAAGAGTTTGTCGACCAGAGTTGGTCGAGAAAATTCAAGAGGACATGGCCATTTCAGGGTCATCCTTTGTTGTTATTAATCGTGTCACAGCTAGGAAATTGATCAAGACTAGTACTTGCTCTGCTTATAGAGTAACCCTTGCTCATCTGCCACGATTAAAGTTGGCAGGAAATAATTGCCAAAGTTTGGCTATGGTAACTCTTTCCTTTTTATTACTTTCTCTTAATGTCTTGTTTCTCTCCTTGTAATCTGATGTTATCCTTTGTACATTTTTTGGTAAATTTCAATCAACTGATGGAGAAGGACGATCAAATACGTTTATTGGGATGGGATATAGAGGAAGCCCCTGAGGGTCTAAGGCAATCTGTGGAGACTTCAAAGTAATTAATAAAGTCCAATAAAAAATCTTGGGAGGTAGAACTAAAAAAGGCAAATTATAGAGCCACCGCTACTGAGGGAAAATTGGTGAATGCGAAGACCAATTTGACTAGTGCTAATGACAGGGCCAGGGTGGCCAAAGAGAATTTGGTGGAGAATCAATATCTTCTAAAGTTTGCCGAGGAGAAAACTGTTAGTTTGACCTCTGAGATGGTTACAGAGAAGGCCAAGAACAAGAAAATAAAATAAGACTCCTTTAATAAGGGTTGGGATAAGGCTTTTCTAGTTACCTCCTCTCAAATTGAGTTTGTCAGGAAGAAATCCTTTAAGGATGGCTGGTCGAAAGCCCTTAAAGAGGTCAACATTGTAGAGGATTCCGAATTATTCATGAGGCATGATCCAGGATCTCCTCTAAACTTGAAGGAAGATTTTGATGATGAGGAAGTGTCTAAAGAATCCTCCATTCAGCCTGTTGGGTCTGCCTTAAATCCCATTGTTGAATCCAATCCTTCTGCCGACCTGCTCTCTGGGAGCAATGTTCAAGATAAGGAGAAGATTTAACTCCTTTGTTTTCTTTATTCCTCTGTCTTGTGACCAGATCATCATTATATAACACCTTATGGTTTATCAATGAAAACATTTCCCTTTTTGGCTAAATGTGTTGTATTAATCATACTTATGCCTTCTTAATTGGTTGAATTATCTTCATGAAATCGCACACTTTGTGTTATGTTTGCTCAGTTGCCACACTTGTGTTCTTACATTTGTAATTTTCAGTTTGATGCTAGAAAAATGGCTATAGTTTCTGCTAAATCTGACCTACTCAGGTAGAGTAGAAATCTTCTCAAAGCTGGCCATGTTCCTTTATCTGAAGAATATTTAGTCGGCTTGTTTGGTCGAGATGTGTCCGACCAAGTTAAGGAGCCATACATTCACATTCATTGCTTGCTGGACAGGGCAGAGGTAAATAATGCTACTTATTATGAAATGATTGAAGATCTGTAAGACGACCACAAGTTTTCTTTGGCTTCACCCCATGTTGATTATGAGGCTAAGTACAGAGCACTGGGTGGAGGTTGGGGCTTTGAGAAGAAGTTTGAAGAATGTGCCTCCATGCATAGAAAAAAGAGTTTCTATTGAATCGAGAAGTAGATGAAGCTCGGGAGATAGCCAAACTTCTTAAAGAGGAAAATAATAAGCCCAGAAATGAGTTGAATAGATTGAAGAAGTCATCTTCCAGTGGTACTGATGAGGGTGCTTCTTTCTTGGAGGCTGAGAATGCCAGACTAGTAGAAGAACTTGAAGCACTGCAAAAAACCAAACCTGGGCAAACTTCCAGGCAACAAAGAACTAGTCGACCTATAGATGATGTAAAAACTAATAAAACACTAACCGGCCAAGATACCCAGTTAAAGGCAGTGAATCAAGGCAATGAATCAGACCATTGCTGAGATGTATATAAAGTTGTAAGCTAAGAATAAAGCCATCACCGACCAATCGGTTCAGTTAAAAGTGAAAAGCGATGTTTTAAAAAAACTTCAACATCAGGTTGAAAGTCTAACCTTTCAATTTCACAAACAACCCAGGGAGGTGTGGATAGAAGGCTACAATGAGGACCTTAGACATATTGATGATCATCTTACCCAGAGTCTTCATGAAGGTTACAGATGGGGATGGACCAACTGTCTGACTTTGCTGAAATATAATCGAAAGAGTGATTTATGGTACTGGAATGAGCCTAGTCTGCTAGTTTGTGACAAACCCCATTCAAGTTGGACATATAATGGATTCCTCCTGATGCTATTCCCCAATACTTAATCACCAAATACTTGGGATATTATGGTCTACATGATGTACATGAAAATAGTTTGTCCTCCTCATATGATCAATATACCGAGTAGCAGTAATAGGCAAATGCCGAGGGATTTAACTTCATCAATTCCCCTTAAACCCTAAATGATCCTTCTATCGGTATGGAGAGAGTGCAACAAACTTCCAAAGCTCAAGGAAAACGTTCAACTGAATGATTTTTATGTATTTTATATTCATTTGGTCTTAGATGTAATATAGTTAGTATTTGAATAAAAATTTATACTTTTGTGTTGTCAACTTATGATTATTTAATCAATCAGTCAACTAAATTATTGTTTAATAATGAATTATTAAACTGTGATAGTAAGGCCATAGATTATACTAATGCACTTAGATGAAACTGCAAATAGTTTTTTTATCCAAGTTCAACATCAGTTATCAGTGGTGACTAAGTGTATGAGGAACATATGTGTGTATTCCAATGGTTAGGAATGTTTACATGTCTTCCTGCATTTAACTCAGTCGGGTAAAACTTGTTTGTAACTCTTTACGTTATATACAAAGTTTTAAAAACTTCTTATTCTTGACTTGTCAATGACGAAGTCGTACACGAAGTAAATTATTTGTGTCGACCAAGTGTGTTAGGAGTGTATTCATGTATTTAACTTTGTCGAGTAATAATTCTTGTTCATGACTTGTTAATAGAAAGTCATACATAAAGTAATAACTTCTTGTTCGTGACTTCTACATACGAAGTTATACATGAAGTAATAACTTGGGTGAGATACGACTGTGCATAAAGTTATTAGTACATCTCGAATCTGATAAGTTCAACATAATTAAGTATGTGCTATTGTTCGGCAGATAAGTTCAACCTGATTGAGTATGTGTTGTTGATCGACAAGAGCTGAAGAGTAAGAGACCTTTTTTTTTGTTTCTGGGGTATGTATATCTCCGTACTCCGAAAAAAATAGAAAAAAATTGAAGGAACTAAAATCAAGATTTTTATTGAACATATTCAGATGATTTCAAACAACCTAGAATCATTAAATCTTCATAATATATCAATTAAATACTAAATCCCCAAATTATTTAACAAGAACCCCAGTTCTTAAATTAAGAGCATAACTCCAAATTAAACACAGATTTGTTCATGGAAAATTATCACCAATTCGTGAATGTAATCCTATCTACATGAAGGGATTTAACCTCTTGAAATCTCAGTCCCAATATACGAATCATAACATCAATTTTCATCAAAATTAACTTTCATAATTAATGGATTATCACATAATCTAACATGAACACAATTATTACTAAAGTATGCAAGTAATAAACACTTGCCTCGAATTAATCGTCTAATTTCTTGATGTTGTTGGTACGGGTGTGTTCCTCTTGTTTCGATCTACACGATGGTGGTGATGGTTGTGCAAAATGGTGTTAATTAAGCCTTTCCTATTGGAATTTGTCAGTCCTAATATACGAATCATAACATCAATTTTCATCAAAATTAACTTTCATAATTAATGGATTATCACCTAATCTAACATGAACACAATTAGTACTAAAGTATGCAAGTAATAAACACTTGCCTCGAATTAATCGTCTGATTTCTTGATGTTGTTGGTACGGGTGTGTTCCTCTTGTTCCGATCTACACGATGGTGGTGATGGTTGTGCAAAATGGTGTTAACTAGGCCTTTCCTCTTAGAATTTATTCCTCTTGGAATTTGTTCTGATCTACACGATGGTGGTGATGGTCGTGCAAAATGGTGTTAATTAGGCCTTTCCTTTTGGAATTTTCTTTTCCCTCACACCCTCTGTGGCCATTCCTTACTTTTGTATCTCTCAACCCTAATGGACCTCTCATGACTGAATAATAAACTCCCAATTTTCGTCCATTTAATTCCTCTAAAAATCAAAATTACCCCTACGGGTACTGGCTTGGCCTAAAAATCTCCTCGAGTCTAAATAAATATCCGGGTAGTATTTTCTAACTATTTTGACCCTCCCGAACTCAATGGTGCACTCGAAATTACCATAAGAGTTATTTAAAAATAATTTACTTTTATATTCCATTCAATTAATCCCGACACGACTCACACGCGTGTCCCGACTTAAAATACCAAATTGTCGTATATTTGACCGTCGACAATTTATCAGATTTAGTAATTTCATATTACTTATTCACTCAGTAATATTCAATAATTATCATTAATAAGTATTAACCCTTGTCACGCTAGTTAATAATTATTTAAAATTCGGATTAATTACCAATTAATTCTCGCATGTTAATTTAATTAATCCCACAATAATAATTAATCACATAATTATTTAGGTTCTCAAAAATACGGGGTGTTACATTTTATTGGTCGGTAACCGCTGGATAGGTGAACTTTGAAAGGAAATCCGCCAAAGCTTGTCCTCTCAATGATGAACTTAGTTTGTAGACAATTTCATATTCTCCCAGCTCTACTACCCAATACATCGATCTTCCTGAATTCTCAGGTTCTTGGAGTGATTGCCGAAGAGGTAGATTAGTGTACACAACTATGGTGTGTGCTTGGAAATAAGGTTGCATACGCCTAGAGGCTTCAATGAGTGCTAAGGCCAGTTTTTCCAAGCATGGATACCTAAATTCAGCTCCCCAAAATGCTTTGTTGGTGTATTAAACTGGTTTTGGGGTTCCATTATCCAACCGAAATGGTGTCGAGCTAACTGCGAACTCAGAAACAGCTAAGTATAAATATATTTTTTCTCCCAAAACAAGTCGGGATAATAAAGGTGGTGATCCCAGATACTTCTTCAATTATTGGAATGCTTCTTCACACTCTGCATTCCACTCAAAGGTTTTTCTATTCTTGAAGAATGGTAAACACCTATCTGTTGCTCGAAAAAGAAACCGGTTTAAAACTGCTACTCTACCAGTAAGCCTTCGAACATCCTTTTTCCAATCGGCGATTGCATTTCTATCATAGCTTTGATTTTGGAAAACTTAGCTTCAATTCCTCTTTGGTTTACTATAAAGCCGAGGAACATTCCTTCCTGCACACCGAACACATATTTGGTATGATTTAGCTTCATTTGATGCTTTTCTAACTGATTGAAAGTCTAACCGAGGTCCTTGATATGATCTGAAGCCTTCTTGCTTTTAGTCAACATATCATCCAAATAAACCTACATATTCTTTCTAATTTACTTTTTAAACACCTTATTGACCAACCTCTGGTATGTTGCCCTAACATTTTTTTAGCTCGAAGTACATTTATTACATTGTAATAATAAGTTCCTCGATTTGTGATGAAATAAGTGATTTCCTTGTCTTCTAGTTTCATTCTTATCAGATTATACCCAGAATAAGCGTCTACGGAGCTCAGCAGCTCATGTCCTGATGTAGCATCCACCAACTGATCAATTATAGGTAGGGGAAAGTGGTCCTTTTGGCAGGCTTTATTAAGATCAGTAAAATCTACACACATTTATCACTTATCATTTTTCTTTTTAACCATCAGAACATTGGCAAATCAGACTAAATATTTAACATCATCAATGAATTGGGCCTTTTGTAGCTTCTCTACCTCTTCCTGTATAGCTTGGTTTTTCTCCGGACTGAACACCCTACGCCTTTGCTTGATCGGCTTGGCATCCTTATTAATGCTGAGCCCATAACAGAGGAAGTTGGGATCAATCCCAGGCATATCCTCATGGCTCCAAGCGAACACATTCCTTCATTATCTCAAGAACGTAATCAATTCTTGTTTAAGGAGTAGATCTAGTATTGAGCCGATTTGGGTAGTTCACTCCAATTTACCATTATCTAGGATTATGTTTTTGGTGGTTTAAACAATCTACCCTTTGACTAACTTTGTTTTATCTTGGGGATCCAGAGTTTCAACTTCTGACTCACTGTTTGGCTCCTTAGTGTTTACCTAGTCAGTGGTGATTTTCTTCTTCAAATCAACCAAATCTTCTTGCTCGGCTGAGAAGAAATAACATTCTCTGGCCACCTTTCACGACACCAACCCCGAAGTGAGTTGGGAAATTTAAACAGTGATGGACTATGAATGGTACAACTTTAAACTTCTTTAGCCCTACCCTACTGAGGATCATATTATAAGCAGACTGAACGTTCTTATCCATCATAAAGAAGCATATATTTTCAGTACAACTTGTCGGCCAAGTGTCGAACAACACTTCTAGCTTGACTGTCCCAATAGGGTAGACTTTTTTGCCTGAAAAACCTATCAATGGCCTGTGGTGTGGTTCCAGTTAACTGAGTTCCAATCCTAAACTCTAAAAGCATGGGTAAAACATGATACCAGTCTAGCTCCCATTATCAATCAAAACCCTGGAGATGATGGCTTCTTAAATTCTAAACTTGATGACCAACGAATCATCATGGGGATACAGTGCCCCAGAAAGGTCATTTTTAGAAAAGCCAATTATTAGTTTGTCTTTTTTGACTTTCCTAGGTTGATCATTTTCATTCATATTGATACTTTGGATATAGGAACAGGACTGTGCTTCATTCATTCTCTCTGTAGTTTTATATCCTCCTCATGTATCACCACCTGTAATTATATCATCGTCAAAAGAGCTAAAACGTACCATAGCTACTTTAAATTTTGGTTGTTTGGGCTTCTTCGGCATGTTGGGATCGTATTCATATCCATCTTCATGGTTTCTCTTCTTGTCATCTCTGGGTTTCCGGGGAGAATTTAACCTTCCCCTTGTTTCTCTACTTTCTCGCCGGTCAATAAATTTATTTATCTTTCCTCGACGAATGAAGAATTCCACTTCGTTCTTTAAAGAGATACAGTTATCGATCGGTGGCCATGATCCTTGTGGAACTCATAACGTTTAGATTTATCCCTCCTGTTAAGTGGTGCCCTCAACTTCTCGAGCCATCATGAATCTTTATTGTATTTACTTTCCTCTAGGATATGGTGAATACTTACCGTCAATGGAGTATATATTCCATACTTTCTGAGCTAATCATCTTTCTTCGGTTTCTACTCCTTATATTCCTTCTTCTCAGGCTTAGTGGTTGGACTTTGCTTTGTAGACATCGCTTCCTCGATATTCATGATTTTTCCTGACTTAGCCATGAGCTCAGTCATGGTTTTAAGAGTATCTTTGGCCAGAGCATAGTATAGCTTTTCTGGAAGCAATCCACTCATTAAAGCGATTATGGTTATTTTCTCCTCATAGTTAACATCTTCCAGTTTCTCGTTATTAAAATGAGTGATGTATTCTCTGGTTGTTTCCCCTACTCACTGCCTGACGCTCAAGAGACGAGTTACTCTCTACACTAGATTAGTCCCAAAATAGAAATCGTTGATGAATAGCTCGGGTAGCTGGTTGAAATTGGCAATTTATCCTCGAGGTAAGTTATTGTACTATATTTGGGATGAACTAGTAATGGTGCTGGATAAAGCTTTACATCTTATATCATGAGGAACAAAATAGACGTCAGTTACAGCCTGATACTGCTGGATGTGTAAAACAGTGGCAGTTTTACCATCATACTTAGGGGTGACCACAGGGGGTTTTAAACTTGGATGGAATCAGGAAATCAATAATTGCCCGAATGAAGGGAGATCCCTTGACAAAATTTCACTGTAATGTATTCTTTGCCTTTGCCATTTCTCCCAGCCTATCTTCTAATCACTGAATTGATCCCTTCCATGAAGGGTTGCCTGCATCAGACATATGTGAAGCATCTCGGCTATCCCGATCATATGTTTACGTTGATCTCTCTGCTTAAGAAGTCTGCTTGGCATGAACAGATTGTCAGACGCTTAATCTGGACCTGATTATAGCTTCGCGATGGTCGGTTGGGTGTTGATTAGTTATGGATAACTTTCTGGGAGGATTTCTATTTGCTTAAGGTCCCAAACAGTCAAAAGCAAATCTCTGCTCAATCTTTACAAAATGTTGGGTCTTTCAGGAGAGAGAGAGAATGGTTATAATTGAATTTTATGCCAAGGAGGCGGAGGTGGAATATCTCTCCTTGGGGAAGGAACTATTTATTACCTAGAAAGAGCTGGAGATCTGGCTTGTAATGATTGAGCCAATTACCTATTGTTCCCTATATGGCATCCTGACCCCTGGCAATACTGGCAAGAATTCCATTCAAGTCGACCGTTGTAGGCTAAGAAGATGGAACAGTTGGGTTGCCATTATTTCTGGCGCTAGTCTCAAGATCATTCATCTTCCCTCGAACTATAATGTATAAGATAGAGAACGACAATTATACACAAGTTCCCGCAGACAGTTCCAATCTATTGATGTCAAAAAATGGACTAGATCCAATTATTTAACCACAGATAAAATATAAGATTGGGATGAAATAATCACGCAATAGACAAAGAGTTTTTAAAGTGGTTCGGTTGTGTAAGAAATCTGACATCCACTATTATTGTATTGATTTGAGTTATTACAAAAAGTTAGGTACTCTTGATAAGAAGAATATCCTAGAATCTGTTCTCTTTTGCTTGTTGTGAAAGAAATATAATGAATTTATAGTGACCTGAAGATGAAGGGTTGGAATGCATTTATATATTCAAGAATTTACACCCGTACATAATGAATGTGATGGTTGATTGTCTAGACCACGTGTGTAAGGACCATTGGGTGTTTCCCTCTAGTGGTGACTGTTCATTTACTTTGATAGTCTGCATTCTTTATGTTGGTCGACATGCCTGCCGAGCAACTATCTTCGGGGTTGATTAAGTGGTTGCTAACTAGTATTATTGCCATGTAAGGAGAAGAGTGTTCATTTTTTATTGGTCCACGTAGGTGGATAATTTTTGGTATCAAACAGAGAACAATGATTAAGGGTCAAGTGATGGCTAATTTCATAGCAGAATTTTTGAGAGAAAACGGCCTCAGCAACCAATAAATTACCGAGCAATTGAAGATCTAAAAGATTGACCAGTCCAGAAAGTGTACATTATGTGTGGATGGCGCCTCCAACTCCAAAGGGGAAGGAGTGGGAATTGTGTTCATCTCACCGTAGAATGCCATTATCGAGCAAGGAATCAGACTTGGCCTTGAGGCATCCAATAATAAAGTTGAGTACGAAGCCCTCATTGTCGGACTACGTAAAACTCACTCGATGGGGGTAAGTCGCCTCGATATATATTGTGATTCAAAGCTAGTATCCAGCCAAGTAACATGATATTTTAATACTAAGGATAAATAAATAGCAGCATACCTGCAGGTAGCTCACAATTTGATGATAAAACTTAAGGGAGTGCACATTCAATAATTCCCCCATGGGGCATAATAGCCATGTCGATGCTCTAGCAGCTTTGAGCGTGACAGTGAATAAAACTAACTATCGAAGTAAAATTACTCGCTAAGCCCAGCATCAGAGATGACTTGCAAGGAGCCTACAATTTGGAGACAATGGGGGGCTTGGAAATACCAAAAGCATGAAATGCATCCAACCCCAAGAAGTTTTATTTTTAATTCATTCTTGCTTAAGTTATTTAAAGTTATTTCCAGCATAGTTAGTTTTTGAAGATTTTATTCCAATTTTAATCCAGAACTTATGATACTTGCTGTCTGTCCTAACTTTTATAATAAATCATAAGCCCAATTTATTTAACATTATCCCAAAGCGACATGCTTACACTTTAATCACTACCATAGTTTGATTACAATTAAAATTTGTTTAATTACAATTAAACTGGACGCCCTAAGGTCTTCGTCATTAAAAAACACGAAAACCTCATGAATTGTCCAAGCAAACAAAAGACCTACGGGGGATCCCTAGGCATTAATTGAACCCGACTTTGGTCGGATAAAAATCCTAAATGGCCCTAAAATTAGTTACATTTTTGCCAGATTCTTGTAACAACCCGCGTAATTTTGAGGTATTTTAAAAATATAGAGGAAAATAAAGTTTTCGGTAAAATTATTTTTATTGCTCAAATATGTTGGATTTTATTTTTAAAGGAGAGAATTTCAAACGGTTTCGGAATTGGAATTAAAATGGAGCTTAAATTGAATTTTTATTATTTAGAACAGTCCTCGGAACATAAAACTCTCTAGTAAAAATAATATTTTTAGAAATCCGACCGTCCGATCAAGCTGAATTTTTGTCAGAAGTCCTGTCTCGCCGTTCGCTACAACATGTTAAAATTTCAAGCGATTCCAACGATCCGATCGTCCGGAATAAAATTTTTAGTGTTTGTATCTCATTAGAACTCTTTTCTTAATCAAACACTTAATCATTTATATATCAACAAATTCGTGGCTTGGCTTTTCAAATAACTTTTTCTCAAGCTTTTTAACCAAAAGACCTCTCCAAAATTACTCCCTTTCATATACAAACCATAGCCCCAAACTTATTCAAGATTTCAAATTTAGATTAGAAAGCTTATTTGGTGTCTTCTCGAGTTTGGACTAGAACGAGATTTGATTATTTTCGCGAGAGGAACGTGATGGTGGGATTAGATTTTGAGGCTGAATTATGCGATGATTCATTTGATGATTTTGAGGTATGGGGTTTTACACAATATGCTCCTGAAATCTCGCGAGTGTTTATTCCGTTGAATTCTTGTCAATTGAACTCATATTTTGAATTGTTAAATTCATTGAAATATGGAAAAATAATTGTTGGAATTATTTTGATTCATGTGGTATTATTCATGTTGTTGTTGAGCACGTTGTCATGAGATTTTAATATGGCACGGACGTTGGGCACCCGCCAAAATTCCTGCTTCCAAGGGCTATGACTTGATAAAGCATATGCGGATGGGGTGAGGCCTGGTGACCCGGTTAATGTGTTGTTGAGAAATTTATTGATAAAATGCTATTAAGATTTGCATTATTTGATTTGAGTATTCATAGTCGTATTGTTGCGCTTTGTTCATCGCTAACATCTTTGTTGAGCATATTCCTGTCGTATTGTGTACTTCCCCATCTTTTTCTTAGTTGGCATGTGAGCACGGATTTGAGTGCTATGGACCAATTGGGATGATTTTAGCGAGGATTATTTGGGAAGAATTTTTAATACAAGAGATGAGAAGACTTGTATTTATTTTGATGTATAGAGCATTTGGAGATTTATTTTATTTTCGAGATAGTTGGATTGTTGTAATTATTTCGAGAGATTTGTTGTATTAATTTGAAGATGAGAATAGTGGTTTCTTATTTTATTGTGGGATTTAGATGCTCTATACCTTGTTATTTGTGGATTAGTTTAATTTTATCGAAAGTAGCGCTCCGTTCGCTCTCCCCGGGCGGGCGGGGTGTTACAATTCTGCTTTAGGCATAAGATAGTGTAACAACGCAACCTAAAAGGTAAGACAAGAAAATAAAACATTTGCTTGGAATAATGGAATATAAATATACAAAACAAATTATTATACAACCGACTTTTTGTTACATAAAGTTATAATACAGAGAAAAGATTATTAACAACATTAGAATAACAAAACAGATACAATCATTCTCCTTGGGGAGCAAGCATCTCAGCAATGGCCTCTCTTCCACCATCATATGAATTTGCTCGGCACTCATCATAACTCTCATGAGAGGATAAATAATTTTTGGCTAATTGAAAAGGAACGGTGTCGAGAGGAACCCAACTCTCGTCACTCCCAAAGGGGGGATGACAATATGCTGAACAGTTAACTTTGTACCAGTACCAAAGCTCAGAGTCCTTTATGACTTTCAGGACCACCAAGGCATTCAACCAACCATGCTTGTAGGTCAGTTTCTTTGCCTCATATAACTTAATGGGGGCCGTCATCCACCCCTCGTCATAGCCAGCAAACCACACTGCGTGAGAACCCTTCCTAAAGATGTATCGAAGCTTGATTATGTCACGGATAAGTCCCATCTTTAAAATGCCCTCCCTTACATATTATTTTGCCTCAACGATATGCTTCTTGAGGGAGTCATTCTCAACTTCTAAAAGATCCCTGAAATCTCTAATATCTTTGGCCTTAGTGAGTTAACTTTTTAGGAAGTTCATCTCCTTATGCATAAGAGTGCCCACGATGCCAAGGTCTTTCACATCATCTTTTAATTTGGCCACTAAGGTAGACCAGTCCTTACAGGCCTCAGTTACCTTCTAAAGTGACTTCAGAGCAGAATAAAAATCATGAGGAGCTTAGACACTAGCTTCCTAAATAATAATGACATCTAAATTACGAGCAAGAAAAGAAATTATTCCAGGAACATTGCTATGCTACAAGAAGCAAAAGTAAAAAGGGGGAATTCAGCAATAATGTAAGCCAATATTGAACATTTGCAAAATCTTTCATTATAACTAAAATGGGTGTTGACGTCTATAAAATGATAGATATTTTTAGATAAAAATGGTCTATCATTTGGTAGACGTCAACAATGGGCAAGGCCCTTAGAAGCGAAGAACAAAGAAAAAAACAAATATTCACAAGTTGACTATTCTAACTAGCTTTGGGCTTTTTTTCTTCACATGCTCTTCCATTTCTAGACCCTTGCACCGAGAAGGTTCAGAAGATTCCTAATAAGTTCAAACATCTTCATCTTCTCATGGTGGAGAACCCGAATGGTACTCGTCGAAACGTTCGAAATCAACCAAAACACTAGCTCTCGTCAAAGCAGTATCCCAACCTTTCTTGAAATTGGACCTCTTAATAAAACCCAACTGACATTTGGCATCGATGTAGGACTCATTGAAACTACTATTATAACTTGCATCCTTAGCAGTATCCAGAGCTTCAATCTGATCCTTCTTCAATTAATTGCACTCGACCACCACCTGGTCATGAACAGTCTTCAGCTTGGCAAGGTTGTCCTTAAGGAGGGTAAGCTCATCCTTTAGGTTGCCATTAAAAAACTGGTGGGTGACATTTCGGTCTCATTGGACTTCTGCACGATAGCCATGGTAGATTGGTAGTTCCTCAAAGTGATATTGAGGTCGTCTAATTTGAGTTGCTCAGAACGCTTTTCCAAAATGGTGATAAAATCTGCCACAAACTGCAAAGAAAATAACAAGGATTATGTTAAAATTCTAATAGGACCAGTAACCTATATAAGGTAAAATAAAATTTATCTTTACAAGGGACAATGCTTGAGCAGCGTGGGTAGAAAGATGATCATGTGTTAGCTGGATGACTTGCTCGCGATCAAGCATGAGCACTCCACCATTCAACAAATAAAAATCCAATTAGGGATTCTTTACCGCTGACATCACTTGTTGAGTTCTCCAAAAGTTATGGTAATCACCCTTTTTGGAAGGCACCAGATACGTTGAAGAAAAATAGGTCTTCTATTTCTTGCTCTTCTCTTGGATTGATGAGTTTGGAACAAATACAGGGGTAGAAGGGCCCTCAGGCTCAGTCCTTTTGTGAACCTTGGCCTTGGGGGAGGTAAGAGCCATGTCATCATCATCAACCAAAAAAATTCTCTTACTAAGATCTATTATCTCTTCATCAATAACTAAAATAGACTCGACATTCAGGGACTTGAAGGAAGAAGAAGTAGAAGCCTCATCGCTTGCAGAAGGGAGAGAAACCTCAAGTATTATTTCCACTATGCGAGCTGTGAAACTGTTGGTGGAAATATTATACTCCAAAAGAAAAGATGCTGAACTTGGGTGATTCCCACCAGCAACCAACGACCTTTTTAAATTCCAAACCTTGATCAGTTCCTCCCTATTAGAGTGAGAAGAAGAAGGATCTTTCTTTTTTGATCGAGCTGGACAAAGGAAAGAAAAAATGTTAGTAATAGCTTAATTAAATAAAGCTCAATATAAGGGGAATAAAGGTTAATCTATATCACTTCGCCTCTTCGGGCATAGAAACCCCTTGTACAGTTCGCCCTACGGAAGAGGTGGGTGTTGTCAATTTCTGGCAATCAAATCTTGATCCCAATAGCCTTTATTAGAATAAGGAAGGCTGATAACTAAAACCCTATCAACCTTCCTCGCCTTTAGATATAAAATTCCATCTGTGGTGTTGGACAAGGAGTAAAAGTATGTGATCTATGGAATCCTAATATTGGTCTCATATAACTCATTAATTCGGTGAACTCCGTTGATAATAAGCCATGTATTTGGGGCATATTGGGTGGGAACCACCTCAAAAAACTCACATAATTTAAAAAATAATAGATTAGGGTGAAATGTAATCCTACTTTGGGCCACTGAGAGGGTGTGAAACCAATGGCCACCCTCATATTCAACACAATTTATGGGAATGGGGGAACATTAAACCATCAGTCAGGAGGGAATCGAATATAGTTTCCTAAAATCAACCACCGTTCTCCCATTAACAATATACACTATTTTTTATGGAAGAAAGGACTACTCAACAAGAATATGAAAGAGGAAATAAAGATACTCAGAACAGTCACAAGAAAAAATAAGCAAGAGCAAGGAGAACTTATGGGAAGATTATAAAGATAAAGGCTCCAAATGATATTTTTGAATGAAGGAAGGTATACAAACGATAGTGAAGAGTCTCTTTGAGTAAACATAAGCAAAATTCTAGAAGTATAATCATATGGAATAAAGTTCAAAATTATTAATGCAACTGGCGGTTCATTTTTAGACCAAAGACCAATGTTCCCCTCTCTATAACTTGGTAATTACCAAGCATAATCTCGCACAAACTCAAGCCCATTATCGTCGAAGAATTTTAGGGGCAATTATGGGGTACAAATCGTAATGTCCTAAATTTTGAAAATGAAAATAGGCCCAACTCAGAGATATAAAATGTGTAGCTTAAGTCAGGATTAATGTCACGTGGGATAAACATGGAAGGTTCATTCTTGTTATCTATAATCTCAGAGGAGATCAATATAAATTAATAAATGAGCCAATCAACAGTTAGGAGAGTTTTAATAAGGCTCAACCACTTCTATCGTCATAAAAAAAACTTACCTCGTGAGAAAGAAGCATGTGATTCCTTATTGCGAAACTCTTAAGGAATTAATATACACTGAAAAACACCCCGTGGACATAGGCAGCTAATGAATCACGTATATGTTGTGTTATTGCTTCTCTTTGATTGTTTCTCTATTGCTTAGAAACATTCATTATGATTATTTTCACTCACGGTTCTTTACCCAAATTTATATATATATAAAATATTATCAATGTGTCAAAGATAAGTTATCAATAAAGAGTTAGGGTGATATCAACGGGGTTTAATGGGCACAAACGGTTCTAATCATGTGTATAAAATTTCCCAAATCTGAATCGTTATCTTAGTGGGTCTATCATGTTGACCCGATATTGACTCAAACCTGATAAGCCTAAACCCATTAACTTATAATTTTATGTCATTTAATGTCGTGTTATCGTATCATGTGTTATTTTGACGAGTCTACTTTCCGCTACCATAAATTGAACAAATGTCATTATAAATACCAAACTAAGAGGCACCCCAAGAGTTAAACCATATATAAATGAATTTTAAATGAAATCCACATTTGTCCTTCTTTATTCTCACTCTAAAATAAAAAAAGATTTTCTAAACCACAGACAGAACATTAGAAGTTGAAACTTACACACTGATCCAGTATGTATGTAAACCCTAACATTTCATTTGTTAACTTGTTGAGTTTCAATACACCAGTATTTGTATGTAAACCATGACCATTGAAACAAACCACATTGCATGTGAACAACTTATCTTGTAAAACCATAATATGTGTATTATAAACTAAACAAATTGGTTAAAGTACCAAAATTGGAACACAAACCCGCGAAAACTCAACAAATAAAGGAGGAAAAAATCTTGTAGATTTTTGCAACCTCGGTAACCCATAACTGTAACCTTGGAAGCCTGATTTGAAGATTTACACGGTGGGTTGTCACCTTGGTTGGGCATTACACATAATGCCTAACTATTGTGGTTTCTTAGGAACCCAGGGTGTCTTATGGTTGTGGTATATGTTTCGTGGTATGGTGTCACCGTGGTTTGTCAATAATTATGGTTACAATTCACTGTGAGTTGTTCATTTCTCACAGTTACAACCCACCGTTTATGATATTATTTGTTTATTAATCCCTTAGTTTTATATTATTTGTTTACTAGTTTGATATATTTATATTTTTTTGCAGAATATAGATGGTAAGAGATAGAAAAGTTCATTTGTCTTCTAAAAGGAAGCGTAGGTTGGAGGCTATGAAGATAAGGGAGAGGTAAGAGAAGGAGGATGATCAATCGAGGAGTTCATCAAGCAATGATAGTAATGAGCAATAGAGTAGTAGTAAGAGTAATGAGGGTGGTGAGAAGGGAGGAGATAGTGTATCGCATAGTGATGGCCCAAAATTGATAAACAAATAAGGGGTTAGTTATGAGAGGGATGAGGAAGCAGGGCATAAAGTGGAGGGTGTTGAGTAAGAAGAGGAATTAGGTGAGGAGGAGGTTGATGAGGCATGTGGTAAAGGAGATGAGGTTCTTGAGGGTGTAAAAAGTTTGAGGAGGAACAATGAGGTTATTGATAACAATGGTACTGATGTTAAGGATGAGGGAGGTGAGAAAAACATTAATTAGGCATGTGTTAAGAAGAACAATGAGGATGGTTATGGTGATAACAAATACGGTGGTTAGGAGGAAGTTGAGGGAAGGGGATAAAAATAATTCTTCTACTAGGCAGGATAAAAATGAAGACAAGGGTGCATATTCATCAAATCTAAAGAAAACCACGGTAAAATAGCAAAAGCGTGGGTAAAAAATGGTGACTCTCAACCTCTTGAGGGTTATTTACTGAAAACCCGTAGTTATTAAAACACTTCAACAACCATATTGTTTATGCAATATGGATTCAAATAAAAGAGAGTGGCATTATGAAATGTGTCTATCACTATAAAAAAAATCCGAGTGGGAAAATGAGAAGGAGGACATATGCGTACTATAATTGGTCTAAGAATAAGGGTTATAGAGCCTGGTTCAACATTCCTCCTATCACATAGATCATGTGGCAGTATGCGCTTTTATTGAATGATGGCAATAGGAGATTAATACGTTCCACGTGTCATTTGGTGAGATGACCATTACACTGAATGATGCTTACCATTTACTAAGGATACCGGTGGAGGGGAAATATTTATATGGTGAGGTTGTTCGAAAGAATGTCGGTAAGGCCAAGTTGAGTAAGAGGTTGAAGAAGTTGATAAGATGTACAAAGGAGGAGGCCTAAAACGAGTGTAGGATGTTTTTATCCGTCCGTGTTGACTGGATCTTGCAACAGTGAAAGGGAAAGGTGAAGAGATTGAGAGAGGCTCTTACAGAAAAGTAAATCCATCAGTGTGCCCATGGATATTTGTTATTTTTTAGCATTTCTTTGTTAATTCTGGACAAGTCTGGTAATAAAGTTTATTTATATTACCTTCAATCATTGAAGGAACTCAACAAATGTCGAGACAATGCTCGAGGTATGGTTGGCTTATCCTATTTTTACCGCCAGCTCGGAGTGGCATACCAGGTTGATGATCGATAGGTTACGGGATATCTCCCCCTATTGATGGTAAAGATTTTCTTCTTTGTTTCTCAAATTTCCATTATTATATATATGGATATATAATTTCATTTAAAATACTATATTGTTGCAGACATGGACTTATGATCATTTTAGACTCAAATAGGGGGTCCACAACTTGGAGTTATTCCAAATGCAACCCCGATTGTGCAAGTGGAAAGCACAAACGGTCTTTGGGGATGCGTTTGCCAAGATGATTGAGCTAAAAGTGACTCTTGATGATATAAAGCAAATTGATCTAAGTTCAACCGTATGTATATTGTAAGGAACCAAATTAAGAATTTATTTCTCAAATTAATTTTTACATGAACAAAATTAATTCAAATTTAAATTAACATACACAAAATTACCCAAATTAATTAAGTACGAAATAAAATAATTTATTGATTAAACCAATTTTATCTTGTTAACCTAAGCATGCATCTAAGTGTGAATAGAAAGACAAAATAAACAACCGCTACGCTCGAAGTATGAGGAAAACCCAAATGGGAAAAACCTCGGACGACTAAGCCACAAAGTCCACTAAGTATAAAATTACGAACATGACACGATAGAAAACTTACACAATGACTCGATGCCCTCACAAATTCTTGATGCTCTT
Organism: Sambucus nigra; assembly: GCA_949130495.1. Taxonomy (NCBI): domain Eukaryota; kingdom Viridiplantae; phylum Streptophyta; class Magnoliopsida; order Dipsacales; family Adoxaceae; genus Sambucus; species Sambucus nigra. Next base: position 452,297,468 of record OX422210.1, on the reverse strand, counting down.
CATTCCTTTGACCTATGTTTAGTGGCATTGTAGGATTCCACCTACACCTCAGAATCCACCAATAGGGCACAACAATCGTCACGCATACAGAGTCCACCTTACATAAACCAACGAGCACAAAATCCTCAGAAATAATTCTCAATAATGTAAAGAATAAACACGGTGCTAAAACTCAATCTCAAAACATATATAATGTAGAATCTTGGATCTAAACTAATTGGGTGTAAACATGATTTTTATTTTGAAAGATTAATCAAAAATCATTTAACAAAAACTTCTTTTACTTTTTAGAAAATGTTTTTCTTCTCCAAAGGATGGAAAAAGTCTCATGGAAAGCTGCACTCTCGCACTCCTTAAAATGGATGGAAAGATGTCGTGTGGAGTTGAGGAAAAAACTGCCAAGAAAAACTTATTTTTTTAAATTCGCGCCCGGTCATTCGAACGACGTTTAATCTCATTCAAATGATTAATAATGATAATTCTAACGAGATGTCAGTGCAGATGAAAAGTGATCTCGTGAGAACATCGTTAGAAGTCATTCGAACGAGGCTTACCAAATCTCGTTCGAACGAGCCAGGAGATCGTTCAAAAAATGCACAACAAATTAAAATATTTTTTAATAAAAATATAAAGTCATATTAAAAATAGTTTAAAAAATCCAAACACCCAATAATTAAATAACCAATGCTCAACATAAATATGCATTCATACCGGAGATATTCTTGGAACGTTGATGATGAATCATGGCACATTAATGTATTCTATCTCCCTTAGCTGCTACGTCTTCAATAATACATGTCATAGGATTGAAAGGTCACAAACACAACTTTTACCCTTTGACTTAAAATGTTTTGTCCGGAATTAAGCCAATACATACAAATTGACTCAATTGAAAATTTGTCGTTACAAATCTCCCTCTTTGGCTATTTCGGGACAAAATCAAGAATGAAAACACCTATGGGTCGTCAAACCCATCTGAAAGACGCAATCCCAACCCAAAAGAAAAAAGTACAGGCGCTTGACCGACACATATTCTGAGTAACTTTGCTTGCATTAAAACTTTGTCGCATGATTGTAAATTGTGACACCCCGCCTAATTAAATACCGGGCGATCACTCCTTTAATAATTAAATCAAGGTGAACAGTTTGGTTCATTCTTAGCATCACTGTCGTAAAAAGAAACTTTCCATTTAACACCCTAATTAATTAAGCTAAGTGTCAAAACCAATTTTAAACATTAACCTCCAAATTTTATTTAAAGAAAAGATTTATTTAATTAATTAACAAGGCTCAATGAATAAGATACACACCACAATAAACTGGAACGAAAGAGTCCAAAATATAAAACATTCATCAACGAATGTCAACATGCGAAAAAAAATAAAGTAGTACATCCGATCTGAACAAAATCCCATAATAACGAACTAGGAAATAACTGAAATAACAATGTCCCAACATAAAGAAATAATGGAAAGGGCTACACATGCCCATCTGAATGAAAGTGCTAAGAGTGGATCTGAATGGACGAAGTCGTCTAATCAAAAGACCTGCAACTCCCACCTAAGTTGCAGCGCGTTCCTTCCAATAGATCATAAGCAAGACGCCCCTGTGGCTGGGCACCTGAAATACATACATATATATACAAAAGAGGGAGAGAGAAAAAGAAACGGGTCAGGGCCCGAAAGTGTGTTTGATTTTAAAATACGTTAAGCAAGTATTTAAATTGATATAGGCCAATGCAAGTCATATTAGTTTGACACTCTCTTGAGGAATTCTCACTTCTCTTCTAATGTGCACGCCTATCGTACTAACCTTCCCAAATAATTTAGTTTATCTTAACTTACTCCTAAGTTTTCAAAGCCGAATGATGACAATGTTTTTAAAAAGTTTACTTTCAATATGTAGCACTCCTCTCGTTTTAGCTTCATTAAAATATAAAGTTTCCCAGTGTCTTCTCATACTTTCACATAACAAGTATTTAATAATTTGAGTCAACAACCATGTTCTACTTATCAAATCACAGTAGGCAGTTTAAAGTTTATAACCTCATATATATATTAACTACTCGTATAATATATATATATATATATATAACAGCACCCCAACTAATCTATGGTGCGGGCATACTCTGCTATCCAATCCCCGTATCGCTCACACAAAGGGAAACACAAGTTCAGAATCACTCTCGAACTGTATTAACATATACAAAACAACGTTGAGGCGAAGCATAGATTCCAAGTCCAAGAGGTCAGTACATACCCACACGTCTCTTAGGACCGTCCAACTATCAATCTGATAGCCCGTACCTAGGATCTCTATCTTCTAGGGTACGAATCAATATCCCCCATAAAGCAACACAGGATAAGATCGTCCTAGCGCGGTAACCTCAGGGATAGCAAGTAGCGAGGGTACGTTTTTCACATGTAGATAATATAAGTACACACAAATCATATAAATATACCAATTTCATCATGTTAATATAGGTCACTCACCTTACCCATAATTACAACATTTATCCTCAACTTTTACATTTTTAAGACTTCGTATAAGGTTTCGTCTCTAACCTTAACTCGGAGGGTTTTCTCACTAATTACGTGACACTCGTGGATTTTATCCATCCAAGTAACAAATTCAGTAGGTAGACGTCTATTCACTATCGTAGGTATTCGTTGTAATCTCTCACTTGAAATACGCAGTTCGTCGTTCCTTAATTAATTTTCCCTTAAACCCAATTATCATTTCATAATAAAGTTCTCAACACTTAATCATATGTCCTACTGGTCTCTTCTATATCCCAAAACATTTTATTTACAATGCCCAAGAAATATTCCACGGTAAATTAATTCAACTAATTAAACAAGGGGGAAAAGAGTTTGCCAGGAGGGGTCGATCGATCGACGTCTGGGGCTCGATCGATCGAACCTTCGATCGATCGACGCTCTAGGTTCGATCGATCGATCAAACAGGTATTTCGATTTCTGCAGAAGTGCAGTTACGGGTTTGACTAATATTCTTCATTCAAATACATAATTTCCAACACTAATCGTCCCAAAACTTATACTACAATCATGGTAATATATTTTCAGATGTTTCTAACGTTAAGCATGCATGTAACCGTCATTAAACATGATTAAACAACCTAAAATCTCATCTAATCATCAAGAACCCTAAGTTTTCTTAACTTTTGTTCTAATCAGTTTTCTCCAGAATTTCCTTCTAACATAACATCACAAATTCGTGGGTTGATCATCTACTTCACATATTATTTTCAGAATATGGATATAACGATTTCTACATGCAAATCCCTATCAAAAATTGGGGTTTTCTTCCTTTAATTATACTCCTAATCATTCCTACACTAATATGATTATTGCACCAACGAAAATATGCAAGTTAAACACTTGCCTGGGATTTCAGAGGTCTGGTTTCCTGCTGATATTGGTGTGTTTGCGTTCTCCTCCTCGCGATCTACGCGTTGGTGGTGACGGCGGTGAAATCGGTGGTGTTTTGGGCCTTGAATCACCTTGAGAGCTCTCTCCTCTCTTCTCTAATGGCCGTTCTAGGGTTCTGAATGTTCTAACCCTAAAAGGCTGACTTAAATGGCTGCTAAGGATGGCTGAAATTCGTGGGTTTAATTACCCTATTTTGTAAAATGACCAAAATGCCCTCCCGGGTCACTAATTAGGCCTAAAAACACCCTGAGGCCCGAACTAAACCCCCGGGTACACTTTTCTGACTATCTCGACCCTTCCGGACGCGTTGGCGCACTCAAAACGACCATACGGACAACTTATAAAATATTTACTTTTTTAATTAACATAATTAGTCCCGACGTGACACGGGCACGTCCCGACTAATTTTTCCGAAATAGTCATTTAATACACCTATGACATTCAATATAACCAATATAATATATTACTATGCTCATTAGTAATATTCAACAATTTTCTTATAATTACTAACTCTAGTCACGTTAATAATTATAACATAATTAATTTCTGGATTTTTATTAAATAAATCATCACACCAAATTTCATAAATCCCCAAATTAAATATAGCATAAAAGTACGGGGTATTACATAAATTTGCACACTTAAACATACCGTAAAACATATAAAGAATATACTAATATAAATTGCATAAGAAAATCCTCCCCCCCCCCCCCCTTGTCTAACAATATCTACATAAGAAAGGAAATATCCACCTAAGTAATAGGTATCCCCCAAATGAAAAGAGTTATATATCATATTTCCCCTTTTTGTTCAGGAATAGACGAAGATTAAGGTGCATAAAATAATTAGTTCCTCCCAAGTTAAACAAATTCTCCCTCTAAATGAAACAAGGGATAAGCATAAAGGAAAAATAAGTATATTATGCAATGGTGTATAGTGACGCTGGAAACAACAAAGCAACTTGGTAACACAAGAACAACTACTCCACATAAGGAACAATAGATACCAATTCTGATGCGAAAGCAAAATGATAGCAACTAGAATGATCTAAAATAAGCATGGGATATTAATGAAAAATCGCAACAAAATAGTGTGACACCCCGCCTATTCTAATCCCGGGTGATCAATCCATTATTAAATTAATCAGGAATCGTTAATGGTTTCATTTTTAGCATCACTGTCGAAAGCCAATTTATTTTACTAATACCCTAATAACCCGGAGTCAAAATTTTAATTTTTTTATTAACAGGCAATAAATCAAACTAATAAATTACATTCACCATTCCAGTAAATATAGTAATAATAGTAAAAGCACGAGATGAATAGATGTGACTGTAATACACACTCCAGAATGCAATCCAAATATAATCATCCATAATATAAATTCGAAATCCAATACTGGAAATAAAATAAAAGTACAATGTCTCAGAAATAACCGCTATCTGAAGATGGACGACATGCCCGACTGATTAAACTGAGTAATAAAAAAGAACTCATAAATATGGAAGCGTATACTACCAATGTCCTACAACGTCCATATCAGCTACATCACGTCGAATATAAAGGAACTCCTAAGCCTGGCATCCCTGTGACTGGGCACTTAAAATGTTTTTATAAAAATGGGATTTGCAACAGGTCAGAGCTGAAGTAAAACATATTAAAAAGTATTTTGCAAGTATTTAAAATGCATTAAAGAGCAAATATTATATACATGTTAACTTTACGTCCCCCCGCTTGAGATCCTCACCTCTCAACTAATGTGCACGCCTAACATATACTTCTAAATCCACCTAGTTACGCTACCCCACCTAACTAGTTTGAATTAAGTCTCTTCCCGTCAAATAATTCGTTGTGCCCACCCGTATTGACCATACATTACGTTACTAAATTTTCAAACCCTTTTTATCCATTTAAAGTCACAAATTAAATATTAGGTTCTCACATACTTAGATTACTTTAGATATCATTATCTATCTTATCTACTAATGCACACGTAGTAGAATAAATCACACTTATATATATATCTATATATATACATACCACACTTGTAATATATACGAATACGGCATCCCTAACTGGAGACCTGCGATGCGGGTATACTCTGCTATCAAGTCCTGGAAAAGGACATCGGGTTCGGAATCACTCGTGAACCATACATTCACAATTCACACAATTTGGAGGTGAATATAGTCCTAAGCCTTTGGGCTTCGTACACACCTAACGCACCCAAATGACCGATCACACCCTTATTCACACAAGTAGTGCTCAATCCCTAACTTCAATGTCCTGAGGTACAAGTCAAAATCGCCCCAATGGACTCATCAGGATTAGACTGTCCACGACGCGAAACCTCCCGTGATAGCAGGTAATCTAGGTATGTTCACATATATATAAGAAATCATACAATAGGTATTCACACAACCGATACACATATGTCATTAGGCATACACACATCCTAATATATTCCGTACATAGAATAACTATCGAATATCCTACGTATTATCAATTTATCATTATACTTCTCATCATATTTTCCCGAGTGTTTTCCACTAACCGAGGTATGCCAATTATCACCTAAATTATTTTAGTAGGTATTTCACTAAAACTCTACTGATCTAAGTCATACGTTTTCTCATTGTCCGTAACTCGTTCTCATTCTTCCAAATTCATTACATTATAAATCGTGCCCAACTAATCTTAGCCCCAAATTCTTCTCATCTCACTAAGTCTTAATACTATTATTGGCCTATTGGAAATCAAGATATCCCCAAATAAATTTTAAAGTTACCAAAAAATTTCACCCGGTCGTTACCCAAGGTTTCTACATGAAAAAGGGAAAAGATTTTCGAATCTGGGGAAACCGAATCGATTCGCCTTAGTCCAAATCGATTCACTTTTCGAATGGATTCAACCAAGGAGCTGAATCGATTCGGTGTAACAAGTATCGTCTTCTTTTTTATAACAGTTACGGGTTTCTCCATTTTTAACCTTAAAACCCTCCATGATTCAATCCCAAACTCCCAACCAAGTGTACCAGACATTATACTAACATATATAAATAATTTCTAACATGTTAGAATCATGAAATCATCAAGGAACTGAAAACGCGATGCCCCCAATTTTTAAAATCTTTACACAAAAAGTAATTTCCTTTTATATAGATGCGAAAGCGAGATGGTTCAATTAAACACACACAAACACCAAATTTTAATTTCTTTCAAATTAAAATTAAACCAAAGTTAAATTAAATTAAACTACACATGGATATTTTACTTAAACCAATTGAACCCAAGTCCTAGAAATTTGCCTAAGTCATATTTTTAATATTACCAAATTAGGCCAAACCAATTTTATCAAATTAAGTAAAGAATTGAATCAAATTAACTTTTACCCAATTATTATGTAGAACCAAATTACACAAGTAGTGATTTAAATAATATTTTATCTTTTTACCTAAGCATGCATTCTAGGTGAATTTATAAAAGATAAAATAAACAAAGAATCACTATGCCGTGATGTACGAGGAAAAACTCACAAACGGGAAACAATCTCGGACGTCCCTAGCCATAAGTCCACTAAGTATGGTATTTTATAAGTACAAGCAAAAAGACTTACAACACTCGACTCGACTCCCTTCAAGCCCCGATGCTCCTTCTTGTACCGACCTCCGCTTAGTTGACAATCCCGGACTCCATCGGAATCTTAAAATCCACCAATGAGGAATTAGGAAGCAACCGTTAACCACACATAGTGCCTTTCACCATGTTAGAATGCCGCAGCCAAAACAAACTTCTTATTCTTTGAGGGATTTATAAGTAAACCAAAACACTCTTCCAATGTTAGAGATAGAAATCAGTGCCAAAATTCCACGCAATGTATATATATATATATATAGGAACTTAGATAAACTAAACAAATGGGTGTAGCACAAGTGTTTTAAAGATTTTTCTTGAAAAATACACACTCAAACTTTGAACTTTTTCTTTTGGAATTGGAACTCTCTAAAACTCTCTCTAGGAGATGGAGGATAGTGAAAAAGTTAGTTCTAAAAGTTGGTTCCCGCACGTTATAAACTCTGGCAAAAGATAGTGGGGAAAAGTATTGGAAAAAGTGGGAAAACCGTCAAAAACTGCCCAAAAAAAATTCCCGCCAAAACTCGTTCGAACGACTTTTCATTCGAACGGATTTACTAACGAGGTTCCAGAATGAAAAAAAGGAAAATCATCAGAAATCTCGTTCGAACGACCTGGCAATCTCGTTCGAACGAGATTCCAGTGTGGATCGAACGACGTGTCAGAAAAATAAAATATTAATTTTAAGCCCAAAATTTTTATGGAAAGTTTTAAAAAATATTTTTCTGAGTAAAACAAAGTCTTTAAAATTAATTTATAAAAGTTATAAATTATACCCAATAAATTTTCAAGCTCCTATATATATATATATATATATATATATATATATATATATATCAAATGCATTCATACCTTAGGACCATTGGAACATTGTTTATGGCGTAGAAACGAGGCACACTAAATCGGCATTTTGATAAAGCTTTAAACTTGGCCGCTACGTCTTCAACTTTAGAATGTCATAGGCTTGAAGGATGATAAAAAACTCTATCCTATGACACAAATGTTTTTTGTCCGGAATTGAGCCAAAACAACAAAGGACTCAATTGAAAATTTGTATCCTTACAAATTTTCCCCTTTAGCTATTCCGGGACAAAAACCAACAAAATATCCTAAAGGGCCGTCAAGATCTACTAGACTGAGAAAAAGGTCCCACCCAAAATAAAAATACACAGCTTGACTCAAACAACCCAAGGATCAATATCTTTGCCCGATGATGAACGTTGCCATTTAGAAGAATTCCTGCACACTTAAGCAAACTATCAAATGCATAGGGAATATAAAAATATTAAATGCAATTAAAATAATTATCTCCCCTAAATTAATTCTCCCCTTTATCAAATATGATCAACATAAGAAGATAGCGACTCCCCCTAAGTTAAATCTCCCAAACTAAGATACGATTAAAATAGGATTAAATACCATTTCTCCCCATTTTGTTCAGGAATAGACAAAGGCTAAAGAATCAAAAATTAACTTATCTCCCCCAATAAAAGCATATACTCCCCCTAAACTGGACAAGGATGAAAAGAATGGGATAACAAGCAAAACATGCAATATTGTGTAAAGTGATGAGAACATTAAAGCACGTGGGTAACAAAATAATAACTAATCCAACAAATAATAACGGATACCAACTAGGATGCAAGAAAATGATACCAATATGATACATAAAAGTATTAAGCATGTGATATCAACAAAGAAAGCAACAAGATAGATACCAATTATGAATTAAAGCATAGATGGACTAGAAAGCAAGGCAAAGACCTAATAAAAAATATCATATATATACATACTCTAGATATACCAAGGATGCACATGTACATATATATAGATATAAACACACAAATGACACAAAATAAGATAAGCTTTTCACACTAGTATGGCAAAAATGTGTCATATGAAAACGAAAGTGTTGGGTGTGAACTAGTAACAATTAAATTTAGACCCAATCACTTAAAACATGTTCACGGAGTTCTCAATTGATTGCAAACTTCATCAAATTTGAATATAACCTCATGTGACAATACGGATTGAACTCAATGAACAAACAAACACAATGCATACAAGCCTAGCCTATTAATGATTCTATAAACCAATAGAGTCATGACATTGAAAGTACAACTAGGATAAATGGACATTATGCAAACCATTGATATACCATCCAATCTCCCTCAATAAGCATATATATTTTTGAATGAATATATCAATTAAACAAAGGCCTTGGCAATTATTATCCTTTTTAATGCCATTATTCTTTTAGGCCTTTGGACCATGTATTTCTTTTAGGTCCAAATAAACGGTGTCTTACTATTCACAAAGGATAATAAATCCTTTCGGAGACCTTCCTCGTGCACATTTATACATATTATTTTTTATATCTCACAAATCTCACGTGCAACGAATTTTGACATGCACTAGTCCTCCTAGGTCACAAATATATAGATGACAAGATTGGTAGGAGAACATCTCACAAAGCTTAAATATACATACGAAGTTAAAATTTCAAATGTAAAAATAGAATCCATTTAATCAGCACAAAATCCAACTACTCCATATAAGCATGGTAATGAACATTTTAAGGATTGACAATCTTAACCAAAAGTTCTAGCCACATGGGAGCGTAAAAGATGGGATTCAAACACAAGTATATACCACATAAAGTGTGTCAAACTAAAATACACAAAAAAAAAATTGAGTTTTTTGACTTTTTAAACCAAAAATAAAAAATATTTACTCAAAAGACAAACAATGATCATTTGTATTTTTCATTAATATTAAATTACCAAAAAAGTAGAACACAAATGATAAACAAAAATCTTTTGTATTTTTCATTTAATGCAAACAAAAATGAAAGAAATATAATACAAAAGATAAACAAAAATCATTATTCTAACATGTGATTAAGCATAAAGCATAGACTAGAAAATGATTAAACAAGCATACAATTAGCATGCGTGATATGGCATGAAGCACAAAAGCTAAAGTATGCAAATAAAACTAACACATTCAACCTTTAGATTTTGCAAGGGAGGAAGCATGTGAAAGTAAATGAGAATAAAAAACCCTATCATATAAAGCAATTAAGTCGAATCTCCTAACCCAAACTAATGACCAATGACTATCTCGGGGTGTAGGAATATTGGCTACCTTGGTTGCCTTACGTTGGGATTTTCTAGGACCTCGTTTAAGATCTAAACAAAATTTCCTAAGATGACTTTTTCGACCACAATGTGAGCACCTAAAGACTCGCCGAAAAGACTTATGTAAGGAATGATCTTTAACGGTTTTCCTAGGCGATTCTCCTAAAACATTGGTTTTGGCTTTATTAATAGATTCAGTACAAGTATCAATGCCTAAACCACAAGTGTCATTTTTAATTTGGACTGTTCCTAAAATTTTATTTAATTTCTCCGAACGACACTCCAAATAAAATTTGACTTTACTAGAGTCTTTTAATTTATTTTCTAATTCTAAAATTCTCGACTCTAATAAAATATTTCCCTCTTCAAACTCAAGAAGCTCTTTTTTCAGGGATTCCATTAAACCTTAAGGCTATCTCTCTCGCCTTCTATATACTCTAGTTTCTCTCGAAGAGATCTCTCTCGTGTCCTAAGGTCTTTCACTAACGTACTCTCATCAACGACCTTGACACGCTCTTTTAAACAAGCTTCTAACTTCAAATTAGCTCTTTTCAATTTAATAGATTCTTCATATAATTCTTGAAAAGCAATTTGAAGTTCACTCACATCGACCTCTTCGTTTTCATTCTCTCTCTCTTCTTCACTATCACTACCATAAAAAATAAGGGAATCATAAACTTTGACCTTGGAAGTGTCATGTGTTTGAATATCTTCATGGGAAGATTCATTATCGATGCTCACATGACTAGCCATAAAAGTCACAAAGTTGGGCTTAGTGGGGGAATCAGGTCCCTCTTACTTATCACTATCACTAAGGGTTGCATTATATGAAATAGGTTGCTTACCATGTCTCCTTAGCTTAGTGGGATACTCAAAATCCCTATGGCCATAACCCTCACAACCAAAACACCTATGTGACTCGTCCCTAGTTAAATTTTCTTTAGGAGTTTTAGGTATCTTTTTGGCATTGTCATGCTTAGAAATTTCAAATTTCTTAAAATCATTTTTAAATTTATCTTTGTTAAGTTTAAGAAATTTTCTAAATTTCCTAGCAAACAAAGCCATATCTTCCGAGTCACTATCACTTTCACACTCTACTACTTGTTTTTCCTCTTTTCGGGCTTTTAAAGCAACGCCCTTTTCTATTTTCTTTTCAGTTTTAGAGGAAAAAATGTCCAGTTCATAGGTTTGTAAATCACCTACGAGCTCTTCTAATTTCGTAGAGGCTAAAGTTGGTAAAGAATTCAAAACGGTCACTTTTGGAATAAATCTATCGGGTAGGGACCTTAAAATTTTCTTTACTACTCGGTTGTCAGGTATTTTCTCTCCCAAATTAAAAGATGAATTAACAATATCGGAAAGTGTAGCATAAAATTCATCAGAAGTTTCTTTTTCATTCATTTGGATGGTTTCAAATTGAGTGGTGAGGTTTTGGAGTTTTGAATCTTTAACGACACAAGAACCTTCATGAGTGAGCTGTAAAATATCCCAAGCTTCTTTAGAGGTTTCACACATCATAATGTGAAGGAATTCATCCAGTGTGACTGCGTTAAACAAGGCATTAAAACCTCAGGAATTAAAGTTAGATAGTTTAAATTCATTCTCACTCCGTCTATCGGTGGGTTTGGAAACATGCTCATTATCTACTAAATGTGTAGGTGGGGACCACCCGTTAACGACAGATAATCAAACTCTCTCATCGATAGATTTTAGTGCCGATTTCATCCGCGCTTTCCAATACGCGTAGTTAGAACCATCGAAAATAGGAAATTTTGAAAATGGAGAAAATTCCATTTTAGCCAAAAATATTTAAAAAGATCTTAACGAAATAATTTATTGTTTTGGCTCTGATACCAATTTAAAAACGCGAAGCCCCCAATTTTTAAAATCTTTACTACAAAAAGTAATTTCCTTTTATATAGATGCGAAAGCGAGATGGTTCAATTAAACACACACAAACACCAAATTTTAATTTATTTCAAATTAAAATTAAACCAAAGTGAAATTAAATTAAACTACACATGGATGTTTCACTTAAACCAATTTAACCCAAGTCCTAGAAATTTGCCTAAGTCATATTTTCAACATTACCAAATTTGGCCAAACCAATTTTATCAAATTAAGTGAAGACTTGAATCAAATTAACTTTTACCTAAATTATTATGTAGCACCAAATTACACAAGTAGTGATTTAAACCAAATTTTATTTTTTTACCTAAGCATGCGTTCTAGGTGAATTTGCAAAAGATAAGATAAACCAAGAATCACTACGACGCGATGTACGAGGAAAAACCCACAAACGGGAAACAACCTCGGACGACCCTAGCCATAAGTCCACTAAGTATGGTATTTTACAAGTACAAGAAAAAATACTTACAACACTCGACTTGACTCCCTTCAAGCCCCGATGCTCCTTCTTGTACTGACCTCCGCTTAGTTGACTATTCCGAACTCCACCAAAATCTTGGAATCCACTAATGAGGAACTAGGAAGCAACCGTCAACCACACATAGTGCCTTTCACTATATGAGAATGCCGCAGCCAAAATAAACTTCTTCTTCTTTGAGGAATGTAGAAGTAAACCCAAACACTCTTCCAATGGTAGAGATGGAAACCGGTGCCAAAATTCCAAGAAATGTATATATGTATAGGAACTTGGATAACTAAACAAATGGGTGTAACACAAGTGTTTTTAAAGATTTTTCTTGAAAAATACACACTCAAACTTTGAACTTTTTCTTTTGGAATTGGAACTCTCTAAAACTCTCTCTAGGAGATGGAGGATAGTGAAAAAGTTAGTTCTAAAAGTTAGTTCCCGCACCTTTTCAAATCTGGCAAAAGATAGTGGGGAAAAGTAGTGGAAAAATAGCCAAAAACTGCCCAAAAAATTTTCCCACCAAAACTCGTTCGAACGACTTTTCGTTCGAACGAATTTACTAACGAGGTTCCAGAATGAAAAAAAAGAAAAATCATCAGAAATATCGTTCGAACGACCTGGCAATCTTGTTCGAACGAGATTCCAGTGTCGATCGAACGACGTGTCAGAAAAATGAAATATTAATTTTAAGCCCAAAACTTTTATGGAAAGTTCTAAAAAATATTTTTCTGAGTAAAACAAAGTCGTTAAAATTAATTTATAAAAATTATAAATTACATCCAATAAATTTCCAAGCTCCCATATATATATATATATATATATCAAATGCATTCATACCTTAGGAGCATTGGAACATTGTTGATGACGTAGAGATGAGGCACACTAAATCGGCATTTTGATGAAGCTTTAAACTTAGCCGCTAGGTTTTCAACTTTAAAATGTCATAGGCTAGAAGGATGATAAAAAACTCTATCACATGACACAAACGTTTTTGTTCGGAATTGAACCAAAACAACAAATGACTCAATTGGAAATTTGTGTCCTTACAGGAACACCTTTAAATCGGATTAATTCCACATTAAATCCAAAAAAACCTAGATTAACATTATTGTTCAAGAACATCAACAAGAACCCAGATTTCTCCATATGTTAATGTCATTAATTCATCAAGTTCATTCCACATGTATAAAGGGGTTAAACCTAACATGATTCCTACCCAAGAACATGAAATCTTCCAAATCAACACCAATATTCATATATTCATGAAATCAATCATCCTACACTAACATGGGTGGTATATGTGCTCAAAATTTGCAAGATAAATACTTGCCTCAAATAGCAGGTATGATTTTTTAGAGAATGATGGTGGTATTGATTTCCTCTCCTCCCGATCTACACAACGGTGGTAGTGGTAGTGGTAGTGGTGGTGCAAGAATGGCGTGGGATGGCCTTGAAACCCCCTCTTTTTCTCCTCTAATGACCTCTGTGTATTCTTTGTAACTTCTCCCTTAACGTTACGTAACTGATGATATAAATCTCCAATTTTCGTAGATCTCTTTTCTCCAAAAATACAAAAGACAAAAATACCCCTCCGGGGTGCTGGCTTGGCCTAAAAATGCTTCGGGACCCAATCCAACTCCCGAGTACACTTTTCTTACTATTTCCTTTCAGACGCATTGGTGCACTCTAAATGACCATTTGGATGACCCATAATTAAATTACAATTTTATCTCATAAATTTAAGTGCCGAAACGACTGACACGCGCATCTCGACTAAATTACTGTAACTCCCATATTTCTCCCTCACGACAATCATAATATGTTTTTATTAATGTATTACTCATTCACTAAGTAATTCCAATATAAATAAATATTAACCCATGTCTCGCTAATTAATATTTATTTAACCTGGGCTAATTTCCTATTTTTAATTTAATTAATCCCAAAATAAAATTATTAAAATTACGGGATGTTACATACTCCCCCATAATAAAGAAATTTGATCCCGAAATTCGAAAAAAGACTACCTGGTATAAATAACTCTGGATATTTATCGCGCATCTCATCCTCGCACTCCCAAGTCCACTCGTTGACATTATGGTGCCCCCACTGAACACGTACAAGCGAAACTGCCTTCGACCTAAATGTCCTCTCACTATGGTCTAGGATAACAACTGGCATCTCTATCTATGAAATACCGGGCTAAAATTAAATCTCCTCTAATGAAATATGAGAGTGAGATAACTCGTCTCGGAGATATCGCCTCAGCGAAGAAATAAGAAATACGACATGAATCCGATGCAAGTGATTCAAAACCCGAGTCTATATGCAACTTCCCCAATCTGCTCAATGATTGGGAATGACCCCACATAGCTTGGTGCCAACTTCCCTTTCTTCCCGAACCTCATTATCCTTTTCATAGGAGATACACATAATAACACCTGCCCCCCACATTAAACTCCAGGTTGAACCGCTTGGAATCGACATAACTATTATGTCTATCCTGCGCTACCCGTATATGACTCCTAATCAACTCAATTTTGGCCGAAGTATCCCGAATTAACTCTAGTCCAAGAAGCCTGCTGTCCGCCACCTCTAACAATCAAGCGGGCGAATGATAAGGTATACCATACAATGCCTCGAATGGTGTGATGCCAATTGTAAACTAATAGGAGTTATTAAATGCAAACTCTACCAGTGGAAGATATTTCTCCCAACCTCCCTTAGAATCAAGAATACACATCCGTAGCATATCTTCTAACATCTGATTCGTCCTCTCTGTCAACCCATCCGTCTGTGAGTGATAGGCCATACTCAATCACAACTCGATACCCATTTCCTCCTGAAAAACTGTCTCCAAAATGAGACACGAAGATCTTGTCCCCGTAGGACACAATATCAGGTGGCACCCCATACAATCTCACTATCTCAACGATGAAAATCTGGGCATACTATCCCGCAGTATAATCCATCCAGACTGGAAGAAAGCGAGCTACCTTGGTCAATCACTCCACTATTACCCAAATAGAATCGTGACCCCTCTGTGAAGTAGGTAACCTAGTAATGAAATCCATGGAAATGCTCTCCTATTTCTACACTTGAATATCTAACAGCTGTAGAACTCCTTCTGGCTTCTGATGGTCCACTTTCACCAGCTGATAAGTGGTACAGCTCAAGATAAACTCGAAAATGTCTCTCTTCATCCCACTCCACCAATATTATTGTCTAATATCTTAGTACATATTATCCTCTCCCGGATGCACCACAAACCGTGACCCGTACGACTCTGCCATCACCGCGTGTCGTAAATCCTCCCCCTCCGAGATAATAAACCTCTCTTTGAAGCGTAAGCCTCCATCTGAGCTCACTATGTACAACTCTTCTCCCACGATTAAAAGTTGTCAGATCTGATCCTAACAAAATGAATCTGCTGCCTAGGCATGTACCACCATCGTGACAATCTGGTGGGTGACGATCATAACCGACATAAATGGTTTGGCAACTGAATCCTGATGTCCCAACTCTTCCATTTCGCCTTGCAGGCTTCAACTACATCCCCCACTGACCTGCAACTCAATGCGCCTGCCACCACATTGGCCTTCCCGGTGATACTAGATGTCAAACTGATAATCTTTCACAAATTCCAGCCACCTACGCTGACGCATATTCATCTCTTTTTAAGTGAACAAGTATTGTAGTCACTTATGATTTGTGAATAGGAGAAATCTCTCCCCCAACAGGTAATGTCTCCAAATCCGTAGCGCAAACACGACTGCCTCTAACTCCAAGTCGTGGGTCGGTTAATTCCTCTTATGAGTCTTAAGCTTGTGGGAATAATAAGCTATAGCCTCATCCTCCTGCTAAAGCGCACCCCCTAAGTCCCTGTAGGGATGCGTCAGTAAAAATAAGATACTCAACTCCTGCCCTAGAAAGTGGGAGTACGGGTGCTGAAGTTAACTTGTCCTTAGGCTCATAAAATGCCAACTGGCAAGCTTCATCCTTGATAAACGGTACCCTTTGTGAGTCAAATTTGTCAACGGACCTGCAATCTTTGATAATCCCCGAATAAACCATCGCTAGTACCCGACCAACCCCAAGAAATTGCGCACTTATGTCGGTGTCATGGGTTGTCCCCACTCCCTCACTACTGATACCTTACAGGGGTCCACTGATATCCCCATCTCAAATATAACATGTCCTAAGAATTGTACCTCACGCATCCAGATACTGCATTTCTCAAACTTAACGTACAACTAATGTTCGTGCAAAGTCTACAAAACCCTACGCATATGCTCGGCATGCTCCTCGTCAGTCTGAGAATATATCAGGATGTCGTCAACAAAGACAATGACAAACTGATCCAAAAACTCTCTGAACACCCTATTCATCAAGTCCATGAACACAGCTGGCATGTTGATTAGCCCAAATGGAATAATAAGAAACTCGTAAGACCTATATCTCTTTAAAAAGGAAGTCTTATGTACATTTTTCTCCTGAATGCATAACTGGTGATATCCGAATCTCAAATCTATCTTAGAAAAGTAGGTGTCTCCTCTTAACTGGTCGAATAAGTCATCGATTCGAGGCAACAAATATTTATTCCGTATCGTGACTTTATTCAACTCCCGGTAATCCACACACAAGCATAGAGATCCATCTTTCTTCTTCACAAACAACACTGGGGCACCCCAAGATGAGGTACTCCTACGAATAAAGCCCTGCCCCATCTGGTCCCATAGCTCCCTCATCTCCATAGGAGCCATACAATAAGGTGCATGAGATATAGGCCGAGTGCTCGACACTAAATCAATGATAAACTTTATCTCACGGCTAGGAGGCAATCCCGATATCTCCTGAAACACATCTGCGAACTCACATACAATCGGAATCAAATATAGGGAGATCACTAACCCCTTAGAGGTCTCTTCCTCTATATAATAGTAATGAATGGACGATCCCCCTTTGGGACTAGGCATTATCACTAAGAACATCTCCTGGCTCGAAAACACATATAGTATGCTCCTATTGTAACAGTCAATCATGGCCCTATACCATGCTAGCCCATCCATGCCAATAATGGCGTCATACTCTAACATATCTAATAGGATCATATTGGCGGGTAAAATAAGTCTCCCAATATCTATACTCATACCTCGATAAATAAAGAAGATAAGTGTCCCGCTGCCCAGTGGTGAGTCTACACACGTGACTGTATTATCATCCGTGTCTAATAATCCTATGGATCATGCAAATTTAGTGGCTATGAACGAGTGTGAAGCCCCAGTGCCAAATAAAATACGCCCCGAAGTCCCATGTATAAGAAATGTACCCTCAACTGCGGGTGGAACCTATGGAACTGTGACCCGGTAGACATTGTACACACACCCGTATTGTAACTGCCCCTACTAAAGTGGGGCTGCTGGAACGACTGGTACGGTAGGCAGTGCTGGTGCTGAGAGGGTGGCAGAAAAAATAGGCCTCTGGGGCTCCTGGCGAGTGCCCTGCTCCTGCGAAACTCTACCCTTATTATGGAAATCCTAATGCTTGTGGCCATTCTTTCCACATATGAAACATCTGCCTGTGAAATTTCTTCCCTTTTGTCCCTGTTGGCCCCTACCACCTCTCCCTTGGCCCTGTTGAAAACATTATTGGCTCGGCTGGCCCTACTGACCGTGATAAACCTGATGGCCATGCTTGAATCCACCATTCCCCTGCCTGAAATCTCCAGATAAAAAATGCTTAGTAGCATCCCCCTGATGGGAACCCTGCTCACCCTATCTCACCTGAGTTTGAGTCAATTGTGCCCCATTGGCACTGCTACCCCTATCTTACCCTGCTGGCTGGACTCTCATGAGCGCTTGCTTCCTTTCATGTGGAAACAGTGGTCCTGAAAGTAAAGTAGAGCGGCATTTACCACATCTGTATACGTTTTCAAGGTAGGATTACCCAACAAATGCTATCGGATATTCTAGATAAGACCGTCCATAAATAACTGTATCCTCTTCTCCTCTGTGCCCACCTCTTCAGGAATAAAATTTACCAACCCAGTAAATTCCTCCTCATACTCCACGATTGTCCTCCCTTACTGATGTCTAAGATTTTTTGCCTTATCTCTGTATGAATGGAGGATGGGAAGTAGTTGAGGTGGAACCACTCCCAGAACTCCTGAATCGTCATTGTATCTATCTCCTATGTGGTGGTAACAGACTCCCACCACTACAAGGCTGCCCCCACTAGCTTAAATGTATCTAGTATTTATCTTTGTACATCAGTGCACTCATACATCCGCAAATGCAATTAGATATCCTTCTTCTATTGGCGTACGGCAACTACATCGGTGCTCCCCTGAAACTCGGGAGGATGATCCTTCTGAAAGGTGTCTCTGATCGCTCCTAAGCTGAAGGAAACGAGTGTGCGTGGTCTGGAACCAGAACTTGAGGCTAAGGTGGCACTTGTGGTGCATGCTGAGCAAAAGTAGTCAAAGCCTCATTAACTGCCTGTGCAATAATGGAGACAACCTCAACAACATTCACAGTCCCTGATGCTTGAGCTGCTGTGACTTGGGCTGTGCATCTAGGGTTGCTCGTGGTGTACGTCTGGGAGGCATCTGAAAGGCAAAAGAATTTCTATAAGTCCATAGTTCAATATATCTCAAAATAGCTGAAGACGTAAATGCATAATAGAGAATACAACAATCCTAATAGTAGGGCTCTACATAAGAGAACGCTACACTGGAAATGTAAGAAGTCCATACAAATCCTAAGGACACTATAACCTGATGCTTTGATACCATATGTGACACCCCGGCTATTCTAATCTTGGGTGATCAGTCCATTATTAAATTAAACAGTAATCATTAATGGTTTCATTCTTAGTATCACTGTCGAAAACCAATTTATTTTACTAACGACCTTGTGTCAAAATTTTAATATTTTTATTAACAGGCAATAAATCAAACTAATAAATCACATTCACCATTCCAGTAAACATAGTAATAATGATAAAACCAAGAGATGAATAAATGTGTCTGGAATAAACACTCCAGACTGCAATCCAAATATTATCATCCATAATATAAATCCCAAATCCTATACTGGAAATAAAATAAAAGTGCAATGTCTATGAAATAACCACTAGCTAGAGATGGGCGACATGCCCAACTGATAAAACTGAATAATAGAAAGGAACTGATAAATGTTGAGGCGTCTACTACCAAGGTCATGCAACGTCCACTATAGCTGCAGCACGTCAAATATGAAGGAACTCATAAGTCTGGCATCCCTGTGGATGGACACCTACTTTTTTTTTATAAAAAAGGGATTTGTAACAGGTCAGGACCCAAGTAAAATCATTTAAAAAATATTTTGCAAATATTTAAAATGCATTAAAGAGCAGATATTGTATACATGTTAAGTTTACGTGCCCTCGCTTGAGATCCTCACCTCTCAACTAATGTGCATGCCTAACGTATACTTCTAAACCGACCTAGTTACGCCACCCCGCCTAACTAGTTTGAATTAAGTCTCTTCCCATCTAATAATTCGTTGTGCGCACCCGTATTCCCATACAATACGTTGCTAAATTTCCAAACCCTTGTTATTTATTAAAAGTCACAAATTAAATATTAGGTTCTCTTATACTTTGATTACTTTAGATATCACTATTTATCTTATATATTAATGCACACGTAGTAGAATAAGTCACAAATATATATATATATATATATATATATATATATATATACACACACCACACTTGCAAAATATACGAATATGGCATCCCTAGGTGGAGACCTGTGATGTGAACATACTCTGCTATCAAGTCCTGGTAAAGGACATTGGGTTCGAAATCAGTCTCGAACCATACATTCAGAATTCACACAATTTGGAGGCGAATATAGTCATAAGCCTTTGGGCTATGCACACACCTAACGCACCCAAATGACCGGTCACGCTCTCATTCACACAAGTAGTGCTAAATTCCTAACTTCTATGTTCTGAGGTACAAGTCAAAATCACCCCAATGGGCTCATCAGGATAAGACTGTTCATGATGTGAAACCTCCCGTGATAGCAGGTAGTCTAGGTATGTTCACCGATAAGCACCCAAAACTGTACATTTTAAACTCCGAATAGACGTAATTTTGTTGTTAATTCTCGACAATATGAGTCTTATGTGCTTAAATATTTATTTTGTAGGTCAAATTGTGCATTACATAGTTCAAACGCTTAAATCAAGACAATTGTGTGCAATATGGAGCTAAATACCCAATCCTCTGACCCTAACCTAGCCCATCCTAGCGTTAGCCTTCCCCGACCCGTGTGTGTGTTGATTTTGTACTTTTTTTTATTAATTTTTAGATTTTTAGTTTGAGTTATTTTATTTTTAGGATTTATTTTTTATTTATTTAGGATTTTTAGGTTTTATTTACTATTTTTATATTTTATTAGTATATTTTTATTTCATCTTTATTTTTATTAGTTATTATTTTTATTTTTGTTAGGATTTTTTTTTTTAGGATTTCATTTATTAGTTTTATTTGATTTTACATTTATTTAGGATTTTAGTTTTTAGTTTAATAGATTTCTATTTTTTATTTTATTTCTTTTTTTAGTTTTATTTGAGTCTTCATTTTATTATTAGAAGTAGGATTTTTATTTTTTTTAGATTTTTAGTTTTATTAGTTTTAGTTTTTTTTAGTGTTACTTTTAATTGGATCCAAACACACACACACACATTATCCCATATACCCCCATACACACAAACACCTCACCTATCCACACCATTCTTCCCCTACACCCTACCACACCCAATACCTCCCCCCTTCATCTTCTTCCCTACGCATCTTTCTCTCTCATCTCATCTCATTCACCCATTACCAACAACACAACACCAAAAACTCACATCTCTTACCCTGACTAACCCACCTGCTCAATACCCATCTCGGCAGCCCCGTTACTCCCTAACCCGTAACCTCGTGATCAACTCCGGCCGGTACCTACTCCCGAAACTCGTCGGTACCCATACACAAAAATGTCGATCGACCTGAACCCGGTTTCATTTATACCTACCCTCAACCATATCCAACCCAACCCGCGAAGCCCTGGACCCCTACCATCAACCAAACACAAAACCAAACCCCACCCCTAGCTCCAACTGTCGGCGTCCCCTACCCGCGACCGGCGACCACCATCCAAACTATTACCTGTTGCCTCCATCGCCGGTGGCGATACAGGCGTGAAACCCAGTCAACTCCGGCCAATCACGACCTAAACCTCCATCCGACCCTATCCATACTAAAGCCAAACCCATTTTGCCATTTCCCCCTTTAACCAAAATCGTGCCATCTGCCAAAATACCAAACCAAAACAATACCAAAAACCAAAAAAATGCCCACATGTGTTAAAACCATTTAAACCCCTTTTCCCATTCTACCCCCAATTACATCTTTCACACCCTTTTTCCATAAATATCCCTTTAATCATATCAGATTTTATTCCCAAATCCCATCACCCACATGATCTCACACTCCTCTCACCATTTTCATACACTCTTGTCCTCCCATTTTACCCCTAGCTCCATGCCTATTATAAAATGATGATGAAGACCCCATTTTAAAAAGAGCTTTTTAGAGAGAGAATTGTAGAGAGATAAACACCATTTTGTAAATTGTTTTTGTTTTTATTTTTTTAGAGATTTGGTGAGATTTAATTGTGAGTAATTGAATTGTATGAAAGATGATAGAGTTCAAATTGCCAATTTCAAGGAGACTTGTTGAATATTTGTTCTCTTTCTCTACTTTTTTATTATATATGCCTTTGATTATTTGTTCATCATGTTTAATACCATGTTAGGTTATATCCCCTTTCAAGGAGTGGGAGGAAACCCTTATTTGATGTTATTTTAGTTTAATTAGTTTGATTACTTGGAAATTCCCTTTGAATGTTAATTTTGACCCCTCACCCTTAGATTTACGCATCGAGAGAGGGTAAATGATTTTCGAGAGAAAATCGAAATTCTAGTTATAATACTCATTTTAGATTCAAACTATAGATAGGGGTTTCTTAAGTGGGGTATTATAACTTGAATTTAAACTCTAAATTTATTTTCTAAGATTTACATAAGTTTTAATTGATCGATCCTAGCGGGTGATTAATTAAAAGGAGTGTAGATCTATTTTTCTAGAGTTGTGGAGTGTTAAACTTAATTTTCTAAAAGGTTACTATTAAGATTACATTTGCAACGAGAGTTGATTTGTAATGTTGATATTAATTTGGGAGAATTCAATTAATTAGTTAGAATAGCTAAAATTTGTGGTGTAATCCCACTCCTTGATTGTTCTCGCATTTATTTACCTCACTTTATCTCTTATTTTAGTTTATACTTTATTTTTCATTTTAGTAACTTTCTAGTTAGTTGTTTTCATATCACATTTAGTTTAGTTTAGTTTAAATCATCACCTCACCCAATTGTTTTAATATTTGAAAAAGCTAAAAAAAGTAGAAAAGTGAAAAAGCACAAAAAAAAGTGAATTACAATTGAATTTGTCTCTAGCTTACCCCATTGGAAGTGGATTGATACCCTTACTTACCTCTACACTTGAGATTGTTATTATTTTGTAGGTATTTGAGGTTTTGACTAACTTGGCTTTCAACAACGACGTACAAAAACCAAGTTATCATTCACATATATATAAGAAATCATACAAAAGCTATTCACACAACCTATACATATATATCATTAGGCATACACACATCCTAATATATTCCGTACGTAGTATAACTCTCGAATATCCTACGTATTATCAATTTATCATTATACTTATCATCATATTTTTCCGAGTGTTTTCCACTAACCAAGGTGTGATAATTATCACCTAAATTATTTTAGTAGGTATTTCAATAAAACTCTACCAGTCTAAGTCATATGTTTTCTCATTGTCCATAACTCGTTCTCATTATTCCGAATTCATTGCATGATAAATCGTGCCTAACTAATCTTAGCTCCAAATTCTTCTCATATGACCAAGCCTCAATAATAACATTGGCCTGTTGGAAATAAAGATATCTGCAAATATATTTTAAAGTTACCAAAAAATTTCACCCAATCGTTACCCACGGGTTCTACATGAAAAAGGGCTTTCTGAATCGATTCGGCCTTAGTTCGAATCAATTTGCTGTAACAAGTATCGTCTTCTTCCTTATAACAATTACGTGTTCTCCATTTTGAACCTTCAAAACCTCCATGATTCAGTCCCAAACTCCCAACCAAGTGTACCAGACATTATACTAACATATATAAATGATTTCTAACGTATTAGATTAATTGAATCATCAAGGAACACCTTTAAATCGAATTAATTCCACATTAGATCCCAAAAACCCTAGGTTAACATTATTGTTCAAGAAATCAACAAGAACTTATATTTCTTCATATGTTAATATCATTAATTCATCAAGTTCGTTCCACATGTATATAGGGATTAAACCTAACATGATTCCTACCCAAATACATGAATCAAATCTTCCAAATTAACACCAATATTCATATATTCATGCGATTAATTATCCTACACTAACATGGATGGTATATGTGCTCAAAATTCGCAAGATAAATACTTGTCTCGAATAGTTGGTTTGAATTTCTGCAGAATAATGGTGGGATTTCTTTCCTCTCCTCCCGATCTACACACGGGTGGAGGTGGTGCAAGAATGGTGTGGGATGGCCTTGAAACTCCCTATCTTCCTCCTCCAATGGCCTCTGTGTATTCTTTGTAGTTTCTACCCTAACTCCCTCACGTAAATGATGATATAAATCTCTAATTTTTGTATCTCTCTTTTCCCCTAAAATCCAAAAGACTAAAATACCCCTCTAGGGTGCCAGTTTGACCTAAAAATGCTCCGAGACCCAATCCAAACTCCCGAATACACTTTTCTGACTATTTTAACCCTTTCCAGGCACATTGGTGCATTCGAAATGACCATTTGGATGACTCATAATTAAATTATATTTTTATCTCACAAATTTAAGTCCTAACGCGATTGACACGCGCGTCCCGACTAAATTACCGTAACTATCGTATTTCTCACTCACAACAATCATAATACATTCTTATTAATTTATTACTCATTCACTGAGTAATTCCCAATATAAATAATTATTTATCCTTGTCTCGCTAATTAATATTTATTTTAAACGGACTAATTTCTCATTTTTAATTTAATTAATCCCAAAATAAAAACCATTAAAATTATGGGGTGTTTCAGATTAATAAGGATGTGAACAAATAGCAAGGACTAGATGTGAAAGCAAAGACTCAAAACAAACGATACCACATATATAAATATGAAAAAGATACCAACGAAGTATAAGCGCGCGCGCGCACACACACACACACATATATATATATATATATATATAGGTATAAACACCACACAAGACACTAAACATGATAAGCTTTCCACACTCATGGCATAAATGTGTCAAAATAAACATGTTGTACATGGAGTTAACGGGTTTGAATTAGATACAAAAGAATTATGAACCAATCACTTAAACATGTTCAAGGAGTTCTATTTGATCGTAAAACTTTATCAAACTTAAATTTAGCCTCACATAACAAGATAAAGTGAACTCAAAGAACAAACAAGCACAATGTACACAAGCCTAGAATTTTAATGATTCTACAAATCAATAGCGTCATGAAAAAATAATCATAACTAGGATTCATTGTGCAAACTCATTGATCTTCAATTAAACACACTCAAAAGATAATCATATTACATATTTTCTTTTCTCAATTCTTTTGAAATTATTATTATTGAAATATTAAATAAACTAAACTATGATGGCCTTTGAAAAAATTTCTATTTTTATTGTCGTTGATCTTTTCACTAGATTCTTGCCAACGATTGCTTTTCCGTAAAGGAGATTTTCTCCTTTCGTATCCCTTTTATGTGCACCCTTATCTTTTCAATACAATTCAACTAAAGCTCACGAGCAACGGTTCTTATATGCACAAATCTCCATGTCACAAAACATGTAGATGACAAAATTGATGGGATAACATCTTACTTACCTTAAATATAACTTATGAAGTTAAAGTTCAAAAGAGCTCGTGCATGTATGTGAGGAGGCATATACGAAGACAATCCATTAAGCAAATCAAAGTCAAACTACTCCATCCAAGCATGATAAAGAACAATTTAAGCATTAAAATTCATAACAAAAAGTTCTAGCCACACTTATATAGGATTTTGAAGATAAGGATATGCCATATAAAATGTGTAAAACTAAATTGCACATAAAAAATATTTTTGAGTTTTTATCTTTTTAATAATTTTAAAACAAGGATAACACAAAAGATACACTTGTCATCATTCTAGCAAAATATATATGATAAAGCATAGACTAGAATATGACAAACGAACATACAACTAGCAAGAATATATCGTGAAGCACAACTAGTGTATATGAGGAAAATCAACGCAATCAACCTTTAGATCTATCTTGAGAAGTATCGTGTGCAAGTAAATGAGAATCATAAAGTCTATCATATAAAGCCTCCAAATCGGATCTCCTAACCCACATAGGTATAACGTGACACTCTCGATTTTTGGTGACCTTGGCGACTCTACCCTTAGACTTTCTAGGACCGTTTCTAAGATCGAAACAAAACCTCATAAGGTGACCCTTCCTATCGCAATATGTGCAAGCGAAAGAACGATGATAAGTATTACCTAAGGGTTGACCTTTTCTAACATTCTTATCAATGGTTAACTCTCTCAAAATCATAGTTTTGGCTTTATTAGCTGAAGCATTTTGAGTATCGAAGCCAATACACACTTGTCATTCTTTATTTGGGCGGTGCCTAACATCTTGTCCATTTTTTCGGACCTATAATCCAAATTCACACGACTCGAGTTTATCAATTTATCTTCAAGCTCCACTATCCTAGACTCAAGTAAACTCCCAGTTTCTTCAAACTCAATAAGCTCTTTCTTCACAACCTCCATTAAACCTCGAAAACTATCTTTCTCACCTTCAACATACTCTAGCTTCTCTCCAATAGTCCTCTCACGTGACCTAAGATCTTTAATTAAAACACTCTCATCATTTTCTTTGGCACGTTATTTCATCCTAGCTTCTAACTTCAAGTTTGCTTTTTTTTAATTTCAACGATTCAGCATAAAACTCACGAAAGGAAACTTGGAGTTCACTCATTCCTCCTCCCCTTCTTCATTCCATCTCTCTTTTCCAGCCTCTATACCATCAAACAAATAAGATTCACAAACAATGGTCTTGAAAGTGTCATGCAAAGAACTATCATTAAGGGAAAATTCCTCATCAAAACTAGCATGACTAGCCATAAACGTGGTGAGGTTGCGCTCAATGGGGGAATCGAGTCCCTCTTTCGGTTCACTATCACTAAGGGTGACATTGTAAGTAATAAGTTTCTCGCCCTCCTTCATTCGTTTAGTGGGACACTCAGTTGCCCTATGGCCATACCCTTCGCACCTAAAACATTTATTCGTTTCATCCTTGTTAGATTATCATTACGATTCTTAGGGAGTTTATCCTTGATAATAAGCTTTTTGCGTGTATGATCGTTGTCATTAAAAACCAATCGCAAAATTCCCTTGAGTACCTACAAAACTTGTCTAAAATAACTCGTATTGCGGTAAGTACGGTTATCAATCCAACTTTCAAGGTGAAACAATTGATGTGAAAACGTGCAATTCCAATTTTTTTATTAAAATATTTTTTTGAATAATTTTTTATTATTTTTTTAAAAACAATTTCAAGGGAAAAGTTAACTAATGCTAAAATTATGAAATAACTAAATAATAAAAAAAAATGTGTGCAACCGAGTGTAAAATAATGTGAGAAGGTAAGAGATGGGGTTACACTGCATTTTCAATTATTCTAATCTCTCAATTAATTAATGTGAAATATTTCGAGATAATATTAAATCGATAATCTAACTCTCGTTAAAATTATAAATTTAATAAAATCTTTTTCAGAAAATTAATTTAAAAATGTCACACGATAAAACATTAAGAATTACTATTTTCAGAAAATTACCCGCTAGGATCAATTTAACGAAAACAATATCAATCCTCAAATTTCAATACCGAATTAATATTCAAATATCGAAAAAACGTATCTCTAGTTCGATTCCTGAATTCAGACATTAATTTGTTCAATTAATTTACTAACTCTCGTTACATAAATTAATTGGTGATAGTTAAAAATAAAATTTCCTAGAATTATAACATTAATGAAACCAATTAATTAAACTAACATCATTCGCAGTGCATCCTACCCCTTGAACGGAGTTTTAGTCAAACATTCTCATGTGTGCATAAACAACATTCAATAATATAGCAAGAATGAAAAGGAAAGGGAAAGATATTCAATACGCAAAATTTTCGTGTCGAACTTGTTCATGAAAGTGCGTCCCAACTCTTCCACAATTTTCAGCACTTGATCACACCAAAAAGAATAAAAAACAAACCTAAAAATTTATTCTAAAGCTAAACTAATTTTTTGTTTATTTTTCTGAATTTTTTTCATGACCCTAAACTATACATAATATACACACTTGCTCTCTCTCTCTCTCTCTCTCTCTCTCTCTCTCTATGCGTCTCTTCTGTGTTTTATGTGAGAGCCCTTTTTTTATAAGCTGCCATCTCTTTTTATGACCCACGATTGTGGTTTTTGCTTGGGAGATTTTTTTGGGATTTCATTTGGATAAGTCAAAGACTTCTTGGTTTATCTTGCTGAATTTGACAAACGGGTTTGTGGTAGGTTCTGGTGGTTTCGGGTTTAGATCGGAGTTCGGGGATGAGTTGGGTCGCAGCTGGTGATTCACGGTTTAGGGTATGGAACGGTGTGTGTTCAAAAGTTTGGGCCGCTGGGTGCGGGGTTGTGGGTCGGCAGGGGTCGGGCAGTTCAGTTCGCGGGTTTCGGTTTTTATCTCAGTTTTGAGTTGGGTTTCCAGGCCATGAAGTGGTGCCGGGTGGTTTGGGTTTCGGATTTAGTATTGTTCTTGTTGGGTTTGGTCATGATGGGAGGTGAGAGACTGAGATGATGGGTTTGATGTTGGTTATGGAGGTTTGAGGTGAGAGAATCTTGGGTGTTATGGTTGAAGATGATGGAGGGGATGGTTAGGTGTATGGGATTAGTGTGGGGGTGAGGTGTAGGATCGTGTAGGTTAGTGTATGGTATGAGTGTGTGTTGTATGTGTTTAAGTTGGACCCTTAAAAAAATGACACTACCAAAAAAATAAAACTAAAACTAAAATAAAAAATTAAAATCTAAAAATAAAATTCTAATTTATTACTAAGAGACTCAAAAATAAAAATAAAAAAGAATTAAAAATAAAACTCTATAAAAACTAAAAAAAAATTAAAAATCCAAACTAAATAAATTAAAACTAAAAACTAAAGAAAAATAAAATCTTATAAAAATAAATTCTTAAAAACTAATCCTAAGAAAAATAATAAAATAAAATAAAGATTAAAAACTAATAAAAATCAAAATCAAAATAAAGAAATATAAGAATAGAAAATAAATCCTAGAAAATTCTAAATAAATCTAAAATAAATTCTAAAAATAAAACGACTCAAAATAAAAATCTAGAAAAATAATAAAGGTACAAACACAACACACATGGGGTTCGGGTGATGGTTAGGCTCGGTGTAGGCTTAGGGATCGGGACATTGGAACTGAACTGGGCAAGCTCAATGGGACTCTGACTTCACAGTCTCTTTTGAATTCCTTTATTTAACGCTTTTGACCTCTATTGAATCGCAATTGGTTGGGTTTAGCATCATTTAACATCACAACTGTGTATTGACTTGGGAAATAAATAAATACGAACATAAGGTCATTTTTAATTAAAACGAGTGACTAAAATGCATCTATTCGTGGTATAAAATAGACAGTTTTGGGTGCTTATAACATCACCCCTGAACAGAACATTGCTAGTCCTCGAGCAAAATTAGAGAGAAAACAGAGATTAGTAACCAAAAGTGTGCCACTTTCGCATGCACTGGCGATTGTACTTAGCATGTGCAATAAGTTGTTAAACCTATAGGTTGCCCTACATGACGAGTGGTGTCTCGTGAGGGTTTGCAGTGAATGTACCCACAAAATTCGAAAACTTATTTAAGTGCAGTATCTGAGTAGATGATGAAACGCTATATAATCCAACTAAAAAGGACGTCAAGGAACACCGTATTCAACTATCAAAATAAGATATGAAATTACTTAATACCAAAAACGTAATCCTTCCTAAAACTCAGCGTATGTAGTGTAAATAATCTTAAGTATCATTAGAGTAATTCTTAGATCGCCTTTTAGAATCAAGACTTTGACTTCAATTCTCGCTGGACATATCTCTCTAAATCGAACTCTCTGAGAATTGGGTAAGTGCATCTCTCTAATGTGTGAGGATGTGAGTAAATGTAAGCAAGTTCAAGCGTCTCGCACACTTTGTAGAAAATAACGAATACATGAAAAAATCTGATCTCATGAAGGAATGCTAACCACTATGTCGAGAATGTTGAATTATTCAACATATAGACTTCTTATTTGCCCGAACACATCACCAAGGGTGAAAATGGGATTTATGTAAGGTATGAGGGAAAAATGAAGAAGGTGAATAATATGATGGGGTGTTTTGAGAAGAGTGTAACACAAGAATAACTAATGTCTTCATTTTTTTTGAATTTTTGATCTCATGCTTTCATTTTCTTCGTTTCCATTTTTTTTCTTTCTTTCTTTGCTTTTTTTCTACTTTTTTTTATTGCGATACATTTTTCTTTTCATAACAAAAATGAAGACAATTTACATTTGAAATCTAAACACTTTTTTTTTCAAAAAATGATGGTAATGATAGGGAATGATATATGGATGGTATATGGGCCATATATGGGTAAGGAAAACATGGGATGATAATAGATGGAATGAAGGGTAAAAATGGTAAGTGTATGGAAAATTGGTTTAGCACTCAGTACAAACTACAAGATACATATTTCTTACAAATCGAAAGTAATGTTATTCTCAGTGATTAAGCCAAATTTGAAAATAATGAGACCATGCAACGACTAAATGTAGTACCCAAAGAAAGTTGAGTCAACTTGTGACTCGGAGATACGTAAAAATCCTCAAAAAGGTGAAAAGCTCAAATCTCATGGGTTTAACTCGCCACTAGTGATCTTTAAGACTTTCTTGAGAATATAATTACTCTTCAACTTTTGATTGTAAACGTGATAGTATAAAATTGTCGAGTTTAGGAATTCATGGTGCAAGTACGCTTTAAGAGGTATTAATTAATTTAAGGTTAAAAGCGTAACTTTTGGGTCAAACACAGGCATTCCGAGATTTCTAAAATAGGGATGATAGACATTTCATGTAATAAAAAAATAATTTTAACTGCACGAAAAGTTTAAAATCACTTGTTTCTGATTTTTTTTTTCAAAAGAGGCACGATTTTGATAAATTTTCCACCCCCAAACAAAAGAGAACATCGTCCTCGATGTTTAAAACTATATATAGAAATGAAAAGCACAAGGGAGGAAAGATATTACCATAAAGATCCTTTTATGAAAATGGACCGCATGGTGGAGCAAAGATAGAACCTGAAGAATAAATGCGATAGAAAAAGATGTACAAGTCTATAAAGCATGTGAAAATCGTTGGGTGGTGTGAAAAAACACCCCCAAACAGGGTAAGACTCATACTCAGAAATAAGGAACGATGGGCTGCCTCCGGTAGCGCTAAGTTTAACATCTTCATCCAGATCGAACCAATCTCACCCTAAGGATAGGAACTAGGAAAGCACGGGTGGCAGAAAAATGGGGTGATAATACACCCCCCGAAACAAGATTGAAGCATTAGTCTTGTTGGATAAGGGCTAAAAGAGGTCAATGCACTTGTATAGAAAAGTGCATCACTCGATGCAAAGCATCGGTGGACCATGGGTTGATAGGTAGGAGGGTACATGGATTAAGGGTAAGGGTGAGGGTGTACAGACATCGATCACGGGCCATATTGAGCGTAAATGTGAGGGCAACAAATTGGATAGGGAGGCAAAATGGTTTGGCAATAATAATGGGGTGGGCCTCAGAGAAAGTGCACGGTCGTTCTATAAATGGACGGTGATAATGGTCGCGTCGTGACACGCCAGGGAGCGGTTGATGGAAAAAATCAACACCATAAGGAAGTGGTGTGCATAAAGTAACAAGCTCGGTGTCACGAAGGATAAGAGTAGCACAAATACTCTCATAGATAGTGGTGTCGATGAAAAATGCACAAATGTGATCGTGGAGTACTAAGGTGGAGGATGGATGTAGGTGAGGACCTAAATACGTATATGGGAACAGGTGAGGTGCAAAAACAAGGTCCAAACCAAGTGGTGGGGTGGAAGGGACAGTGGGTGGATCGGGTGGGACAAAGGGTGGGGGAAGATGATCCAACTCACGAGTAGGGGACACACACTTACTATGAGGGTCGGAATAATCCTCAAGGTACTCCTGAAGATGGAGTGTGGTATCAAGTGATGGAGTGGTGAACTTCTCTACCAATGCGTCACCATCCGTGGTGGTGGAAAAATCTAACGAGGCATCCAAATCCGAGATAGAAGAATCAACATTAATATATGACTCAAAGTGAGCTAAGCGTGGCATGACATGATTCATATTTGAAGAGGTAAAAACCATGTCGGATTCAATCTCAGGATAGTGGGAAGCACTTGCAGCCGAAGCTAACCTATAAATAATGGGTTCCTCAGTAACACACAGGGAAGGATCAAAAGGTGTAAGCTCGGGTATAATTATGGATTCGGTGGAAGGGGAAAGGCGAACCTCAATGGTGGGTTCGAGACGGTAGGGCGGTGTGGGATCAGTTCACAATTAGTGGAAAGGTCAACACAATTGGCAACTTGGGTCCCGGACCACGGAGTGGTCTCAACTTCGAGATTCTCAGGATAATAGGGTGGGTCACACTCAAAATCAGTGGCACAAGACAACACATCATCATCCCATACGGGTGCAACAATGGGTTGACTTGGAGTGAAATTAGACTCGTTCGCACACTCAAATTCATTTAATCTTTGTGCAAGCCTTTGAAGGGATTCCTTTTGAGATTGAAGAGTGTGAGCAAACTGTTGTAAGAGGCTTTCGAGAACGGATGGGCATGGTGGCTGTGAAGTGTTAGTGGGTGGCGATGGTGGTTGAGGTAGACACAACTCACTATAGACACCAGGATAGGGAGACAACTCATTGGAAGTGCGTGGAGCAGGGTCAAGTGTAGCATTAACGGGAGAAGCATCTTCGTGAGGGACAAAAGTGTGATCAGCATGAGGAGAATATGAAGGGGACTGATAGGTATGAGGTGCACGAGGTGGCAATGATGACTGTTGGAAAACGTAAGGATCCATAACATGGCGTTGGGATTTATATTGTATGCAAGGGTGATCAGGCCTCCATGAATAGCTTGGGTACTCATACCCTTCGGCATTGGAGAGGTCGTGAGAATACGGTGACGGTGGTTCCGAAACAGTGTCATATGGAAACACTTGGTTCATAGTGGGGTTAAAAGGAGTGAAAATAAATGGACACTCATGGGGCAAATGGTCCACCAGAAAGCAGTGTGTGCACGGTGAAGCATGGGATGGGTTGACACTCGTCACCGGAGGCGGTGGAGTAGGAGATGTGTGCGTGGACGACATACGAGTATCAACGGTGGGTGTTTGAGAGTTAAAGCCATGAATTAATGAATGAAGGTTCGATTAGGGCTCAACATCAAACAAACTTCGAGATAATGGGAAATGGACAAAGTATTCCCGTAAAGGACGTTTTTCGGCCATAACGAGAGAAATATTTTTGGGTTTTTAAATATTTATCAAAAGAAAAGAAAAGAAAATATTTTTGTGATTTTGAAAAATAAAAAAAGGAAAATCTTTTT
Source organism: Sambucus nigra (assembly GCA_949130495.1). Lineage (NCBI taxonomy): Eukaryota > Viridiplantae > Streptophyta > Magnoliopsida > Dipsacales > Adoxaceae > Sambucus > Sambucus nigra. The sequence goes on along the minus strand of OX422210.1, from coordinate 452,263,895 downwards.
GGCATTTGGAATATGGAAAAAAAAGAAAATCTATTTGGGATTTCTGAAAATATTGTAAAAAAATATTTTTGGAATTTTTCGAAAAAGGGGAGAAAATGGACTCTTGATTTGGACAGACGAACTAAAAGTGATTACTGAAAGAATTGAAATGGACACGTACGAGTAAAGGAAAAATTCTAACGAGCAAATAGCCAATTATTATATTTAAAATTAGTGAGAGGGTAGTCAAATTTTAAATAAGTCCGCGGGCGACAAAAATCACGAAATTTATCTTTGTGATCGCCTGTTGCAAAAATGTGTTCCTACGGGGCTAGCTAGTTGATTGATTTTAAATTTAATGACAGCGAGGGTACCACACAATGGATAAGCGAGTGAGTCGGGTGATTAAATCCCTTCTCGTTTTAATGACTGGGTCCAGGTCTTAGGTAGATGAATTCATTAAAACATTCAATTTAAGTGCGATGCAGAAATTAAAAGCACACGGGAGCAATTAATCACACAAAAATTAACTCGCTTGCAGGAGATTCGCGAGGGATAAAGAAATGTACCTCCCACGGTTTTTACACATGTGGGGTGAAGACCGAGTGGAGTCGATCAGGGGGAGATCTCGCCTATCTCAGTCGTCGCTGGGAGTCCTACCGACCCAAAGTAGAGAGGCTTCAAAATCCTCGTCGTTGGACGCCCTCTCTTTACCTTATTCGGAATCCCTTTTCGCTTTTTTTTATGGAATAATTATTATAATTAAATCGGTTTCAAAATGCACCAAAATAAATACAAAGCTTTAAAAATCGTATACAACCAGTCTAAGGAGGAGGGAGGAGGAATAATAATTGCAACTAAAAAAAATTACAAGTCTTCAATTTGCCTCCACATCAAGAAAGCAGCAACGGCTCCATTTGATAATAACTTTTTGCGTATGTTCGTTGTCTTCAAAAGCCAATCTCAAAATTCCCTTGAGTACCTACAAAACTTGTCTAAAATAACTCGTATTGCGGTAAGTACGGGTATCAATCCAACTTTCAAGGTGAAACAATTAATGTGAAAACGTGCAATTCCAATTTTTTTATTAAAATATTTTTTTGACTTTTTTGATTATTTTTTTTAAAAACAATTTCAAGGGAAAATTTAACTAATGCTAAAATTACGAAATGACTAAATAATAATAAAAATGTGTGCAACCGAGTGAGAAGGTAAGAGATGGGATTACACTGCATTTTCAATTATTCTAATCTCTCAATTTATTAATGTGAAATATTTCGATATAATATGAAATCGATAATCTCTCTCGTTAAAATTATAAATTTAATAAAATCTTTTTCAGAAAATTAATTTAAAAATGTCACACGATGAAACATTAAGACTTATACTATTTTCAGAAAATTATCCGCTAGGTTCAATTTAACGAAAACAATATCAATCCTCAAATTTCAATATCGAATTAATATTCAAATATCGAAAAAACCTATCTCTAGTTTGATTCCTAAATTCAGACATTAATTTGTTCAATTAATTTACTAACTTTAATTACATAAATTAATTAGTGATAGTTAAAAATAATTTTTCCTAGAATTATAACATTAATGAAACCAATTAATTAAACTAACATCATCCGCGGTACATCCCACCCCTTGAACTGAGTGTTTAGGCAAACATTCTCATGTGTGCATAAACAACATTCAATATTATAGCAAGAATGAAAAAGAAAGGGAAAGAAATTCAATACGCAAAATTTTCTTGTCGAACTTGTTCATGAAAGTGCGTCCCAACTCTTCCACAATTTTCAGCACTTGATCACACCAAAAAGAATAAAAAACAAACCTAAAAATATATTCTAAAGCTATTTTTTTTCTGAATTATGTTCATGACCCTAAACTGTACATAATATACACACTTGCTCTCTCTCTATGCGTCTCTTCTGTATTTTATCTGAGAGTCTTTTTTTTTATAAGCTGCCATCTCTTTTTATGACCCACGATTGTGGTTTTTGCTTGGGAGATTTTTTTGGGATTTCATTTGGATAAGTCAAAGACTTCTTGGTTTATGTTGCTGAATTTGACAAACGGGTTTGTGGCAGGAGCTGGTGGTTCCGGGTTTGGATCGAAGTTCGGGGCTGAGTTGGATCGCCGCTGGTGATTCGCGAGTTGGGGGCGGGGTTGGGGGTCTGTAGGGGTTGGGCAGTTGAGTTCGCAGGTCTCAGTTTTTATCTCGATTTTGAGTTGGGTTTCCAGGCAGTGAGGTGAGTATGGCAGCGGGTCAGGGATGGAATGGAGTCGGGTTCGACAGGTTGGGCCTGGATCGCTGTCGGGTTGTTGGATCAGGAGGTAGGGTCGCTGGGTTTGGGGTTGAAAACCCGATTATTGACAGGTATGGTTTGCGGGTTTTAGAGGTCGGGATGGGGGTTTATTGTCGCGGGTCATGGCTGGGTCGACAAAGTAGATGGGTTGCATTTTTGGGGATTTCAGGTTTGGAGATTGGTGATGGGTCGGCATGGGGCTGTCCGAGTTCCACCAAGTTTTGGCCGGAATGGGTACCTGGTTACAGAGGGGTTTGAGAGGTGGTGGAGAAGAAGGTGAGGTTTGAGTTTTGTGGGATAAAAATGGAAGATGGGTATTGTTGATTGGTGTGTTATAGAGGTTTTAAGAGAGTGAGAGAGAGTGGTGGGAGGTTGAAGATAGGAGGGGTGGTTTAAGGTGTGGTGGGGGTGTATAGGAAGTAGGGGTGAGGGTGAAGTTTAGGTGTAGGATCGTGTATGGTATGCGTGTGTGTTGTGTGTGTTTAAGTTGGACCCTTAAAAAAATGACATGACCAAAAAAATAAAACTAAAATAAAAAATTAAAATCTAAAAATATTACTAAGAGACTCAAAAATAAAAAGAATTAAAAATAAAACTCTATAAAAACTAAAAAAAACTAAAAATCCTAACTAAATAAATTAAAACTAAAAACTAAAGAAAAATAAATCTTATAAAAATAAATTCCTAAAAACTAATCCTAAGAAAAATAATAAAATAAAATAGAGATTAAAAACTAATAAAAATCAAAATCAAAATAAAGAAATATTATAATAGAAAATAAATCCTAGAAAATTCTAAATAAATCTAAAATAAATCCGAAAAATAAAACGACTCAAAATAAAAATCTAGAAAAATAATAAAGGTACAAACACAATACACATGGGGTTCGGGTGATGGTTAGGCTCGGTGTAGGCTTAGGGACCGGGACATTGGAACTGATCTGGGCAAGCTCAATGGGACTCTGACCTCACAATCTCTTTTGAATTTTTTCATTTAACGGCTTTGACCGCTATTGTATCGCAATTGACTGGATTTAACATCATTTAACATCACAACTACATACTGACCTGAGAAATAAACAAATATGAACATAAGGTCATTTTTAATTAAAACGAGTGACTAAAATGCATATATTCGGGGTATAAAATAGACACTCTTAGGTGCTTATCAATCGTCCTTGTTATATTTAGACTTCTCAAATTTTTTGTAATCATTTTTAAATTTTTCTTTATTAAACTTAAAAAATATTCTGAAGTTCTTGGTAAACATATCCATATCATCGAAGTCGATGTCAGACTCATCATTCAAGACTTATGTTTCCTACTTTTGGACTTTCAAAGCAATGCCCTTATCTTTCGCAGGCTTTTTGGAGGTAAATAAGTCGAGTACATGAGTTTGAATATCACTTACAAGCTCTTCAAGTTTCATAGAGTTTAAAGTGCCCAAATGATTCAAAACAATCACTTTTAGATTAAACCTTTCGAATAATGACCTCTAAGTTTTTTTTATGACACGAAAGTCCTGTATCTTTTCTCCCAAGTTAAAAGACGAGTTCACAATATTAGATAATTTAGCATAAAACTCATCGAATGATTCACTCTCCACTATTTTAATGGTTTTATATTTAATGGTGAGGTTTTAGAGTTTGGAAGCCTTAAAAACATTTGTACCTTCATGGGTGAGTTGGAGTGTGTCCCAAGCCTCTTTAAACGTTTCGCATGTCATTATACGGTGGAACTCCTCTAGTGTGATCGCACTAAAAAGAGCATTTAAACCACGAAAATTTTAGCTTGCTAATTTATGCTCATCCCATCCTCACTCCATATATCTCTGGGTTTAGGAACACGGACTTCTCCTGCTAAATACATTAGTGGGGACCACGGTCTAATAACCACTTGCCAAACCCGCTCATCTAACGACTTAAGTGCTAACCTCATACGTGCTTTTCAATACGCGTAGTTAGAACCATAAAAAATAATAAACCTCGATTAAGATAAATGTTCCATATTCAAACCTAAAATGATCTAATGTGATAGTTTAGTGTACCCTCTCTAATCCCATTTGTGAGGAACGAAATTAAAAATTTATTTCTCAAATTAATTTTTGCTTAAACAAAACTAATTCAAATTTAAATTAACATAAAAAAATTACCCAAATCAATTAAGAACCAAACAAAGCAATTTAATAATTAAACAAATTTTATCTTTTTAACCTAATCATGCATTTAGGTGTGAATAGCAAGATTAAATAACTGACCACTACGCCCGATGTACAAGGAAAACCCAAATGGGAAAAACCTTGGACGACCCAACCACAAAGTCCACTAAGTACGGAATTATAAACAGGACACAATAGAATACTTACACAACGACTCGACGCCCGCGTAAGCCTTGAAACTTGTCGTTCCTTTGACCTTTGGTTAGTGACAACGCAGGAGTCCACCTATGCCTCGGAGTCAACGTATAGGTCATAACAATCATTATGCATACGGAGTCCATTGTATGTAAACCAACGAGTACGAAATCCTCCGCAAGAAATAATTCTCAATAATGTAGAGAATAAAAATGGTGCCAAAACTCGATCTCAAAAACATATATAATGTGCAATCTTGATTCTAAACTAATTGGGTGTAAACATGTTATTTGTTTTGAAAGATTAATCAAGAATCATTTAACAAAAACTTTTTGGACTTTTTGGAAAATGTTTTTCTTCTCAAAAGGATGGAAAAAGTCCCATGGAAAAATGCATTCCCGCACTCCTTAAAATTGATGGAAAGAAGTAGTGGGGAGTTAAGGAAAAAACTGGCAAGGGAAATTGTATTTTTTTAGATTTGTGCCCGATCATTCGAATGGCGTTCAATCTCGTTCGAGCGACATGCTTATCTCGTACGAATGATAAATAATGAGACTTATAACTAGATGTCAATGCAGACGAAAAGTGATCTCGTGAGAACATCGTTAGAAGTCGTTCAAACGAGGCTTACCAAATCTCGTTCGAGTGAGCCGATCGTTCAAACGACGCGTAAAAAATTAAAATATTTTTCTATAAAAAATATGAAGTTATTTCAAAACAGTTTAAAAAATCCAAACATCCAATAATTAAATATCCAAGGCTGAACATAAAATATGTGTTGATGTAAAAAATTAGATCACTCTAATTATTCAATCACAGATAAATAAATGAGACAAAGAATTTTAAAGTGGTTCAGTCTTATAAGAATGGCCTACGTCCACTGTTTTGGTATTGTTGTTTGTATGGGAATTCTCGATTACAAGTTCTCTCCAGAAATTCCGTTCCCTCTACAATGAGGATTGTACAACGTATTTATAGCCCTGGGGATGTAATGTGAAAGGGTAATACATTAAATGATGTACATATGAAAGGGTAATACATTCAATGCTCCGTAAGCGTGTGCGTCTGAATGATAGGCATTTAATGAACAGTCAAACTGTTGGTTATTCCGCTATTAGCGCTTTGTTAGAGGTGCAGCTCGGACCGCCTGAGTTGCTCGAACCGCCTAAGCTTCTCGGTGCTCAAGAGTTCCTCGGAGAGTTCTCGTTCCTCGGAGCGTGTGAGTTCCTCGGGAAAACAGTGTTCCTCGTTGTAGTATGGTTCCTCGGAGCGCGTGAGTTCCTCGGAAGAGTTTGTTGTTGCCACGTAGACTGCCGCGTGTCTTCACTTTATTGATCCATGTCAGCAGACAAAATTTGGTATCAACAGAAGCCCCCAATATTTCATAGTTCGAATTTTGAGGAGTATGGAACATTCTTTCTCGGAATATGATAGCTTTAAATAGTCCTCCTGATTTTTAGGAGTGATTCCCTTGTATTTATTTCTCTTTCCAAATTCGTAGAATCAGGCTTTTTGATCTTTTACAACCGCCTCGATCTCTGCGTACTTTTTGTCCTTTTAGTCGCCGGTAGCGTAATCGTTTCTTCTCGCTTCGATTGTCGCGCCCTTTTTGTTCATTTAGCCACCGATAGCGTAATTATTTCTTTTTGTAATCATTACTTCACCATTTCCCAAGGCAAGGTATTTAAACTTCACAGACGCTCCCATCGTCTTCTACCTTTTCAAATTTGTATTTTCGAGTTTTTCGTCGTCTCTTTCTCTCCTATGTATTCATCTTTTCCATCGTTCGTTGTCATCAGATCCACTATTTTTCTGTAAGATTTTCTTCTTTCTTCTTCATTTCTTTAATTCATCATGGTTTACCCTGTTGAATCTCTTGATAAATTTTGTTCTGATTTTTCCATCCCCTCCTGGGTTTTTTTGGAAGAGCTTTCTGAGCCTTCTGATTACTTCCGTTTGGCTGAGGGACATTGGTTCCCCAGTCTCTTTATTGCTGAGTGTGGGTTTTCTTTTCCACCAAATCCCTTGTGTCTGGAATTCTGTCAGTACTTTGCCGTTGTTCCTGCAAGAATAGCCCCCAACAGATGAAGAATAGTTAATGGGGTGCATAGATTAAATCAAATCCATGAAACTCGCATAGGAAATCCTGAGATTATGTTTTGCTATAGATGGGTAGTTAATGATAACATTTTTTATTTAAAAACTAGATTTTTAAATAGAGCCTTAGTAGTCAATCTCCTTGATGCCAATAGGGATTATTTTGAGCATGGGGTTGTCATAAAAAATTGGCAACATGCTCCTTTATCAGGAGATGAAGTTTATCAGGGTCCCAGATGCCCTCCCTATAGCAATGGGATAGGTTATTTGATAACTTGACTTTTGCGTATATGTCGTTGTTGTTGAAGCCAAGTTAATCAAAACCTCACATACCTACAAAATATAATAAACTCAAGTGTAGTGGTAAGTAAGGGTATCAATCCACTTTCTAGGGAGTAAAGCACATGGAACAAATTCAATTGTAATTCACCTTTTATTTTCTTTTTGTGTTTTTTCACTTTTTCTAATTTTTTTAGCTTTTTCAATATTAAAACAAAAGGCTGAGGTGAGGTCTAAACTAAAATAAACTAAAGTGTGAGAAGAAAACTAACTAGAAAGTAACTAAAATGAAAATTAAAGTCTAACACTAAAATAAAAGATAAAGTGAGGAAAATAATTGTGAGAACAATCAAGGAGTGGGATTACACCACAAATTTTAATTATTCTAATTAATTAATTTAATTATTTGAATTCTCCCAAATTAATATTAAAATTACAAACCAACTCTCGTTGCAAGTGTAATTAGAATAGTAATCTTTTAGAAAGTTAAAATTAACACCCCACAACTCTAGAAAATTAGATCTACACTCCTTTTAATTAATCACCCGCTAGGATCGATCAATTAGAATTTATGTCAATCTTAGAAATTAAATTTAGAGTTGAAATTCAAATGATAATACCCCACTTAAGAAACCCCTATCTCTAGTTCGAATCTAAAATGGGTATTATCACTAGAATTTCGATTTTCTCTCGAAAATCATTTACCCTCTCTCGAGGCGTAAATCTAAGGGTGAGGGATCAAAATTAACATTCAAAGGGATATTTAAAGTAAGCAAACTAATTAAACTAAAATAATATCAAATAAGGGTTTTACCCCACCCCTTGAAAAGGGTTTTAGCCTAACATGGTATAAAATATGACAAATTAATATTCAAAGGCATAAAATAATAAAAGAAGGGAAGAGAACAATCAAACCAAATCTCTTTGATTATGTTGAACTCCAATCCTTGAAATTGAAGCATACACCTCTTAATTGATCTTCCAAATGATATGAAATTAACTATCCACTCAATTAATTCTCTAACAATATTTAATCTCACAAATATCTAAAAATAAAAAATGAAAAACTATTTACAAGGGAAAATTTTCTCTACAATTCTCTCTCTAAAATTCCTATCTAAGCTCTCCCATCTCTCTTCAAATGGCCTTGAGGTCTTCTTTTATATGCAATTGGAGCTAAGGGGTTAAATGGGAATTTAAAGTGCATGGAGGCATGGAAATGGTGAGGTGAGGGTTAACATGTGCATGGGGTGTGAGGTGAGGATAAATTCAGATTTGGTGTGAGGGGTATTTTGGGTGTGACTTAAAGTTAGGTAGTTAGGGGTAAAATTGGGAGAAAGGTTTAAGTGGGTTAACTTGGTCTTGGTCTTGGTCTTGTTGGTTTTGTTTGTTAGCAGGTGGGGAAATCATAGAAGGGTTTGGAGAAAAGGGAAATGGGGGTTGATGGGTTTAAATGGGTATGATATGGTTTCGGGTTGGCCAGCAGGTGGGGTGGGTTTTGGAAGAGTTGGGTCGGGTTGAAGAAGGTTGCACTGACGACGGGATCGGGTCGCCAGATTTTGGATCTCGGACGGATGGAGGGATCGGGTTTGGTGTTGGACGGAGCAGATCGGAGCAACAGCGGTCGTGGGTCACGCCGCCGATTTCGTGGCAGCTCCGACCGGCAGGGGCTTAAACAGTGGCGGCGGGTTAAGCAGGGAGAAGGAGGTCGGCGATGAGGGTTTAACGGAGAGGGGGTAAGGCGATAGTGGTCCGGTGGCAGGGGGTTGCGATCGGAGCCGGCGGCGGGTTCTAAATGGTGGATGGTGGAGAGATGAGAGAATAGAGAGGGTTTGTGGTGGGTATTTGGTTAATGGAGGAGGAGTGAGAGAGTAGGTGTTGGTTGAGTGGGGAAGATGAAGTAGGGGGGATATGGTTTGGTAGGGTGTAGGAGGTTTAGTGTGAGGTTGAGGGTATAGGCTTAGTGTAGGATAGGGTGTGAGTGACTTAGGTGATGTGTGTGTTTAATTTGGACCCAACTAAAATAATAAAAACTCAACTAAAAATTAATAAAACTAAAACTAAAAATAAAATAAAATCTAATTAAAAATAAAACAAAATAAAAACAATAAAAAATAAAATCCTAAGCTATAATAAAATAAAAGAAATAAAAAAATGAAAAATCTAAATGAAAATTAAAGTCCTAAAAATATAAAATCTAATAATCTAAAAAATAAACTACTAAAACTAATCTTAATAAAATAAGACTAAACTAAAAACTAATCAAAATCGAAATAAAATTATATTAATAAAAATAAAATTGAAAAATAGAAAATAAAACTTAGAAAATACTAAATAAATCTAAAATAAATCCTGAAAATAAAAATAACTAAAACTAAAAATCTAAAAAATAATAAAATGGCACAAACTCAACACACACGGTTTGGGATAGTTTGGGCTAGGATTAGGGCTCGGGTGAGGTTCTTGGGGTTCAGGATAAGGGTTAAATAGCTCCATTAAATGCACAATTGCCTTGAAATACGCGTTTGAACACCGCAACGTACATTAGACCTGCATGATAAACATTTAAGCACATAAGACCCATATTGTCGAGAATTAACAACTAAAGTACGTCTATTGGGGGTATAAATTGTACAGTTTTGGGTGCTTATCACACCACCCCCAAACAGAGTGTTGCTAGTCCTCGAGCAATAAGATAGAGAGAAAGAGAAAGATAAGTAACCAAAAGTGTACCACTTTCGCGGGCACTTGCGATTGCACTTAGCATGTGCAACAAGCCTTTAAACCTATAGGTTGCCCTACAGGACGAGTTGTGTCTCGTGAGGGTTTGCAGGGAATATACCCACAAAATTCTTTATTTGCAAAAAATTTATTGAAAGGCAGTCAATCTCTTATTAGACATAGAATAATCGCACAATCCATCACATGAGAAATATTTTCAGAAATACAAGCTAGAATGTGTAAAAAGTTTAAGCTAAGTAAATACTCAAGGCACATCCTTCCTAGAACTCAACGTGTGTAGTGTGAATCAGTCAAAACGGGTCGAGTATCACAAGAGTAATTCCTAGATTGCCTTGTCGGAATCAACGCTTCAACTTCAAATTTCACTGGATATAACTCTCTCAAACGAACTCTCGAGATATGGGCAAGTGTATCGCTCTTGTGTGTGAGGAGGTGAGTAAATGTAAGAAAGTTCAAACGTCTCACACACGTATAAGAAAGAACGAACGAAAAGAAAGAAAAATGATCTCATGAAAGAATGTTAATCACTATAGTGAGAACGTCGAGTTATTCACCACGTTGACTATCATTTGCCCGAACACCTAGGGGGACATGAATGTATATGGGTGAGGGGAAAATGAGATGGGAAAGATATGATGACGTGGGATAATATGGATGGTGATAGTGAGATAGGATGGGATGAGATGAGGGATAATATGGATGGTGATAGTGAAATAGGATGGGGTGATGATATTTGGATGTGGTATGTAGGATATAATGGTGATATAAATGATAAAGGATGATGGATGAATGTATATGATAGAAGAATGTATGCGAAAGAAGAGTGTATACACATTAGGCACAAATGTCTTCATTTCAACAAAAATTAAGTACAACTCTCTTTTTCTTTTCTTTTCTCTCTTTTTTTTTTCTTTTCTTTTTCTTTTTCTTTTCTTTTCTATTTTTGCTATTTTTCTATTTCTCTATTTTTTTTATTTTTTTTTCTCTCACTTTTCAAACTAACACTGAAGACATTTATATTTTGAAATCACACTCTTTTTCTCAAGATAATGGATGATATAAATGGAGGTGATAGGGGGATGTGTGGGGAAATATATGGATGGTGAGGGGAATATATATGAGATATGGGAATATAATGGGTGAAGTGAATGGAAATGTGATATGGGAAAAAGTGGTAGGTGTATGGATGAAAATTTAGTATTCGGGACAAATTTCAAGACACGTGTTTCTTACAACTCGAAAAAGATGTCATTCTCAGTGATCAACCAAAATTTTATGAAAGAAAATGAGATCATACAACAATTTAAGTGCGGACCCAAAAGAAGTTGAATCAACTTGTGACTCGGAGATTGCGTAAGACACTCTGAAAGGGTGAAAGGCACAAATCTCACAAGCTAAAGTCTCTACTAGTGATCCTTAAGGTTCTCTTTAGAATTGTAGTACTCTTCAACTCTAAATGTAATGACGTGATAAGTGCGCAAATTTTGTTGAGTCTAGAAATTCATGGTGCAAAATGCTTTGTTATGTATTACATAAGCTATTTAGAAAAAATATTCTCTAGCTTGATTCCTAGACTTTAGAAAGATGGATGATTGAAAATTCACATCAATGATTGAGATGAAAGAAACTGCACGAAATTTTAAAAATCATGTTTAAAAATCAAAATTTTTCAAAAGAGGCACGATTTTGATAAAATTCCCCACCCCCAAACAAAAAGGAACATCGTCCTCGATGTTAAGTAAAATAATTTTTAAAATTGAGAGCATAAGGTAGGAAAGAGATTACCAAAATGAACCGCTAATGAAGTGGACATGTGAAGCCAAGAAAAAACCTGAATAAGAGATGTACAAGTCTATAAGCATGATAAAGCATAGGGTGATGTGAAACACCACCCCCAAACAGGATGAGACTAGTACAAGAAACGCGGGATGCCTCCCGGTAGCGCTAAGTTTAATGTCTTCAGCCAGACCAATGGGATCTCACCCGAAAGATAAGATCTATGAAAGCGCAGGGCGGCAGAAAAATTGGGGTGATGAGAATCACCCCCAAACAAGACTGAAGCGTCAGTCTTGTTGGATAGAGGCTAAAAGGGTCAATGCACTTGTATGGCAAAGTGCATCACACGATGCAAGGCATCAGTGGACCATGGGTGGGTGGGTATTAAGGTAAGGGTGAAGAGGCATCGGTCTCGAGCCTTGTTGAGCGTAAAGGTGAGGGCAACTAGGGCCCTATAAGCATAGTGCTCTAATTGGTGAGGGAGGCAAAATGGTGTGGAGATTGTAATGGGATGGGCCTCATAAAAATCACACGACCGTTCTATGAATGGGCGATGATAATGGTCGCGCCATGACACACCAGGGAGCTGTTGAGAAAAATCAACACCACAAGAGAGTGGCGGGCATGGAGGATCAAGCTCGATGTCACGGTGGAGAGTAGCACCATAACTCTCGTGGAAGGTGGATGGTTTTAGGTTAGGATCTAAAACTGTAGATGGAAACTGGAAATGTGCAAAATCAAGATCCAAACCAGGTGGTGGGGTAAAAGATATAATGGGTGGGTCGGGTGGGATAAACGGTGGAGGAAGATGATCCAACTCAAGCGTGGGAGACACACACTCATTGGGAGGAGTAAAGGAATACTCACAAGGGAGTGTGGTTTCTAAAGATGGAGTTGCCAACTTCTCCACAAGAGTAGCATCGGTAAATGGGGTGGGCGGGTAAGACGAGGCACCAAGATCGGAGATAGAAGAATCACTAAAAATATCGGGCTCAATGGGAGCCATGCATGGAGGGACATCATCGATATCCGAACAGTTAGGAACTATCACGGATTCTATCTTGGGAAAATGATGAGCACTCGTAGCCGGAGCTAACCTAGGATAAATTGGTTCCTCGGGAACACAAGGGTGAAGCTCGATAGGTATAGACTCGGGCATGTTTTTGGATGTCTCGGGAGTGGGAACCGCAATGATGGGTTCATAAGGACAGGGTGGGATTTGATCAGGCTCACTATCGAAAGGTAAGTCAACACAATTGTCGACTTGGGACCCGGACCATGGAATGGTCTCAACTTCGAGATTCTCGACGTGGTAGGGTTGGTCACACTCAAATTTTGTGTCACAAAGGGACACATCATCGTCACACTCGGTGGCAACGATGGGTGGGGTCAATGGAATATCTGACTCTCGCGCATACACCAATTCATTTAATCGTTGTTCAAGCCTTTGGAGAGCTTGAGTTTGAATGGCTTGCTCTTGCTCAAGTATGAACTTTTGCAAGAGGGTTTCGAGAGTGGATGTGGATGAAGGTGTTGGTGGAATGATGGGTGGTGGTGGTGGTGGTGGTTGAGGTGGACACAACACGCTATAATTGGGAGTGTATGGAGAATACTCATATGAAGTGTGTGGGGTGGGGCCAAGTGCATCATACACGAAAGGATTGCTCTCGTGATGGACAGATGGTTGATACTCAAGGGGTGCGTAGTGAGGAAACTGATCGTGACTGGGTGCACAAGTTTGCCATGACGACTGTTGGAACGTGTGAGGATCCACAACATCGGGTTGGGATACGTATTGCGTGGAAGGGTGATCAGGTCTCCACGAATAGCTCGGGTACTCACACAACTCGGGATTAGGTATATCGGGATAATAGGCCGAGATGGGTTCCGGAACAGTGTCATATGGATACACATGTTCCATGGTGGGTTTGTATGGATATGACAAGTATGGACAGACATGGGACATGTGATCGGCATTAGAACAGTGGGTGCACAACAAGGGAGGAGGCACGGTGACACTTGACACCGAGGGTGATGGAATAGGAGGTGAGTGCATAGATGGGTCAAGAGTACCAACGGTACTCGTGAGAGAGGTGAAATCATGAAGAATATCATAAAGAGATCGCTCGGGACCACTCTCACACGTGTCACGTGTCAATGAAAAATGACCAAAGTAGTCCCTTAAAGGACGTTCTTCGGCCATGAGGTGAGAAATATTTTTTTGATTTTTTGAAATTTTTTCAAAAGGAAAGAAAATATTTTTGGGATTTTTGTGAAAAATAAAGGAAGAAAAATATTTTTGGATTTTTTTATAAATATAAAAGAAAGAAAATATTTTTGGATTTTTTTTGTAAAAAAATAAAGGAAGAAAATATTTTTGGATTTTTGGATTTTTTTTTTTTTTTTTTTTTTTAGCTTTTTCAATATTAAAACAAAAGGGTGAGGTGAGGTCTAAACTAAAATAAACTAAAGTGTGAGAAGAAAACTAACTAGAAAGTAACTAAAATGAAAATTAAAGTCTAACACTAAAATAAAAGATAAAGTGAGGAAAATAATTGTGAGAACAATCAAGGAGTGGGATTACACCACAAATTTTAATTACTCTAATTAATTAATTTAATTATTTGAATTCTCCCAAATTAATATTAAAATTACAAACCAACTCTCGTTGCAAGTGTAATTAGAATAGTAATCTTTTAGAAAGTTAAAATTAACACCCCACAACTCTAGAAAATTAGATCTACACTCCTTTTAATTAATCACCCGCTAGGATCGATCAATTATAATTTATGTCAATCTTAGAAATTAAATTTAGAGTTGAAATTCAAATGATAATACCCCACTTAAGAAACCCCTATCTCTAGTTCGAATCTAAAATGGGTATTATCACTAGAATTTCGATTTTCTCTCGAAAATCATTTACCCTCTCTCGAGGCGTAAATCTAAGGGTGAGGGATCAAAATTAACATTCAAAGGGATATTTCAAGTAAGCAAACTAATTAAACTAAAATAATATCAAATAAGGGTTTTACCCCACCCCTTGAAAGGGGTTTTAGCCTAACATGGTATAAAATATGACAAATTAATATTCAAAGGCATAAAATAATAAAAGAAGGGAAGAGAACAATCAAACCAAATCTCTTTGATTATGTTGAACTCCAATCCTTGAAATTGAAGCATACACCTCTTAATTGATCTTCCAAATGATATGAAATTAACTATCCACTCAATTAATTCTCTAACAATATTTAATCTCACAAATATCTAAAAATAAAAAATGAAAAACTATTTACAAGAGAAAATTTTCTCTACAATTCTCTCTCTAAAATTCCTATCTAAGCTCTCCCATCTCTCTTCAAATGGCCTTGAGGTCTTCTTTTATATGCAATTGGAGCTAAGGGGTTAAATGGGAATTTAAAGTGCATGGAGGCATGGAAATGGTGAGGTGAGGGTTAACATGTGCATGGGGTGTGAGGTGAGGATAAATTCAGATTTGGTGTGAGGGGTATTTTGGGTGTGACTTAAAGTTAGGTGGTTAGGGGCTAAAATTGGGAGAAAGGTTTAAGTGGATTGACTTGGTCTTGGTCTTGGTATTGTTGGTTTTGTTTGTTAGCAGGTGGGGAAATCGTAGAAGGGCTTGGAGAAAAGGGTAATGGGGGTTGATGGGTTTAAATGGGTATGATATGGTTTCGGGTTGGCGAGCAGGTGGGGTGGGTTTTGGAAGAGTTGGGTCGGGTTGAAGAAGGTTGCACTGACTACGGGATCGGGTCGCCAGATTTTGGATCTCGACCGGATGGAGGGATCGGGTTTGGTGTTGGACGGAGCAGATCGGAGCAACAGCGGTCGTGGGTCACGCAGCCGATTTCGTGGCAGCTCCGACCGGCAGGGGCTTAAACAGTGGCGGCGGGTTAAGCAGGGAGAAGGATGTCGGCGATGAGGGTTTAACGGAGAGGGGGTAAGGCGATAGTGGTCCGGTGGCAGGGGGTTGCGATCGGAGCCGGCGACGGGTTCTAAATGGTGGATGGTGGAGAGATGAGAGAATAGAGAGGGTTTGTGGTGGGTATTTGGTTAATGGAGGAGGAGTGAGAAAGTAGGTGTTGGTTGAGTGGGGAAGATGAAGTAGGGGGGATATGGTGTGGTAGGGTGTAGGAAGTTTAGTGTGAGGTTGAGGGTGTAGGCTTAGTTAGGGGTGGCAGTTTCAGAAACGACACGAGAACACGAAACGACACGAAACGAAATTAACACGAAATTGACACGGCTTATCGTGTTCGGGTCGTGTTCGGGTCTGGGTTACTGGACCCGTTATCGTGTCGTGTCGTGTTCGTGTTGAATTTTGGCCACGAAATTGGCCCGAAATAGACCCGTTAAAGACACGATAGTGACCTCATTAAAACCCAATATTAACCCGATTAAAAACCCATTATTGACCCGTTATTAACCCCAATAAGACCCAATATAAATCCATTAAAAAATAAAAAGCTTTTATTAAAAAGCCCAACCCATAAAACATTTCAAATCCGTCCATTACCACAAAAGAAAAGAAAACAAACCCTAGGTAACAAAAAATCATTTCTCCTCAACAAAACAAAAAATCATTTCTCTCCATCTGTTCTGTTCGGCGGCGGTTCTTTTCTCTCCATCAATTCGGCCGGCGGTTCTCTCCATCAGTTCCGGCGGCTCTGTCTATCGGTTTCGTCACTTCCGGCGGTTCTCTCCATCAGTTCAGCCGACGGTATGTTTTCCGACCTTTATTCATTTATTTCCGATCTGTTTTCCGATCAATTCGTTTCCGGCGGTTCTGTCTATGGATTGTGCGTTTGTGACGTTAGCTAATTTTCCGGTCTTCATTTTCCGATCTTCATTTTCCGATCTTCATTTTTTGTGGACTTAGGTTAGAGAACTGCTGTGGAACACAATGAAGGGTTTTGTTTTGAGGGCTGTTCTGGACAGATCCACCACGCCTGTTTGGATTTTTCGTGCGTTTGTAACCTTACCTAATTTTTTGTGCGTTCCCTATTCAACACAATGGATTGTGCGTTTGTAACCTTAGCTAATTTTTTGTTTGAATTAGTTTGTTTTCGGTTTGTAACTATATATTGTGTTGATTGTTCATTATCGATCCATTTATCCATCCGTTTTATGTCACAGTAACACTCTGTTCATATGTTTGTTTGTTACTGACTAATTAAGTAGCTAATATTTTTTTTGAATTAAATTGTTTTTGTATTTTTGTAATGTCAGTTAGGGTTAGGAGCGTTTGTATATATAGATTTTCATTTGTTCATTTGTTAGTAACTAAGTTTGTAGCTAATATTTTGTTTGAATCAACTTGTTTTTGTATGCAGTTTTTATTGATCCATACCTGTCTTTTTATTAATCCTACGGATTTGTTCAAGTTTTTGTTTGAATCAACCGTGTCGTGTCGTGTTGGGTCAATCGTGTCGTGTCAATCGTGTCGTGTTAATGGGTTTTAATCAATTAAAATTTTCAATCGTGTCAATCGTGTCGTGTCGTGTCAGAAGTGGATCGTGTTCGGGTTATAAAAAAATAACACGACATCGGGTCGTGTCGTGTTCGTGTCACTAAAAAACATTTCGTGTCGTGTCGGGTTGGTCCTGAACCCGACCCAATAACACGATTTGCCACCCCTAGGCTTAGTGTAGGATAGGGTGTGAGTGACTTAGGTGATGTGTGTGTTTAATTTGGACCCAACTAAAATAATAAAAACTCAACTAAAAATTAATAAAACTAAAAATGAAAATAAAATAAAATCTAATTAAAAATAAAACAAAATAAAAACAATAAAAAATAAAATCCTAAGCTATAATAAAATAAAAGAAATAAAAAAATGAAAAATCTAAATGAAAATTAAAGTCCTAAAAATATAAAATCTAATAATCTAAAAAATAAACTACTAAAACTAATCTTAATAAAATAAGACTAAACTAAAAACTAATCAAAATCGAAATAAAATTATCTTAATAAAAATAAAATAGAAAAATAGAAAATAAAACTTAGAAAATACTAAATAAATCCTGAAAATAAAAATAACTAAAACTAAAAATCTAAAAAATAATAACATGGCACAAACTCAACACACACACGGTTTGGGATAGTTTGGGCTAGGATTAGGGCTCGGGTGAGGTTCTTGGGGTACAGGATAAGGGTTAAATAGCTCCATTAAATGCACAATTGCCTTGAAATACGCGTTTGAACACCGCAACATACATTAGACCTGCATGATAAACATTTAAGCACATAAGATCCATATTGTCGAGAATTAGCAACTAAAGTACGTCTATTGGGGGTATAAATTGTACAGTTTTGGGTGCTTATCATTATTCTTATTTCATTTTATTTATTTTGAAATCATGCTTCTTTTGTGTTTGATAAAATGTGCCACTGATATTTCTATGTCTATTTATTTGCAGTTGACAGTAAAAGAAAGAGCCCAAAAGAAGCAGATGTCAATGTAAGGCATTTGAAACTTATCTGGAGTCTTCATCAGAGTGTTGCCGACGAGCACATTAGATCAGCCTCATATCTATTGCAGTACAAGAGTTACACAACCTCTTTTACTGCTCGTCAAGTAATAAGTGACGCAGAGCCAGTACCAGCTTCCACCAGCTCCTCGCCTTAATCTCACGTCCCTTTAAGCGAAAGGATGAAGAGAAGAAGACCTCCCACTCTGTTCGAGAAACCTGCCTCTGGTTCTGGTGAGGTAAAAAGAAGTAAAGTTGATGTCCCAGGGGAGGGGACAAAGAAGAATGATGCACCTTCCTCGGCTGCTGTTGTGAAGGTTGTCGAGAAGCCCGTAGTGGCTCCGAGCAGGTCTGCTGCTCCTGGAGAGGGTATTGTAATATCACCGACCAAGGGTTCTTCCTCGGTTGAATCTTTTCCTATTCATGTTCCCTCGAAGAGGCTGAAGAAGAGCTCCTCGGTCAATGTGGGTGACACCATCAGTCACCAGCTACTGGAACTGGGGTTCCTACTTTTGTTCCCCCGAGCTCTGCCATGAGCTCGGGAAAGTCCTGGATCATTCCCGAGGTCCAAGGTACTGAAGAAAACCTTACCCGGGACATGGCCACTTCGTTAGCTGCTCGCCATCTTGCTTCTGTAAGTCTTCTTACTTTGAACTTTTCATATTTCCTTTGTCATTTTTATTTCTGACTTGCTTTATTTTTACTTTCACAGTTGACGAGCTTCTTTAATATAATTCTGAAGAAGGATGAAGCAATTAAAACTTTATGCTCCTCGTCCAGTGTGGAGGGAGCTCTGGAATAAGCTATCAAGTCTTTGGACGATTCTCGCCAGACATATGCTACTGACAAGGTTGTTTGGGAGAAGAATCTTGCCTCCACCGAGCAGGAGAAAGCTCGAGCTATTGAGGTCTCCAAGGAGTTAGAGAAGAGAATAAATGCCCTAGAGAAGGCAAATAAGGAGCTCGAAGAGAAGCTCAAGACTGCTGGAGATTTTGAAAATAAACTCAAGGCTGCCGAGGAGGAGTTGGCTCAACTTCGGGAAGTAGGTCGGCAGAAGGAGGAGGTTGAAAATAAATTAAAAGTTGCTGATAACATGTTGTCCGAGAAGCTTTCCTCGGAAAAGTTGAAGAGGAAGATGGCTGTGAAGAAGTCCTTCTGCGCTGGCTGGGACAAGGGTTGGAACAAGGGGTTGGCTGCCATGGTGTCGAAAGTGTACTATGGCAGTCTCAAATACTTTACGGATGGATGGTTTTCTGCTCTCCAGGAAATGAAAGTTGATGAATCTTCTGAGCTTTTCCAGCAACACATTTCTGATCCCCCTCCAACCCCAGAGGATCTTGAAGAGGACGAAGCTGCCTCAGAATAGTCTTCTATGGTGCTGGGAGATCATCCCCCAGCCATTCAGCCTGCTGCCGAGGAACTTTAGCAGATTGTTACTTCCTCCGAACAACTGCCAGTGCTCCCCGAGCAACTATCCATTCCCTTCGAGCAACCTACTTCCTCGTCCCAGCCTCCTGAGAAGGTTTTGGGAGACAAGGAAAAGGTGTAGAGTTGTTCGGGTTTATCTTTACATTTTTCTTTTGTCAATTGTAACCCAGCATATGTAACTCTGAACTTTATGATCTAATAAAACTTGGACTTTTTTGCATACTGTTGTCTATCATCATACTTTGTCTTGATTCTTATTGATTACTGCTTTTTCTTTCTCTGCTAGTTTTTGGCCAGGATGGAATTACTATCTGCCCATGATACAAAGCTGCTGCGACAATGTAATGAATACTTTAAAGCTGGTCACATAGACTTGAGTGCAGCATAAGTTGCAGACATCCTCGGCCAAGATGCTTCAGAACAGGTAGTTGAAGCATATCAATATCTGAAGTGTCTCCTTGATCGAGCAATGGCCAATAATGTGGCCTATTATGATATGATTGAGGATCTTCAAGGCACCCTCAAGGACCTTCAGCTAT
This sequence comes from Sambucus nigra, assembly GCA_949130495.1. Classification (NCBI taxonomy): domain Eukaryota; kingdom Viridiplantae; phylum Streptophyta; class Magnoliopsida; order Dipsacales; family Adoxaceae; genus Sambucus; species Sambucus nigra. The sequence continues at coordinate 452,243,907 of OX422210.1, read as the reverse complement.
AATACAAAGAATCCACTGCCCTCTTGCATGAGGGGTACGAGAAGAAGTATCAGCAGCTCAATGCTGACAAGGGGTACGAGAAGCGCTTTGCTGGCTATGATGTAAGGGAGAGAACCTTGAGGGGTGAGGTCGAGGAGTGCAGACAAATTGCCGAGTTGCTAGAGCAAGAGAACAACAACTTGCAGAAAGAGCTATCACAATTGAAGTCTGCAGCCTCTTCTTCAAAAGCCTTAATCCCAGTGACCGATGAGGGATTCTTGCTCCTAGAGGTCGAGAACGCCAACTTGAGGGACGAGTTGGAAACCTTGAAGAGGTCTGGTCCTTCCACATCTTCTCGTGGTTGAGCAAGAGCACCTCGGGGACGAGCAAGAGTAGCTCGGATTCCTGTCGAGGAATAAAGGACTCAGTCTGCCCTAGATAACCAGGCCTTCCAATTAATGGCGAAGAACCAGACTTTGGCTAAAATGTCAAAGAAGATCAGGGACTTGGAAGAGCAGCTCTCTGAGCAGAAATCTACCTTGGAGAACAAAGAGATCTTCGTTAAAAATCTCCATGAGCAGCTGGACAGATTAACATATCAGTTCCACAAACAGCCCATGGAGTTCTGGATGGCTGGATACAACGAAGCTCTCTTTCACTTGGACGATCGTATCCAGAATGCCAATAATAAGGGCTACAAGCAAGGCTGGTTGAATGCCTTAGGTGTGCTGCAGCTCGAATAGGGTCATTACCTGTGGGACTAACATGATCCCGGGCTTCTCGACTTTCCCGTGCCACCATTCAAACTGGATATGAGTTGGATCCCTGCTCGGGCCATTCCTCGGAGCTTGATTTCTAAGTATCTCGGCGACTATAATCTCCATTCAATTGTTGAAGTATCTCGTCCCGAGCATCTTCTAGATCGACCATCCGTGATGAATGTCAGGATGTTAAAGGATCTCAACTTCATAAATTCTCCTCTGGCTTTAAATGATCCGCCTGCTGGCGAGGAGCCTGTGTCAAAAGCAGAGGGGAAAAGACCAGTAGAATAAGAATTTTGATGTAATTGTTAGTATACATATCAATGTAACTTTCATTTTATTATCAATGTAATTTGTTTTGGATTTAATGAAAGACTTTCATTTCTATTCGCTATTGTCTTATAACACTTTATATTTGTGCATGCATATCTGATAAAAAGATAAGAATATTGTGTAGTTTGAACTTGTGATAGTCATTTGGCAAAAATAATATTTTGTTTCTCGATGAACTTAGTAAAAGTTACGAGTATAAAAAATGTTGCTCGATCACTTAATAATAAAGTTTTGTTTCTCGACCAACTTAGTAATAAAGTTACGAGTGTAAAAAATGTTTAAAAATATTTTCGACCAACCAAAGTCGTTAAATTCTCCATGTCAACGAACTATAGTTAGTGGGTTTTTATCCTCGACAAGCCATAGTTAGTAGATTTTTCTCTTAAATGTTTCCGACCAACGAAGGTCGGTAAATTTTCCTTGTCGACCAACTACAGTAGGTGGGTCTCTATCCCCGACCAGCCATAGTTAGTCTTTTTGAAAGAATTTTACCTCCCGACCAACTCAAATTGGCATTTTCGAGAATATATTTACTTCCTAACCGACATAAGTTGGCATTTTTAGGAATTCTTTTATTTCACGAGAAACATATAGTTTAAATACAAATTTTACTTCCCGGAGGAATACAAGTAGCTTTACTTCCCGGAGGAATACAGGTAGCTTTACTTCCCGGAGGAATATTAGTAGCTTTACTTCCCGGAGGAATATAGGTAGCTTTACTTCCCGGAGGAATATTGGTAGCTTTACTTCCCGGAGGAATATATGTTTCTCGACCAACCTTAGTTGGCATTTTCGAGAAAAAAAAAATTGAGTAGCCTGAGCTCTGCCGAGTAGTGTGTAGCACTAGTATTCCCCGAAAAACTTTCAATAAAAAGAAAGAATTTGACAGAATATCTTCATTCTATTCATCACTGATAATATTTGCGCAGGTGCTCTGCGTTCCATGCATTCTTAAACTCCTCCCCTTCTAGAGTTGCTATTCGGTAAGTTCCTGGTCGAACAACTTCTGTAACTCGGTATGGTCCATGCCAGTTTGCCTCCAGCTTATTGTGCTTTTGAATTACTTTCTTCAGCACATAGTCTCCTTCTTTCAGGTCGCACTTCTTCACCCTCTTGTTGTAGAACAAAGTTGTTCGCTGCTGGTAAGCAGCATTTCTAATGGTTGCTTCTTTTCTAACTTCCTCGAGCATGTTTAAATCCAATCTTCTCATTAAGTCGATGACAGGGGAGTTGAAATTTAGTACCCTGTGTGTTGGGAGGCCCAACTTGGCAGGTATAACAGCTTCGCCAGCATGTATGGTGATTCTCCAGTTGCTACTCGGGGAGTAGTTCGGTAAGCCCAAAGTACTGATTGTAACTCGTGGATCCAATTTGCTTTCGCATCGTCCAGTCTTTTCTTCAAACCGTTCAGCAGTGTTCTGTTTGTCACTTCATTTTTTCCATTGCTTTGAGGATGGCCTGGTGCTGAGTGGATCTTCAACACATTTGATTGATGACAATAGGCAGCGAACTCCTCGTTATCAAATTGTGTTCCATGATCTGTGATGAAAGCATGAGGAAGACCATATCGATAAATGATGTTCTTCCAAATAAATTGGTACACCTTCTCGTACGTCATATCAATGAGAGGCTCAGCTTCCACCCACTTAGTAAAATAATCTATTGCGACGATGAGGTATTTGAACCTTCCTCGAGTTGTTGGCAGTGGTCCAACCAAATCTATTCCCCACATGGCAAATGGCCAAGGGGAAGTGATGGGTGTCAATAATGCTTGTGGAGTTCTTCGGATGGAGGAAAAGCGTTGGCACTTGTCACATTTCTTGGCATAGGCTACACAATCAGCCCTCATCGTTGGCCAGTAATATCCCTGTGTCATCATCCTTTGCAAAAGCGCCCGACTTGCTACATGGGCTCCACAGGACCCTTCATAGATCTCTTCAATCAATTCTTTCACCTCGGAGGGATGTACACATCTCTGCAAACCTGCCATAATTCCTCGTCTATATAAAATACCATTAGTTAATACGTACCGAGCAGTTTTAAACTTCAATTTCATGGCTGCGAGCTTATCAATTGGTAATTCTCCTTCCTCAATATATGCCCTGATAGGATCCATCCAAGATGGTCCTAAATCAAGGGTGATAAAGTTCATCGCCAAATCTTCATCTATACTCCGACTAGCCAAAACTTCAATTGGGATTGTTCTTCGTATCTAGGTACGAGTAGCTGATGCTAATCGAGCTAAGGCATCTGCTCTTGCATTCTCCATTCTTGGTATTCTGACCACCTGAATCGCAGCAAATTCTGATACCAACTCCATAACCTTTGTTTGGTATTTGATCATTAATTATCCTTTGGCTGCATATATTCCCAACATTTGATTTACAATTAATTGAGAATCACTGAAGACAATAATTTGCTGCGCCTCCATAATTTTTGCCAAATTAAGACCTGCAATCATGGCCTCATACTCAGCTTCATTATTGGAAGCTTTGAATTGGAAACGTAGGGCGTACTCCATGTCGACCTCGTCCGAAGTTCTCAAAACTATCCCTGCCCCACTGCCTGTTGTGCAAGATGAGACATCTACATATTGTCTCCATATAGGTAACTCGTCTTCAAATTTCTGATCAGTCAGAGTTCCTCGGTGAAATATTTGTTGCTTCCTTTCATCCTCCCCGGATATTTCTTGCTCTTCGTCGATCATCTTTTCTTGCCCTTTTACCAATCGGAATTGGTCTGAGCTCGAATTTGATGATCCGGTAACATCCACTTGCCCTTTTACCAATCGGAATTGGTCTGAGCTTGTATTTGTCGATCCTGTAACATCCACAGGTTGATCAGCGAGCAACTTTTGCTCCTCGGGGGTATCAGGATAGGTGAACTCTGCTATAAAATCTGCAACAGCCTGCCCTTTTAGCGATGATCTGGGTTCATAGACTATATCGTATTCACCGAGCTCTATTGCCCAGTACATCAATCTCCCTGATTTTTCTGGTTTATGAAGGGCTTGCCTCAATGGCATATCAGTATATACTACTATGGTATGAGCCTGGAAGTATGGCCTCATTCTCCTACTCGCTTCAATCAACGCCAGTGCTAATTTTTCCAACCTTGGATATCTGATCTCTGCTCCTCGGAAGTCCTTACTTGTGTAATAGATTGGTTTTTGTACTCTATTCTACACTCTTATTAACGCCGAGCTAACCGCATTCTCCGATACTGCTAGGTACAAGTATATTTTTTCTTCCATCACCGGCCTGGACAATAGTGGAGGTGCTCCCAAGTATTTCTTCAAGTCTTGAAAAGCATTCTCACATTCATCATTCCACTCAAAAGTCTTTCGGAGTGTCTCAAAGAATGGGAGACATCGATCAGTTACTCGTGATACAAATCTGTTGAGTGTTGCTACTCATCCTGTAAGACTTTGCACCTCTTTCTTCGTCGTTGGAGATCGCAGGCCTAGCAGAGCTTTGATCTTTTCAGGATTCGCCTCGATGCCTTGTTTATTGACAATGTACCCGAGGAACATGCCTTCTCGTACTCCAAATATGCACTTCGTCGGGTTCAGCTTCATTTGGTATTTATCTAGTTGATCAAAAGTCTGACTTAAGTTAATTAGATGATCAGCATCTTTTTTGCTCTTCGTCAGCATGTCGTCAACATAGACTTCCATATTGCAACTGATTTGTTCAGCAAAGACTTTGTTCATCAGCCTCTGATATGTCGCACCTGCATTTTTCAAACCAAAAGGCATAACATTATAACAATAAGTTCCCCTAGGGGTAATGAAAGAAGTACTCTCCCTATCTTTAGGTTTTATTTTGATCTGATTGTAGCCAGAATAAGCATCCATGAAGCTCATCAACTCGTGTCCTGAGGTAGCATCTACCAGTTGATCAATTCGGGGCAGTGGAAAGTGATCCTTTGGGCATGCTTTGTTGAGGTCGGTGAAGTATACACACATCCTCCACTTGTTATTTTTCTTCTTTACCATCACCACATTGGCTAACCAGTCTGGATATTTAACATCTTCAATGAATCAAGCTTTCTGGAGCTTCTCGACTTCCTCGTGTATAGCTTGATTCTTCTCGGGACTGAATACTCTTCTTCTCTGCTTCACAGGCTTGATCTCCTTATTCACATTGAGCTCGTGACATAAGAAATTTGGATCTATCCCTGGCATATCTTCATGACTCCACGCAAAAGTTTGCTTTCTGCTTCTAAGGAAAGTTATCAATTCCTGCTTTAGTGATGTTTCCAACGACGAACCTACTTGAGTAGTTCGCTCAGGGTGCTCGTCGTCCAGGATGATGTTTTCAGTAGCTTCCATCACTTGACCCTTCATGAGTTATGACTCATCTCTGGGATCTAATGTTTCAATTTCTGCCCCTTCTTCCACTTGATAAGTAGTAGTCTTTTTCCTTGATTGCTCCATTTCTTCTTGTTCGGCGGATGAATAATAGCATTCCCGAGCTACTTTCTGATCTCCTTTAACAACTCCTATTCCAAAATTTGTTGGAAATTTCAGGCATTGATGCACTGTAGATGGTACAGCTTCGAACTTCTTCAATCCTACCCTTCCCATGATGATATTGTATATGATGACTGAACATTCTTATCCATCACGAAGAAACGTATTCTTTCTGTTCGACAAGCAGGCCACGTACCAATGAATATATCCAACTTGATCGTCCCAAGTGGAAATACTTTCTCGCCAGCAAAACCGATGAGGGGTCTATGATAAGGGTCCAAATGAGATAGCTTTAGATTTAAACTATCGAAGCACGAGTAAAACATGATGTCTGCCGAGCTACCATTGTCGACCAGTACTCTTGAAATTATTACTTCCTTCATTCTCATCTTGATCACCAATGGGTCATCATGAGGATATAAAACACCTGCAAGGTCATTCTTTGAGAAATCAATGACCAACTTTTCTTTGATCACCTTTCTCGGGCGATCTTCTTCAGCTAGATTTATTCACTGAATGTACGAGCAAGCTTGAGCCTCACCGAGGTAAGCTTTTCTCTCTGTAGTAAGATCTCATCCTCCTGCATCTCCACCTGTTATAACATTACAGTCAAATGACTCAAAGCGTATTGAAAATACCTCTCGTTCTGGCTGCATTGGTCTCTTGGGAAGATTGGGGTCGTCTTCTGGATCAACTTCATAGTTTCTTTTATTGTTCTCCTCTCCTCGACGAGGAGATCTATACCTCTCTCTAGTTCGGTCGTTGTTTCTTCTTTCGCTTTCACGATCAACATACTTTGACAGTTTTCCTCGTCTGATGAGTGTTTCAATCTCATTCTGAAGAGTTATGCAATTCTTGGTCATATGGCCATGATCTTTATGGAACTCGCAATACTTCGCCTTATTCCTCTTGGCAGGGTCTGCCTTCATTTTCTCTGGCGAGTTTAGTTCCTTGTTGTTCTTGATTTCCTCTAGAACATGGTTGACATCCTTCTTTAAAGGAGTATAATTATCATATTTCTTCATCACCTCCCATACAGACCTGTTTTTTGAATGCTTGTCATTACCATTATTTTTATGCTCTTTCTTCTTAGCTTTATCACCTTCCACCTTGGTTTCTTTGGCATCCATGTTCTTCTTCGCAGTCATAGCCTCCTCGGCATTCATAATTTTGGACGCTTTTCCCATCAGGTCTGACATGGTTCTAGGTGGATCTTTGGCCAAAGTGTAGTACAACTTGTTAGGCAGTAGTCCACTCATCAAAGCGGTAATTGTTGTCTTTTCCTCATAGTCAATGACTTCAAAATTCTCGTTATTAAAATGAGTTATATAATCTCTGATACTCTCACCAGACTTTTGTCTAACACTTAACAAATGTGCTACTCGTTTAACTGGCTTTGCCCCAAAACAGAAATTCCCAATAAATAACTCGGCCAGTTGAAAAAAAGTTGAGATCTTACCCCGAGGAAGATTATTATACCATATTTGAGCAGATCCGGTAAGAGTTCCCGAGAATGCCCTACATCTCATCTCATCTGGGACAGCATAGATGTCGGCTGCAGCCTGGTATTGTTCTATATGAAGGACAAGGTCAGTCTTTCCATCATATTTGGGGGTCACAATAGGTGCTTTGAACTTTGATGGTGTTGGAAAATCTACAATGGACTGGACAAAAGGTGTTCCTCGAACAAAGGTTCGTTGTAAGGGGTTTTTAGCTTAACCATTTCCCCCAATCTATCCTCCAGCCTTTGAATAGAGCCTTTCCATGCATCATTTCCTTCCTCGGGCTTATTGGTTCGAGCAACTGATCGCGTGGATGTGGCTTCCTGAGATCTATCTTGACGAGCAGCTGGTCGCGACGGGGCAGATCCTTCCCTTAAATATGATGGTCGTCGAAAATTCCTCGATGGGGCTCTAGGAGGACTTTTGCTCCTCCTAGGACCTAATCGATCGAAAGGAGATACCCTGCTTAATCTTTCTAGCTCACTGGCCCTTTCTGGGGAGAGAGTGATACGTTGCTCAGTATATGTGGCTCGCACTGACGAAGTTCATCCAGGTTGATAAGAAAAATCTTCAGATTCCTCATTGCGATATGAATTGGTACGCCTAGTACGTGAGGATGGTGCACGGGTGTTTCTTTGAATACTCCGCAGTCCTGAATGGGTTGGTGCACCGCCATGAAGAGTTTGGATGAGTTGTCGCATTGTTTCTTGCATGACGGTCTGGCCCTGAGCCAGATTTGTCATTATTCCAGCCAGATCTGGAATATTTGGCGGAGCAGATGGATTTGGAGGGGTTTCAGCGTTTCGATTGCTGGATTCCGGAATGTCAGCCATTCGTAATGGATTATTTTTTATGGAAAACGATATTACCAGTCGTTTCCACAGACGACGCCAATCTGTTGATGTAAAAAATTAGATCACTCTAATTATTCAATCACAGATAAATAAATGAGACAAAGAATTTTAAAGTGGTTTAGCCTTATAAGAATGGCCTACGTCCACTGTTTCGGTATTGCTGTTTGTATGGGAATTCTCGATTACAAGTTCTCTCCAGAAATTCCGGTCCCTCTACAATGAGGATTGTACAATGTATTTATAGCCCTGGGGCTGTAATGTGAAAGGGTAATACATTAAATGATGTACATATGAAAGGGTAATACATTCAATGCTCCTTAAGCGTGTGCGTTTGAATGATAGGCATTTAATGAACAGTCAAACTGTTGATTATCCCGCTATTAATGCTTTGTTCGAGGTGCAGCTCAGACCGCCTGAGTTGCTCGGACCGCCTAAACTTCTCGGTGCTCAAGAGTTCCTCGGAGAGTTCTTGTTCCTCGGAGCGTGTGAGTTCCTCGGGGAAACAGTGTTCCTCATTGTAGTATGGTTCCTCGGAGCGCGTGAGTTCCTCGGAAGAGTTTTTTGTTGCCACGTAAACTGCCATGTGTCTTCACTTTATTGATCCATGTCAGCAAACTAAATTTGATATCAACAATATGCATTGATACCTGAGAGATCCTTAGAACGTTGATGACGAAACACGGCACGAAACACGACATGTTGATGTATTCTCTTTCCCTTAGCCGCTACGTCTTCAACAATACATGTCGTAGGATTGAAAGGTCACAAACACAACTTCTACCCTGTTGTATGTAAAATTTACTCCCCTACGTGGGCCATTGAGAAATTGACACCCATTCTCCTACATGGCAATATTCATAGTAATTAATTACGTGGTCGGCTCCCGAGACAGTTGATCGACCAACCTAAAGCATATGAACAATTAGGAATATCAAAAGCCATTTGTGTGGAGTCACCAACAGTCATTATACCCGTGAATATCAATATTTATATTTATTGTATACATATGTAAATGCATGAATATATAAAGGCATTCCATCTCTTGTAATCCTCACCACTATAAACACATCATCCCCCATAGCTCAAAGAGATAATTGAATCATTCTTAAGCACACCCAACTGTGCCATTGTATGTAACCATAAAAAATAATAACAACAGTGGACATAGGCTCTCTTCATGGACGAACCACTTTAAAATATTTGTCTTTTGTGTGTTTGTTTATATCGCCTATCATACTTTATCTGTGATTATAAATCTGGATCCAATCTAGTTTTTTACATCAACAAATTGACGCCATCGCTGAAAATTGACATGAAAAGTCTTTCCTTTTAGTCAAAAGAGACGAAGATTTATATTCAGAAGGCAATAATTTATATGAAGCGTCATTAAAAGCCAAGTCTTTCTGTCTCTTGCATGTGAATGATGACATTTTATATACACATCGTTTCATTCAATCATGAATCTCGTGTATTTACTTTTATGAGGTGTATACTTTTAAGAATCCACATAACACTCTTATTTTGAATAAATTTTTTAATATGCCATATTATTCTATATGCAACTTGAAAATCACGGATACAAATCCTCTTTCTTTCTCTTCAAGAGATTCCATCTTGAGAGAGGAATGACAATTGAAAAATGGCGATTTATGTGAAAGAAAAGATCCAACAACGTAAATAGAGATATAATCGGAGAAGAAGACAATTTTCACAAGCAGGATATCATAAATTTGTCAAAAGGGATGAGAAATTCAACGCATATGGAGATTAATTGAATTCAATCTCTGTCGAAAGGGAGCGTAATAATCAATTGTATTCATCAAAAGGGACGTATCCAACAAGCATGATCTCATAAATTCGACAAGCTCACAATCAATCTTGACTTCCAGAGATTGAACAATTAGAATATCCGGAGCTAACACAACTTCTAAGATCATTTGATAAAGCATGAAATAAAACACAATATCTGCAATTTCCACTCCGTGCCACTACTTTAGGATCTTTGATCCTCACAGTAACTTTATAAAATTTCATGTTCCCCTCCGACCAGCAGTCTCCTACAACTTGTTTTATAGCAATAGTAATTAATCGTTGTTGTTTCAAGGTCAACCTATTCACTCGTCGAGATAATATTTTTCCTTGTTCACTAATAAATCGACTAATTAAACTCATGTTTCTATAATCAATTCGATCCCCCGATTGGATCGGGGGCAAACGCCTACGAAAAGATCGCTTGGATTCGATCAGATTTGGAGTTAAAATCGTGTGCCGAGCACCACCGGTCTTCTCTCCATCCGCTCTGAGCAGCGATCTTATGGTTGACGCAGACGACTCGCATCTCTTCTTCCCCGACCTGCTTTTTAGGTCTGCTGCCTTATGTGTTCTTGGCCCACCGACCTGCTACTAAGAATGTTGACTTATTCAATCTCATTCATGGGCAGAAAAATAATTATTTGTAACTATAATTTTCTAATGTTTGGTCAGCAACTAGGTGCGCGGACCCATCAATAATGTCGGCGGAGGTCAGCAACCACTATACAAAAAGTCACATGCATCAGCAACATCGTCGGAGGTTGGCGACCAAAATTGGAAGTGCAAAAACTGTGCTACAGCGATCGTCGATCTGCGATCTAGGGGGACTATTTTGCAGCTGATCACCCATAGAATCTTTGGTATGCTGCCTTATGCTGCTATCTTCAGCCACGCCCAACAAACCCTCATCGACAGTCGCGATTATTAACGGTCGAGTGAATGTACCACATTCAGTCCCGACGAATGCTCGACTACAATCTTAAGTTCCTGAAAATTTTATTAATGCTCTAACGGATGGTCAAAGCACGCTACAACACTTTAAAAACTCGACAAATGGTTGGACAAGATTATTTGTTATAACCAACGGATACTCGGACGCTGATATTTCTCCAAATTATCTGACTTTGATTCGTAACCTGAAGGATGGTTATGCATATTCAAGATTCATCTCGACAGAAGATCGATAAAATATTTATTGTCATATATTTACTAGTTGCCACTTAAGTTATATTTTATCCCCAACAAACGATTGGTCGGGATAATCCTTATCTATATTCAGTCCCGACAAATGGTCGATATAGTCTATTGTTAATCGAAATTACATTTATTATGCAACCATAACGAATGGTATGGAAATATGTTTTTCTCTAACAATGCAGGATCATTCGTAACATTTACTCGGTCCCCTCATGCATTATTTAAAGGCCCAGAGCCTTTCGTTATTTCTCACTAGCTTTGATGGATAATCGATGCAATTTATATTATGTGAATCATCATAATTCAACCCCAACGGACTATTGGGCATTACCATTCTCATTTGATTCAACCTGAGCTAATGGCTGCATGTTCATTCATTACTCGACATTATATAGAAACAAAGTCGCGACGGATGGTCAAACATTATTATTATTGGTATGATATTATTGTTATTCATTCTTCTCTTAATCTCGAATGGGGACTCCGTAGGTATGAACGAATTCACTTCAACATTAGTCAAGCAAGCGCATTAATGATTCACAGGCCTGTGGTCGACCTTTCCAATTGGGTCATTTACTTAATCAATAGATTCATTTACTGATCAACAGATAATTACTGACTTACACAAATTATCATTCGGACAAAAAAATGCTGAAGAAGCGCATCCCAGCAAAAATTAGTCTAGAACTAAAGACATCTCAGCAAAGCACCTCAGTTGCGTGACTAAAATCAAACTTCCTATATAACCTCGTCTCCGGACAGGTCACGAACAAGAAGTTCACCAAATATAGTAATTCCATTAGAGTCTTATGGATGACAAGATCCGACCATACTTGACTCATGCACGGATGAGATCCTAACATCAAACTTCATGTAATACTTCGTCCTTGACAAATCAAGAACAAGAAGTCCGTAAAACTTCATGTATAAACACATGAGGTTTTACCTGATCGAGTTATAATACAAGATTAATTATACATTCTTAATACACTTGTTCGCCACTAATAACTAATGCTATGACTTAGATCAACAAAACTATTTACAATTTTATCTAAGAACGACATTAGTAGAATCTAAGGCATTACAATCATCACTGACCCGACTAACTAGTCTACATAGATTACCTAGTCGGTAAGTTGATAAAAACTACTCACATGCTTCAATAAAGATCAACTAATTATTCTAACACCAATGGCTTCAACAGGACAATACAAAAACATAAACAATCATTACAAGGAAAAAACAAAGCTTTTAGGAGTCATTTCAGGGGACGGTTTTTCCCGGCCTTATCCATCACAGCAAGAGCAACATCAAGGGTAGAGAAACCAGAGTACCAAAGTACCTTTTGGCAGTTCATAATTTTTCAAACTATCTATAAAAATGCCACAATAGTGATACACCAAAAGGACGGTATCCGACCTCCCCCATTTTGGGCACCGAGAAACTTTTCAGAGTAAATATTCCATCCTTTCACTAAATAATCAAGCATGGATCATTGGGAGCTTTTATTGTATGTGAAATTTACTCCCCTATGTGGACAAATGAGAAATGTACACCCGTTCTCTTCCGTGGCGATCTTCATGGTAATTACTTACGTGGTTGGCTCTTGAGATAGTTAGTCGGTCAACTGGCCGACCAACCTAAAGAATATGAACCATCAAGAATATCAAAAGCCATTTGTGTGGAGGCACCAACGGTCATTGTACCTGCGAATATCAACAGTTATATTTATTGTATATAGATGTAAATGCATGAATATAGAAAGGCATTTCATCTCCTAGACTCCAAACTACTATAAATACATGATCTCCCATAGCTCAAAGGGACAATTGATCCATTCTCAAGCACACCCAACTGTACTATCATAACAAAAAAAAATAATACCAATAGTGGACATAGGCTTTCTTTATGGCCAAACCACTTTAAAATCTTTGTCGCTTGTGTGTTTTTTTATATCGCATATCATACTTTATCCATGATTATAAATCTGGATCCAGTCCATTTTTTGACATCAACATACCCTATGGCTGAAAGTGTTTTGTTCGGAATTAAGCCAATACATACAAATTGACCTAATTAAAAATTTGTCCTTATATATATTTTGAACATTATCACACTATGTCCGTTATTGATTAACATTGTAAAATATATAGCGTTTAGGTTGTTTGGTATCCATATAAGGAGAATTCAGATACATGCACATGTCAGTAGGTATTATTTTATAATGGCAGATTGATTTGATATGATGTGTTCGAATCGTATTATCCCCAGCTTGTGCTCTGACAAGCCGATCGGGTTCAGACCATTGCATGAGGAGAGGGTTAGGACCCAAGCTCGGTACAGAGTCAGGTGCGATAACGAAAAATGGTACCAAAAGAATTGGGTAGACCACCTATTATCCAAAAGAAAATGATCGCTCCAAGTTCAATATTACCCATAGGAGTGTGTAATTAACTATTATTTTTTTTAGTTTTATCCCAGAATAACCAAAAGGGGATATTTGTAAAGACAAATTTCACATTTAGTCAATTTGTATGTTTATTGGCTTTATTTGGTTTGGGCAAACATTATTTAATCCGTAGGTTAGGATTTGAGTTTACTTTGTCCTTTAAGTCTATGATGCTTATTGGTCCACATCGAGTTTTGTCTTCAGCATTCACGGGATCTATGCAAATGTATTAATGGTGTATAATATTAAGCCCTGTATTTAGTTTTGGGTGTTTGAGTTTTTAAAATCATTAAGTTTTTTTTCGGATTCTTTTTTTGAAGAAATATTTTTTTTGTTTTTTAAGTCATTGAAACGAGTTGACATATGGTTCAAACTGTATGACAATTTTCTTTCAAATGAGCTTCAAAGGACCTTCAAACGAGATGTTTCTTTTTTGCAGAATGTTCTCGTTCAAATCTCATTCGATGGTCATTCAAATGAGTTTGGTTATCTCATTCGAACAAGTTTTTTTTTGTTTAAATGAGAACGCATAACTTATTCGAACAATATTCCTTATTTTGTTTGGTGAGTTTTCTAGAGTTGTGTGCCGTGATTTTTCTCTTTTTTTTTTTGCAAATACAAGGGCTCAAGAATAGTTTTTAAATAGTGGGTTTGCGAAAATGTTTTTTCTAAGAAAAATATTGAGCCTGCCAAACCCTAATTTACACCTAAAGTTTGAGATCCAAGTTTAAACACAATACATTTTTTTAGATCTCTTCTGTCCTACACCAAGATAGTTTGATCTACATATCGAGAGCGTTTCGAGCAATGGATATCGTGTTTGACATTTTGCGATGGCTGGACCAGTCAAGAGTTAAGTAAGATCTGTGGGATCTCGAGACGTAGGAAAGCGCTTGCGTTATGATTATCGTTAGAAGGAATCCAACAATGGTTGTGAATAAGGTAGCAATAAGAGAGGAAGTGTGTCAAATCTTGAAGTCATCGAGTTATTGAGTAAGTCTAAATCGTCCTCGTATATGGACCTATATCATAGTGGACTTGTGTGGCTAAACCGTTCGAGGTCTTTCCCGTTATGGATTTTTCTCGTACATCATCGTGCTGTGGTTTGATTTATTTTATGCCTGCTATATCACCTAGATGCATGTTTAGGTCGAGATAAAATTGATAAATTATTTGTACAACACTTTGGTTTAATTGGTGCACAGGTTTAAATCGATTTAAGTAATCTTGAAAATTAAAATTGATGCTTGTTTGGCAATCCTTATAAAATGTAGCACTTATTGGGCACTTTCAAATTGGTTTAAAAATGACCCCCAGTAGTTTATCATTTTTTTATCCCTATTTAGTGCATGTTTAGGGTTTTTGTTATGGATTTTAACCGAGAGGGAAGCTCTAATACCTTGTATTTTTATATATTAAAATAAATAAGTTGGCTTATGGACATTAATTGGCTTATTAAAAATATTCATGTTATAAATGTTGAGGTTGCAATTAATATGGCTTAAGAACATTTAAAATGGAGGCTTGTGACTTAAAATAGTATATCTTGGGTCCATTGGGTTAGTATATGACCCAGTGAAACTTTTGAACCATTTAAGGGTTAGCAAATTAGCTAAGGGCTCATTTTAGGTCTAAGCTCAATTTTAAAAATTAAAAGATATAATGAGACTTTAGGAGTCTCATTTGTGACATAAATATAATTGTGGGATCTTACAACTTAGAGAGAGGAAGACTCAAAGAATAGGAGGGAATTCTATAAGATCTTGACCCTTTTTCTTCATCAAATTTCAAGGCAAGTTTAAAGAGAATAATTGTATGAATGGCCTTGATTTAGATTATGCCTATCTATGTAATTCCAAGCCCTAATTATGATTTAGATCCAACTTTTTCGCATTAATTTGATTAAAATCATAATTAAACTAATTAAGTAAAAATCAATGTTAATTTGTACTCGTTTGGTTGATTTCTATATAAATCTGAGTTGGAATTGTTAGATAATGTTAACTTTTAGTTTGAATCCTTCTTAAACCCCTTGAATACATGCATAAATATGTAAATATTGGAATCAAAATAATTGAGATTGAATTTCTAGGGTTCTTGATAGTTTTTATGTTAAATTTTGAATTGGAATTGGGACTTTGTAATAGAATCATGTTTTAATAATGTTTTATTGTGGATTCATTGTTTAGATGTTATATGAATCTTATATGGAGGTTTTCGATTCATTTATGGGTTTTGATTTGAGTTTTGTGGAGTTGGGGAAGATTAAGTTTGAAGTGGGTTTTTTGGCAGATCTGTAATGACCTATCGATCGGTAGTTGACTGATCTATTGACAATAACAAATATTTGGCAATTTTATTTGTGGGTTATTGGATTGGATATTTGGGTTTGGGGGCTAGTTTAAGTTTGCATTTGGATTTAACTAACTCTAGTAAAGCATATTATTAGGGTGGTTCATAGGCTTCTAATATGTAGCCAATTCATAATCTACCTAAGTTTATAAAAATAATAAAGTGAATAATTCTTAAATTTCGATTAGATTTCCATGTGTTATAATAATCTCTTTTATTATATTACATGTGCAAAATGCATACCACGTGTTTACTCATGGATATCTTATGAAGGGGGGATTACTCTATGGGGGTATTCACGACGCGGACCACGATGGTGCGTAATGAGTAGACGAGTAAGCCTTGGTAAAATAATCTTGGGTCACACGCCTAGGTACCCGTATCCGAGGTGGATTGATGGTGAGATTTCAGTATATAGCCTTGCAAAGTTTTGACATTATGGATAAGTACAAGATTAAGATGAATCCAGTAAAGAATCTTTAGGGTCGGCGCGGGGATTTTTTTCCCTTTATTGTGAATCAAAGAGGAATCGAGGCAAACCCCACAAAGATAAAATGACTGATAGATACGAAAACACCAAAGACCATTAAAGCCGTGCAGAGATTGACATGACGAGTGGCATCCCTTAATCGTTTCGTCTCTATAAGTGAGAGTATACTTCTATGGTACATATTATAGATCATGCTTATAGACTTTATGAATGCCTTATTTATTTCATACACTTATAATTGTTTAACGTAATGAATATTATGAATCCTTTATTTGTAATCATTTGTGAAGGATAAAACTTAATTATGGGAATCACTTGGGAATTGGAATTTAGATGCATGTAATATATAGGATTGTTGTGTGGGATAAATCTAAAATACATTTAAAGTATGAGAGGTATGTTTATAGTTATGATTTATTCCAATTTTGATTTTACTCTTATCCTCTATGGACTTGCTGTTAACGTTGTGGATTTAACATTTTAGGACCGATGTCGTCTGTGCCACATCCTTTATAGATCTCATTACTGTCACTCATCCTTCTCGTTGTTGATACCCATTAGGATGGAGGTGTCCTTAGCCTTTGCATCAACTTTTATAACCATTTCTATTATTTTTAGTTTAGCATGGAGAGACATACATAGTACTTATACATATCATGTTTTAGGAGTTTGGCTTGTATGTTATAGTTGACTATATATATTTTATGGACATGTATTGCGGTATCAGAATTGATGGATAGTTTACTTATCTATATTCAATTTTTTTTTATATTTTAGTTTTTACGTATGCTTGGAAAGGTACTTAATTTTGTAGAGTCCAGTATTGTCTAATTTTGAACTAATCAATCTATTATTAGATATTACGGGGTGCCGCGGTTGGTATCAAAGCATTCCAGGTTCTAGGGACCTAGAGTCTTGAGTGTGTTACTTTGATACTTTATAGCCCTTCTTTTTGCATTTGTAATCTACGTAAATATTATGTTATTTATGCGCTCTTGTTTACTATCTTACATATGGTGAACACTCGTAGAGGACAGAGACGACCATGCCCAGCCGAGAGTGCCGAATCAAGGGCAGCTGCACCTCAGCAGTAATAGCAGCCACCAACACTGGCTGACTTAGCTTCCATCAAAGCCCAGATAGTATCCATGACTATGGGTGTGATGTAGTAGGAGCAACCACCACCACCACTACCACCACCTATGGCTGCACCTATACATGCCCTTTCTGTCACTTCTTTTTAGGAGCGTTCCCGGACTGCGTTCGGGATGGGTCACTCCCTAGAGTTTTTAGGATCCACCGATCCTGTCATAGATCTCTAGTGGAGACGTGACATTGAGCGTTATTTGCAATTGGTGTGGTGTACCTAGGTTCGACAACAGATGCTTGCTAGTTTTAATCCAGTAGGGGAAGCTTTATATTGGTGGGTGTCTGTTACCATCGCCGAGGATAAGTCCCGATTGACCTTACATAAGTTTTGGGCAAAGTTTGATGTGAAGTATTTCCCATTGTCACAGTAAAAAAATTTGAGGGGCCACTTTGATAGGCTAAAGCAAGATGATAGGAAGGTTGCTAAGTATGAATGAGAATTCACTCGTCTTTTGCATTTTTCACTCGAGATTGAGAAATATGAGGAGTTAAAACGGTCCGATTTGTGCGAGGTCTGACTTGGAGGATTAAGCAACTCTTTATAGGAAATTCGATGTTCACCACGTACACCGTGTGTGGTGATCATCACGGGTATCTGAGGGATAAAGTGCCAAAGAATGAGAGGGATCGGAGGGTGGAGAGTCTTCCCGGGGGTAGGGAGGTTACGACTAACACCAAAAGGGACCTGTAAAGGAGGATCATCACCCTATGTGATTCTTCAAGGAGGACCATCACAAATAGGGACAAGGCCACTTGGGCGAGGGTCAGTATGGGAATCCAGGCCAGCATTATCAAGGCCAGAGAGGTCAGGGCTAGGCACAAAGGCAGTATGATAGGCCCCAGGGGCAGGGCAGGGGAAATAGGGTCGCCAACAGGGTGATCCATTCCGTGGAATATGTTATTCATGTGGAGAGCACGTCCATTCTACTAGGTGGTGCCCTAAGGGGTTTTAGGCAAGCCCAAGGCAATTTCAATAGGGGAAGTAACGATCCCTTTCAGCCCCACCCCATTTTCAGGCATTGACATGTGACGCCCCAATTTTCGGGGGTCAATTGTGAAAAACCTTTTATACTTTGTCACATTTGAGAAACTCCTCTTTTAAAGTAAAATCTTGCTTTTAAATTTTTGTGTCATAAAGTCCCTTTAATTTAATTAATTAAATGATGTCCACCTTATGAAATTTATAATAACACTTGAAATAAAAAGAGTTTGGCTAATTCCATGGAATTAATAACAATTTAAGAAAGTACACGCCAACCTATCTTATTACACATCGAATTTAAAACACTTTCAAATTGTTTCAAAAACTTAGTCACAAGTTTCATTTAAATTACACATTTAAAGTAAATAGTAAACAGATATCTACTGGTAAGTAGAGCTCTCATGATTTCCTCCCTTGCCTCTCACGATTTCCTTGCCTTTATTTTTCCTTGATGTACCGGGGGAGGTGGATGGTGGGGTATGTGCGTGCTCCAGAATGAGAAATACTAACAGAGTAATAAGTACAAAGAGTATCTATACATATAAAGTATATTTTAGAAATTATGAAATCATCCTTCATTTGATTAAGTCTTCTCATATAAAATGCAACGTGACATGCAATTGACGCTTTGACTATGTGATATACATAAGTATGACCTCGTCTGGACGAGACTCAACCCAACAACATGCCCTCTCACAGCTTATCTAAGAATCGTCCTCATATGGGCCCACGTCATAATAAACCAAGTTAAATAGTCTCGACCTTCGAGACCCACTTTCGAGAACTTATATTACTACTTATGAAAGTAACTGCTATACACAGGCCACAACACCTTCAAGCCACCGCCTTATTATATGTTGGCCTCGTGTAACATCACCAGGCCGAGATCGATCACGCTATGGGAATCAAGCATCACCTTCAACCTCGTTCGCACAGAAGGCTACCTCGTCATCCTCAGCTAGCTGAGACCTCACAGCGTCGGTATCAGCAACTCGCGTGGAACATGTGATCTAGGCGTCAATAAAATACGTGGACAAAACCTTTACAATAAATCAGCCCCACGTGAGGGGAATATTTGCTCATCATGGATTGCACATGTACTATACATTTGTCGCTCTCTCATTGGTTTATTTACCTTATGCACACAGGCTGCATGCTAGGGGTGACAATACGCACTCCCAACACTATAAAAGGATGGCTTCTTCATCTTCTAAATGGATCGAGAATCGTTAACCCTACTATTATTCTATCAAATTACCATTATATATAGAGAAAGAGCTTGTAAACAATTTAATGGCTTTTAGCCCCATATTATAGCAGAAACACTACTCATTTGCACAATTCATGTAGGCTAAGGCCGAACCACTTAAACCATATTATATTCCTTATATTGATGTTTTTATTCCACCATACTTATATAGTTCTATAAGCTTGAGTTGATCATTAACTTGAGGTAGTGATATTACGTATCATCATTTTTGGCGTTGTTTGTGGGAAGAGATCATTTCTCCTTCTTCACTTGAACACTCCTCCTTGCCTCTAGTGGTGATCCAGTTCCACACATGCTAGAGCTGAATCACCATTGAAACTATTGAGTTATGTTTGTCAAGTTTTATTTAAATCAACTAATTTTTAGTTTTCCTGTTATTCCATATCTTCTCTCTTTGTTTTGGATTAATCTCACATGAAATGTCCACTGACCCGTCGTGCAATGTCGGGGGAAGATCTCGCCAACCGCTTCAGAAGTAAAAAATGGTTGATGTGGCAGTGGCGCTAAGATCTCTGGTGGCTAGTCGGCAGCAAATGCAATAATAGTTTATGGCCTTCAGTCAAAGTGTGATGGGTAGGATTCCTGATAATCTAATAGAGAAGATCATAACTCTGACATCTAGAGAAGTGGCGGACGCAGTGGCAAGGGGACCACCCCCAGGCCCAACCAAAAAGGAGCAATGCCACAACAAGCAGAGAGACATCACCTATCCACGGTGCCTCCATCTTGGAAAGCAGGTTCAAGGATGCCCAGATGACCAAGACTATGATGAGGAAGATCGTCGAGAGATGTATGAGATTTTTGGCAACACTTATCGCCCTAAAGAAACATCAACACAAACCTACCAAGGTAATAACGTTCAACATACACCCAGGATCCGATAGAGAGGCTTGGCATTTAATAGGTTGAGCAGAGGATCGTCCTTTAATCGTTTCATTGAAAGATCGACCTTTGATCGTTTTGACCCTAGAGATGAATTAGGGCAAGACCAACACTCCCGATCTCGCAGTATAAGTGGCATGATGGGAAAAGGTTACCGTAAAGGGGAGAGGGAGAGATGACATCACAAAAAGGAATGCCATAGAGAAGTTAACAACCGACAGAGGACCACTGGCCGAGAGCCAATCTCGGAAGCAGTAGTTATAGAAGGGTCTGGAGACAATGTGATGGCATAAGAGAAACCTTTGAACCGTTCCATCCATAGGTTAGATGACAAGATCAACAATCTAACCGAAAGTTGAAACCCATTCATAGATGATACATGGAAGGGACTTAACTCGTGCCAAGGATTTTTAGTTATCCTACCCCAACCAAGTTCATACCACCGAGTGTGACCCCGGGATATGACGGGAGCTCGAATCATGTGCATCGCATTAAAATGTATCAGTCGATAACCAACATTTATTCAACACCTGACGAGATAAAGCGTCGAGCCTTCTTAAGTACTTTTACAATCGCGATGCATGTATGTTACACCGGCTTGCTGAGAGGTTTTATAGAGAATTATTAGTAATTGGCAAAGAAGTTCATTCTTAATTTATTATTTGGGATGAAGCCGCCGAAGAGCATAACACATCTATTGAATGTCAAGCGGGGAAAAAATGAACCTCTGAGGGAGTATATTTCTCACTTCAACTAGGAGAAATTGAAGGTGGAAGACTACGATGATAGTATTACGATGATAACCCTTATTAGGGGGCTAAAATCAGAAAAACTTTTATGGAAGCTCTCAGAGGTCCTCAAAAAACCATGACATAACCTTTGACCATAGTCGAGAGGATCATGAACGTGGAGGAGGCCATGGTGGCCAAGAGGGTGGACACAAAGAAGATCGATAAAGGAAAGTTTGGCCAAAGCAAGGATAAAGAAGGGAAGAAAATGTCAAATGAGGATAAATTTGCCAGGTATACACCACTGAATGTAAGCCCATATTTGATATTGAATGAGATTAAAGATGATAGGGAACTCAAGTGGGCTGAAAAGCTTAAATCTGGTCCCTATAGGAGAGATAAAATCAACTGGTGTGCCTTTCATCAAGACCACAGCCATACGACGGACAAATATTTTGCCCTTAAAGATGAGATTGAGAAACTGCTGAAATAAGGGAAGCTCAAAAAATACGTGGATAAGAATGGTGGGAAAGATTAATAAAGGAAAAGATACAACGGGCAAAGGGATAATGAGACGATAAGGAAACTGAAGCCAAACAAAAATGAAGAGGAGTTTGACGACAATAGAGATGATGATCCTGACCTTCCAGTAAAAATATTGAAAGCTAAAGGAGCTTTGCATATGATTTCCTTTGATGTTAAAATGATAGGTTGTGGCCTATCATGTGGAGGCACTAGGTCGATAAATAGAAAGTCTCATTTTATTGAAGCAAAAGAAGCATCAAAGAGGATAGAAGTAAACTCTGCAGAGACTGAGGGCAAACCGAGCACGTTAAAAAAGGTAGACATCGGCATCTCCAGGTTAGATTTTAAGGGAATATTGGCTACGCACGGCGGATCAGTCCAATCTGTTGATGTAAAAAATTAGATTATCTCTAATTGTTTAATAACAGATAAAAAATTAATAAGACAAGAGATTTTAGAGTGGTTCAGCCTTAAACGAATGGTCTACATCCACTGTTTGTGTTATTATTGACTGTTTGAGAATTTTTGAAGTAGGATTTATCTCCAGAAATTTCGGTCCCCTTCCAATGAGGATGATACAATGTATTTATAGCCTCGAGGTTGTACATGTGAATGGGTAATACATAGTTGTTCAACAAGCGTATACATCCGTATGATAATAATCAGCATTTAATGCTCATTTAATCCTCTTAATTGTCTGATAATAAATGCTCTGATCGAGGTGCAGCTCAGACCGCCTAAGCTGCTCGGACCGCCTAAGTATCTCGGTATCCATGAGTTGCTCGGTGCAATAAAGTTTCCTTGGTGAGCACCTACTGCTCGGAGTATCTGAGTTGGTCGGGGGAATTGAGTTCCTCAAAGTTAAGGTATTGTTCAGAAATGTGTGTTAATGCCATGTAGATCGACACGTGTCTCCACTTCATTGTGCCATGTCAGCAAACTAAAATTGGTATCAACACACGAGTTCGTAGTTATGACGTGTCTCATATCCTGACTGATGGGGGAGATTGACTGATGTTATGTTTTGGGAGTGCTTCAAAGGTTTAAAACTGATCAAGAAGAGATTAGTTATGTACCACCAACCACGGATTGACTTCAGCGAAGAGAAAGTCTATCCGCTGGGAGTATATGAGATAGATGTCTGTATGGGCACTTGGTCGAGGTACCTAATTGAGAAAGTTAGTTTTTTTTTAATGGACGATCATATCTTCTTGACCTACAAAATTATTTGGGGGAGAGTAGCGCTGAAGGAGTTTGAGACCAAAACTTCTATAGTGCACCAGATGATGAAATTCCTGACTCCCTATGGAGTATGGTAAGTAAAAGATGAAAAACATTGCTAATGCCGTTTAATACAAGATTAAACTGTATAAGCAACTCCGAGATGTTTGTTGAAGAAACCCTTTTCTTTTGAAAATAAAAATGATAAACAACAAGATGTGTTTACAAAAACTTATGTACGAGAAAAACCAAGACTTTGTAATCAGTTTTAAAACTAAGATAGTTTCAAAAATTCAGCACACTATAGAATGAGATGAGGAGATGAAGATAATCAGAACACACAGTTTTTAACGTGGTAAAATCTCTCCCAATAGAGGAAACATCCACGATGACTTCTAAGTCACAAAAGTAAAAATTCACTAAAAACAAATAGCAGTTACAAATAATACAACATACATGCACACAACTCAGCCTATTCTAAGTTTAGGAATATACCCCACTTGGTGTCCTTCTAACTTCTCTTAGATCTGATTGTTGATGATGTTCTCCCAGTTTGATAACTTCCTTTGCTTTAGCTTCCTTGCATCGACTCAATAATCTTTGATCTTATTCACAACACTTCCAGTGTGGTAGTGTGTCAAGTGTTTGTGATGTGATTTCTAAACACATGCATGAACTCACACACACTTAGTTTTTACAGACAGTCCTAGAAAATTACATATAAAGACTATATGCTGTGATTTTCTTTTCTTTCTTTATTACAGAACTTGAAACCTTTTTGACCTTTAATATATCCCAGATTCCACCGAAATCTTGCTTCAAAATCGGTCAAGACCTTAATCAATCTCTGTTTTAAAAATATTTTTGAGATTGAAAATCTCCAAGTGAGAATCCAACTAGGTCAAGGTTAAGTTTCATAAGAACAGAAACCATAAAATATTTACAGATCTAAATCAGTAAAGATTTTCACGAAACGAGAAAGAAATATGCAGATCTAGTGAAATATAACATGCAAAGTGTATATCTAAGATTTCTATGATAAATAAATACAGATCTTCACAAAAATGTTTAAGTTGGTAATAAGATCACAGATCAAGAGGTTACAGCTTCAAATGAACAAACCAATAACATCACTCTCTCTCAAACACTCAAGGTTGTGTTTGGGGTTTTGTATATACGAAGGTTTGAAGATGATTTGAAGTTGTTTAGGGTTAGGGTTAGGTTTTCTCTAACACATTTCCCTTTCTCTCTCTTCTCTCTTTTCTTTTTCTCTCTTCTCTCTCACTTCTCTCTTATTTTTCTCTCAATTTGGATGACTGCCAAAAGTTCCCAAAGGTTGAGAATAGGAGGGTTTATATAGGAGCCAAAGAAGGTTCTGGATTGCTGATCGAAATCAATGGTTGAGATCCAGTCTTCCTTATGTTGACTTGATCCAAGGGTGGTAAAATAGCGGTGGTTAAACTGAATGTGATTGGTCCATAGAGATATCACAAGGATAGACTTAAAACGCATGCAGGCCATAGATAAGGTTTGATCTAACGATCCACAATACACCAGGCAGTTCTCTCACAAAACAAACACAAAATGATACATCAGGAACGTGATAAGTGTTGGCATACTATTGGCTTGCATACGCGCGTCAAAAGTAATTACAGGTAACACCCTGAAATCTCTAGCGCTTTAAAGTTCTACCCAACCAAACATTCTAATGAAAAACATATTTTTCATAATAGCATTTTAACCCCACAAAGTTTATAAAAACACTTTTTATTTGAGAAATCATTATTTTAAAAATGTTTAAAAATTCCCAAAAATTATTAAACCAACATTTTAAGGGGAATTTAACACACAATCAATTTTAAGCAATATATACACATGTATGCACTTCTAATGTGTGTAGTGTGATTCAATTATACCTTGTTTGGATCATTGAAGAGGATTAGAGAGAATATTTCTGAGGTTCTTTGGATTCTAGGTTAGACAACCAATTTTGTCACAATTTCCAAATTAGTTGAGCACTTATACAATATAGACTTAAGTAAGTCAAAGGTATAAGGTGCTTCACAAGACGATCAAGTGGAAGCTACGAAATATTATTTTAACTTAGACGAGGAGAGATATGCTTATAAGAGGAAGACAAATTCCTATAATATTGATATTCTGGACCCAAGAGACGAGAGAAAGCATAAAAATAGATAACTCGTTGAGGAGGTAGAATCCATCGTCCTCAATGAGTACGAACCAGAAAAAATCATCCAAATTGATTTATCCTTGAAAGTAGAAGTAAAGAAGGAATTGGTGAAGATCCTGAGAGAAAAATGCATATTTGCTTGGATCCATGGGGATATGTCAGGGATTGACCCCAAAATTATCTACCATCGACTCAATATAGACAAGGGTGAAAAATCAGTAAAACAGAGGCACATAACCTTTACAATAGATAGGTACGAGGACATCCAAGACGAGGTTAATAAACTAATGAAAACAAACTTCATTAGAGAGGTTTAGTATCTTGACTGGCTCTCTAATGCCATCATCGTACCAAAGCAAAATGGGAAATGCAGGATGTGCATTGATTTCACCTGATGTACTTTTACTGTCATCAGTACAACCGACCCAATCAGCATCAGTATACCCTATGATGGTATTGCAGGTATCATTAGTGTACCTAAGTCTAAGATTAAGAGTGCCCTTTATGTACTTTATTATACGTTTTACACAGGATAAATGGCTCTCTTTAGGGTTATTCTGGTAACGAGCACACAAACATACAACATACATTATATCAGGTCGTGAGGCAGTTAGATAGAGTAGACTACCAATCATACTACGATAAAGTGTGGAATCAACTGACTTTCCATTTTCATCTTTACATAATTTAACAGTAGTACTCATAGGCGTTTTGGCAACTTTAGCATTATCTAAACCAAATTTCTTAACAAGATCTAAGGCATACTTAGTTTGAGAGACAAATAATCCATCAGAATTCTGTTTCACTTGAAATCCTAAGAAAAGTTGTAGCTCCCCCATAAGGGACATGTGAAACTCCTTATGCATAATAGTAGAAAAAGATTTAACTTCAGATGCTGAAGTAGACCCAAAGATGATGTCGTCTATATAGACTTGGGCTATAATAATGTTTTTGTCAAAATGTTTAACAAAGAGGGTCTGGTCATTTCCTCCTCTCTTAAAACCCTTATCCAACAAAAAGTTGGAAAGGCGTTCATACCAAGCTCTAGGAGCTTGTTTTAAGCCATACAAAGCCTTTTTTAGACGAAAGACATGGTCTGGGTATTTTGGGTCAATGAACCCTTTGGGTTGTTCTACATACGTTTCTTCGGACAGAATTCCATTGAGGAAGGCAGACTTGACATCCATTTGATAAAGTGTAAATTTTAAGTGACACGCTATGGCGAAAAGAAGTCGAACAGATTCAAAACGAGTGACAGGGGCAAATGTCTCGCTAAAATCTATTCCTTCTATTTGTGAGTAACCTTGAGCAACTAGTCTAGCTTTGTTTCTAAGGATTACCCCATTTTCATCAGATTTATTCTTAAAGATCCAACGTGTGCCAATAATATTTTTGTTTTGAGGCCGCGGTACAAGATACCAGACATCGTGAATGACAAATTGTAAAAGTTCTTCCTGCATCGCAGAAATCCAGTGTGTGTCATTCAATGCTTCATTAACTTTTTCGGTTCCACAAGGAAGACGAAACATGCATAATTAACATAATTTCTTAACTGGGATCTAGTACGGACTGGCTCATTAGGATTACCGACCACGTTGTCAATGGGATGATCTTTAGAGACCCAGCCAGGTACTTCTGGACTCTCAATAGGTAATGAGTCATCTATTTCTGGTGAATCAGTTTTGAAATCATTTTCAGATTCAACCACAATAGGTGATTCAGATATCTTATTTTCGACAATAGTGTCGCTTACAATTACATTTATCGATTCCATAAGGGTCTACGCAGATTGTATATACGATAAGCACGACTGTTTGGAGAGTAACCTAAGAAGATGGCTTTATCACCACGCGTCTCGAATTTAGACAAATGTTCTCTGTCTTTACAGACATAACACTGACTTCCGAAAGTTCTTAGATATTTCAGATTAGGCTTCTTACCGTACCACAACTCATAAGAGGTTTTCTTAGAGTTTTTCCTAAGGTAAACTCGATTAATGATATGACAAGCAGTTCTAATAGATTCTACCCAGAAGTATTTAGGTAGAGATTTGGCATGCAACATGACACGTGCCATCTCTTGAAGAGTTCGGTTTTTCCTTTCGGCAATACCGTTCTGCTGAGGAGTCTTAGGGGCACTAAATTCGTGTTTGTAACCGTTGTAGTTACAATATTCAACTATTCCCGTGTCTATAAACTCTCCCCATCTATCGCTACGAATGCGATTGACTTGTGTGTCCTTCTCATTTTCAAAAATTTCTGAAATGTGTCAGATTTATGGTTCAAGAAGGCAACCCAAGTGAATCGTGTAAAATCATCAACCATGACAAGGATATAACTGTGTCCACAAAGACTAACAGTTCTAGAGGGACCAATAAGGTCCATATGGATGAGATCTAGAGGTCTAGAGGTGAGAATGTCTTTAACTTTTTTATGCGAAGTCTTAACTATTTTTCCTTCCTGACAATGACCACAGACAACACTGGAAATAGGTTTAATTTTAGGAATTCCTCTAACAATCTCTTGACTAGACAATCTACCAAGGATATCATAACTTAAGTGACCCATACGATTATGCCAGATTTCATTGTCATCCATTCTGACAATGTTACAGGTTTCAGAACTAGTCTTGACAGTATAACAATTGTCAGGTGTTCTAAATTCGGTAATAATGCATTCACCTTTATCATTTAGAATTTTGCAATTGTTCTTTGAAAAGGTAACAGTATGGTCCGAGTCACAAAATTGTGATATACTTAGGAGGTTGGCTTTAAGGCCTTTAACTAACATTACATTTTCCAAAACAGGCATTCCCTCTTCTTTTAGGGTTCCTTTACCTATGATCTGGGATGAAACTCCGTCACCAAAAACTACTTTACCTCCAGAAAATCTAGTTTTGTTTAAGAGTTTGGTTTCATCTCCTGTCATATGTTTGGAGCATCCTGAATCTATATACCAACCAGATGAAGTGTGTTCAGCCTTTAAGGCGGTGATAACGATGTTACACTTAATTTGGGGTAAAAGATCATCTTTTCTAACCCAAATAGCTCTAGTTTTAATTTTGCAAAAGTTTGCTCTCATTTGATAAAATTTTCGAGAAGCTTTTTGTCGAAAAATATTTGGAGCAACAAACTGATTTTTGTGGAAAAGTTGAGCTTTTGGTTTAGGAAAGTTTCTGGGAGCCTTTCTTTTAAATGAACTCTTAGCTTTGGTATTTTTATTCCTGTAGTTATAGTTCTTGTCAGGTTGTCTTGGAAGGACATAATGGTTACGATTTTGCCTAGAATAGTTAAAGTTCTTGTAAACAGGAGTGTTGTACACAGGGTGTTTAGATGCCTAGCATAACAACCTTCAAAGGAATGACCATAAATGTCACATTAGGAGCAATACTGATTGCTTGAGGGATGTACTTCCTTAGGAAAAATTTTAAAGATGGGTTTAACAGGATTCTGTTCATAATTCTTATTCCTATGAGGTATGGTCTTAAAGGTAGATTCAGCCTTTCTGATCAAAGGACAGACGTATTTAGTCTCAAGTGTAGTGTCAACCTTAGAGTTACTGGTCTCTCAAATGTCTTTCTGTTGTTCCTTTTGATCAAATTCCTTTTTAATAAAATGAAAATCTGGACATGTTTCGATTGGTCTTTTGCCCCCAGACACAAACTTGATAGGTTCAAGATTTGTAGTTTGTAGTTTATTCTTAGGGCATAATCCAATACCGGTTCTATCATCAGAATTGGTCTTGGAGTCAACAACAAAGTCAGTGAAACAATTTGAATTGTTTTCAAACTTAGAAATTTTTTTGAAAACAGTAGTTGTCTTTGTTTTTGCTTCCTCCAGTTCTAATAATGTTCCCTTGTATTTCATTTCCAGGGTTTCATTAGTTTTAGTCAACTCTTTTAATTTTTGATCAAAAGTTTCAATTTCATATTGATGTGACAGACACTGGTTAGTGTACTCTTCGGCATTCAGCTTCACAATAAGACTTAGATCATCTAATTTCTTAGTCAGGTCTCTAACAGTCTTCTCCATTCTAGTGCCTTTTTTAAGAGTTTTTGCATACAAAGTATGAATATATGGGAGGTCATCTGTGTCTGAGTCGCTAAGTGAAGTGTGTGTAGTGACTCCTAACGATTCAGTTTTAGTACTCACGCACCCATTTACATCGTCGTTGTCGAGATCTCTTTGACTCACACACACGGAACTAGAGCTAGCAACATTTTCAGATAACAAGGCATCTAGGGCAGTCAAATCAGTATTCACAGAAGCAGGAGTAGAGGTATCATTATCACACACAGGCATATCATCATTGTAAATGATCTTAGCAAAAAAGGACATGGAAGGGTCAAGTACATTTGATGACTCAAGTTCCTCTTCATCAGAGTCACTTGAATCATCCCAAGTTTTACAGACATTGGCTCTATTGTGTGTGTTGGTTTTATTCAGATTAACTCTGCAATCGTGAGCAATGTGACCTAGTTTCCCACATCTAAAACATTCAATCTTTTTAAGGTCTCTGTTAGATCTGAAGTTGTTGTCCTTAGGAGGTTTGTCAAGACCTCTCTCGTGAGGTTTGGGATTAGACACAGTTGGATAATTAGGCTTGCCTTGTTTAGATGCCTGTTTGTTTCTAAATTTAACAATTCTCTTAAATTGTTTTGACATTAAGGCAATCTGATTATCTAGTTTGTCTATATCACACTCCTCATCAGAGTCACAGTTTGTCAAATTAGTCTCATGTTTAGATATCTTAGAGGAAAAACTCAAGTTAGAGTTGGGCTGTTTTCTTTGAGACTGATTTAATTGTTTCTTAAAGTCTAATTTCATTTCCACAGTCCTAAGTTTGCTACTGAGTAACTCAAGGGTGAGGTTTTGATCACTCATCTCCTCAATAGCATACCTTTTGCTGTCAAACTTTTGTGGTAATGATCTTAGAATTTTAGAAACAATCTCATTCCTATCATATGTA
This sequence comes from Sambucus nigra, assembly GCA_949130495.1. Classification (NCBI taxonomy): domain Eukaryota; kingdom Viridiplantae; phylum Streptophyta; class Magnoliopsida; order Dipsacales; family Adoxaceae; genus Sambucus; species Sambucus nigra. Next base: position 452,213,789 of record OX422210.1, on the reverse strand, counting down.
ATACCATTAGCATGCAACTTAGTAACTATATCAGTTAGGTTCATGTAAAAGTCGTCAAAAGACTCAGAGTCAGACATAATCAAAGAGTTGTACTGCTGGGTAAGCATTTGAGTTTTAGCAGCTTTAACTCTTGAGTCTCCTTCATGGGCAGTGATTAATGTGTCCCAAGCTTCCTTGGAAGTGGCACAAGATGAGATTCTCTGGAACTCATACTCATTAATAGACATAAAAATGGCATTCTTGCCTTTATTGTTATTACGAGAAATAGTTTTCTCTTCTTGGGTAAACTCACTTAAGATTTTCTTTACCCTCTCATCAATTCCTTCAATGGCTGGTTTAGTAGGATAAGTATATCCGTTTTCAATAATGTCCCAGACATCATCTCCTAAAGTCCCTTGGATGAAGGCAACCATTCTTACTTTCCAGTAAGCAAAGTTGTTTCCATCAAAGAGTGGAGGTCTGGACAGATTACCAAACCTTTCATTCTTCTCGTCCATAGTTAGGATTTTTCAGAAAACGATTTTAGAAACACAAGATCTTTTTGAAATAAAAGTTTACAGGGCTCTGATACCAATTGAAAAACGTTGCTAATGCCGTTTAATACAAGATTAAACTGTATAAGCAACTCCGAGATGTTTGTTGAACAAACCCTTTTCTTTTGAAAATAAAAATGATAAACAACAAGATATGTTTACAAAAGCTTATGTACGAGAATAACCAAGACTTTGTAATCATTTTTAAAACTAAGATAATTTCAAAAATTCAGCAAACTATAGAATGAGATGAGGAGATGAAGATAATCAGAACACGCAGTTTTTAACGTGGTAAAATCTCTCCCAATAGAGGAAACATCCACGATGACTTATAAGTCACAAAAGTAAAAATTCACTAAAAACAAATAGCAGTTATAAATAATACAACATACATGCACACAACTCAGCCTATTCTAAGTTTAGGAATATACCCCACTTGGTGTCCTTCTAACTTCTCTTAGATCTGATTGTTGATGATGTTCTCCCAGTTTGATAACTTCCTTTGCTTTAGCTTCCTTGCGTCGACTCAATAATCTTTGATCTTATTCACAACACTTCCAGTGTGGTAGTGTGTCAAGTGTTTGTGATGTGATTTCTAAACACATGCATGAACTCACACACACTTAGTTTTTACAGACAGTCCTAGAAAATTACATATAAAGACTATATGCTGTGATTTTCTTTTCTTTCTTTCTTACAGAACTTGAAACCTTTTTTACCTTTAATATATCCCAGATTCCACCGAAATCTTGCTTCAAAATCGGTCAAGACCTTAATCAATCTCTGTTTTAAAAATATTTTTGAGATTGAAAATCTCCAAGTGAGAATTCAACTAGGTCAAGGTTAAGTTTCATAAGAACAGAAACCTTAAAATATTTACAGATCTAAATCAGTAAAGATTTTCACGAAACGAGAAAGAAATATGCAGATCTAGTGAAATATAACATGCAAAGTGTAGATCTAAGATTTCTATGATAAATAAATACAGATCTTCACAAAAATGTTTAAGTTGGTAATAAGATCACAGATCAAGAGGTTACAGCTTCAAATGAACAAACCAGTAACACCACTCTCTCTCAAACACTCAAGGTTGTGTTTGGGGTTTTGTATATACGAAGGTTTGAAGATGATTTGAAGTTGTTTAGGGTTAGGGTTAGGTTTTCTCTAACACATTTCCCTTTCTCTCTCTTCTCTCTTTTCTTTTTCTCTCTTCTCTCTCACTTCTCTCTTATTTTTCTCTCAATTTGGACGACTGCCAAAAGTTCCCAAAGGTTGAAAATATGAGGGTTTATATAGGAGCCAAAGAAGGTTCTGGATTGCTGATCGAAATCAATGGTTGAGATCCAGTTTTCCTTATGTTGACTTGATCCAAGGGTGGTAAAATAGCGGTGGTTAAACTGAATGTGATTGGTCCATAGAGATATCACAAGGATAAACTTAAAACGCATTCAGGCCATAGATAAGGTTTGATCTAACGATCCACAATACACCATGCAGTTCTCTCACAAAACAAACACAAAATGATACATCAGGAACGTGACAAGTGTTGGCATACTATTGGCTTGCATACGCGCGTCAAAAGTAATTACAGGTAACACCCTGAAGTCTCTAGCGCTTTAAAGTTCTACCCAACCAAACATTATAATGAAAAACATATTTTTCATAATAGCATTTTAACCCCACAAAGTTTATAAAAACACTTTTTATTTGAGAAATCATTATTTTAAAAATGTTTAAAAATTCCCAAAAATTATTAAACCAACATTTTAAGGGGAATTTAACACACAATCAATTTTAAGTAATATATACACATGTATGCACTTCTAATGTGTGTAGTGTGATTCAATTATACCTTGTTTGGATCATTGAAGAGGATAAGAGAGAATATTTCTGAGGTTCTTTGGATTCTAGGTTAGACAACCAATTTTGTCACAATTTCCAAATTAGTTGAGCACTTATACAATATAGACTTAAGTAAGTCAAAGGTATAAGGTGCTTCACAAGACGATCAAGTGGAAGCTACGAAATATTATTTTAACTTAGACGAGGAGAGATATGCTTATAAGAGGAAGACAAATTCCTATAATATTGATATTCTGGACCCAAGAGACGAGAGAAAGCATAAAAATAGAGAACTCGTTGAGGAGGTAGAATCCATCGTCCTCAATGAGTACGAACCAGAAAAAATCATCCAAATTGATTTGTCCTTGAAAGTAGAAGTAAAGAAGGAATTGGTGAAGATCCTGAGAGAAAAATGCATATTTGCTTGGATCCATGGGGATATGTCAGGGATTGACCCCAAAATTATCTACCATCGACTCAATATAGACAAGGGTGAAAAATCAGTAAAACAGAGGCACATAACCTTTACAATAGATAGGTACGAGGACATCCAAGACGAGGTTAATAAACTAATGAAAACAAACTTCATTAGAGAGGTTTAGTATCTTGACTGGCTCTCTAATGCCATCATCGTACCAAAGCAAAATGGGAAATGCAGGATGTGCATTGATTTCACAGACTTGAATAAAGCCTACCCAAAAGACAACTTTCCTTTACCTCGAATCGACCAGATGGTTGATGCCACGGCTGTACATGAGCTTATGATCTTTATGGATTCATAGTAAGGGTATAATCATATTTTTCTGCATGAAGAAGACGCTAAAAATACTTCTGTTATCACTGATGAAGGAACCTACAGCTATAAAGTAATGCCTTTCGGACTGAAGAATACAGGGGAAACATATCAAAGGTTGTTCAATAAGATGTTCGAAGATCAGATTGGGAAAACCATGGCAGTTTATATAGATAATATATTAACGAAGAGATTTAAGGGAGATGCATGTGGTCAAATTAGTGCGAACTTTTGGCATGATGGATAAGTACAAAATGAAGCTAAATCTAGCCAAGTGTGTCTTTGGTGTCAGTGCAGGGAAATTTCTTAGCTTTATTGCGAATCAAATGGAACTGAGGTAAACCCCACAAATATAAAAGCACTAATAGATATGCAAATGTTGAAGACCATTAAATACGTGCAGAGATTGATAGGACGAGTGGCAACCTTTAATTGTTTCATCTCTAGGGCGATCGACAAGTGTTTGCCATTCTTTGAAATCTTAAGAAAATCCTTCGTCTAGAGTGATAAATTTGAAAAGGCTTTCCTGGAACTAAAGGTTTATCTCGGATCCTTAATACTGCTCAATCGATCGGTACAAGGGGAGAAATTATTCATGCATTTAACTATCTCGGAGTCAACCATTAGTGTAGCCATCGTTCGAGATGATGAAACCTTTGCAAAGGGCAGAGCTGAAGTATTCAAAAATGGAAAAGCTAGCGTATGCGCTGATACATGGCTTAAGGAAAATAAAGCCTATTTTTCGGCATATACAACAGTGGTGCTCACTGACAGTCCCCTGAGGCAAGTCATTCATAAACCTGAGAAATCGGGTCAGATAATGGCTTGGTCAGTGGATCTAGGTGAGTTTGACATCATTTCCAGCCGAGGAATGAAATTAGGGGGCAAGCATTAGCAGACTTCATGGTCGAGTTCACCTGGGATGTAAATAATGATGATAAAATTGAACTAGAGGCCGAAGTACCTATATGTGTCCAAAGAGAGATAGTGTCCAATAAAGATCAGGCGGTGTTACAGAGAAAGATTTATTATTTAAGAATGGTATTTTGGACGAGGGTCTCTTCACAAAAAGGGGCCCTTTTGGAGCCTATTTATGGATGACTCGTCTTGTGATAGCGGTAGCGGAGCATGGTTGATACTACCGGCCCCAAAGGGGAGGGACATTGAGTACACTTTATGATTCAACTTCAAAATATGAAATAATGAATCAGAGTATGAGGCCCTGTTGACAAGTCTCTTGCTAGTTAAGGTGCTTAATATTGGCCAGATGATAGCCTACAGTGATTCACAAGCGGTCGTCAATCATATATTAGGGGTTTACGAGGCTAAAGATGAGAAAATAGCCAAATACTTGGATAGAGTGAGAAAAAATTTGGGATATTTTGAAAAAAAAAAATAGAGAGGATTTTGAGGTTGGAGAATAGTAGAGACGATGCCTTGGGGAGACTTGCATCGATAACCAGAACCGAGACTAAGCGCACTTTGCCTGTTGAAATATTATAGAAACCGAGCATTAAATGGGAAGAGAATATCATGAATTTATGTATAAATTTGAATCTCAAGGAATCCTGGATGGACCCCATAATTAAGTATATTAGATACGAAAATCTTCCAAAATCGAAGGCTAAGAGGAAGAAGATAAGTTATCGAGCAACCAAGTTCACCATCATAGGTGGCATCCTTTATAAAAGAGGTTTCCTACTCCACTGCTCCAGTGTGTGCATCCCTCAGAGATAAAATATGTTCTCCGATATGTGCATGAAGGGTCCTGTACAAGCCATGTTAGTGTACGATCTCTCGCCAAAAGGATTGTCACTCAGGGGTATTTTTGGTCGACCATTCTCGTCTATAACGGCCCCATGGTCATTTGTTATTTGGGGGATAGATCTGGTTGACCCTCTTCCTCGAGCGCCAGAAAATTATAAAAATCTGATTGTGATGATTGATTACTTTTTAAAGTGGGTGAAGGCTGAAGCGATGATAACTATGATCAAAGTGAAGACATTTAAGTTCATATAGAGAAATATCATTTATCGATATGTCTTAACCAATATAATGATATCAGATAATGGCAAGTAATTAAAGAACAAATATTTTGAAGAGTATTGTAAAAAGGTTGGTATCAAGAAAGAAAAAATTTAAAGACCTGGAGGGGAAGTTTACAGACGAGCTACATGGAGTATTATGGGCCTGTAGAATCACTAAGAGAACTCCAACAGAAGAAATGCCGTTCATATTGGGCTATGGGTCTGAGGTGTGATCCCAACATAGCTCGGACTCCCAAGTCATAGAGTCAAAACTTACGATCCAGAGGCCAACTTGGAAGAAAGGAGGTTAGATTTGGATCTGATAAAAGAAAGACGAGAGGATGTTGCACTGAGATAATCAACCTACCAATAGAGAGAAACCAGGTTCTACAACAAAAGGGTGAAGTCCCGGCCTACAAATTTTGAGGACCTCGACTTGAATAAAGTTTGGTAAAAAACTAACAATTTATATCCAAATTAGCACGAGCCCTATAAAGTGATGGAAGAAGTTGTGGCTGGAACGTTTTGGCTTAGAAATCTTGAAGGAGAGCCGTTTTCTAATATTTGGAATGGAGATCACCCTAAAAGATACTATCATTCCTAGTTCAGTTCCAAATATCAATGTTATGTCAATGAGATTTATAGCCATTGTGATTTTTTTACATTATAATGAAAATATCAAGTGTTGTCTCATACTCATTATGTTTTATCAATACTTCTTGCGTGATTTGTACAACACCTAACTAAAGAACATCATACATTATGGTGAAATTAATTTATAACTCTCTCCCAGTGGTATGAAAATGAATGGAGAGTCTTTGCATGACACCTCACCTATTCTAATCCTGGGTGATCAATCCATTATTAAATTAAATAGGAATCAGTAATGGTTTCATTCTTAGCATCACTGTCAAAACATTATTATTTTACTAATACCGTAATGGACCAATGTCAAAATTTAATCTTTTTATTAACATGAAATACTTTAAACTACTAAACCACATTCACCATTCCAGTAAACAACGTAATAAATGATAAAACAACTGAATAAATAAATGTGACGAAAGTAAACCCTCAATATTGAAGTCCACATACAGTAGTCCATAATAAAAACCAAATCCAACAACTGGAAATAAAAGGGAAATGCAGTAGCTCTGAAGTAACAACTAACTAAATATGTGAGACATTCCCGACTGAGACAACTGAATGATAAAAAAGGAACTGATGAAAGTGGAAGCGTCTACTACGGAGGTCCTGCGACGTCCACAAAAGCTGCAACACGTCAAATAACAATGGTCTCCTAAGCTTGGCGTCCCTGTGGCTGGGCACCTAAAAGGTTTTTACAAAATAGATTTGAAACGGGCTAGAGCCCAAGAACATTTGAAAAATATTTGCAAGTATTTAAAATGCAGTAAGAGTAGAAATTGTATGTGTTAACTTCATGTTCCCTCACTTGATATCCTCACCTCTCAACTATTATGCACACATAACGTATTCTCCTAAACCAATCTAGTTACGCTACCCCTCCTAACTAGTTTGAACTAAGTCTCTCCATGCCTAATAATTCGTTATGCCCACCCTTATTTCCCATAAAATATGTTATCGAATTTCCAAACCCCTTTGGCCGGTAAAAATCACAAAGTAAGTATTAAGTTTTCACATACATAGTTTACTTTAGATATCACTATCTATCTTATTTACTAATGCACACACAGTAGAATAAATCACACGTATATATGTATACACCACTCTTATATTATATACGAATACGACATCCCTGGGTGGAGACCCGCGATGCGTCCATACTCTGATATCAAGTCCTAGTATGTCACGTACTAAGTAAACGAATTTCGGTTCGGAATCACTCTCGAACCATAAATTTACGAATCACACAACTTAGAGGCGAACATAGTTTGAAGCTTTTGGGATACGCACACAAGTAATGCACTCATATGACCGGTCTAACTATTATACACACAAGTAGTTCCCAACCCTAAGTTCTATGTTCTGAAGCACAAGTCTAAAATCCCCCTAAATGGCTCATCAGGATAAGACTGTCCACGACGCGAAACCTCCCGTGATAGCAGGTATCGTAGGTATGTTCACACACATAAGAATTCACACCATAGGTATTCACACAACCTATATATATATATATCATCGGTATAGGTATACACGTAACCCATAATGCATCCCATACATAATATATAACTCTCGAATATCCTACGTATTATCAATTTACCATTATCCTTCTCCTCGTATGTTCCCGAGTATTTCCCACTACTCGAAGGGTTCTAATTACCCCTTAAATTATTTTAGTAGTCATAACATCTATCTACTGCTGGTCGGGTCTTAAGTTCACTCATACTCTCCATGACCCGTTCTCATTCTCGTGAATTCATTAAATATCAAAGAATGCCATTAATTCATATAGTATGCTCAATTGGGGAAACCTCAACCCTACTGTATGCTTACTGAAATTACTATCTCCCTCATTAACGTTTGATAATGCCCCAAAAATCTCCCCATAATTTATTTGTGGATTTAGGGCATAAAATAACAAAATTGGTCAAATTTGGACAGCTAAATCACTTCGGTGAAGAGGCTGAATTGATTCCCTGATCGAATCGATTCGCTCCCTGAGCCGAATAGATTTGAAATGCTACAAGTCATCTCCCCCACTAGCTTAAAAGTAGCTAGTATCTATCTCTGTGTATCAGTGCACTCGTACATCCTTAAATGCCACCGGATGTCCTTCTTCCATTGGCAATCAACAACGACATTTGAGCTTCCCTGAAACTCGGAAGGATGAGCCTTCTGAAAGTCATATCTGACTCTCTCCCAGGAAGAAGGAAACAAGTGTGTCTAGTCTGGAGCCATATCCTACGGCCGAGGTGGCACCTGTGGTGCCTATTGAGCAAATATGGTCAAAGTTACGTTAACTGCTTGTGCAATAATAACGACGACCTCAACAGCGTTCATAGTCCCCTGTGCCTGAGCTGGCTGCAACTAGGGTTGTGCATCTCTGGTGGCTCATGGTGCACATATGGTTGGCATGTGAAATAAAAGAGAATTCCTATAAGTCCACAATTCAATATATCTTAAAATAGCTGAAGACGTAAATGCGTAATCATGAATGCAACAATCCTAATAGTAGGGCTCTATATTAAAGAACGCTACGCTAGAAGCGTGATAAGTCCATACATATCCTAAGGACATTAGAACCTGATGCTTTGATACCATTTGTGATACCCCCGCCTATTCTAATCCTGGGTGATCAGTCCATTAACAGGAGTCATTAATGGTTTCATTCTTAGCATCACCGTCGAAACATGATTATGTTACTAACACTCTAATGGTCCGGTGTCAAAATTTTAATCTTTTTATTAACATTAAATAGTTTAAACTACTAAACCACATTCACCATTCCATTAAACAACGTAATAAATGATAAAATAACTGAATAAATAAATGTGATAAAAGTAAACACTCCAGACTGAAGTCCACATACAATGCTACTGATTGACTCGTTTGCTGATCTATGTTGATCTCCTCCGAAATTATAGATACCAAGAATGAACCTTTCATGTTCATCCCACTTAACATTAATCCTGACTTGAGCTACACGCTTTATATATCTGGGTTGAACCTGTTTGGGCTGTTGAAATTTGAGCCATTACGATTTGCACCCCACAAAACAATTTGTTGTTAGGATTCTATTGCCATTAACATTTGGAATTTATAATTTAAAAAATATATAATGTTTTGATGGTGAATTTTAATTACTTAACGAATTTTAACGTTTGGGATGACTCGTTAACAATAACAATTCGAGATTGAGTTTGCTTTATGAAACTCATTTGTTAATAAATCGTATAATAATTGAAGTGTTTGTAACATAAAACCGTTATCACACTAAATGAATACGACTCATTAGTATCATTGGTGGGTCTCGTCGAAAAATAGGGGCATTCACGTTTAGATCCTATTAGACTTTCTTTTAGACATTCTAGTCCCACCATGTTTTTCCCTTACATATAAGTCCTATTCCTAATTTTTTGGAACTTTTTTTCACAATTTTACCCTTTTAAAACCAACCATCCGTAACTTCCTTGTGGAAGTTACATAAGTGGTTTAACTTTTTTTTTTAATCTTCAAATGATCATAACTTTTGATTCACAAATTCGTTTTTCGCAAAATTACTATTTTTGAAATCTGCTCGACGAGATCTATCAAACAAGATCCATGAAGGCTATAAAATTCCAAAGAAAAAAATTTACACAAACAGTAAACTTTACTGTATGCACTAGAATATGAAATAGTTTTATATATGTGACATAACAGACAGTAACATTTACTGTGGTAATATTACACAGTATATATATATAATGTGATAACACAATAAATGCTATTATTTGTAAAAATGTCATAGATATTAAACTTTATTGCATACACCAGAAAATGAAATAGTTTTATATCTGTGACATTTTCATAAACAATAACATTTACTGTGTTAATTAATATATTTATGAAATAGTTATATATATATATATAACATTTTCACAAACAGTATCATTTACTGAGTTAATATTACATAATATATATATATATATATATATAGATCCAAACCTCTTTTTTTTTCAAAATTACCATATTTGTAAAGGTTTACGCTAGCGACATTCAATCCCCACCACTACCCACCCCCATTGTCGGAGCTTCAATGACTTTCATCAGCGCTATGATTTGTGTGGGTAGTAGTGGCATAGGGTGCCACTGACGCGGACCTCTGAAATTAAGTGAATATTAGATAAATGGATTTTGGATCCACCGGAGCTCCGACTTGGGGTGAGTAGGGGTGACATTGGGTTAGGTTTATATCTATAACATTTTTACGAACGATAACATTTACTGTGTTATAACACAGTATATATATTGTGTTATAACACAGTAAGTGTTATACTGTGTTATAACACTGTGGTATCTAATTTCGACCACCGCCAACCCCAATTGTCGGAGCTCCAACAACCTTCATAAGAGTTCTGATTTGGGGTGACATGGAGTGCCGCTGGCGCGGACCTTAGGAAATAAGAGAATATTGGATAAATGGAGTTTGAATCCACTGGAGCTCCAGTTTGAGGTGAGTAGGGGTAGCATTGGGTTAGGTTTATATCTGTAATATTTTTACAAACAATAAATGTTACTGTTTGTGAAAATGTTACATCGGTATCCCATGCCACCTCAAATCAGAGCTCTGATGAAGGTTGTTGGAGCGCCGACAAAGGAGGTGAGTGGTGGTGGGGATTGGATGCCGCTGACGCGGACCATTAAAAACAAGATAATATCAGAAAAAAGAGGTTTGTATATATATATATATACTGTGTTATATGAACACAGTAAATGTTAATGTTTGTTAAAATGTTATAGATATAAACATAACCCAATGCCACCCCTACTCACCCCAAATCGGAGCTCCGGTGGATCCAAACCCCATTTATCTAATATTCTCTTAATTTCAGAGGTCCGCGCCAGCGGCACCCTATGCCACTACTACCCACCCAAATCTCTAATGAAAGTCGTTGAAGCTCCGACAATGGGGGTGGGTAGCGGTGGGAATTGAATGTCGCTAGCGTAAATCTTTAAAAATATGGTCATTTTGAAAAAAAAAAGGTTTGGATCTACCGTGTGTGTATATATATATATTGTGTAGTATTAACTCAGTAAATGTTACTGTTTGTGAAAATGCTATATATATATATATATATATTGTGTAATATTAACTCAGTAAATGTTACTGTTTGTAAAAATGTTATATATATAAAACTATTTCATAAATATATTAACACAGTAAGTGTTATTGTTTGGAAAAATGTCATCATTTTCTGTTGTATACAATAAAGTTTAATATCTATGACATTTTTACAAACAATACCATTTACTATGTTATCACATTATATATATATATATATATATATATATATATATATATATATATATGCAATATGCTCATATTTTTAAAGTTCTGTGCCACCGACACCTAATGCTACCCCCTACTCACCCAAAATCGGCGTTATAGATGATCCATATCCCATTTATCCAATCTTATTTTCAACGATTCGCGCCAGCGGCGCCCCATGACACTCCGGTCGATCCAAAACCCATTTATTCAAAAGTCTCTTATTTTTAAAGGTCAGCGCCAGCGGCACCACATGCCACCCTTACCCATCCCAAATCGGAGCTCTGACGAAGGTCGTTGAAGCTCCAACAATGGTGGTAAGTATTGAATGCCGCTAGGGCGAACCTTTAAATATAAGGTAATTTTGAAAAAAGAGGGTTTGGATCCACCGGATATATATATATATATATATATATATATATATATATATATATATATATATATATATATACTGTGTAATATTACTATAGTAAATATTACTGTCTGTTTGTGAAAATGTCACATATATAAAACTATTTCATATTGTAGTGCATACAGTAAAGTTTACTGTTTGTGTAAATTTTTTTCTTTGAAATTTTATAGCCTTCATGGATCTTGTTTGATAGATCTCGTCGAGCAGATTTAAAAAATAGTAATTTTGCAAAAAACGGATTTGTGAATCAAAAGTTATGATCATTTAAAGATTAAAAAAAAAAGTCCAACCACTTATGTAACTACGGATGATTAGTTATAAATGAGTAAAATTGTGAAAAAATTTCCTAAAAAATTGAAATAGGACCAATAGAATTATTGAAAAGTCAATAAAACTTATATAAATATCGACTCGATAAATGAGACTTAATATAATTATCTCGGAAAAATATTGGTGTTAGAGATGGCACACTTTTTTAAAATTTGGCACAAATTGGCGGAACGCGGATAACAGGATGAGCCGGGTGGGGTAGAGTGGAAAAGGGCAGAATGGGCAGACAAAGTTTGTTGCTCGGAGACGCGACATACTGTTGTTGAGATAAGATACCAATGCTTTGTGAGAATAATAAAAATTTGGAAAACCCTAGATGTTATTGTTTTTCGCGATGCAACAATGGATCAATTAAAGCACGATGCATTCATTCAACCCCCAAATCAACCTCTCCCGCCTAATGGATTGCATTCCGATTCCAGGTTTTCCCCATCCCCGACCTTCAATTTATCACGTCACACTTCAATTATGCGATTAATCAAATATTGATTTCTTTCAAAGTTTTAAATGACAGTGTTAGCTAACTAACTCAAATATCAATATAAGTGTGATTCGATGTCCATGTCTGGTCGTCTTTAGAAAGGTTATAATAGCATCAAAGGGTTAGTCTTCATGTTAAGTTTTCACTACATATATATACACAGTTGTTGCTGTTACTGTTACTGTTACTGTTACTAAACAACACAAATGTATACGCGTGGTGTTAGCTAGTGTAGTGGTAACATCAAATACTAGTACAAATTTAATTTAATGTGCATCATCGAAATCGAATTCCCAGGAAATTGAATCGCAGAGAATTCTACCGAAAGAAAATTTATTAAACACTGAAATCAGGGTTGTCCATGACATTTTTGGGCCCTTAAGGGAACAACCAAATTAAAGAAAACGTGTTCTTGTGTATTTTTTAATGCAAAACTATCAATTAGATCATCAAATTCAAATCTTTTTTAATTGGTAACATAGCGAATCAATTTAATTTTTCTTGTGACATAGTAGAACGAAGGTAAGATTTTATTATTTTTAACTTTGAAAAACTTCTCTCGACGAGGTATACTCAAAATTATTTTATAAACAATCCAAGCATTTGTAAAGCAACCATTTATTCTTTTAATATAGTCTACACCTCAATTGATTTTTTAGTTTCTTTTAATAAAGACGTTTTCAAAATTTGCAATTCTAAAAACAATTCGTTTCCGTAAGTTTATTTCTAAATCTTCTAGAATTTGATGTTCTTCATCTTCATTTTCTGTTTTTTTAGCTTTATAAAGACATTTATTTAGTGAACCCGCTAATTTTTGCGTTTCTTCTTCAATTTTTTTTTGTCTTTTTTCGTGGTCGGAGGGATATTTTCTAGTAGACATTGAAAATAGAATAAACAAGGAAAATAACCAAATTAAGAAATTAAAAGCAAAAAAATTAATCACACAACAATATATTAACTGCTAAACAAGAACAACAAAACCTGAAGTGCAAATTGCAACCAACTTGAGAGCAACCTCAAAGTGTAATTTGTAAATTGCCCAAATAACAAATTGAAAGCTACAAAATAAACACCCAAAAGTGAAATATACAAATTTTTAGTCAAACAAAATTTACTTACTTTATATACAAATTATAAATTAGGATAATGAACATATACTTACACAAGCTCCAAGCCTCCAAATGATTGAGTATGAGTCTCTCAATTAAAATCCTAACTTGAAATTGAAACCCTAGATTTTCAAACCCTAACTTTTTTTGGTTTGAAATTGAAATCATTGTATGAGTCCTTCAATGAATATATAATTTTTTGTTTTTAGGGGGGTGGGGAGCTTAAATATTTCAAATGAAAAAAAGAGGAGATAAATGAGGAGAGAGAGCACGATTCGTGAGAGTGAAAGGAGGAGAAAGAGAGAGAGAGAGAGAGGAGAACTTTTGGAGAGGGAAGCTGCTGAGGAGAATGCTGTTCAGGGAAGAGAAATAAGAGAGATTGGGGTGTTAGTTCGGTGTAGGGTTTTAATTAGTGGGTTGGTGTTTTTTGGGGGCTTATTTTGAGTCATTGATTGGGCCTTTAAATTAGATATTTTTTTAAGCCTATTCAAAGTGTAATTGGGTCTTGTAAATTTATTTTGGTGCCTTTTTATTTTGGAATTTGTTATAAGTGGACCAAGTTTTATTTATTTTGGGGCCCTTTTTAAGTGGTAAAATCTAATATTTTTTCTTATACCCGAATTTTTTTTATACCTAATTTTTTTTTTTAAAATTTGGGGTCCCTGGTTATTAGGGGCCCTAGGCAACCACCTAACCCGCCTATAGCCAGGGCCGGGTCTGGATTATGTATATTTAAATGAGTTAAGGGGAGGGCTAAGGGGTCTGAAGTGTAGGATTTGTTCACGGGGTAAGGTTTTTCGCTAGGTGGAGGTGACAGGGTTTTACCGACAGGCATGAATGACAGAGACCCGACAAGAAATGATGGTGGAGATCCAGCAAGGAGCTTGAACATCTCCCTCATTACCTATTGTTAACGTTGGATCGATTGATGTACTTTCAACAAGCGATCAAAACGCTTGTTCATGTTATTGTTCCATGTATTGACCATTCTTGTCAAATTTTATCCTGCAAGGGCGCTTCATGTTTTCTGGTACAACTTTGATGTAAATGGGATGTGAAAGCATCGCAAGTACCCACAAAGTATACACATTCCCAATTTCAATATTGCTAAACTCTTTCTCTTATCATTAATTCAGTACATGAATATTAAAGAACGGTAATTGATAGAAGCTTTTGCTTATAGGCTTTAAATAGCTTGGCCACCAAGTTATAATGTATTTACTTAACTGAGCTCCTATATAAAAACAGACACTAATTATATTAAACTCATAATTTATTAGAGCAAAATTAAGATAAATAAATTGCTTATCTTCATGGTTCTTTTAGAAGAAAAGAAGAAGACCTATTTCTTTTAGAAGACGAAGACCTATTTCTTTTAGAAGAAGAAGGCCTAGTTCCCACTCTGGATTTTCAGAAGGTGAGGTTCAGCCCGGCTGGGGATGTTTCTCTATGTGTAGACGGTGATTTGATGCGTAGGGTGGAAAAACGGCTTCGAGCAAAGTAAATCTCGTATTAGTTCATCATGTGGTACTGTTGGCTGCATTTTCCAGAAAAGTTTTTACCTCCGTCTTTCCCAATTTTTTTTTTCCTTTTGGAGATATCATGCTCTTAAAGTTCTGGCTTTGATTTTGGGTGGGCCATATATAAGTTGGGATGGACTACGGAGGAAGGTTAATAATGATCAATTATGGTGGAGTTAAGCAGTCCCGGTGAGCCTGTAGTTGAGAAAGTTGAAGATTTTTGGGGTGTCATTGTTACATAGGAAATGCTCGAAGTTTCTATTAGACGAGGCAAATTGAGCGATTGTAGATAGAGTAACTTCTGGGTTTCAGATGACAAGATTGTTTAAGATCACTCCATGGCTCCAGGTAGTAGTGGCAAAATGTGGCCCAAATAATAAAACAACCCATATTAGCCCAAGCATCTAAATATGGGGCCCATATTTAAAAGCTATGAGTTAAATATGGGGCCCATATTTCAGAGCTATGAGTTAAATATGGGGCCCATATTTGAAAGCAAAAAATCAAATATGGAGCTCAATTTTAAAAGATACAAATCAAATATAATACTCATTTTAAAAAGTTATGAGTAAAATACGAGTTTTTTTTATATATACCTCGAATTGTAATACTTAATTTAGTAGAAAAATAATGGGTTGGCCCAACCCATATTTGGTCCGCCCATATTTGGCCCGGCCCACATTTAACCCAACCCACATTTGGCCCAATCCGCATTTAGCCCAACCCATATTTGACCCGCCCAAATTAGGCCCAGCCCATAATTTTGCCAGTGCTAGCTCCAGGTTATGACGATGGTCATAATTTCAAGAGGAAGCCTGGAATTGGGCATAATAGTAAGGAGATTATTGGATAGTGTTGGGGAGGTTACGATTTTGATGGCGTTTGCTAAGTTTTAGGGAGTTTTCTTTTGGCGGTAAAGAGGAGGCCCGGAAGTTCTACAAAATACATTCTTCTTGGCATTCAGAAATGGAGTGCTCTATTAACTAGAATTGAGTTTGGTTTTGCTTTTACATGGTGTTTTCTTGTTGGGTCTTTGTTCTCCTGGAGTCCTAGTTAGACTTGTGGTTGCTTTGGTAGATTTTTTGGCTTGTAGACTTGTACCCTTTTTGGTTTCAGGATTCCTCAGCTTCTTGTGGGTTCTTGTATACATCATTGCAACCTTCGCAGTGTACAGTGTTGAAACCTTCGCAGTCTGCACACTTGCTCTGGTCGTCACATGCATTTGATTTGAAACACGTAATGAAAGTTTAGCAGTTTTTAATCTTGTTGTTTCAAGATATAGAATAAAATCTATTTCAGAATAGATCATGGTAGAATGTTTGGAGTTGTATTTATTTGATCTCAAAAAACTCTAGCACGAGTTTATATAATCCTGCTTAGTGGTTAGTGGTTACTCAATGGGGTAAAGTTATTCCTGGCCTCAGATTTAACAATAAGGTGTAACAGAAAGCAAAAAGATCGCAATACCAGAAAATTGGAGCCCTGGTTTGATACCGTGTCTGGTTATCAAGGTTAAAATTGAGAAGACAATCAAGACGAGTGCTAGAAGAAATAGAGATTAATACTTTAGTGAAAGTAGTGTTGCACCCCTCAGCACTTGTTCTCCTTGTATGGTTTATTATTGGGATGACCAAGTTTCGTTACTCTTTAAAAATTACTTAATGTCTTTCCAAGTGAAGGATTTGTGTTTGCCATTGTCCAAAGGTTATTTCTTACTTTGGAAATCCCAATCCCAATAACTATTTCGTGTTTGGTCACTTAGTACTGGGCTTCTCTTGTTCATCTTTATTAGCTGCATCTGTGAGGCCATTGAGAATTTCTTTTACATCCTAAGCAAATTCTATCCTTTTTGGCAATGCAAGTGAGCACTATCAAGTTCAACAGTTTATGATATTATCGCATTGACCATGGAAAGTCTTTCATTTCTACAACTTTTCTGTTGTGTGAAATAACCATCATTGCTTTAGGCCTTGTTTGGTTGCGCAAATTGTTTAATTATGTGAATTGGTTCATTGCAAGTTGGTGAATTGTAAACCAGCGAATTTTAAATGAGTTTTAAATCCATTTTTACACGATGTTTGGTAATCTGAAATTGATGTTAAGGTTCAATTAAAAAAAAAGTTAAAAACAAATATATAGAGAGAGAACGCTTACAAATAGGGAAGAGTAATCTGGATAAACTTTTTGTGAAATACTCCTAGTTCAAATGGATGCATTTTACGTTTTTTGTGAAATGCTCCAATTTCAGATTTTACTCGTGGGCTAAAATGGGACAGTTAATGAATCATTTCATCGATAAAACCAAACATAAAGAAAAAACAATTTGTAAATGGAACAATTTATAAATAGTCCAATTTACAATTTTGGGACAATCAAATGGAGTCTTAGTGAATTAGTGTATTCAATTTTATTAACACTTCTAGTTATAATATTAATTGCTTGGTTGGGTGTTCCAGTGCATTAATTCTCTGTTTTGGGAAGATGTGACACTTGCCTACTCTAATAACGGGTGGCCAGCCTTCTACTAAAATAAAACTGGAATATTAGTATGGTTCATTCTTAGCATCAATGTCGAAAACCAATTAATTACTAATAATCTATTAAGCCCGGTGTCAAATTTTAAAAAAAACTTATTAACATGCTTTGTTTAAACCGTTCAATCGTATGAGATAAACATTCACCACAATATAACATAATGAGTAGTGGCAACATAATTAAATAAATAACCGAATAAACTCTCGGTAAATCCCAAGTACTATAAGTTAACTGATAAATGAAATAATATAAACAAAGTATGATGATAATAAAAACTGTCCGACTGTGGATGACATGCCCAAAAGAAATACTGGAATAATCATCTTAACTCGATAGAATGGAAAGAGGCGTCTACGCAACTCCTGCATGCATCCACAGCTGCTGCAGCATCGTCTGACTGGAATGACAAGCTAACCCTGGCATCCATATGGCTGAGCACCTAAAATGTATTAAAAATATTTTTGATACGGGTCAGCGCTCAAAACATTTTAAAAACAGTTGCAAGTATATAAATGCATTAATAAATATGCAACAAGAATTATTCATGTTCATCTTATGTCGCACTCACATGAGATTATCCTCATCCCTCATCTATAGTGCACACCTAACGCATGTATTCTAATTACCTAGTTATGCTACCCCGCCTAACTAGTCTAGTCATTCTTAACATAGTCCAACACGCTAAACCTCTAGTCCAATTGTGCTACGCGTATTTTATTTTACTTTATTTATCACGTAGTTATCACAAAAGCTTTAATGTATTATTTCTCAATTACATTTATACCGATACATAGTTAACGTAACTACGCACTAGTTATAATTTAATGTTCGCACAATCATTTGAGTATACGTATACATATAACACTCTTTTATACGTATATACATAGCATCCTCGAGCTATCCTCCCGGATGCATTCCCTAGTATGCTATCCTGCACCAGGTGCGTCCCATACCATCCTCGGGCCATCGGGTCGGAATCTCACCATCGATCCCAAAATTGCAAGCACAAAATGGAGGCGGTCAGAAGCATACATCCGTGGGTCATAACCATACCACATTACCCCACCCGGACTCGAAACTTAGCTATCCTCTCACATGGATAGTGGTCGTGCAACAATACTATGACCTCGGGAACAATCAAACACCTGCTGGTCAACGCCAGGGTAGACCGCCCATTACGCGCAACCTCCAACGATAGCATATTAGAGTAGGTATGTTCATATAAAGTCAATCACACACACAAACACACACACACACACACACACACACACACACATATATATATATATATATATATATATATATATATATATATATATATATATACTAGTCACGCTCGATACGTGTATATATATAAAGGACTCTTGCTATGAGTTCCAAATAAATCTCCCAAAATCTCCGCCCAAAGCAATAAATTTTTGTGCTATAGCGGGACCCATACCACAAGGCAACACTTGATAGGTAAGTGAGAGAATAAGTGGAATCCACGTCACTTTTGGGGGAGGTTTTGGTCCCATATCATTATTCATATATAAGGCGGCTATCGTGCGTAATATCTCTCGTAGCACTAGACTATCCAATACCAAAGTCTAACCCGACTTTCCGATCTCAGCTAAGTATTCACTTATTATTGAACTCAATGATTATATACTTCTGGTCAACATGCTAATCTAACAAAGCACTAGCCTAACCCGATTTCTCGATTTCCACTCGTGATCATTTACTCGCTTACTCACGTATTTCCTTATATGGAATCCATCCCTAGCCTATGACACTTCTTAAGTCTCTTGGGAATACTTTAATACGAGTTTTAAAAAGTCCTCCCACGAGCTCCCTTTAACTAGGCAAATATATAAGAGTTCTTATCCCATTAGAACTCTTAAAAATCACAAATTAGGACAAATTTAATACTCTGCTAGATTAAACACCTTTTACTAAAACGGCTATTACTCCCTCCACAGAATTCCAAATGACCTAATTCAAAGCTCATTGGAAAGCTAAGATCCATACCTTTCTTTATATCTATGGCTCATAGTCTAATTCAAAGTACAAATAAAATGGCATGCATTTGAAGTGACGTCCAAATTCGTAAAAAAAAATATTCTGATAGATTAAACACCTTTTATTAAAAATGGCTATCACTCCCTCCACAGAAGTCCAAATGACCTAATTCAAAGCTACTTGGAAAGCCAAGATCCGTACCTTTCTTTACATCTATAGCTCACAGTGTAATTCAAAATAAAAATAAAATGACATGCGTTTGAAGTGACACAAATTTTTTGACAGATTCATCAATTAAATCAATAAATTATTCAATACTAAATCGTAGTTTCAAGAGTCACCATTTTCTCTTTTAAATCAATCAAGAACCTATCTTTTTCATTCTAATCACATGATATTTACCATATTCTCATTATTTGATTCATCTTCAATAGTTACTTTATTCAAAACCCAATTTTGCATGGTTCTCCTAATCCAAAAATTGTGTGTTTTCCTACAACAATGTTGCATGAATATTTGAAACTATAATTAACATTAAAACAAGTTAAATACTTGCCTTGAGAGCTATGAATTTCTGAGATTTTATTCGAGTTCCTCTCTTGGCAATGATCTTGAACTCGGATGAACTTGATCTCCAATCTGGATACCTTTTTCTTCACTTTTCTCCCTTTTCTTCTTCTCTTTTCTCTCCTCTCTCAAAACCCTTGCCTCTTGAATGGTTGGATTGCTGTCCCTTCTATCCACCTAACTTAAATATAAACTTAAACACTTCAAATCTCGAAATTAAGTTAGTCCTTATATGTAAAATGACCTGAATACCTTTTTACGGCTCTTGTTTAACCTAAAAAGGCCCCGGCACCCAATTATAATCCTTCGGGTATCATTTTTGACTATTTCAACCCATTCCGGACCATTGGTGCACTCAAAATCATCATCCGAGTTATTTAACATTAATTTCCATTTGATGCTCGACAGACTCTATCCGCGTGTCCCGAATGAGATCCAGTTAAACCCGTCGCTTTAACCCACTTACGACGTAATATAATTTAACATGTTTTTATTTACTTATCACACAAATAAATATAAGTACACATGAATATTTATCCTTTTATTCACTAATTAATATTTATGTAAGTCACTTTATTTTTCAAATTAGTTAAATTATGTACACACGTGTAATTTAAAAT
The DNA here is from genome assembly GCA_949130495.1 of Sambucus nigra. Taxonomy (NCBI): domain Eukaryota; kingdom Viridiplantae; phylum Streptophyta; class Magnoliopsida; order Dipsacales; family Adoxaceae; genus Sambucus; species Sambucus nigra. Next base: position 452,193,066 of record OX422210.1, on the reverse strand, counting down.
GCTTTAAAAAATACGGAGTGTTACAAAAGGACTTTCTGAAACATGTGCACATATATTCTATCTACTGGAACAACTTTGGTGCATCTTTTTTATAAATTAATTGAATGGCATCTGAACATTCTGGAACGTATTGAAACTACTTTGCTAATTATATAACTTGTATGGAGGAGAGTATTAGGCTATTGGAATATTTCCCTAGAAAAAGTTTATCAAGAAGGCACCAAGGAGAAAAGTCTGATGAAAAAGGAAGGCACAAAGGCGAAAAGCTACTTTCACTTTGAGAAAATTTGTTATTTTCTCTTGAGTTTGAATTTAGTAGCATCTCTCATCTGTCCTTTCTCATGTTGGAGTCTTTCAAAGGAAGTTCGTATCTTAAATTACAAATTTATTATAACAAAGAAACTAATAATGCAACTGCAAATTTTCATCTAATTATAAATTTTCTAACTGAGCTCAGACCCCTCTGGGCGTGGTGCAGATATCGTCATGGACAAAATCATCTGAAGTTTGTGTGTTCATCAGTTTTAAAGGAAAAATCGCACATCACAATAAAAACCATTTAGAATAAAATTTACTTTTATGCATTCCAAAAACCACTTGAATATAGATTGATACGTTACATGTCTTGAGGAAAAATTCGAACGTAAATATATTGAAATGTGAACCTGGCTAATTTCTCATGCTGAATGAAAAAAACAAACTGGCTAATCTAATATATATTGATGAAACTGTCCTTCATATGATGTTTTCCTGCTGCACTTGATTTTATGAGTTACTCTTGAATCAACCTTCTTATCTCTTCATTTCGTTCTAAATATAACATTTGTTCAACTCTGATCAAAGGCCGGAAGCAGAATGCATTGCTGCAAGAAAAGTGCAGAAGGCTGACCGTGAGAAATTGAGGCGAGATCGTCTAAATGAGCAGTTTACGGAGTTGGGAAACACACTTGGTAAATATATCTTATCTGTAATATATATATATGTTTTAATTTTTTTTTTAATATCTTCAATTAAATATGAATTGAACATTAGAGAAGGTTCCTTGTTGAATATAAATACTGACTGAATCATGGTTCAAAGTATCGGCCGAGTTGACTCGGTATCGGCCGAGTCAACTCGGAATCGGAGGGTACCGATCCGATACCGAGAGACGTTTAAAAAAAAACACTGACTCGGCCGAGACAGCCGCGATATCGCCCGAGACAACCGATTCCGAGACGCCTCGCCGCGATATCGACCGAGACAACCGATTCAAACGATATTATCATATTTTGTTTTATTTTTTGATAGAACTTTTATCTTTTACCATATTTCTTCGTTGTTGAAAATATATTGTAACATTTACAGAATGGTATTACTTTTTCAAAAGTATTAACATTAATTTTTTAAAACATAAAACTTTTTTTTTTTTTTAAATGACTCTACTAAAAAAATATATATAAATCTTTTAAAAAGTAGTACTCTTTTTTTTTTAAATGACTCTACTAAAACTCTTTTTTCAAAGAAATGTTATTTTTTTACAAAAAATATTCAAATCTTTTACAAAAAATATATAATGTACATTTATGTTTGTAAAAAATTTACATTTCTGTACAAATGTTATTTTGTTAAAAAAAATGTACATATTTGTAAAAAAATATATATTTGTACATATTTGTAAAAAAAAGTGTACATATTTGTAAACAAAAATATATATTTTTGTTAAAAAAATGTACATTTTTGTAAAAATGTCCTTTTGTACGTTTTTATAAAAATGTACATTTTTGTAAAAAATATTCTTTTGTACGTTTTTATAAAAATGTAAAAAAAAATATACATATTTGTTAAAAAAATGTACATTTTTGTAAAAATGTAAAAAAATGTGCATTGTTGTTAAAAAATGTACATTTTTGTAACAATGTCCTTCTGTACGTTTTTGTGAAAATGTAAAAAAATATACATTGTTGTTAAAACAAAATGTACATTTTTGTTTTTCAATATTATTATTGGTTTAATATGCAATATTTAATCTGACAACTCTACCGCTCTTCAGTATAACTAATTCTACAATGCAATGCATATTGAATGATGGGTTTGAATGTATCTCATTGGTCCACATTGTTAATCTTATTTTTTTAAAATTTTCTACATTTTTTCCGGAATTTTTTGCGCTCTCTAAATAGTGTATATTTGCGTATCGCCCGATACCGCGACCGAGTTGAAAATCGGGTGTCCGATACCAAGACTTTGAACCATGGCCTGAATTGATATCTTACATTTATTAAGACTAGTTTTAGACACCTGATTGTGCAGTCATATTTTCTCTAAATTGCTTACATCATAACTCTGGTGCCAATATGCTATTTTCTACAATGGACAGTGTCAAATTCTGTAGCTAATACTCTTATTTAATGTTTGCTTGGCCAGTATTCCCTTTTCAATTAATTATTTTGTTTTTCGCTTTTTCTTCCCAGCATGGTTCAAAGTCTCGGTATCGGTCCCGGTATCGGACACTCGATTTTCAATTCGGTCGTGGTACCGGTCGCGGTATCGGGCGATACGCAAAGATACACTATTTAGAGGGCGCAAATAAATCCGGAAAAAATATAAAAAAATAAGATTAATAATGTTGACCAATCAAACACGTCCAAAGCCATCCTTTAATATGCATTGCATTGTACAATTGGTTCTATTGAAGCGCAGCGGACTTGTCAGATTCAATATTCCATAATAAATCAATTTTAATATAGAAAAACAATCTAATGACACATATAACTTATTAAAAAATGACATTGAAGATAAATAGAAATGATTGTTGAGTTGGTTATTGAGTTTGTAAAAAAATAACCTATTAAAAAATAACATTTGTTTCTTGGATTTTTGAGTAGGTTATTTTTTATAAAAAAGATGCAAATGTTATTTTTTTACAAAAAAGATACAAATGTTATTTTTTTACAAAAAGGATATTCATCCTTTTGGTAAAAAAATAACCGAATAAAAAAATAATATTTATATCTTTTTTGAGTTGGTTGTTTTTTATAAAAAGGATGCAAAGGCTAATTTTTTTTTCAAAAAAGATACAAATTTTATTTTTTTACAAAAAGGATATTCATCCTTTTTGTAAAAAAATAACCTACTAAATAATAACATTTATATTTTTTTGAGTTGGTTATTTTTTATAAGAAGGATGCAAATGCTGTTTTTTTACAAAAAAGATACAAGTGTTTTTTTCAGTAAGAGGAAATGCTAATTTAGTATGTTATTTTTTTCATATTATAGACATGTTTTTCTAGTATATTATTATTTTTAAAAACATGATACAAATGTTACTTTTAACAAAAACACTATACTTTTTTTTAATCTCCTCTAATAAAATAGGATACAAATGCTACTTTTTTTTTATATATTACTATACAAAAAGAGGATACAATGGTCCGTTTTTGTTTTTTAATTTGTATGCTCCCTGTTTTATATTACTTTTTTTAACAAAACAAGAAGGGTTATATATTACCAATGTTCTAGGCTTGAGGCTTGGGAGAAACGCCCCACCTTGTGCTTTTACGCCTTATTCTTGGTAAAACTCTTAAGGGGCCCTTTTTTCTAAAAACAATAATGCTGTAGTGAAACGATATCACCTTTTAAAGAAGTTTTTTTACAAACCGGACCATTATCTCATCCAAAACAATCAAATTGTATTTTGATTTGCAAATAATCAGACATATTTTTATGATATGTACAATTTTAGTATTTTGATAGCCTTGTTATGGTTAAAAAATATTAAAATATATTAAGAAGGCCTAAACGTTTTTTCACGTCTTTTTACGCCTGAGGCTCGCCTAGGCTTCTAAGGCTCAAGGCTTGGCCTCCACGCCTCGATCACGCCCCACGTTTCGTTTTTTAGAACCTTGTATATTACTATATACTTTTTTTAAAAATAAAAACAGGACAAATGTTACGGTGTTTTGAACAAGTGCAAGTGTTAAACAAGTAGGGTTAGATATGTTTACACAGCCGACATGGAGAGAGAAACAAGGGTTAGGAAAAAACGGAGGTTAGGTTTCTTACACAACAACTCATCAACTCTGCAACTTCTTCTTTCTTAACAGGTTTCTTCCTTTACCCAACAAGTTCTTCTCTTATACGACCTTTTTCTTCTTTTTCTTTTTGTAGCAACTTCTTCTTCTTTTTCTTTTGCAACTTCTTCTTCTTTTTACGCTTCTTCTTTTTTTTTTTGCAACAAAAACAACTTGCCCATATCTTGTCCGTTATTTTTTGTCTCGGCCGATATATCGGGTAATATCTCAGGATCGCCGAAAAATCGCCGAGATCGTGCGATATTTTACCGATTCATATATTTTTTTGAATCGTGACACGGAATCGGAACGGTGACTGCCGAGACCGAGTCAACTCGGCTGATACCGAGTCAACTCGGCCGAGACTTTGAACCATGCTTCCCAGAGAAAACATGGTGTCATATTTTTTAGTAGTTGATAACACCACCACACGCACACACCTATATATATAAATTATTGGAAGTGGCAACGCTTTGTGTGAATTCGGTTTCAAGTCTAGGCCCAATGCTGCTTGAACTGTGCACATTTGAGATAAATGTATAGAATGACTGGATTGAAGAAGTATGGGTGCAACTAAGACACGGTCTTCAAATCTGTTACCTGCCAAAGAGGCAGAGAATCACAGACTCCGTACGTTTGCTTTTTTGTTTTCTTCAGTGTTTTAAAAGACGTGCCTAGGCTTTAGGCTTTTTAGAAACGCCCCACATAAGGCATATGCGTGGCAAAAGGTGTGGCCAACGCGCGTGTAAGACGGTCAACGGAAGCACGCGTGCCTAGGCACGTGAGGCGTCAGAAAGGCGCTCCTTTTTTTTTTTAAATTTTATTTCACTGAAACGTCGTTGTTTTGATAAGAGTTCTTAATTTCTTTTTCCGTTTTCCTCGACTAAACCCATCATTTATACAACTAAACAAAACCGCCCAACAAAAAACACCCCCCCGATTCATTTCGTCAAAACATAATCCCCCCCAAGCCCAAAAACCCTAGCCCCGACAACCTGTGACCTCTTCTCCCTCTCCGACAGCCTCCGGCTTCTCCCTTTCCCTCTCCGACAGCCTCCAACTTCATCCTCTCCCTCTCCCTTTTTGTCCCCACTCAGCCTCCGACCTGGTACGTACCCCTCTCTTTTGTAACTTTTTTTTATAGTTTTGGTAAATCACTTTTACAATTTTTTTTTGGGCTAATCACGAAATGATTTTACTCCAACCTTCATGATTTACTCCAATAAAAAAGATAAGCTCCATGGTTTAATGTTTTCAGCCCCAACTTAGTAACTCCAAAATGATTTTTCTTCTTCTGATTATACTATTCTTCATGATGCTAATTTCCAGCCCTATATAACTTGATTATACATGATCATAATAATTTTTTTTATACTATACTCCATGATGTTAATTATCTGATTATATTATACTCCATGATTGTGCCTTATATAAGGCATAATCACACCAAAAAATATAAGCAGAATCGGAAAAAAATATATTCACTTTGATTCCATGTTCATGCTTATGTTTTTTTCTTCTCTTTTTTCTTTTTTTAATGTGAATTATGCTTGTGTTTCTGCTTTTATTGTTTTACTAGCCTTAGTATAATTAAAAAAAGGGAAAACGCCTTTTTACGCCTAGGCTCCTAAGGCTTGAGGCTCGACCACGCTTCGCGCCTTTTAGAACCTTGGTTCTCTTATTGTATTCGTTGCAGGATAGCTTCCACTTAGTCCGGGATAATTCCTGATTTTACTGCAAGGACAAATCCCAAGGACAAATCCCTGTACTTACATTTTTTACTTTCTTGGCCTTTTTTAGTGATAGCCTATGAAACATGTTGTGCCCAACCCGACATGGACATCGATACGGAAAATAAAAAAAAATTAGGACACGGAATGGTGGTAAAAAATGTTAAATGTACATTTATGTACTATGCCATCTATTTTGCACTTCAAGCACGCAAAATAGTAATTAATTTAAAATTCTAAACTAGCGTGGTCCAAGATTTTATAAAAAATTATAAACTATAAGAGCCTGAAATCCATACAAAAAATAAATATTACATGACAATTGACTACTAAATCCCATACTAACTACCAAAATGGAAAAAATCCATTGTAAACATTAAACAAAGAAGTTAGAACTTCAATGGGCTTAATGCTTTTGATTTGGTCAGGTTTGGGGTGGAAGTGATTTAATACTCCACACTCAATGAGAATTAAAACCAACATATAAGCTGGTCAAGGATTGCTGCTAGGACTCTTAGGAAACTTTTATGAAGCGCGTCTAAGTCATGCCTTGAGCCCGGCATTTAGGCACACAAGGCGTGCGCCTTACTGAAGGAGCCATGCCTGGCAGAGGTAAGGAGAGGGACAACGTTGCGTTTATTAGCTTGGGGCTTAGGTGAGTGCCTATGCAAGCCTTAGACAGCTAGGGGTTCCGCATTGGCTTATTATTTGTTTCCGGATCAGTATTAGCGCAAGGCACATAACTGGTATCCGTGCTATTGTTCCCACAACTAGAACCCGCACTTTCCATTCCTTCAACAGAGCAGCATTTTCACAAAATATTAATAAGTCTCTGAAAATAACAGAAATTAAATTCTATGTTAGTACTTGGGAGATATGGAAACATCAAGAAAGATACCCTAGGTTGAACTAGGACCGCAAGAAAGAAGACCTGGCTAGCTTGCTCTGTCATGTGTGTGTGTATGAGAGAGAGAGAGCGCTCCAACAGAGATTGAAATGGGGTTAAGGAGTCATAGGGTCAGCAACAGCGAGAGATGGAACTTCGTTCGTGAGCCTTAGGTTTGTTTATGACTTGAATTGTGAATGAATAAAATGTTAAAAGACCTAACTTATGTTTAAATATTCAAAAAACCATTTGGCCTCCATAATTTTAGAAGTTATCTTTATTTGGCCCGGCCTATCCACCGACACATGTACGGGGCCTCCGGTAAAGTGTCTGTGCTTCATATGTGATAGCACTTGTATTAGGATTTCAAGAGCTCATTGATTAAGACGCGTTCCTGTTTCTCCGGAGTCGATTACTCCTGATTATGACATGCAAACGAATAACATAATATGCTGATGCGTCCTGATTGAACCGGCTTTGATTTTTTGGCCACATTGTTTGGGTCAGACTATAACACCTGGCAGAGTACAACTGGGGTGGCATTATATGCCCCCACACTTGTCTTGGAGTCTATTAATGCAAGCACTAGGGCCCACTTTCACATAATTTCCAATCCTTGAATTTCTTATGAGTTGAATCTTCTGCATTTGCCTTGATGCCTGCAGTGTCAGGCTTACAAAATCGAGTTGAAATTGGACTTCCTTTTTCTTAGTAATTTTAAATCTAAAATGAGCAGAATGCATTGAATGGTGCTTTAACAAGTGGTAAACCACTTTCGTAAAGCATAAAAACTGCTGTTATAAGATGCTTTTGGGAAACTTATAAATTGTTGTTATAACACCTTTGGTGGCTTTATATCTCTATAACCTTAGATAAAGCAAAGATGTTCCACAGCTCTATAAGATGGGCCCAGTTAGCTTCTATTGAAACAAACTACAGTTGCGTTGTAAGGGATGAACTTGAATTTATATATCTAACTAAATTTGATAGTTTATTTCACTTATGATCAATAAACATATGACTTCTAATTTAATGGCTGTTTGATACTATTCCTTCAAAACACGCGACCGCAGTATGAAACTCATCCTGGAAATTCACAATTATTTTAGAGGGTTTATTTTGCCAGTTGCTGTTTCTGTTGAGTTGAACTGAATCTTTAACCCGTCATTTCACTATGTCGTGCATCAAATTTTCATGCAGATCCTGATAGACCCAAAAATGATAAAGCATCCATTCTTGTCGATACGATACAAATATTGAAGGATTTGACTTCACAAGTCAACAAACTAAAATCAGAGTATACTTCACTCACAGAAGAATCCCGTGAGGTGATTTTTTTAAGCAATCATTATACTGTACATCCCATTTGATTGGTGACAGCCTTTCATCAGTTCTTTTCATTCTGAAACAGCTAACTCAGGAGAAGAATGACCTTAGAGAAGAAAAATCATCCCTTAAATCGGATATTGACAACCTTAATATTCAATATCAGCAGAGAGTTAGGTCTATGTTTCCATGGGGTGGTATGGATCATTCAGTGGTCATGCACCCACCATCGTATCCGTATCCAATGCCGGTCCCAATACCTCCAGGACCAATCCCCATGCACCCATCTTTGCAGCCATACCCCTTTTTTGCAAATCAAAATCCTGTTGTGGTTCCTAACCCTTGTTCAACTTTTGTACCATATCTTACTCCTAATACTATGATGGAACAGCAGTCCACCCAATATATGTCTCCCGTATTGCAACCTGCTAGTAGATCCCACAATTCAAGTAAACAAGATCCCAGGAACAAATCATCAGAACACGAGGAGAGCAAGGCTGGGAAAAATGAGGATTCTAATGATGTAGCAACAGACTTAGAGCTCAAGACACCGGGGTCTACAGCAGATCAGGTTAGTGATGGCCTGCTAGATTTGGTTTGTTCAAGGATTGTATTGGACTTGTGACATAGTTGGAACTATGGCTGCTTCTCCCTCCCCCCGAAATTACATATCTTTTGAAAACCAGTTCAATTTATTGAGATTTTGGAATATCTTTCTGATTTCCGAATTGCACGAACAAAAGTGGATTGGAAATCATTTTGAAAATGCCAATTTTCCGAAATTATGCTGATCCAAATTTTCTGGAAGAAAGAAAAGTCGGATTCTTCCCAAAATGATTCTGTTCCGAATCTGTATAATATATGCCAGGAGCGATTTTTTCTGATTTTAATTTGAAATTTTTTCAAAAATATTCTGAATATTTCCAATTTATTTCAAAATTTCAGTATTTTTTCCGGTTTTGTAATTTTTTTTTGTTTTTACTCCCATTATTAAAAAAAATAAAATCGGGATCGACAGGAAAACTAAAATGAAAAACCGTAAATTTTCTGGAAAGAGTATCTTCCAATTTAGTCCGGCTGAAAATCAAAGCCTAGTTGGAACTAATGCGACTGGATTGCAGGATTCTTCATCAGGACAGAGAAAATCAAAGAAAGTGATGAGGAAGGAAAATTCAGATGTGAGTTCTTCTAGCAGGTGTTCTTCATCTCGAACTGTACAGGCTAGCTCAACAAATAGCGTAGTTGGTGGTGTTAGGGAAGATGATATAGAGAAGGAATAATAAAAGAACCAGGTTATTTCAATTATCTACATCTTTCACAAAAGTTCTCTACATATTTCTAACTTACCCGTGTTTTTTTCTGCTGGTGATGTCTCAAACGCAGTTTATTAAGTCTAAATTTTTTAGTCTGCCTCTAAATTAAAGAGTTAAAATTATGCTGGCAGAACAGAGGTGCTGTTATAAGAAAGAATCTGAAGTTGGTTTGTCTGCGAGGATTTTTCCAATGCATGAAGGCTCTATGGATAGTAGTTAAAGAAGACTTCACTTGCAAGGTAGAAGATGTGTCATAAAGGGGTTTACATGTTATGGATAAAATCTTGGCTTGCTGTTATAAGGAGGGAAAGGTCTCAACATAGCTGCTATGTTATAATCTGTGTAATGATGTTATTACTGATGCTACAATGGGGAATAGTAATTAGGTTAATTCCAATGAATGATAGCCGTTACTCTCTGTTTGCTGGGATAATTGGTTCAATTTCTAATCTCTGTGGTCTGTTCCCTTGCGATTTGTAGAGTTTGTTGTAAATGGTAATCCTATGATTGATAAAGATAAATTTCTGCTCTGTGGATTTTCTTTGGATTGTTAGCAGGTCAATTAAGTTTTAGCAACTTAACGAGAATGTGAATAGATATTTTATTGGGAGAAATGCAAAATTAATTCTGAAGTTTCGGGTGAGTTTTAATTTTAGATTTGAATTTTCAAAAGTTGCAACGTTAACCACTAGAAATTGTGCAATTTTTATCATTCCGTTACATCTCCGTTGGAAGATTATAATTGAATGATGACTAGGTACACAATCAAGACTTTTAAATTAATAAGTAAACAAATCAATGTCACACGTGGGTAAATAATTATTAATTAAAAATTCAATTAAATAATGCCACCTATGAAAAAACAATAAGAAAATTAAAAATGTAAAAAATAAAAATATATCAAATACACCAATAAGTAGGAAACAGTACCACAAAAAATTAACACAAAAAACTACCATCCACAATGAACCTCCCATCACCTACCACTAGCCACTGACACTAACCGTCACCCACCAGCCTTCATCTATTCTTCCATTACTACATACCCACACATATATATATATATATATATATATATTACACACGTACATGCACATGTGCACAAATAAACAAACGTATCATGTACACATGCACATACATATCCACATACACATACACATACGTATATGTACATAAAACATATATAAACATGCACATACACAAATACACACGTACACACATGCATATACATACGACAAGCATACACAATCACATACAAATACATACACATGATTTGTGTATATATTACACAAATATGTGTCCACGTACATGGATTTATGCAATGTATACACAAGTGGTGTACTCACACGTGTGTGTGTGTGTAGAGAGAGAAGAAAGAAATGTAGAGAGAGATAGATTTGGGGTGGCGTTGCTCCAATCCGTATGTGATGACGGCGATTCACTGTTGGTGATGGGGATTCTGCATTGGTGGGGTGGTGGTTGAGGCGCTGGTGAGTGGTGAGAGGAAATGAAGTTGGAAGGGAGTAGAGAGGGGGAAGAGTGGGGAATTTGATTGAAATTATGTTAATCTCCTTTCCTTTTCCTTTATTTATTTATTTTTTATTTTTTTAATGTTAAACAGAAGGAAATATGTTTGTTGTTTGAAAATAGAGAGAATACTTTTTGGGGCTAAGTGTCAATCACCTATTGGACATTGACTAAGTTTGCCACATATGATGCTTTATCAATTTCTCCGTTAAATATACTAAGTGGAATTTTTTTTAAACTTAAAGGATAACATTACAACTTTTGAAATTGCGTGGCTAAAATTGAAAATCACCCCAAACTTCAGGGTTAATTTGGCATAATTCCTTATTTTAAATTATTTTTTCCTTTATTTTTCTGCAATATGGTAACAAAATATTGATCTGGTAAAAACAAGTCTTGGCCACCTTTTTTTTACCATCAAAACTTAGGGTACATTTATTACACCGTTGAATAAAGATTAACGAGAAGTTAATTCTTAGAAAACTTGAAAATGGGTGGAAGTTTAGATAAGCTTTGAGAGATGCTTTCTTAGATTTTCTATATTTATTTATTTATTTTTTATGAAATCCAAATTCATGCTTTGCAGTTCCAAATTAAGAGTTGGTATTTAAAATTTACACACAACAAGGAATGTGTTTTTTTCTCTCTAAAATTTAATTTGAAGGTGACACTTGTAAGTAAAGTGAGTGTGCGTGTGTGTGTGCGCGCGCGCACGTGTATATGTAAGGTTTGAATTTCATGTCATTTTATAGAGGTCTTCACTCAGAACCCCTCGTCTAAAACTTGTAGCACTTCGCTCCAGTGCAAAAGCATATTTATTTAAAAAATTATTTCGATCACTAAGAGACTAATTTTTTTTTCATGATATTTCAGGTGCTATTAAAGGCACCCTTAATTTTTGAGAGTGCATTTGTGTGCCTTCAACGAAGATACACCAAATAAAATATTATTTAATTTTAACATGTGTTGAAATAACCTGTGTCTACGTGCCAAAGTTTAGTAATTATTCATACTTCCTAAATTTTAATCTTGAAGAGAATTAAATGGTGAACATGATAAAGGAATTTAAGGAGGAAAACACTGGCCGAAAAATCTCATAGCAAACCAATAATCTAACTACATGGTAAAGATTCACATGAAGGAACTACGACTTGCAAACATTTGCGCAACTTCACAACTCACATTTTTTTCAATAAAAAGAGAGGTGAACTCCACTACGTCGATGGAAGCTTGATCGATGATTTATGTTGTTGCCTTTAGTAAAAATGATCCAATTGCTATTCTTTAGACATGAATGATCTTTATTCCAAGGTCGAAACTAAAGAACTGCAATGATAGCAATAGACTCTTAGGGGGTAAACCCTAAAGTGTTTAGAAGGCTAAGTGAAGTGTTTGTAGGCTAAAAAACAAAGTCTTCCCCCTCTCTGTTATTGGGCAATCTCAAAAAAGAGGTGATCAAATGTAAAGAAGTAGAAGAGAAATAAGAACAAATAAACAATGGGGTTTTCTTGTTCCCTTAAACTACAATAAAACTCTCAAAGATAAGCGTGTATAACAAGCTTTCTCCCTCTCCTAGCATGTGGTATGTATGAAGGCAAAAATATCATATGAGAGAGAGAGAGAGAGAGAGAGAGAGAGAGAGAGAGAGAGAGATAAGTCATTTCCCTACACAACCATGGTTTAAGGATGATGAAAATGATGGTTTGCAAGTCAATCACATGACTTGAATCCTCTTGGGGGTGCATTTGCACGAAAACCAATCAAAAAGATAATTTGCAAGGCCTAAAAACGCAATCAAGAGATCTTTTATTGGATGTTCACAGGAAAACTCGCAATTGTGATACTTAACTTTCAAGGTAGTGAAGTAAGCGAGACATGGTTGTGAAGGAATTTGCACGTCAAATACTATCCTCACCCCACCCCGCCAAAAAATAAAAAAAATAAAAAATTGGCTAAGTAGGTGTGCGACCAATGAACCCAGAGTTTGCATGTGTAAGCTCTTTTGCTCGTAGCTGTGAGGTCAACTATACAATTACCAAAAAATGTTGAAGAGGATTTGTGGGATGCGAAAATTTGTGGGATGCGAAAGATCATGCAAGCAAGTTGCTAGAAAATCACAGGCAATAAGTGTGGGGGAATTATACGGATTATCCAACCTGAACGGAATAGCCGACACCTGTCCGACTGCACAAATTAACGATCAAAGTTTGAAAATAAAGATAAAGGGGATCCGATTAACAAAGATCTCGGGCTTTGATTAGTTCGATCATATCACAACTGCATCCAAATGTCCTATAGTCCTACACAACTCATTCTCTTCCTGTTCTCTATAACCTTACCCTTGAGAAAAGGGGCATGCAATTCATATTATTGCTAATTAATTAATATATATATAGAGAGAAATACCCCGCAGATGTAGGCACATTACCGAACCACATATACCTTGTGTTGTGTGATTTTTATTTGTTGTTCAATTCTATTTTCTTGAAAATAATCTTAATAGGATTTTACCACTTACAATTGGTGTCGTCTCTGGGAACGAGTTTCCTATTTCTTAGCCAATTAGAGTCAATGAGCAGTCATGTCTCACCCGCACAGTGCACCTCCACAGTTCAACGACTCAAAACGGGCCTCCAACACTTAGGGACAGATCCGAGGTCCACTCCAATAGGAGTCGTAACACTCCCAATTCAGGATATCATCCTCTGGAAGAACAATTTGAGCAAAGTAATGAACATCCCATATCTACCCAGATATCACGACTTGTTGACGCTTATGAACGACGATTCCATTAGGAGGAGGATGCCACACGCTTCCAAGAGGAGGATAATGCACGTTTTGTAACATTGCGTCTAAAGAATGGAGCAAGAACTTCACGATGATAAGTGTACATGTCACACTCAAACCCTTAGCTCCCAGGCGAGTAAAACTCGTCGTGGATATAGGAGTTCCCGGAGCAATCAGGATAATTCAAGACACAAGAGTTCGTCGACGTGAAGGGACCAAGAGGGAGGTCATCACAAGAATGATCTTTGCGATCTCATACGGAGAGATATGTACGAGCACCCTGCTCATCATGGGGCGAGGTTCACTAAGGAATTGGATAGAAAAATGCTCACTAGTCAGATGAAGTACATTTTATCAAGATCAAATGAGGAACTAAAACCTCCCAAGAAGTTCGCCAATCTTAGATTTAAAATCTATGATGGGAAAACTGATCCCATCGACCACGTTCACTAGTACGGTCAAGCTAAGACCCTCTGGAACAAAAACGAAGCCCTTATGTTCCGTATATTCCCTTCCAGTCTGAGTGATATCGCACAAAAGTGGTTCGAGAAATTAACACACAAGTTGATCACAAGTTTCAAAGAGCTTGCAAAAGCTTTCACTGCCAGGTTCATAACCAGCAACTCCCATCCTAAGAGGATGCATTCTCTCCTCACGATGAGGAAAAATCCCTAAGAAATCTTGTGGGTGTACGCTCGATAATAGTGGAAAACTTATAATAAACTGGAGGACTATTCAGAATAACTCTAGGTCTCGGTCGCTTCATTCAATATTGGTCTACCGAGCAACTCTATATTGCACCAATCCCTCACCACAAAGGAGGCCAACACAATTGATAATCTAATGTTAAGGATAGAGAAATATGATAAGGTAGAAGATACAGTTGCTGGAACCTAACACGACAGCGACCAATCAAAGACGACCAAAAATAGTGACAAGGAGAATTCCCTAAGAAAGGGGGCAAGAAATAGAATGGAGGATCCAAAAAAATGGCAAGGAAGACCCTACTAAGGCCACCAGGAGTTAACACTGTCTTGAGAGAACCCATTTATAAGATCTTGAATAAAATTAAAGATCAACAGTTCCTCAAGTGGCCGAGGAGGATGATAGATCCATCGCAGAGGAAAATTGCCCTGAGATGCGATTATCACAAGGAGCATGGGTGAAAGACATAATTATAAGTCTCTCAAGTCTCATCTAAAAGAGTCGGCCCACGTCGACCACCTGGATGACTGTGGAGAAAAAGGGTGTAAAACTCGTCGTGGAGAATGACCAGAAGCCTAACATTATCCTAGACGACGATGAGATGGGACACTAGTTTGCATTCATTTATGGTGCATCAAGTCCGAATCAGATCTAAGGCAATGCTGTTCGGATGGAACTAAAAAAAGTCACTGTGGTAATGGAATGTTTTCAGATCACCCTTCCAAAAACTCTAACTGGCAAACGCCGACATCCAAAAGATATCGACTATAACAAACACATAGTCTTTACCGAGGAAGACCTGTTCGGAGTCAGAATTTCGCATCATGATGCGCTAGTAATCACTCTCATGGTTCCTAACTAGGATGTGGATAAGCTACTGGTTGAACCAGGAAGCTCCTCAAAGGTTATATACTTGAAACTGTTTAACAAGATTAATCTCAATATGGAAGATCTGAAGGAAACAACCATCCCCCTGGTCAACTTCATTATAAAAATGACTACCCCCACTAGGGAAGGTGGTTCTACCTATTCGAACTAGGAATATCTCGAAGCTGATCGAGTTCCTTGTTGTGGATATTGATTTTCCTTACAACTCTATCCTTGGACAAGGGTGGCTTCACGCTATGAAGGTTACTCGGTAATGCTTTATCACTGTCATTAGGCCTAAGCAAGAGAAGAAGAATGAAAAGGTGGTTGCGAATGAGCCGACCAAGGATGAGGATACTCCATCCAAGGACCGGGGGTGTAAGAAACGAGGGTGGTCCCCACAGATAGAGTCATGGAACCCTTACAAGAAGTAATATTCGATGACACTCACCCGGAGAAGAAGATATCATCAACTCACTCACCGATCATGAAACAAAGAATTGATCTCTCTACTAAAAGAGAATCAAGGCGCATTTTCTTGGAAGCCTTACGATATACTTGGGACTGATCCCAAATTCATATTCCATCGACTTCATTTGGGCTTAACATTCCCGATGATCACATAAAAGGCGCGCCGAACAGCCCTAGAAAAGGTAAAAGCTGTGGAAGAAGAAGTGGGAAACTTCTAGAGGCAAGGTCCATTAAATAAGTTCAATTCTCCAAATGGATCTCTAACCCAGTGGTCGTTAAGAAAAAGAATGGTAAGTGGAGGATCTTCAAAGACTTCACTGCCCTCAACAAAACATGTCCCAAAGACAACTTTACTCTCCCAAATATCGACCAATTTGTTGACGCCACATCCAACCACAAACGAATGATTTTCCTAGATGCGTACTCACGATACCATAAAATTTCTCTATTCAACCCTGACTAGGAGAAAACCTTGTTCATTAGCACTCCTATATTTTACTGTTACACAGTCATGCCATATGGACTCAAGAATTTTTTTTAAACATTAACTGGGTATTACCATGGAATTCTATATAGATGACATTCTTGTAAATATCAAACATAAAGCTAACCATTTGCAAGACTTGTCCAAGACTTTTAAGGTCCTCAGATATTACAGGATGGAGCTCAACATAGCCAAATGCTCCTTCGAAAAGTTCCTGGTATATCTGGTCAGCTAAAGGGGAATCGAGTACAACCACGATCAAATTGAGGTGATCAACAATGTTCAACCACTAAAAACACTTTGAGATGTTTAAAATCTAACCGAAATGTTAGCAACACTCAACTATTTCATCCCAATATTTTTAAAAAAGTGCCAACCATTCTTTCAGATATTGAAAAAGAGAAGGGTCTTACTTGGAATGATTAATGTTAAAAGGAACTTGAGGAAATCAAGTCCTATTTAAGCCGAACACCTCTGATTGCGGTCACAAATATGGGAGATCCAATTTACCTGTATCTCGCGATGTCCGACCATGCTATCAACTCGGCTTTAATGTGCAAAAAGGATGGACATCATGCCCCATTTTATTATGTTTGCAAGACACTATTATACGTCGAGAAAGATAACTTCTTTTGGCAAAACTAGATTAATATTAATTCATTGCTTCACAGAAGTTGACGCACTATTTCTAAGCCCACTCAATTATAGTTATCACCTCTTTTCCATTCAAGGCTGTCCTCTAGAAGGTCGACCTCTCTGAATGAATGTCTAAGTGGTCGGTGGAACTGGGAAGATTTGATATCCATTATCTACCAAGGATTGTAATAAAAGGCCAAGCACTAATAAATTTCATCAATGAGTTCATTGGAGAACAGGAGCCCAATGATGCGAAGCTCGCTGACCAAGTGACCAATAAACGGTTTGACCAGCTCAAAAAGTGGACACTCTATATCAACGAGGCCTCAAACTCGAAAGAATTAGGATTATGAGTCATCCTTACAACTCTAAATAAAACCATGATCGAACAAGGGGCCAGGCTTGGCTTCGAAGAACCCAACAACGAGGCCGAATATAAAGCCCTCGTCGCCAAATTAAAAAAATCCTTATCTCTTAGAATAAGTCACCTTGACGTCTTCTGAAACTCAAGAATGGTATCTAACCAAGTACCAAGAGACTACAATGCCAAAGACGTTCAAATTTTAGCATATTCATAGGTCGTCCATGACCTAGTCGCCCAGTTTAAGAAGGTCCACATTCAACAGTTCTCCCATGAGAACAATAGTTATACAGATGCCTTGGCCACTCTAGGTTCGGCCGTTGACTCGGACCTCAAAAGAATAATTAAGGTGGAATACCTCGCCCAACCAAGTATCATCTGATCCAAAATCACCGATCAAGTCCTCTCCATCCAAAAATCTCCTAGTTGCATTGACCTAATCATTGCATACCTATAAGAAGATGTTCTACCAACTGATAAAAAGCGAGCCCATCAGATAAGGGTAAAAGTTGCTAGGTTCTACCTGTCACCTGAAGGCAAAGTCTACATGAGATTTTTCAATGGTCCATACCTCTAATGTGTGCAACCGAGCGACGCCGACCATGTTTTGTATGAATTGCATGACAGGATATGTGGGAGTCATATCGGAGGAAGGTCTTTCACATTCAGAGCCACAAAGAGGGCTATTAGTGATCTTATATGGAGAAGGATGCAGTTTTCTATGTTTGGAAGTGTAGTTACCCATGCTAGAAAGTTCAAGAAGTGTCAAAGATGACTATTACTGGTAGACACATCTTTCCTTTTGGTTCCCTAGGGTTTATATTACCAGTATACCCTTAAACAACTAGAATCCTCAACTAACGATTAGAAATCACTGCCGACCAGAGTTAGATTTCACTGGCGATCAAACCACTTCACCCCTTCCAGGCTGTAAAGATATAGGGGTAATTATGGGAGAATTGTTCGGATTATCCGACCTGAACGAAATAGCTGACACCTGTCCAGTAGCATAGATCAATGATCACATTTTGAAGATAAAGATAAAGGGGATCCGATCAACAAAGATCTCGAACTTGGATCTGTTCGATCATATCACAACTACATACAAAGGTCTTAGATTCCTACACAATTCATTCTTTTTCGTGTTCTCTATAAATATAACCCTCACCCCAGGAAAAAGAGGTATGTAATTCCTGTTATTACTAAATAATCAATAAAGAGAGAGAAACACCCCATGGACGTAGGCATATTACCGAATCACGTCTACCTTGTGTTGTGTGATTGTATGATTTTTATCTTATTCGACTCTGTTTTCTTGAATATAATGTAAGTACGATTTTACCACCTATAATAAGTTTCTTGAAACTTGCCTAAAAGATATTCTTTAGATTAAATAAAGAGAAAACTCAAGATATTCAACTTGATATAAAAAATAAGTTTAATACTATAACGAATGTATTCATATATTGATAGAAAACCACACAAAATTACACAAACAATGTTTTAGAATATTTTTCTCATCTGAATTTGCTAACAGAGAGTGTAAATAGAATCATATAAGTATTTACTTTTCATCATAAGGAAAATGATCACATAACATAAGGAAAACAATGTGACTTGATGTCTTGAATACTTTCAAAGCTTCCGGAGAGACAAATGATGAAAACTCAAAAGGTTGTAAAGAACACAAACGACCACAACAACCAAATAATGAGCAATATGCATACTATTACATAGTTTATTTTCAAATTTCATAGTCACATAAATAAACCAATATCTCTCTCTTGGGCCAATTTCAGCGTCACTGACAACTCTTTTCTAGGGCGTCCATTGTTTCACTCTGGCGAACATGTCTGCCAAGCGAAAACAAAGAACAAAAATAAACGATCGTCTATTATTTTCCAACGTGTCTTCTCTAACCACACCACCACCACTCCCAATGTTAACCCCTCTTTCCTCAACTCCCAACAAAAGTAAAAAAAATAAAAGAAGGGCATTGCCAACCCCCCACTATCTTCTATCGCCACACCATCACAATGCTTGAAGTCTTCCACTCCATTGAACTCATTTACTATAAAGAGAGGCCGCAACCCCCCAGTATGACGATCATATATTTCAATATTCAATTTGGTCAAAGAAGAAGAAGAAGCCAGTCTCAGATTATTGTTTACAACTTTGTTAGTTGTTGGGCTCGACTCCTTCAAATACTGAAAACAATTTTTTTTTGTACTTAAATATTGGGGGTTTCTAAGGGCACCACATTTTTTACTTCAAAATACAAAAAGTTAAAAATTGATTTTTTTGCTAAGGGGCACCACATGATATATATTTTTTACACAATTATTTCAACACAAAATACCACACAATCTCTCATTTCTCTCTACCCACTACACTCAAACCCTACCTTTGTCTTCTTAAGAAAATTCAAGACAACTTTGTCTCCATTAATCCAAAAAAACTTCTTCAACTAACCATCTTTAACATTATTAAAATTTTTCTTCCATTGGTCCCCACCACCAACTATCGTCCACTAGATTATTATATTTTTTGTCCCCCAACACACGAACCATTTTCAACCACATTATTAAACTAGGGTTTATATTGGTAAATACACAAATACCAATGGATAATCCAACCAAAGATAATGACAACACATTCAAAGCAAATGAAAACTCCACAAATAACATTTATGAGGTAAAATTTAGGTCCCATTATATAAATATTTGTATATTCAAAGGGTTTAAAAACATTGAAAATTGCAGAAATAATATAGTGATTCGGGATCGGGGTCCCGATCTGAAGGACAAATTTTGGGGTAACCCTCCTGAATCAACATTATATTTTTTTTATTTGAACAGGGACCATTCGGTATTATCACTCCAAAATAGGTTACATGATTCGGTATGGTTATGACGAATACTGTACCCTTACTCGACGTAATCACCTCGAATGAAATTTATATTTATTTAGATATATTCGTCATAGTAACCCCAATATTCTAACTATACTCGGTATAATAACCCTGAATGGGCATAATATATTCGCCATAATTGTGTTGAATGAAAGTTATGATTACTTAACTATTATTATTCCACTTATAGTAAATTTGTCATTCCACTTCTAGTAAGTTTGTTCATTATTTCAACTGTTGTCATTAATGTGATTCAAAATTTGTTATTCAAGTTCATTCATTGAGTACTAATTATAATTTTACCTATGCAGGACGCCTTCATGGATTTTAACTCCTTGTTATTTGACCAAGCTTTAGCGAATATCGATATACCCCATAACAGGGATGGTGGTTCGGTCGGAGTATATGCCAGTGCACCGTTCTTTATAGAGCAGGTATTCGATTAGTGATGTTATAGATTTATATATAATAATTCTAGTGTATTGATTATTTATAATCTTTATTCTTAGGTATTTCGCACTCGACAAGCGTTGGTTGCTTGGTCTCAAGGGCTAACCCGATCCGTTAAAATAATAATTGTTATCACTAAGTCAGACGCATATTCTGCAACGCGTAAGGGACATCTACACATGGGTTATGAGGGGGTGGTGAGTACTGTGATCATCATGGGAATAATGTTAGGAACGAAGGGAGTAGTCAATGGGAAAAAAGTCGAAAGAGGGACACGACCACTCGGAAGTGAAATTATCCATTTTTATTGAAGGGCATTCCACTTGACAATGGACAATGGATGTTATCAATTGTTAGAGGTGTTCACAATCACCAATTGCCAAAAACATTAGTTAGATATGCATACACCGTTCGACTCACTTCGAAGGAGAGAAACATTATTGAAGATATGCCCTTGAGTGGGATAAAATCGACCTCCATTCTAACGACGATAAAAAATCGTAATGTCACTAATGTTTCGACCATGAAAACCATTGACAATACCAAGGGGAAGTTAAGGATTTCTAAACGAGAGAGTAGATCGTCGATCCAATAGTTAATGAAGTTGTTTGGGGGATAAAACTACGTCTGTTGGTATAGAACAAATGAGTCTACCATGGAGGTGGAAGACATTTTATATGCTCACCCAAACTCAATTCAATTGGCCAAGTGTTTTTCATCCGTTGTCGTTGTTTATTGCACGTACAAGACCAATCGATACAAGATGCCTTTGTTCAAGATGGTTAGTATAATGTCGTGAAAAAGGACATTTAATATTACCTTAGTATTTTTAGCAACGAAGAAGGAAGAGAACTATCGGTGGGTATTAGGATGTTTAAAATCCTTATTCGATCCGTTTGCATGTCCCACAATTTTTATCACAGATCCGGAGTACGCGTGCATGAGTGCATTGCTGGTTGTGTTCCCCGAGGTGAGATATATGGTTATCACTTTCCACGTTCATTGCAATGTGGGACTCCATGCTAGGAAAGAGATCCACGATGAGAATTCATTGAAGAAGTTCATGAGGGATTGGATGCATTTGGTTGAATCTCCCACCGAGAATGATTTTAACAAAATGTGGATGCTATTTCACTTTGATTGGGTTATATACCCCAACACCCTTCACTATATAGATTTCACATGGTACAATCTAAATGAGAGATTCATTCATGCCTGGATAAATAGGATTAAGCTCCGAGGTAATCGATCTACCAACCGTTGTGAAGAAGCACACGATAATTTGAAGAGGCATCTGGATAGATCTTAACTTTCTTTTGATAAGGTTTTTTCTATCATGTACAACTACATTAAGTTTCAAGTGATCGAGATTAAGAGGGAGTTTGAGGATTCTTTGTAAAAATTAAAGCACTCCCACAATATTCCTATTTTGCGTGAGCTCATTGGACGTGTTTCTCATTATGCCATTGACCTAATTGTTGAGGAGCTAAAGACTTATGATAATATTGGCATGGATGTTCAATCTTTCCTACACTTGGCACGTAATATCTATGATATACCGTGCACTCATGAATTGGTCATCTATCAGATGGAGGGTAGGGCAATACTATGGGGGGGATGTCGATGTACATTGGTGCAAATTAACAATGGTGCTCAAATTAGCAAAGTACCACATGTTTGATTATGAGACAAAAACGATACTTTTTAAACAGAGGTGGGAATGGTAAACTATCGATGAGCAAAGGGCCATATTATGAAAACGCAAGGACATTGGTTGTCCCACCACTTCTAGGCTATTTGAGCCATTCGTGCTTAAGCAAGGCAAGGGTCGGCCGAGAGGTCAAAAACCAACTTCTCGAGAGCAAAATCATGAGAAGTCAACTAAAAGGGATCCCTCAGGCTTGGATTTTGCTAGGCAATCAACAGAGAAGGAACAACCTGCGGTTCAAAGGCCTAAGGGGAAAATTGATTTCATGGAGTTCACTCGCCTCTCTCCATGGTGACCTAGCTACTCCCCCACATATAAAAAGTACATTAATGAGATGCCAAACTTTTATAAAGTTTTCGTAGAAGATATCGTGGAGGTTGATACTGATGGTAATTTTAGATTTAGATGCATTGCTAAATGCTTAAGATTTGGACCCGATGGATGGAAATAGGTGAGATCGGACTTGATGGAAGAAGTTGTGGCAAATAATGAGTTCTACGCACACTATTTTGGTGATTGGTTTTCAGACACTATGCTACATATGTTAGACGATTATACAAGCCCTTGTACACTGAAGTCTTGGATGATCATGCCAAAGAGTGGTTATCCTTTTAATAAAACTTATAAATGTGTGTGCGTACTCATCTCTAAGAGACAATGTCTGATATTTCTATCGATGGGACATGAACGAACTGTATATCCAATGTTCATAGAGATTTCTCATGTTTATGGGAATCACTTTGTATTTTTAAAGTTGGAAGCATGGTTGTCCAATTCCACCGGTAGCTAGTCATTGATATAGTTGTTCATTGCTCTAAGAAAAAACTTGGATTGATAAATATGCATATTAAGTATCAGAGTTTCAAAAAATCTTCCCAAAGGATGTAGCGACCAACGATCAACCTATCAAGATCAACTAGTTGTAGATGTAATTTATTTTATGAAATCATGTAAATTTTGGTGATGTATTCGTATTAAACTTGTTGATAATGAAATGAAGTTAAATTAAAAGTTGTTGCATTGTATGAAATGAAGTTGCATTATTAAACTTGAATTGATAGTTGTAAAAAATAATGTAAAAATTAGTGTCTTATATAAATTGAATTGATAGTTGTTGGCAATCATAAAACTTGTTAAACTTATTCTTGATTTTCTTATCAAACTTGGATTTTCTTATCAAACTTGTAATGAAAAATATTGGCCTCACTCGCAACAAGCATAGCGACTAGTTAAGGATTATTTGGTATGATTATAGTGAATGAATTATTTCACCCATCAACCAGTACCCACTGTCAGGGAGGTTTATCCCGAACCAAATCCCATCCTGGGCCTTTATAGCGAATAGTTTGCATCTTGTCACTATGTTTGTAGCGAATGAACCCTTGTTACTAACAGGGATTACCCACTGTCAGGGAAGCTTATCCCGAACCAAATCCCATTCATGGACTTTATAATGAAAGATTTGCATCCTGTTGCTATGTTAGTAGCGAATGAACCCTTCCCACCAACAAGGATTGCCCACTGTCAGGGAGGTTTATCCCAAACCTATGTTTACACCAAGGAGAAACTATAAGGTCGGGATGAATGCAATGAATAGAATCTAGGTTAAACCTAGACTCATTCGTCATAAATATCCCGTCTTGTGCTAGTGCATTCGGGGTAACAATAGTGAATGAAAACTTGGTAACATTATCCATCGAGTCGGCATAAATATCCCGATATGATACATTTAATTCAGGGTCATCATAACGAATAAACCCTAGTTAAAAAAAGGCTTATTTGCCACAAACATATTGAATAACTAGAATTAATTCGGTATAATACTAAGGAATAAAACTTTATATTTTTTAAAAAT
Organism: Sambucus nigra; assembly: GCA_949130495.1. Taxonomy (NCBI): domain Eukaryota; kingdom Viridiplantae; phylum Streptophyta; class Magnoliopsida; order Dipsacales; family Adoxaceae; genus Sambucus; species Sambucus nigra. The sequence goes on along the minus strand of OX422210.1, from coordinate 452,168,997 downwards.
CCAAACATGTTTGATTTTTTTCAACACAAAAAGAAACAGTATACCTGATTCAGTGGATGGTTCAGACAAGGGTTTCTATTAACCTTGAAACAACAGTGGATCGTTCAACTCTAATTTGGTATTCAAATGCTTGGTTCAATGGTTGAAGATGAATGGCAGTTCAAATGCTCTAATTCGGTATATATATATAAGTTCAAATGGTTAATTCCTTATTCATAAGTGTACTTAATATATTAAAAACTTTTGGTATTCAAATGGGTAGTGTGTTCAATGTACTAACTTGCTATTTAATCTTTAGTTGAAAGAGAATGGATTTGAAGATGAAAGGTTTGGAAGTTGAAGAAGAAAGGTTTGGAGGTTTGAATATGTTGAAAGATGCAGGAAAAATATGTAAATGATTTTTAGAACTTTAAATATGTGGTGGCCCTAATGTTGTATTTAGATGTAACTATTAGAATTAAGTGGTATTTTGTAGTAAAAACTAAGTTGTGGTATTTTTAAGTAAAAATAAGGCGCCCTTAGAAATCCCCTAAATATTTCTCTTTGCGAAGTTTATGAAATTTCGTGTTGAGAAATTTCCCAATTTTAGCCACATTTGTAATTGTATTGTTTCAAATTTTTTGAATTGGCCTTGATATCATGTGGTATATATCCACAATGTTCCCATAGGAGACAAGTTTTATAAAAATGGAAGTTTATATAAACATTTGTAGCTTTGTATTGATAAATTTTACAATGTGAACACACATATCCTTTTTTTTTAAATCTACTCGTATACAATTTAATTTGTTTATTCTTCTCGGTGATTAATGTGATTGAGATTATCAAAGATGATGACACACTTCATAATAAATAGTCGAGGAACATGCTTTTCTAGATGTCTTGTAATGCTTTAACTTCTCAGTTAAAGAATGATGGACGATGTATGGGATTTTTTTGTTGAATGAAGTCTATTTATTTTGTAATAAGCATGGATAATCATCACATTTATGTGAGATTTATTCGTAGTTTGGGGAAGCTCAAGTCACAATTATTAAGAAATGATAGACCTTCACTGCTATCATGTTGAATTGTTCAATATAGTGATAAATATGCGACTTTAAGAGTTTTAGAATCGTTTGAGTGAGGTTAATACATAGTTACTTTTGTGTATGACATGTCTTGGTCCATACAATAAGATCTTTACATTTGATAAGTAAAGATCACTTAAGTTTGTAAAGTTCTACACATGTGAGTTTCCCCCAATAGAGCTCATGACACTTGAAGATCAACTCCAAAACTTTATAAACGATTTATGAAATGATGAAATGTTCTCTAAAGTGAAGGGGAGTGGTGGGCTTGCTAAAAAAACCATTGAAATGAAGAAAATGAACTTTGCCCATCAGTATACCTGCTTGTAAAATTAGTTTTCTTACTTGCTGCCACTCTAACTCTAGAAAGAGCATTTTAAGCCATGACCGAATGAGAGATGATATATAAATAATTCTTTAATGATATACATTAAACAAGAGATATTCAACAATATTTATAAGGAAAATATATTTCAATATTTTAGAAAATAAACCTTTGTAGGGGATTGAAAATCCCTTGTGTTTTCGTTGTTTTCTTAAGTTTGAGACATTTATGTGAAAATTTAACATTTTTATTAAAATTATGACTTTGTTATACTTTTATTCTTTTAATATTTTAATTAAAAAATGCTTGATGTTACATTTCCCCCTCCTAATATATAATCCTTGATTAGCTAGGGATGAAGATCCTAATAATACGGAAAAAAATTTGCTATCTCCAACGATAGCAAAAACTGATATCGCCCAATGAAATATGCTTCCTCCTTTCCTTCTTTTCATGGCTCTCTCTCCTCATTAATTGTTCAAACAACAACTAACATTTCTAATATTTACATACCTGTTAAAGACATGCATGCCATGTCCCTCATCAATTGATATATCCGTTGATATTATCTTGTAAATATGATCACAATTAATATATTTTATAGAAAAAAGAGTAAGTAGTTGTTAATTAAATCTCTATATATATCATTTATATTTTTTTTGGTTTTCAACTATCATTTTTCAAATATCTTTCTCTCTATTGTTCTTTTCCTTTTTTGCCACATCTTGAAGAAGGTAACAAACGAATTTTAAAGAGGTATGGAATGTTTTTTTTTATATTGGCCACTATTTTCCCCTAAAATATTAGTCAATGCTTTTTTTTCCTATTTTTTTTCCAGTTTTTTCCTTAGACAAAAAAATCATTTTTAAGTAACTTTTTTTTTATTCTTTCCTAAAAAATAAAGTTGTAAAAAACAATTTTTTTATTTTTCTTAGTAATTTTTTTTATTCTTTCCAAAATAATAAAGTTGTAAAAAAACAGTTTTTTCCCATTTTTTCCTTCAACAAAAACAATTTTTTTGATTATTCTGTACAATTTTTTTTTAATATTTTTTTTGGTTAAAAAATAGTTTAAATTTTTTTACCTTTTCTAGTTGTAAAAAAATAGTTTTTTGAATATTTTTTTTATTTCTAATATTTTTTTATATATTTGTAGATTGGATGGTGAAAATGAAGAATCCGAAAATATACCTAAAGTTGGAATGATATTTCAATCCGAAAATTAAGCTTATGATTTTTACAATCGTTACGCTCGTTCAATTGGTTTTTGTGTGCGCCAATGATCTACTTCAGGAGGAAAAAATAAAATTGCCATAAGAAGAACTTTATGTTGTTCTAAAGAAGGTCTTTATCAAAAGCATCCTAGAGGATCTCCTTTGAATCCTAGATTTACAACCAGAATACAGTGTGAACCACATCTTATTATTAAAAGAGTGGGAGATTCTTTTCATGTGGCTGATTTTAACGAAATGCATAACCACGAGCTAACACCGCCAAGTGAAGTACATCACTTGAGGTCCCAACGTAAGATTATTGATTCCTAAGCTAGAGTTATGTGGAATATGCATTATGCGGGGATATTTATTCATACATGAGTGCTAGGTTAAAGAGCCTCAAAATTTGAATTTCACCCAAATGGATTGTGTTAATTAAATTCAAAGAATGAGGCGTAGTGACATATTAGAAAAAGGGTTATGCACAACTTCTTTTGGAGTACTTCTCATCATTGAAGAAAGCAAATCCATATTTTTTTTATTCGATTCAAATGGATGGAGAAGACCGAATGTGTAGTTATTTTTGGGTTGATGCAAAGTCACGTGTAGATTACAGTTCTTTTGGGGTTATAATATGTTTTGATCAAACCTTCAATACAAATAACTATGATAAACCATTTGTACCATTTGTGGGTGTAAATAATCATGGGCAAATAATATTTTTTGGGTGTGCATTATTACTGGATGAGACAACAACATCATTTATTTGGTTGTTTCAACATTTGTAGAAGCAATGAATAGAAAAATGCCTAAATTCATATTTACGGACCAAGCACAAGCCATTGACAATGCCATAGAAAAGGTTTTTTCCCGAAGCACCTCATTACTTATGTTTATGGCATATTTATCAAAATGCGACAAAACATCTTTCTCATGTATTTGATCAATTTAAGGATTTCACAAAAGATTTTAACAATTGCATATATGAGACAGAATCAGAAGAAGAACTTCAATCATCTTGGAATGGGTTGTTAGAGAACTACAATCTAAGAGAGAATGCATGGTTGCATGGATTATATCAAAAATGAGAAAAATGGGTACAATTTTATGTTCGGCAATATTTCTGTACTGGTATGACAACTACTCAAAGAAGTGAAAGCATGCATAGGTTTCTCAAGAAGTACTTCAAGAGAACATTATCACTACGAGAGTTGGTATCACAATATAAAAATGTACTTGTAAGTCGAAGAGAGAAAAAAAGACTACAAGATTTTATTTGTAAGCAAAAAAAGCCAAACCTATGTACAAATTGGCCTGGAGAAGCCCAAGCAAGGGATAGGTATACAACAAAAATGTTTTTAAAATTTCAAGACGAGTATCTCCATACATTTGATATATTTGCTAAGGTTGGTGATGAGATTGGGACAATCACCATATACAAGATATCTTCTTTCCGTGGAAGATCGCGCATCGTCACATTTGATTCTTTAAATTATACCATCAATTGTAGTTGTAAGTTGTTTGAGTTTGTGGAAATTCTTTGTTCACACTCGTTGAAAGTGACCCACCACATGCGGTTACTTGAAATTCCACCTCAATACTATTTGAAAAGGTGGACGAAAGATGCAAAAGATGGCGTTGTTATGGACAATTGGGGAGGATCGATTCAAATAGATTTTCAACCATCCAACATTGTGGAATATAGTGAGTTGGCACACCTTGCATTGACTATATCTGTGAAAGGTACTAGCACCAAAACTTCTGTACCATTTACTATAGCACTTTTAGGTACAACATTGTATAATTTTTGAAGTCTAAAATTGATGCTACTCAAGATAAAGTGAGTGAAAACTACTTGGATAAATCAAATACCAACATAAAAATTCGAGATTCGCCACGAAGGAAAGCAAATAAAGGAGCAACGAGGAGAGTTAAAGGTGCAATTAAAGAGGGAAAAATAAAGAAGAAGAACAACAAAAAATGTACAGGTTAGTTAAGCCTTATTTAACATTAAATTAAGTTTTCATTCTTATTTTTAAGTTTCAATTGATATCATCATCCATTATCAAATTCAGATGGCATATAAATGAATCATACAGTTGGACCTCAAAAATGCCTAACAATGTGCAGGTATGTTTCGAACTATTTTTATTTATTTATCATGCTAGTTGTTTGATTTGTATTTCCTTATACATTTATAATTTTTTTACGTAAGGATTTAATTTGAATATGCCGACGATAGAAGAATTGATTGACTTGGATGAAGAAGTCAGATGACCAAATAATAATCAATTTTAGTTAGTTTTTATATTTAATTTAGTGATTTCGTGGTGTATGTTAATTATAACTCTTGTTTTACTTTAGTGATTTTGTGGTGTATGTTAATTATAACTCTTGTTTTACTTTAGTGATTTTGTGGTGAATGAGAGATTTTTTTTGTTACTTATAAGTTATAACTCTTGTTTACTAATAAAAAATATAGTTAAAAAAATATTAAAATAATTATAAATATTCGCATGCATGTCTTTAACGAATATATTAATTGATGAGGGATATCATATGACATGCATTCCTTTAACATGTATATACATATTGAAAATGTTAGTTGTTATTTGAACAATTAATGAGGAGAGAGAGCCATGAAAAAAAGGAAAGGAGGAAGCATATTTCATTAGGCGATATCAATTTTTGTTATCATGTATCTACCACTACAATTTGTTAGAGGCTGGTTGTCATGGGTAAGAAAGTTGGTTAGCTTGTGGTCCACAGGATCGGGACTTGTAACTGAAGTCCAAGTCAGTTTTAGTCTTTAAGGTGAGAATTTGCCCCTTGACAATTATTGCGATAAGCAATAGACAAAGGAGGAGGTTCGTGATCTCATGTTAACCTTTATGATCTCATTCACGTAACGGCTCCGACAGCTTTTCACTAATAATTTTTACTCTAGAGATTATTTTATTTATGTAAGTATGCAAACCAAATTTCTTAGAATCCCATTAATTTGAAAAAAAATTGAAATGTAAATGAATTCAGAAATTAAAAATTATTAATATTATAGTTAATAATGTTAAGTTTCAAAAGATATCAACAAGTTTTAATAAAAAGTAATTTCATGATACCCAATATTGTGTTAGATATGCATTGATTACTATTTCCAATAGAATTCATGTGAACTCCAGAAATTAACGCTAAAGATACTTCTTCTTTTTTGGGGTGTGTGCCATGTAATTATATACATTTATGATATTTGATAACAATATTCATTTCTTGTTACATTTTTTATACTGTACAATATCTCCAGTTTCAAATATTGATTTCATTCAAATCTATATATAGTAAATTATGTAGAGTCTTTCTCCAGACTTCAATTGGAATCGTTTTGAAGGAAATTATTGCGTTCAATTTAAATCAATTGAAAAATAATATGTTTTAGTTACATTAAGTAAAAAATGATAAGTTTGTTAAAATACTGTATTTCAAATTTAGATTAGAAAAATCATGTTATTATTTGACCTAATAAAATGGTTAAAGGAAAGGAAAATCAAAGGTACGGTGGACTTGTCTCTAAATATCACACTGCAAAAGTAAGACTTATTGGTCACCCAAATTAATGCATAGGATTTATTTATTTTTTGATTTAGATAGTAACTAGGTTGCTGGTTACGCCTTGTGTGATCATAAAAAGATATTTTTTTTAGATTTTCATTGTGAAAGAATATCTTAATATTATTTTAAATAATGAGAATTAATATTAAATTAATATATAAAAACTGTTATGAAAGAGATTGTTATATTTAAAAGTACATAGAAAACAACAAAAATTATCCCTAAAACATTCAAGATGAACTCATCAAGTAGATTGCACAACCTTAATATTTTACATTAAAATTATTATACAATATATGTCACGTTATAAATTTATACAAAACATATTTTAACAAACTTAATAAACACAATATATTAGTATCTGTAGCTGAAAAATTGTAAGTGGAAATATAGTGCACTACCAATGCGTGAAGCAAACAAACAAATTAAGAAACTTACCAAAGCATTTAAAACCTTCACACCCAAAAAATTCAGATATGAAAAGAATTTTCATTAGATCCTTCATTCAAATAGCTACAGCCTACAATATTCATTCAACTTGAAAACACATCCCTAAATCCCTTCATCCAAATGCATGACTGCCAAAAATAAAAAATAAAAATATTTGAGAGATAATAAAATACATTAACACACTCAATATATAAAAGATAAAACTCAATATGAGGAGATAATTTTTCTTTACTACTCACACAATATTTTTGACTCTTTATGACTTCACTTCAAATGCCAATATTACATGGGTATTTATAGGATCTCTAAATTGTATCTATCCAAATACATGTATCCTTTACATTTAATGTAAACATACCCCATTTAGACTTTTATACATGAATCTCTTAATACATGAACCAACTAAATGCATGTATTCACCAAATACATATGTGTCTACATTAATCTAGATGATACAAAATTAATAAATGGCTTAATGAAGTGTACACGTGTCACCGTGTGAGCGTGACAAATGTCGATGCTATGTTTTGATGACAACTTTAGTTATATACTATAATATAACTAGGTTTAAGCCTCGCGCGATGCGCGAGCGTGTTACAAAATAGTTAAATAATTACAATTATAAAAATTATCAAATATTATAATATATATAAAATACTAACTTTATGCGTGCACACACACATGTCACGTGTCCCAAAATCATGTCACCGTATCATTTTCCAAATTCAATATACAAATTCTCTTGTGAATATACAACTCCTCTTCTTATTTATTAGATTCTAATCACAAAAACATTTGGTCTTACTTCTCTATCATAAATTTCTGTTGATTATAACAAAAAAATTACTATTTAAAAAAAGACATAAAGTTGATTTTAACAAAAAAGAATTATTACCTAAAAAAACTGAAACTTAGGTGGTATAAAGCTCTTAGAGGAGAACATATATAATATACAACTAACTTTTTGTGCCCATTTCATTAAACAAATCTATACATATAATAGCAACTCTAACTAAGGCTAAATAAAGGTAAAACACCTAAATTGAGAAAAAAACTTTTGTAAACTAACCTGTTTGTGATGTATTCTTAAAATGAGCATAGAAACACAGGGAGGATAGTAGAGAAAGTGTAATGAAAACCTCTGAGGGATTTGGGTTGAATTGACCTTGATTTTTCGGTGCTGGAGGGTCTATTCAATGAATAACTTCTCTTTCATGTCATAAACGATTAAAATCTTGCGATTAGTATTTTTCAATTTCAACAAATTATAAGATTACATAATGTATTTATTGAAAATTACATGAAAATCAATATAGCAACTGTTGATACCAAAATTAATATGCTGATGTGGACGAATAATAAGAAGACACGTGTCAATCTAAGTGGCATAATAGCAACGAGGAAGATCATTCCCCTGACCAACATACTCACTCCGAGCAATAGGTGTACTCCGAGGAACACCAGCCCTCCGAGGAACTCTTGTCCTCCGAGGAACTCCAGTGCTCTGAGGAACTCTTGGACGATGAGCAACTAAGGCGGTTCGAGCTGCATCTCGACCACATCATTGATTGCCAGATAATCAAAAGTTCAACTATTCATTGAATGCTTATCATCTTGACGCACACGCTTGAAGAGCATTAAATGAGTTACCCTTTCATATGTATATCATTTAATGTATCACCCTTTCATGTACAGCCTAAGGGCTATAAATACCTTGTATCACCCTCATTCAAAGGGACCAGAATTTCTTGATAGCACTTGTAATCGAGAATTCCCAAACACTCAACAATAACATAACAGTGGATGTAGGCCATTCAAATAAGGCTGAACCACTTTAAAATCTTTTGTCTCATTTATTTATCTGTGATTGAATAATTAGAGTAATCTAATTTTTTACATCAACAGCAACGTTATAAAATTTAGAAAATGGGAATAGTTAAGATTTAGGAATTTACATAATTGGTTATAACATACTATTCTCATTGAAAAAGTGACCTAAAATCATTTTTTATAGAATTAAAAAAAAGTATTACGACTTTAGAAAAGCTCCTAAATATGAAGATTAATTGTCAAAAATTCACATAAAATCATTTAGATATTTGAATAATAAAAACAACAAACATATTAAGAATGTAAACAACAAAACAAACCTAGTACAAAAAAGTTAAGTCAATGTGAATTATGCGCTAGCAAAACTTAAGAGATTGAGAATGATAGTAAATTAACCAAAAAAAAGAAAGATAGAAAAACTCATCGATTTTCATACCATTACCCTTTACCTAAACTAAAAAAAGTATTCCAAACGAAATGGATTATAATTTTTTAATATTCAAAATGTTGAGAGTGCACTAAGATTGCAAATACCCCTTTAACAATGCAAATAAACTCCTAATGGACTATTTGATATGCGTGATTTTTCATGACAAATGCAAAAGTGACAAATGAACGATTTATCTACTTTTGTATGCATTTGATAGGCATAATTTGTCATGACATGTGAACTCTTGATTTTGGTGGCAAAATTTGTTCACCTCTAACCCATAGTGAAAAAGTTTCCCCTCAATTTACTATTTTTCTTTTTGTTAAAATATTTTTCTATATTATTGAATTCGAAGGTTTTTCATATTATATTTTTTTACAACCACTTTTTATTAAAAATAAAAATATTTGTTATTTTAAAAAAAGTTTATAAAAATAAAAAGCGTTTTTATTATGAAAGCAAAAAAGTTTTGACAGTTTAACGAAAATTCTTTTATAAAAAAACAGTTTTGTTTAAAAAAATTGTTTTCAATGTTTTTCTAAAAAAAATTATTTGTATAAAAAAGCAGTTTCGTATAATAAAAAAAAATTATAGAACCAAAAATGTCTTGTTTTAAGTTTTTTTAGGACATCAAAATTATACTAATCCTGAAAAAAATTCTTTTGATACAAAGAACTCTTTTGTTTTAAAAAAATAGAAAAGAAAAATAGTGCATTTTAAACTATTTTCCAGTATTTTTATAAAAAAAAAATATCTTTTTGATGAAAGCCCACTTTTATGTTTTTAAAAACGCCAAAATTAGTCTAATCCTAAAGACAACGGTTTAAAAAACTGTTTTTATATAAAATTATATAAATCCAAGATCAATATTTTTTTTTTAAAATTTGCCATATTTTTATGCTCTAAATACTTATACATTCTTAATGACAAACATACTTTCTTCACAAAAAGGAAAAATGCAATAATTCAGGAATCTAATCCAAATGAGAAAAATCATTTTTATTGGAGATAATAAAGGAAAAACAAAACATAAGGTGTAAAAGCATATTGTGAATAGGAAAGAGGAGATAATACCTTGATTTTTTTTGTAGTAGCGATCATTTTGCACAGGTACATGATTTGATTGTATGGGTGTATAAATAGTTGAAGTCTCTTGAGATTTGAGGAATTTAATTAGGTAGTTTTTAGGGAAGTGAAAGTGGGCATTGGAAAATGGAGGGGTGGGGAAGAGAGAACGGGCAAGAGAGAGACCTTTAGAGTTAAGTTAAAGCTATTGATAGAGATTTAATGATATTTAATGCATTTAATGCATTAGTCTTTATTGCTTGACACGTGTCCATTCTCTCTAAAGAGACACCAAAATTATATTATGTTATTAGATATTTATTGGCATTGACATATATTTCTGGAGTAAAATTACATGTACCCACAAAAAAACCCAAAAAGTGCACCCGCCTAATAAGACAAAAATGAGTACAAGCTTTTTATGCACTCGATGGGACCCATTTCTATGCCCTGGCGGGACCCATAACAATAAGGTATAAACCTTTAATGCATTGGGTATGAGTTTTGGGTTTTTTTGTGGGTATGTGTAGATTTATTCATATTTCTTTGATTTTGAGATAATTACAGTAGCCCTTTCATATTTTTGTTTGATTACATAGACTTCTTCCATGTTTTGAATATTTATAATAACATCCCCTCACATCTGTGTTCGGTAACAATAAACCTCTCATTTTTAAATTTGTTGCAATTACATGACCTATATATTGAAACTTTCATCATAATTTTCCAATAATATCACACAGGGAAGATTCTTTTCCCATTAAAATTTATTCTCATGCAAAAGAATTGTCAAAACTCATTTAAAAATAATGTCAAATTAAATTATGAAACATAGGGGAGGTTACTATAATTTTCCAAACTACTTGGGATATTTATATAATAAACTAAAATTAATGAAGAGTTTTTTTTTAAACAAAAATGAGGATATTACTATAATCATCCATTGAATTTTAAAAGTTAGGAGATGAACCGACTACATTTCATAAAGTAGTAACATCTAAGGATTTTATCTTTGGAAAGAATCAAACAATGATGAAATGAACTCAATTTTGTAAAATCAAACTTGGTTTATTACAGGTCTTTCCCTTGGCGAAAAACCAATTGGATGCAAAAGGATATTTATAAGAAATTAAATCCGTATGGTTCAATTAATACATTTAAAGCGGGATTAGTTGCTAAAGGTTATAAACAAAACATTGAATTAATTACACATATGCTACCTTTGCACGTTGAACTTCCATTAGTCTTTTAATATCTCTTGCTCCTATTCATAATTTAGTGATTCATGAAATGGATGTAAAAATGGATTTTCTAAATGGTTATTTAGATAACGAGATTTATATGGAACAACCTGGAGGTTTTATTTATCCTGGTCAAGAAAAGAAAGTGTGTAAACTCGTTTAATATCTTTATGGACTTAAACAAGCTTCTATGCAATGGCATGAAAAGTATATAAGTTAATAATATCCCATGGTTTCAAAGTAAATGATGCCAACAAATGTATTTATAGTAATATTGACAATGGTGTTGGAGCCATTATTGAATGTAAAAATTGCCACCCCACATGGACTAATGAACAATAGACACCTGTCATCTTATGTGGACATTTAGCTATCTTGATCGACATAAGGGGAACCTAGTCAGATGGAATGCCGACCAACTCCAGAATGTGAACCATCAGGAATAACAAAAGTTACTCGGATCAAAAAGAGACCAACACTGAATACCAATAGTCTCATTTATTGGACACAGATATAAATGCCTGAAAATATAAAGGCATTCCATCTCTAGGGTCCCTGATCACTATTAATAGACAGCATCCTTTATCTCAAAAGGATAACTCAATCATTCTCAAGTATAACATACTGAGCTATTATAGCCATAGAAATAAAACCAAAAGTGGACGTAGGCTTTCTTCATTATTGAATCACTTTAAAAATCTTTGTTTCTGGTGTGTTTGTTTAGATTGCTCTTATTATTTATCTAGTGATTATAAAATTGGATCATACCATTTTTAGACATTAATAGATCGACGGCGTCTATGGGAACGACTGCTTGTCATTGTTCTTTACCCTATACATTTCTTTGTTCATTCTTTGGCCTGAAGAATGAATATTATGCCTAAAAGTAACCTGGCGGCTACAGGAAATACCCCAGATATGTACGCTCCCCCTAGTGAGATAGACCTTCAGAGAATCTTATTCAATTTGGCTAAAAGATAGGAAGATCTGCGATATTCAATCTAATAATTATATCGTACGATGCAGGACAAATCCTCTAACTCCAGGAGAGATATGCCACCTCCACCAGCTAAGAATGAAACGAATTACCACTCCCGTTCTTCTCATGACATATTATACCATCCTAACACAACATCTTCATTATAATCAACGAATTACTATAAGGGTAGATCTTTATCTAAAAAGAGGCCAAGTGTATTAGAGAAGCTAAGTAGGGAATCCTCTTTTGACTATTTAGGTCCCTCAGTAACCAAAGGTCATCATAGGGAGAAAGATCGTCATTGTGAGTACAGAGAAGGATCTGTAAGATCTAAATCTAGTATAATGGGCTCTGTGCATGCCGAGAAAACTTCTCAGTAAGAGAGTTCAACATATAGGCACAATAAAGCCACAAAATTTTCTTCTGCCAAATCCAAACTAGAAGAACATTCCTGGAAGGGATTCATGAAACGATTAAAATATAGGCTTAGGGAAATGGAAAAATAAAAAATCCTTTACAAAGGTGTTTTGTTAAAGGCTCACCTTTTGTCCAGGCTATTGTGTACTACCCGAACCTTCCAAATTCAAGCCACCGGTTGTCACTCCTAAATATGATGGGAAAACTGATCCAGTCCTCCACATTGAGCAGTATCAAGCTGCTGTTGACATTTATTCCATCCCCGATAAGATGAGATGCAGAGCTTTCTCCAATTTCATCACAAATCCAACTCAAATATGTTACAGTAATCTGTCTAGAGGTAAAATTTTCAATTTCTAACAATTGGATAAATTATTCATTGATAACTTTTGCTTAGGGGCTAAGACGATCAAGAGTGTTACTCATCTTTTGATCATGTACCAAAAACTCAAAGAAAGTACTCGGGAGTATATCACACATTTTAATAATGAGAATATAGAAGTGGTGGATTATGAAGAAAAAATAGCCACTGCTTCCTTGATGAGCGATTTACTGGTCAAAGACCTCAACTATACCAAGGTGAAAAATTCACCCAAAACTATAACAGAGTTAATGGCTAAGGCTGGAAAGATTATGAATACTAAGGAAGCCATGGCAGAAAAAGTGGTACCAAAGAGCAAAGATGAAGGTCAGGAGAATAATTTTTCAAAAAATATAAAAAAGATCAAGAAGTTCAATGAATCCACCACATCCTGGAGGAAATCATGGGCAATAAATATCTAAATTGGCATGGAAAACTGAGGATGCCTCTCAACAGGAGGGAAAAGTCCAAATACTATAATTTTCATCGAGATCATGGGGATACCACTGATAGTTTCATAACCCTCGAGAACGTAGTTGAAACCCTTATTTGGAAAGGAAAATTAGCAAAATTTATTGATCAGAATGGCAATTGGGACACCAAGAGAATGTCTAAATCACCTGATCGAGGAAAATACGACACCAAAAGGGCATGTAATAATGACTATGAGGATGACTCGGACCTACCGAACAAACCTGATGAGCCAGAAATGGATATAGGTATGATTTCCTTTGGATGTCATTTTATCGTAAGGGAGACATCGGTGGAGGAGACGGACTTATTGAAACGAATGCCTACTTAAATGAGGCCAAAGATTGTCCCATTATTTGGTAGATTGATATGTCTAAGAGCAGTGATGGTCGGCCTAGGAAAGTCGTCAAAGACAAATTGGTGATCGGCTTCTCCAAAAATAATCAGAGTGGGGTGCTTTATACTCATTATGATCTGTTAGTCATTACTTGCAGATTTCACCATGGTAGAGTGGCCAGAGTTTTGTTCGATAATGGAAGTTCAACAGATGTAATTTTCTTTAACTATTTATATGGCTTGTGTATACGAGATAGTAAACTAGAACCATGCCACAGGCCTCTTATAGGATTCTCGGGAGAAGTGGTATATCTCCTAGGAACTATCAAGATGGATGTGTTGTTCGTGACTTAACCAACGAGCAAAAAGTACATAATTCGCTTCTTTATATTGCATAAAAGCTTACCTTCAGCCTACAACATAATCCTTGGCTAAGTGGGATTAAATAAATTAAAATCAGTGCCATCTACGATGCACGAATGCATGAAGTTCCATACCAATTATGGACTCTGCATAGTAAATGGTAACCAGACGGAATCCCGGGAATTTGCGTAGTAAATGGTAACTAGATGAAAGCCTAGGAATGCTGTTATACCTCAACTGATTAAAAGGAGATAAAAAGGGGCACAAGTACCTTCCACATTAATACTTTGGATCCCCGTGAAGAGAAGGAGTTTATGAAAGGACAATTCATCGAAGAAATAGAAACTATTGTGCTGGATGATGAGAAACCAGAAAAGACCACCCAGATTGGCTCAAGATAAACTCCATCTCTCAAATAGGAATTAATTACATTCCTTAGAGATAGGAATAACGTATTTTCCTAGTCATAAGGATATACCGACGATTGGTCCCAACTTCATCTACTATGAACTCAACATTTACAAAGATGGCAGACCAATCAAGTAGAAGCTCAGAGTTTTCAGTCTCGAGAAGATTATGGTGATCCAAGAAGAGGTGGAAAGCTGTTGAAAGAACAATTTGTTAAGGATGTTAAATATCCAATTTTTTGCTAACGTTGTAATGGTCAAGAATAAGAATAACAAATGGTGAATGTGTGTAGATTCCACTGACCTCAACAAGGCATGACCAAAAGATCACTTTCCTTTACCAATGATTGATCAATTGGTAGATTCAACAACAAGTGATAATCTACTCAGCTTCATGGATGCTTATTTTGGTTATAAATATATTAAGATGAATCCAGAGGATAAGGAGAGCACATCCTTCATCACCAACTGAAGAACTTACTGCTACAATGTTATGCCCCTAGGGAAAAATTTTGGAGCAACATATCGGAGGTTGGTAAACAAAGTCTTTGAGGACCAAATTGGCAAGAACATGGAAGTATATGTAGATAATATGCTCACCAAAAGTAAGTCCACCACTAGCCATATTACTGATTTTGCCTAAACATTTTACCAACTAGAAAAACATCAAATGAACCTCAATCCGACCAAATGTATATTCAGAGTACATGAAGGTATGTCCTTAGGGTACATCGTGAATCAAAGGGAAATTGAAGCCAACCCTGATAAAATAAAGGCTTTTACTAGAGATGAAATCTCGACCAGCAAGAAGGATATGCAAAAGATAACAGGAAGAGTAGAAGCTCTAAATCGTTTCATATCTCGAACTATAGATAAAAGTATTCCATTCATTAAGGTGATTAAAAAGACCTTTGAATAGAATGATGAATGTGAAAAAGATTTTTTGGACTTGAAGAAATACTTGGGATCTCCTCCACTACTCTCCCAACCAGTTTTGGGTGAGAAGTTGTACTTATATTTGGCTGTTTCAGAGTTTGTCGTAAGTTCAACCTTAATCCTATTAGAGGAAAGTGTTCAAAAGCCAATGTATTACAACAGTAAAGCATTACGAGGAGTAGAGATCATATACCCACGCTTGGAAAAATTAGCATTGGCACCCATTTAAGCATCTAGAAGAATGAGACCTTACTTTTAGGTCCATACCATTGTAGTATACATTGACTTACCTCTGTGATAAGCTATTCATAAGCCTGAAAAATCAGGAAGGCTAATGTCTTGGGAAGTTGAACTTGGAGAATATGAAATTATGTGTGAGCTGAGAACCTCATTGAACGGGCAAGCAATAATGGATAAGTTTGCCTACCTAAGAGAGATCATCTCAAAAGCAAACTGAGATGGTTGTCGACCAGCCAAAATCATCAACTGTTTAAGAAATAACTCTCCTACTAGTCGAGCAAATCAAGAAGATATTCAAATATGGAGTACCGGTGTACGAATACTTCAAAGTTAAGGTTCTAATTTGGAAATTATTCGTAGATGGAGCTTTGTTCACGAATGACAGTAAATCTAGAATCATTCTCAATACTCCATACGATTTGGACGTAGAGTGTGCATTGGGATTTCAATTTTAGGCCTCCGTTAAAGAAGCCGAATATGAAAAATTGATTACTGTTTAGAACTAGCCTCATCACTAGGTGCCGAATAGGTGATAGTGCATAATGATTCTCAACATTCACTAGTTACTTGAGATATATGGAGTTAAAGGAGAAACAAATGTGAGATACTTAAATAAGACCAAGGAAGTTATTTCCTCATTTCCTTCAATCAAGATGGTCCGGATTCCATGAGGGGATAACGCCCAAATAGATGCTCCTAGTCGACAAGCCTCAGCAACTTTAATGGAGTTGAGAAGAACCATTATGGTGGAATTGAGGCCTTCTTGAATGGATCCAATCACAGACTACATTGAGAAGGGACTATTACCATCCGACCAAAAGGAAGTAAGGAAATTGAAATATAAATCAACCATCTATGTCTCGGAGAAAGGTATCCTATACATAAAGGGTTTGACACGCTGTAAATATTATGTATTTCACCCGTTAACCTAAGCGTTATTAGCCCCTTGGGTATTTTCATTCCTATACTTATGCTCGTTCACCAAAAAACCTTGTATTTCTATATATACATTCTTTGCAGGGGTTAATTGAGTTTTTGTAGGTATTTGGATGCTTAGTATGAAGTCCGGGAGCTTTTCGATAAAGTTTCGTAAGAGATTAAAACTTTTGGGGCATTTAAGTAAATCTAGCATTCGGATTTTGATCCCAACCCTTCATAGAAGTTGAAGCCCTTTGATTTCTCTGTGTGGCCGCCGACGGTGCATGATTCCGATGTATAATGAGGGAGTTATGGCATTTTTAGGATGATTTTTACTTCAAATTCACACTCAAAGACACATTCAAGGGCATTTTATTCATTCCATATTTTAGTTTTTTGGCCTAATGTCTTCTTGGATGTTGTATCCCTTTGAGTTATCTTCGTGTAGCCTCCGACCGTTCTTAATTTTGAGTTATAATGAAGAAATGACGGTATTTTTCGTAAAGTTGGACCAAGCTGTAGAATTACAGACCTGTAGGTGCAAATCAATTCGGCATTTTGCCAAATCGATTCGAAATGCCAGAAAGTCCGAAAATCTCTAATTTTAAGTGGTTTTTTGGTGGGTTATAAGTATGTAAACATTCTATTAAGTTGAGACATCAATTTTAGACTAGAGAAGCTTTATTTTAGGTTAGTTTTTGGGGGATTTTTATGGAGCTTCCCTCTCCTCTCTCTTTGGGGTAAAACCCATTTATGTAAGTTACTATTCATTATCACTTTCCTCTATTTCTTGCTTTCTTCTTCATTTTCTTGCTTTGTAGTTAATTTTCATGCTTAGTTAATTTGTTGTTGGTTGTTTATTTGTTGTTTTCTTCACTTAGTAGTTGTTTTAATTAGTTTATTCATGTTGTGTGAGTAGTTATATAGGGTCGGGGTTGTGCTCCGCCATTAATGGGTTTGAGCTCCGATTGTGCAAAATTGTGTTTACTTGAAATCGCATGTATCAAATTGGATTGATATGCATTTATTTTTCTTTGTCACGAAACGTTAGATTTTATAGCAACCATCCGAATTTAAGACGCGTGTGACCATTTTTGATTAAATGTTTTATCTTGCATTTTTGGGTTAAAATCCCTTCATGTGTGATGTTTATAATTAACTAAAAATGCTCGGTTAAATATTTTCAAACCAAAATTCTAATTATTAGTTGTTTAGCCCATGGCGGGTACGCGATCCCGACTCTCGTTTTATTAAATAGTGTTTGGTGTTAGCTTATTATTTTTTTCCCTTTTCACCATAACCTCATATCACCTTTTACACTTTTATTTTTGAAGTTGTAAAATAATTAAAATCTAAAGTTCAATCACTATCTGTGGATTCTCGCTACCCGACTTACCGCTATACTTGTATCGCAAGTGCAGTCGTAATTTAGGTTTTTATATTGAGTAGGAGAAAAGAAAATAACGATTTGTGTATTACACGTCGCACGATTTGTGACTGATCAAAATGGCGCCGTTTTCGGGGAGTGTGTTTTAGATTGTAATTATTTTATTATTTCGTAGTATTTTTTTCCTTTGTTTTTTTTATTCTTTATTTTAACCTTTTTTGCAGGATTGACTATTTGAGCGCTAAGAAACTTTGATTCGCGGTTGCTCACTTTCTTGCTCGGATTCTCCATCTACAAATAATTAGGTAATCATGTCCTACTATTATAGTTATTACAGTTATTCTAATGATTCTTACTTTGGGGATAGTTTTCAAGTTTTCTATTTTGAAGATTTTCTTGAGATTGAAAGACTTGAAAACAATTATCGGAATGAAAATCATTATTAGGAGCTTGAGTTTGATTCATTATTTGAATCCAATGACGATTCTTATTCCGATACTTTCAGAGATGAGTTTCAACCAAATGAGGAATCCGAGGCTCTTGAGCCGAGGAAGTCTACTTTGGAAGAAACTTTTCTTCTTTACTCCCAAGGTCTGGAAAGCCTAAATGGTGCTAGAATGAGACTTGGAGCACTTTGCGATGAGATGAATTGTTATGCACAAAACAACGAGGAGGCGAAAACTTGTGTTCACCTCAATTTTTCAAAGAATTTGTCATCGAATGTGAATCTCTCTCCCTCGAAATTCAATCTCCTTCCGATGATATGTTGACGGAGATTGAGTTTACTTCATTACCATATACATTTTCCATCATTGAACCATTAGAATTATCGATTGATTCCAATGAGTCGATAGAAACTTTGAAAACTTCTACACTTTTTGCCGATGAGGACTCCTTACCGGACTTGTTTTCGATGGATGTTATCCCCACGTGTGCACAATCTCCCATTCCTATTGAAAAACCTTTAGGAGATGAGTCAATTTTTCTTGGACCTCAAGTGTATCTTTCCCCCTTGTTATCCAAATCCCTCATCGTCCCCCAAAAATTTATAATTGGCGATGGTTCATTTTTTACGCCTTACACATGCCTTTTGTTATTCAAACGAAATTCCTATTTTTTGGGAGGCATGCATTCTAGGGAGGGTCCACCGTCGATCCTCCAAAGTCAAATCGTAGTTTGGGTGGGCCCTCAACTATTTAGACTTCTAGTGTATAGTTAGTGTGAAGCCTAAATAGTAGGTTGTAAATAGTTAGCTTTTTAATTTTCTTTCCTTATTTTTTTCTTTCCTTTTAATTTAGTCTAGTGTAATTAGTTAACTTTTTATTATTTATTTTTGCTATGCTCGGTACTAACTTGTTTTGTAGATTTCATTGGACTCGTGCTTATGGAGATCGCTCTAATTTCGGGTAATATCGTTATTTTCCTAGCTTTGTATTATGTTCTTAATGTGTATTGGGGACAATGAAACATTTGAGTTAGGGGGTGTAGGATATTCTATCCATTTCACGTGTAGTCCACTGATTTTCTTACGTGTTAGTTACTAAGTATGCCTTTTTGTGAAAAAATTGAAAAAATTTTAATTTTTTTTTCTTTCTTTTTTCTCTTTTGTTAGGAATTTTGCCTTTGTTTCCGATGATAAATTTCAATAATTGCCCGATCCAATAGACAATTCAACAATGCATGTTTTCGATTTTAGAAGTTATTAGACTTAAGTCCACAAATCATTGATATTACCCAAAATAACTTTATGAATTAAACTTTAACCCTTGAGCACATACGCTTTTCTTGCTCCATTGATTTGGTTTAAGATTTTTATAACTCGATAATCTTTTGTTGCATTGTATATACTTACACCGAGTAAGCTTTGTAACTTCCGTCATTTGTGAGTGAATACACTATTCTTTCCTCATTGAAAATGTTACTTTCGTCGGTAATCTCATTATTCTTTCATTTGATCGTTCATTAATTGAGTTCATTTTTTAAATGTGTTACTTAAGCTTGATTTTCAAAATTTATTTTGACTCGAGAATTGCAAAAATTTTAGGAAATGATCATAGGCCATCTTTGTTATATCACTTATATTAGCCTTGGCCTTATCTTATATGTTTTCCCTAGTCAATCCCTTTGAGCATTAAAATAGACTTTCGTTTCATAACCCAAAATTCCATAACCAACTCCACATTGAAGTTATATATCATGCATATTACCTTTATACCTTTGCTTGGAATGATACTTGGGATTGAATGATGATCATATTTTGTGGTTGCAATTTAAGCATATGAGAGTGAGAAAAGTGAAGAAAAGAAAGAAGTAAAAAAGAAAGGAAAAAGCAAAAGAAAAGAAAAGAAAACATGAGAAAAAGAAGAAAAGAAAAGAAAACATGAGAAAAAGAAGAAACGAAAAGAAAAGAAAGTGAAAGTTGTATATGTGATGTATATAGTTCGAATAAGCTTTGATTACTTTCCAATTCATATTTAATGCTTGTTTTGGAACTTGTTTTCCAATTTTTGAATTGCTCACTATTTACCATTATTCTAAGTTCTCATTCCGAACAACTATGAATACATACATATACCTTTCATTTCGTACCCTAGCCTAGCCTATATTATAACCCTATACAAGTCCTATGTGATCTTAGTTAGTGTGTATTTAATTTAAAAGTCATAATAATATTGATAATTCGCGAAAATGCATTTTGCCTCCTTTAATGAGCGGTATCTTTCATTGAGATTACAAGTTTTTATTTCCTATATAGTTTGCTTCATTTGTGACATCTGTGCAACCTTATTCCCATTTACATTTACTCTTTATGCCCGCATGTTCCGTGTGTTACCTCCCTATTTCGAGTGAATACATTTGATGAGTGTAATGCCCGTGAGGACTGAATAAATACATGATTTTATGTTTATCCGATTTATTTAAGTTTTTTTTCAAATCATATTATGCATTTTCTCTCCCCCCTCCCACTTTTAAAGTTTCAATTCTATGAGGTGCATTCAACCTGTTAATAACAACAGACTTTTGTTTGAATTCGTTCAATATGATAATAACATGTTTGAAATCTTTTTCGTTGTTGTTGAGTTTTTCGCATGTTGGGTTGGGCATATTTTAAGGAAACCATATGATGTTTGTGGGTTTCATCCCTGAAAATCTTCACAAGACGACACTCGTCCACTAGGATAATCTAAGGGTTTAACGACTTATTGCATAGGCTAAATGCAATCGTTCACCCACGAAAAGTGTCCTTATCCTTTTTTTATCCCTATTTTGTACTATCTCTTGTTCTTGTAGTTCTTGTTGTTTCCTATTTCATTTTTAGGGACTAGCAATGTGTAAGTTAGGGGGTGTGATACGACACAAATATTGCGTATTTCACCTGTTAACCTATGCGTTATTAGCCCCCTTGGGTATCTTAATCCATATACTTATGCTCGTTAACCATACAACCTCAGATTTCTATATATCATGCCTTTCAGGGGTTAATTGATCCTTTTTAGGTATTTGGATGCTTAGTATGGAGTTCGAATGCTTTTCGATAAAGTTTCGTAAGAGATTGCAGCTTTGGGGGCATTTTAATAATTTTAGCATTCATATTTTTATCCCAAACTCTTCAAGGAAGTTGAATCCATTTGATTTCTCTTCGCATGGCTGCTGACAGTGCATGATTCCGATGTATAATGAGGGAGTTATGGCATTTTTTGGATTGTTTTTACTTCAAATTCACACTCTAGGACACATTTAAGGGCATTTTAGTCATTTCATATTTTAGTTTTTTGGCCTGATGTCTTCTTGAATGTTGTATCCCTTTGAGTTATCTTCCTATAGCCTTTGACCGTGCCTAATTTTGAGTTATAACGAAGAAATGATGACATTTTTCGTAAAGTTAGACCAAGCTGTAGAATTACAAACCTGTAGGTACGAATCGATTCGGAATTTCGCCAAATCTATTAACATTGACAGAAAGCCCAAAAATCTCTAATTTTAAGTGGGGTTTTGGTGGGTTATATGTATGTAAACATTATATTAAGTTGAGACATCAATTTTAGACTAGAGAAGCTTCATTTTAGGTTAGTTTTGGGGGATTTTTGCGGAGCTTCCCCTTCCTCTCTCTTTTGGGTAAAACCCATTTATGTAAGTTACTATTCATTATCACTTTCCTTTTTACCTTGCTTTGTAGTTAATTTTCATGCTTAGTTAATTTGTTTTTGTTATTTATTTGTTATTTTCTTCAATTAGTAGTTGTTTTAATTAGTTTATTCATGTTGTGTAAGTAGTTATATAGGGTCGGGGTTGTGTTCCGCCATTAACGGGTTTGAGCTCCGAAAACTAGGTTTTGGGCAAAATTGCATTTAATTAAAACTGTGCGTATCACAGTTGGATTGTTATGTATCTTTGTTTGTCACGCAACGTTAGAGTTTATAGCGACAATCCAAATTTAAGACGCGTGTGACCATTTTTTATCAAATGTTTTATCTCGCACTTTTGGGTTAAAATCCCTTCATGTGTGATGTTTATAACTAACTAAAAATGCTCGTTTAAATATTTTCGAACCAAAATTCTAATTATTATTTGTTTAGCTTATGGCGGGTACGCAATCCCGACTCTCGTTTTATTAAATAGTGTTTAGTGTTAGCTTATTATTTTTCTCCTTTTTCACCATAACCACATATCACCTTTCACACTTTTATTTTTGAATTAGTAAAATAATTAAAATCGAAAATTCAATCACTCCATGTGGATTCTCGATACCCGACTTACCGCTATACTTGTATCGCAAGTGCAATCATAATTTAGGTTTTTGTATTGAGTAGGTGAAACGAAACAATGATTTGAGTTCTGATGGGACGCTACTTTTTGCGCTCGATCAAGGTTACACAGTCTCTTTACTTCATTATGTCCATCCAACTGAAGTAGATGATCTCATTAAAGAGGTTTATGTGGTTCCCATTCAGCTGGAAGATCTTTGGTACAAAGTATAGCCATGAAAGGCTACTATTGGCCAACAATGAAGGCATGCCATGTTTAATTTTCCAAGAGGTGTGACAAGTTCACAAAAAACTAGGTGATTCCCTAAATCCTAGAACTTATTCGTAGCCTTTTTCTATTTGGGGAATAGAATTCGTTGGACCATTGTCGACCACCAAATGATGGTTCAAGTACTAAGTTGTCGCAGTGGATTACTTCATTAAATGGGTGGAGGCTAAGACCTTGATCGATATTCCCTATCAAAGAGTATTTCGGTTCATATGGAAGAAGATCATATGTCACTATGGAATACCCTATGCTTTTATCACTGATCATGATAGTTAGTTTGACGCTGAAGAGTTTGAGGATTATTGCATCAGATCCAAAATACAGAAACAACATTTGGAACCTGGACATCCACAATGCAATGGTCAACCAGAAATCACTAATAAAACTTTTCTTGATGGATTGAAGAAGCGCTTGGATGACGCCAAGAAAAAATGGATCAATGAGCTGCATAACGTTCTTTCGGCTTACAAGACTACACTAAGAACTGTAATAGGAGAGACTCCCTATATGCTTGCATTCGACAGTAGTAATAACTGAAATAGGTTTGTAAACACACATGGTCCTGAATTATAATTCCCCCAAGAGTGATCTAATGAGGCAACTAGATCTAGACATGATTAAAGAAGTCAGAAAAGATGTTGTCATTCGGTGCACTGCCTACCAACAAAGGACTTATAGGTTCTATCATCGGCGTGTCAAGCCGACCAACTTGAGAAAGGGAGATTGATGAATGCATTATTTTTCATGAATTATGCCCAAATCTAGGCCTTGTTAGGCCCTTTGTATTATAAATAATGAACTTTTAGAGTCATTTTCATAAAATAAAAGAAATATGCAATTTTGAATAAAATTTGAGTTAAAAATACAATTTTAGTAACCTGAAGGGTGAAATTATAATTTTCCAAACTTATGGGCCTGAAAATAATTTTTAAATGTTTATCTAGGCAAAATAAAGTTCTCTCTTAAATTTGGTTGAATTCCGGATTACTACGAACAATTTATGAATTTCGGGGGTTAAAATGCAAAAAGGGATAATTTTGTAATTTTTAAAATATTTATGTTCCTAAATTTGAATTAATTATTTTTATTTTACATTTTTACAAGTACCCTGGAAATGTGGACAACAAAGGAGTCGATGTGTAAAAGTTGTTACAATACGTCGCGACACGACACGACACGGTTGATACAGCTGTACTAAATAATTTTTAAAAAATTGCTCGAGTGTCTGTTGAGGTCGTGCCATAGATTTTCGAAAAGGTCTTGACAAGACTCACAACTTTGAAGTTGGGACGAAAATGTGATTTTGAAGTTTGGGAGGTTAAAAATGTGATTAAAGACAGCGTTGTGAATAGTGTCAAAATTGGGGATAATTATTTTAGAAAAAAGACTTATCAATTATCTCCAACTCTTATCAAGACTCCAAGAGATAATTATTGGCTCAACTACAACCAATCAAAGAGAGTTTCACTCCATCTCAAACACTTCATTCATAAGTCTATAAATAAGACCCTTTCGCACATTATTTTGATGGAGAAAAAAGGGGAGAATTTTAGAGAGAGTAATTTTTGAGAGATTGTATTCAATTTGAGGGCCAAGTCTTTATCATTTTTTAGAGGATTGAAGATTGTTTTGAGAGAACTATTTGTAAGTTTGATTTATTAATGAAAATCTCTACTCATTCTTGCAATTTCTCTTTCATTATGATAGCTTGATTATTCTTATTAGGATTAGGGTGAAGTTTATCATAGTTAGTCAATACTTTCACGTTAATTTAATTGTTGTTTATTCCCTACTTGTTTTAATTGATATTAAAGATTTGATATTAATTTTAAAACGACACGAGAGTATGTTTTAAAAGCTTCAAAATTGTTTTGTCAAATCAAGTTTTGAGATTTAAAACTAGTAATTTTTTATGGATTATGCTTGCACTTTGATTGTTTTGATAGTCCATGCTTAAATACATTTGCGAACTTTAAAAATTGTATTTTCGAAGAAAATAAGAATTTTAGCCGTCGATTAGAGACGTTACAAATATTTTGATCATAACTGTAATATTTTTTGAATTAAACACGGCGAGAGTCGGTTTAATTTGAGTAATAAAAATGAAATGACAACATTAAATTAGTGTGCAATATTAGTTACGCGATAAATGGACCCCGAATCCTAATTATTTTCTAATTGTTTACAAATATCTTGTGTTACCCTCGTTTATCGTAGTTGCTTTTATTTAGTGTAGTTCATAATCATTCTCTATCCCATTTAGTCTATTTGAATAGTCACAATTATTTTGAACGAAAAAATTGATAAATCTCTGTGGATTCGACCCGTACTTACACTCGCTATTCTATAATACCTGTGTATTTGCGGTATTTTAAAAAATTGACAACAAGTTTTTGGCGCCATTGTCGGAGATTTGTTCGATTTTTTTTTTAAGAATTGTGACTTTCGGACTATTTTTTTTAACGTTTTGCACTAGTTCATCCTAAAATAAAATAAAAAAATTGAAAAAAAAAACATTTTTTCTAGTAGTAATTTCCAGAATAAAAGAAATAAAAAAAAGTTTTCATAAGTGTGTTTTGTCAATTTTTGTTTGTGTGTTGAATACACCATTAGTGCGCGTGTCGTATTAATTTTTTTTCCTTTTCTTTCCCTTATTATTTTTTTGGTGTGTCACACTTTACATTTGGTATAGTTTTTTTTTTCAGAAGCACATTCGGAAAAAAAAGATCAAAAGTGAAGGGAAAAAAGGTGTGCAACAGTAATCGAACGTGAAGAAAACTTGTGCAATCTTTCCACGAGCACAAGGAACTCTCGGGGACGACTGAAACATAGAAGAATTTTTTCCCTGATCGACGTCAATTTAAACTTCAGCCTGGCTTAAGCAACTGACCATAAAAAGTCCACGTCGGAGGTACGTTTTTATGTGCTACTACATGGTTTAATTTCACACTTAATTTAGCACATTGCATAAATTGACTTAAGGGTAAAACTCTTAACGAGGCTAGAATTAAAATCTACTTCAACACGAACTTATCAAATCGATTTTGTTTTACCTTGTCTAGGATTTGAGGCTTTTAATGAGTCTTCGTACCGACCACCTACCTTGAGAAAAAAGAGGGATTTGAGGCGATAACCGTAGTTGGTCGTCTTTTAAATTCTCCCTTGTCAAAGAGAATGGGATGTCTAATTAGATTTTGAGTCAATTATAATTTCTTTTGCATTCTAAAAAAAAAGTTTCATGCGTTGTAAATTACAATGGGTGATCCTCATGTTGTTATCCGGTCATCTTTCTCATATTCCTCAATTGATCCTGTGGACGTGTTTTTACAAAATACTAAAAATTTAGACAACTACGTATTTCAATTTGAGTCAGATGGGTCAGTAGTCATTTCAAAAATTAAAGAAGGTATGTATGAGAATCCAGCCCCTGTAGTTACTATTTGTCCACTAATGCGTATCAATTGGAAAGAGGTAAACAAACGGTATAATGATGTTATTTCGAAAAATAATCATGAATTAAATGGGAATACTCACTTTTGTGAGGAGAAAAAAATTGACAATCTTGACACATGTAATACTTGGGATGATTTGGATGTTAATTTATGCCGAGATTTTCCTCCTAATTTAATTGAGAAAAATTCTGATTCTTCTTATATGTGGGAAAATTTATTTGAGGATTCGTCATTCGATTTTAGTGATACTTCAAGTAATTATGACGTTCCTCCCATTTTTTGATGAAGAAAGTGTATCGTTCCATGATACCTCTTATTCTCGGGCTTTTCGTAAAGTCTCATATTTAGGTAGACCTGTCAAAATACACGATAATCCGTTAACACGACACGATCCGACACGAAATTATAAGTTAATGGGTTTACCCTTATTGGGTTTGGGTCATTAACGGGTTGACACGGTAGACCCGTTAACACTAACGGTTCGGGTTTGGAAATTTACCTGTACCCGTTTTAACCCGTTTCTACCCGTTAACACTAACGGGTACTATAGGGTCACCCAACCCGTACCCAATAACAATAACCATTAAAACCCATTATTTCTAAATCTTTAAAGACTAACGGGTGCTATAGGGTCACCCAATCTATACCCAATAAAAATTACAATTAAAATCCATTATTTTTAAAGTATTGAAGACTAACGGGTATTATAGGGTCACCCAACCCGTTACCCATTTCGACCCTAAATGATTCGTTAATATTAATGGGTGTTAACGGTTTGGGTCGTGTACCCGTTAATATTAACGGGTCGTGTTTGGGTATTGTTATTAGACCCGTTAGGCTTAACGGGTCGTGTACGGGTTAAGGGTGTTTTCACCCGTTAACCCGACCCGTACACGACCCAAACCGACCCGTTGACAGGTCTATATTTAGGAGTGGAGTATGCATCTCCAATCTTATGTGACTATTTTTGAAAAAGGGATAGTAAATATTTGGATCCTTATTGTAATTTGCTACCCCCATGTGATGCATCAACATATGATTCGTGTGATTCAAATGTGTTTATTATTGATGATGTCTATGAACACCATTATGACCATGGATTTATGGTGAAATTTATGTTGTGTGGTTATACTCTCAAATTTATTATGTTTTGGAACTTTGTGCTATAAAGTTTATTAATTGGAATGACCCACAACTTTTCGATTATTAATTTATTATGATGATGGTAATTTTCATGGGTTTGTATATTATTAGTGTAATTTTTTCCCTTTTTTTTCTTTTTTTTTTGTGTTTATTAATATACACTTGTTACTTTGGATGCTGGTAGCAAAGTGAAGTTCACAGGTAATATCGTCATTAACTTCTTTATTTTATTTTCTTTGTCCATATTTTATTTGAGCATACATTGCGGATAATGTAAAATTTAGGTTTGGGGTAAGGATGATATTATTGAAAAGAAAAAAAAATCAGAAAAATTTCTAAAAATTTGAAAAGATTTTCAATATAATTGAGTTTTGAAACGATTTCTTAATATAAAATTAATTCATGGATCTCTCAACTTATGAAATCTTTACACATTAGCCATATAATATGATCGAAAATGGATATTGAGACGAAAGTTAATATGCTTAACGAATAAATGTGGAGATTTTAACCTGGTGAGATATTGTGCCATTCATCGTTTTCGAGATATTTAAATCAATCTGAGTTAAAATAACTTAAACTTTCCGTCAGTGATAAATTCGTTGATGATCTCGAATTTTTTATTTTGTTCGATTACTGAAAACAAAAGGTCAAAATGTGAATCTTAAGCACTACAAGTCTTAGTAAGTCATCTTGAGACACAAATAGACTTAACGAAACTTGAGAAATGAGATTAGGCCATCATTTGAAACCCCAAAATTAAGCCTAACTCCAACATTTTTACATTATTACATTGCAAGCCCATTTGAGCCAAAAAGAAAATAAGCCTTGTGTTCAAAATTCATTATCCTACCCGACTCCAACTGGGAGTTTAAAGCCCATAAAAAGAAGCCATACCCATTTTCTGAGAATACTAGGGTAAAATTACAGTAGGAAAAAGGCCAAAAGAAAAGGAGGTTGCAAAAATAATGTGTGAAAAGAAAAGGAAAAAAAAAGGAGGAAGAAAGAAAGAAAAGAAAAGAAAAAGCGAAAGGAAAAGGAAAAGAAAATAGAGGTTGGAAGAAAAAGTGCCTAAAAGTCAAAATACGAAAAATCTTTATATTCTCAGAAATTTTTGAACTTTAAATCCATTCTTTCTAGCTAAAACTCGAGCCTACAATTCAACTAAAGAAAATCCTAATCGATCTCAAGTGAAGTTAGTTATAATGCGGAGAGAAGAGGAATGGGATCTATGGTGTGATTCATTATTTTCAAAAAGTAATCGATTTTCCATTCATGAGATCATATTCATCCATTATAAAAAAAAAGGTCCATTATAAAAAAAAAGTCCATTTTTTATCATGTATACGTGAAAGTTGTTCACGTAAATTTACTATTTTATTCACTTATACCGAGAGAAAATAATCGATTTTCGATTGTTCAATTGTGAGTGCATCCCGTGAGATTTTGAAATCAAAAAAAAAATTCGAATAAGAAAATAACGATCAAATCTTTTGAAATGGACGGTTATATTGGCTATGCACACACACACACGTGCGATAAGTTGAGATTGAAAAATGAAGTTCTGCTATATTTATGAAGTTTGCATTCAAACTTGGTTATATTACTTTTGAGTCATTTGTACTGAGTCAAGTTTTTTAATTTTGTGGGTATATTCACTGCAAACCCTCACAAGACAAAACTCGTCTACTAGGGTAACCTAGGCCGACTTGTTGTACATGCTAAGTGCAATCGTGATTCCTACAAAAGTGAGTTAGATTTTAAAATTTTGATTTTTGCTCGAGGACTAGCAAAGTTTAGGTTTGGGGGTATTTGATGAGTGCATTATTTTTCATGAATTATGCTCAAATCTAGGCCTTATTAGGCCCTTTGTATTATAAATAATGAGCTTTTAGAGTCATTTTCGTAAAATAAAAGAAAAATACAATTTTGAATAAAATTTGAGTTTAAAATAAAATTTTAGTAACTTTAAGAGTGAAATCATAATTTTCCAAACTTTATGGTCCTAAAAATAATTTTTAAATGTTTATCTAGGAAAAATAAAGTTCTCTCTGAAATTTGGTTGAATTCCGGATTAATACAAGCAATTTATGAATTTCGGGGGTTAAAATGCAAAGGGGGCAATTTTGTAATTTTTAAAATATTTATGTTTCTAAATTTGAATTAATTATTTTTATTTTTTATTTTTACAAGTACCCCGAAAATGTAGACAATAAAGGAGTCGATGTGCAAAAATTATTACGATACGTCGTGACACGACACGACACGGTTGACACAACTGTACTAAATATTTTTTTATAAAATCTCTCGAGTGTTTGTTGAGGCCGTGCCATATCTTTTCGAAAAGGTCTTGACAAGACTCACAACTTTGAAGTTTGAATGAAAATGATATTTTGAAGTTTGGGAGGTCGAAAATGCGATTAAAGACAGTGTTGTGAATAGTGATGTGGATAGCGCCAAAATTGGGCGTAATTATTTTAGAAAAAAGACTTATCAATTATCTCCAACTCTTCTCGAGACTCTAAGAGATAATTAACAGCTCAACTACAACCAATCAAAGAGAGTTTCACTCCATCTCAAACACTTCATTCATAAGCCTATAAATAATACCCTTTCGCTTATTATTTTGAGAGAGAAAAAAAGGAGAGAATTTTAGAGAGAGTAATTTTGAGGGATTGTATTCAATTTGAGGGTCAAGTCTTTATCATTTTTAGAGGATTGAAGATTGTTTTGAGAGAACTATTTGTAAGTTTGATTTATTAATGAAAATCTCTACTCATTCTTGCAATTTCTCTTTCATTATGTTGGCTTGATTATTCTATTAGGATTAGGGTGAAATTTATCATAGTTAACTAATATTGTCACATTACTTTGATTGTTGTTTATTCCCTACTTGTTTTAATTGTTATCAAAGATCCGGTATTCATTTTAAAACGAAACAAGAGTGTGTTTTAAAACATTCAAAATTGTTTTGTCAAATCAAGTTTTGAGATTTAAAAGTAGTATTTTTTTTTATAGATTATGCTTGCACTTTGATTGTTTTGATAGTCCATGCTTAAGTACATGTGCGAACTTTAAAACTTGTATTTTCTACCAGAATAGAAATTTTAGCCGTCTATTAGAGACATTAAAAATATTTTGATCATAACCGTCATGTTTTTCGAATTAAACACGGCGAGAGTCGGCTTAATTTGAGTCATAAAATGGGAATGACCACATTAAATTAGTGTGCAATATTAGTTATGTGGAAAATGGACCCCGAATCCTAATTGTTTAGAAATATCTTATGTTACCCTCATTTATCCTAGTTGTTTTTATTTAGTGTAGTTCATAATCATTCTCTATCCCATTTAGTGTAGTTGAACAGTTACAATTATTTTGAACAAAAAAATTGACAAATTTCTGTGGGTTCGACCCGTACTAACACTCGCTATTCTATAATATCCCGTGCACTTGCGGTATTTTAAAAAATTGACAACAGATATCCTGTACTGAAGAAAGTAATTTAGAAAAATAACAAGTTGGAGCCTAATTGACATCGTCCTTATCATATCGTGGCAGAAGTTCGTCTAGGAACATATCGCCTAGAAACATTGGAAGGCAAGGAGTTTAAGAACCCATGGAACGCCAACCATCTTCGCAAATATTATCAGTAATTTCGTTTTTCATGTAATCAATTATTCAAGTTAATGAAATTGCATGTTTCTCTCTATTATACTTCCTTTTTAGGTTTTTTTTCCAGAGTATGGTGTTGTACCACCTTAAATTAAAAGCTAAATTTTAATCCAAACTTTTCAAACTTTAGAAAAGTTTTTTTCTTTTTCGAACTTTTCCAACTTCAGAAAAGTTATTTTTCAAACTTTCCCAACTTCGGAAAAGTTATTTTCTTTCAAACTTCAGAAAACTTATTTTTCAAACTTTTCGAACTTCAGAAAAGTTCTTATTCAAACTTTCCCAACTTCAGAAAAGTTTAACAACTTCATGTATGATTTCGTCTTCGACAAATCACAAGTAAGAAGTTAGTAAAACCTCCTGTAAGACTCAAAGTCAAACACTAGAGGTTTTACC
Organism: Sambucus nigra; assembly: GCA_949130495.1. Classification (NCBI taxonomy): domain Eukaryota; kingdom Viridiplantae; phylum Streptophyta; class Magnoliopsida; order Dipsacales; family Adoxaceae; genus Sambucus; species Sambucus nigra. Next base: position 452,137,255 of record OX422210.1, on the reverse strand, counting down.
CAACTAAATTAAAGCACAAGGATAACTATACATTCCTAACACACTTGATCGCAAGTGATAACTAATGCTACAACCTACTTCAACAAAACTATTGACAATTTTATCTAAGAATAACATTAGTAGAATCTAAGGCATTACAATCGAATTCAATCACAAATCAAACATATAACATTTAAGCAAGACATTTAATCAATAGGCGAATTAACAAGTCACTATATAAATTACCAGTCCGCAATAAGATTAATAGCGACCACAAGCTTCAATAATGAAGACAAAGTGTCATAAATAATTTTAGTTCATTCTTGTAAAACCCCGTATTTTTTAGTATATAAAAATTAAATTAATTCGGTTAATCTTAAATTACACGCATGACGTAATTTAATGAAATTAAAGATTATGTGTTAATTAAAATATTAATAAGATAGAGAAAGATTAATGTTTATTGGATATAATTACTAAGTGAATATTAATTACATATTTAACGTCATAACGAGTGAAAGTGACATGATAGTATTTTATCTCAATCGGGAGTCGTGTGTGGACTAAATGCGATCGAGATAGAAAATTAATTATGATTAACTCGGATGATGATTTTGAGGTCACAGTTGGGTTCGAAAGGGCTGAAATAGTCAAAATAGTACTCAGGTATATAGTTTGGGTCCCGAGACAGTTTTAGACCAAATCGACACCCTGAGAGGGAATTTTAGTCATTTTGTAGCCTAGGGTTAAGGGAGATTTGAGTTTCCAAAGGTTATATAAACTTGTAGTTGTGTGGGGCTAGGGTTATGAAATAGAAAACACTTGGAGGTCATTAGAGAGGAGAGGAATAACTTTTTTGGAGCTTAGGAGAGTATTCTTAGAGAAGTAAATGTGGTGACAATAAATCTCAACACAAATTATAAGCAAATGCGATCACCAGAAAAATAAATAACATAAAATAACTGCAATCACACAAGACACAAAATATACGTGGTTCGAAAAAATGGCCTAAGTCCACAGTGGTGATCTCTGATTTATATTTCTCTTTACTCCGGGGGAGTGTTTACAATTACATACCCTTTTCCCCGGGCCAGGGATACAATATATATCTGTAAAACTTCGGAGAGTGGGAGTGTTGGACACCCCCACGTTGGCCCATAATCCTTATAATATCTCCTGAGAGATTTTAGGGATTGAATGGGTCGTTAATGACTTAATCTTATCGTGAGACTCCTGAGTTTGGGCTGAACCTTCCCTATTACGGATTGGGCTTAGTCCGGCTACTTCTCTGGGCCGATATAAATAAATGAGGTACCCACAATTGGCCCTAAAATTTTTAGGTCACAATTTAGGCTCAATAATTTTAAATAATAGCCGTGATGACAGTTTTGTGAATTGTAAGATGCTGTAGGGAGTGCAAAGTCATTCCCAATTAGATTTAGGCGGAAGATTTGCTTCATTCTCTGTCCGTAATCATGGAAAAGATTTAAGTTTGTTTGAAGAAGCCATTTTTTGACATCGCTTCAAACTTCCTTGCATTCTTAAGCTTTCTCCAGCTTCTTATTATGCTTTCTCAATTTCAGCTTTCGTCCTTCGTCTTTGACCTCTCCCTTATCTTCCCATCTTCCTTACATGTGGCTTTGCGTCATCTCAAACTGATTTTCACTTCGTAAGTTCTCTAAATTTCTCTTCCTTTCTTTTCTGTTAAAATTTCTTCATTATCGTTGCTAGGATTTTTCTTTCTTCTTATAGCAAGGATAGGCAATAAGTCAATAGCAGAGTTTATGGAGTTTTATAACATTTTAGACTGGGTGGACATTGAATGTGCCCTTGTTCCTAGTAATATTCGAGATATTGAGGACGGGCATTGGATTCATGTTCTTTTGTTATCCCAGGGGGGTCTGACTTTTCTCCTAAATCGCTTGTTTTTACATTTCTTCAGTTATTTCTATATAGTTCCTGCACAGTATTCTCCAAATGTTTGGAAGATTGTCAATGGTTTACATAGAATCAATCAACTCTATGGCACCAATCTAGATCTTTCTGAAATTTATTGTTGCTATTCCTTCTCTCGAGAAAGCTCTGCTCTCCTTTATCTTAAAGCTAGGAGTCTTGACAGGGTATTGGTAATCAATCTACCGGATTCCCACAAGGACTATTAGCAAGAGGGATTTACTGCCAGGAACTGGAAGTATCCTCCCCAAACTGAAGGGGCGAGGTTCAGGGGACCTGTGATTCCTTTTTATGGGGAGGAATATATAGGTAGGAATAGCTCTTGTTCTGCTCATTAACTTTTTGTTAGTATACTGCCTTTCTTACATCTTCCTTTTTTCTTTTTCAGTGAAGACAAAGAACTCAGAACCTTCACTTCATGACATTCGAGTTGCTGAGCTAGTCAAGGCTTGGAGGATCATGGAATTCTTGGCTGACTGTGATCATTCGCGATCAGCTGCATTCCTTTTGGAGTATAAGAACATCGGTTCCATCTTCATCGCCTAACCTGTGGATAGTATTCCTCATCTAGATATCACATAAGAGATTGCTACTGAACCAATTCAGTTAGAAGAGCGAGGAGAGTTCAAGCGGTGAAGAATCTTCTAGTTCGGAGGAGGGTTTAGAGGACTCAGAGGATTCGAATAGCTCCAGCAAGGAAACTACGTCTCCTCTTAGGAAATATTTAATCCAGGATGATGATGAGGACAATGTGGCGCTTACTCGCAGGTTGAAGAAACAGAAGTCTGGGAGTGAGGATACTGCCACTGGCTCCCAGACTGTTGCTCATGAGAAGAAGAAGAAGAAGAAGAAGAAGAAGAAAAAGAAGAAGAAAGAGGAGACATTGGTGAGAGAGAAAGAGAGAGAGAAAGAAAGAAGAGGAGAAGAAGAAGAAGAAGGTGGAAGAAAGAAAGAGGATCGATAGGGAGAAGAAGGAGAGAAAAGAAGAAAATAGGAGATAATAAGTGAGGATAAAGGTGGGGCAGTCTTTAGTGCTCATGTCTGCTCTGGATGAGGGGGATTCTGTTGCTCTTTCCCCTCAGTTAGCTTCGGCGGTGCTTGAGAGAGAGTTCTACCGGCTGATTGCTAGAGGTCGATAAATACAGGGACTGACCAGTTAGCCCTAAAGGTGAGTTAGGGGCTAGCCTTGGTAAGCCTACTTTTACTTCTCTACTCTTGCAATGTTCTTTTCGAAACTTCTTTTATGATGTTTTATTTTTCTCTGCAGTTCGTGTCTGATTTCATTGTCCTTTACCATATCCATGATGAGCTGGGTCTGCTCGAATAAAATGGCGGTGGTTGAGGAGAATAAGGTGCTTACGTGGGAGGTGAAGAAGGTGGAATCTGAGGTGGCCACTCTCAAGGATAGCTCGTACAATGCTGTATGGGTCGCAGCGTACGAGGATGCTGAGGGTCAGATTGGCTATATTAGCCATCTCAACTTTAAGAAGGGTTGGGATAAGGCCTTGCTTACTACCGAGGTGGATATTGATTCCCCCCCCTTTGATCAGCACGATCCTGGTCCCAAGCCTATTATAGATGAGGTGCCTCCTGCTAATGCCAACGAAGGTGTCCCAGCTATCCCAACCACTGATGTTGATGCTCCCCTCGATCAGGGGATGGTGACTTCTCCATCTGAGGGAGGTGTGCCTGGAGCTTTCGTGGATAAGGGGAAGCATCCAGCGTCCTCAAAATATATTGAGGTCGCTAACTAGTCTTTTTAAGGACCTTTGTATTTTTGCATTTTTGTAGTTCTTTCTTTCTCTTGCTGGTGTACTTGAACTTTCTTTTAATTAAATGAAATTCTTAACTCTTCTGCATACTGATTTATTTATTTTCCAACGCTTATATGGTTTGTAGCTCATTGATGTTGAGGAGTATATTCGTACTACCTCTCAACTAGGAAAAATTATTGGTACCGATGCGAGAAATCGAGTTCGCAAAACCTTTATAAGGATCTTCAAGTCTTTAAAGTTGAGGAATCAAGACTATAAGGACCATTCAGAGCTCATTACCAAGCTGAAAGATAGGCTTTAGGAGATGGAGGAGGTCGGCGCTTCTGTTCAAGAAGAAGTGGATGCTCTAAAGGCTAAGCTTCTGGATGCCTCCGAGGTTAGTCAAGTTGGAGAGGTACTTTAACAAGAGAATAATTCTCTAATGAGAGAAGTATCGTGACTTAGGGAGAATGCACCGAGCATTGCCCCTCGAGTTTTGTGTGTATCCTCTTCATCGACTAGGCCGCGAGCTGGTACTAATGATAGTAGCTCAACTAGGGAGATTATCGAGATTTGAGCAGATGTTTGCAGGGCGAATGATAGCTGTCGATATTCAAAGAGATGTTACCTCGCTGAGGCACCTATTCAAGAAAGGTCCCCGATAGGTGTGGGATGATGGTTATGATCAAGGTTGGACCGATGCTCCGACGAAGTTGAGGGAGGTTGAAGAGCTATCTTTTATTAGAGGATGGTTGAGTGCTCTTAGGGAGTTACAAGTCCCTAAGAACTCTGTCCTCTGGTATCGTCATGAGATCTCCCCCTCAACTTTGATGCCGATCCCATTCAGTAGGGATGATCGATGGGTTCCTATAGATGCGATCCCAAGGCAACTCGTGGAACCAAGTTCATGCGAGGTCGAGGAGGAATTAGCTCCTCACGGATGATAACCGAAGAGCGCGAGTTGCTGATTATCTTTCTCAGCGACCAGGTTCTCATTAGGATTTGAATTACCCAGTATATGTAACTCCTTATATATGAAATGATGTAATAAAATAATTATGTTTTGGGCGATTTATCGACTAAATATGTGTTATATTATTCATTACTTCATTGATCTCTTGTTCAGTTATCTTGGGCTCTTTCAGCCGACTAGATATGACTTATACAAAGTTAGATGCCGAGCGAGTATCCCCCCAGTCCAGTATGCTTGTAATGTACCATTCTGGCTTACTTTACCTTTTAGACCGTGTCATCACACTGCCTTAGGCCTAAGTAAAGCGATGGCGAGGATACACCTAGTATTGGATATTCTATCCAAGTAGGATTTCTGAGCCGAACAATGTTGGCAACCAACCTATGGTTGTCCATGTTGCCTAAAGATCCCCTGTAGGGATTTATATATTGCCAAGGGCAAGCTAAGAGGTCATTCATGTGTTTGCTAACGAATACCTAAGGAGGGTCATTATACATTGTCCCTACTTTAATATGTATATCGTGATCTTAGTTTTGTATGTTAAGAGGGGAGCCTGTGACTTGGAAAGGGTGCATGAATTAAAATGTAGTTGAGAAAAATCAACAGTCCATTAAATGTCACTGCCAAACAAATTTCATTAATCATAAATGAATTAAAAATTCAATAATGAGTTTACAAAGAATAAAGAAAAACTAGAAGTAAAATTTCTTCAGATTGGCAGCATTTCAAGCTCTAGGTATCTACCTACCCTCCAGTAATCGGTTGTGACCAACAGATACTTGCGATTATCGGCTATGGTAGGAAGAGGGCCCATGATGTCCATACCCTATTGGGCGAAAGGCCATGGGCTGGAAAGTAACTTCAGGTCGTTGGTTGGTTGGTGAACCATAGGAGCGTGAAGTTGGCATTTTTTTCATTTGCGAGCATATATTCCAGCGTCTTTCTGCATGTACGGTCACTGGTAACCTTCTTTCATTGCTCAGAAAGCTAGCGACCGTCCCCCAATATGACTCCCATAGATTCCCTCATGGAGTTCTTGCATAACTTGCTCGACATCCTTTGGATGAACGCATTGGAGGTAAGGACCAGTTAAATATCTCTTGTATAGCTTACCCTCAGAAGATAAGTGAAAGCGAGCAAATTTGACTCTTATCTAATGAGTGGTCTTCTTATCATCTGGTAGCGCACCATACTTCAAATAATCCCTCAAGGGGTCCATCCAACTGGGAGTTGTATCAACCTAGATAATATGCCCTATACTCAGCGACTCGTCGATTTGGTTGATACTTGGCTAAGCGAGGAAGTCAATCAGAATTGTTCTCTTCAAGTCAGAATTGATTGCTGAGCTTAAGGCTGCTAGGGCGTCAGCATGGCTATTCTGTCCTCTGGGAAACTGTTAGACGCTGACTTGTTCAAAGTTGGCCATCAACTTTTTCACCGTGGCGAGGTAAGTTACCATCCTCTCATCTCTAGCGTTGAAGTCGCCACTTATCTGGTTGGAGACCAATTGTGAGTCGCCGAACACTTGGAGTTACTTTGCTACTAGTGCTCGTACTTTTTATAGGCCTGTAATTAGTGCTTTATATTCTTCTTCATTGTTGGAGGCTTCAAATCCAAGCGTGATTCCTTGCTCAAGTATTGCATCTTCATGGGTAATCAATACGATTTCTACTCCTGCCCCTTTGGAATTGAAGGCTCCGTTAATGAATAATCTCCAGACCCCCGAAGCTGGGGTGACTTCACTTGGATAAAGGGTTTGGGGCTGGTCGCAAGGATGTTCTACGATAAATTCTGAGATAAAATCAGTGAGGACCTAACCTTTGATGGCATTCCTTGGCTGAAAGTGAATGTCAAATCGTCCAAGCTTGATCGGCCACTTTTATAGTCTTCCTCACAGGTCTGCTTTTCTAAGGACTTCTTTAAGAAGGTGGGATGTAAGTACGATGATGGAGTGGGATTTGAAGTAGTGTTTTAATTTCCTTGAGGCTACCACTAGCGCAAATGCGATCTTTTCTAGTGGTAAGTATCACCGCTCGGCGTCTAAAAGAGTTTTGCTCACGTAATAGACTGGTTGCTGGATCCCTATTCTTTCACATACCAGTGCAGAACTTACAACATGACTGGATACTGCAAGGTAAAAGTATAAAGAATCATTCTCTTAAAGGATTATGAGCAAGGGCGGTTTGATGAGGTAATCTTTGATCCCCTCTAATTCCCTCGAGCAATCCTCATTCCACTCCACATCTTTGTTTTTCTTCAATAACTGGAAGATTGGCTGACACCTTTCGGACGACTTTAAGATGAACCGATTTAGGGCGGCGAGCATCCCCATGAGATTCTGCAACTCTCTTATCGTACGGGGGGTTGCACCCTATTGATGGCATCAATTTGATTTGGGTTTGCTTCAATACCTCTTTCGCTGACCAAGTACCCAAGAAATTTTCCTAACTGGACACCGAAGGAACACTTACTTGCATTGAGCTTTGTTCGGTATTTCCGGAGGATTTCGAAGGTCCTTGATAGGTCAGAGAGTTGGTCTTCTTTAAGATTGCTCTTAACGATCATATCATCGATGTAGACCTCCATAGTGCTTCCCATTTAGTCTTTGAACATTTTGGTGACCAATCGCTGGTAAGTTTCTCCTGCATTTTTGAGCTCAAAGGGCATAACCTTATAGCAATATAACCTAACTGTGGTGATGAATGCTATTTTGTCTTGATCTAACTCGTGTAGAGGGGTTTGGTGATACCCGGATTATGCAACTAGGAAACTCATTCTTTCATAAGCCGCTATGGCATCCACCAACTGGTCAATCTTCGATAGAAGGAAACTTTCTTTATGGGAAGCTCTGTTAAGGTCGGTGAAGTCAATGCAGACTCTCCACTTTCCATTACTTTTTGGGACTACTACTGGGTTGGACAACCACTTAGGGAATTAAACTTCCCGTATGGATCCTGCATCCACTAGCGTTTCCACTTCCTTCTCCATAACCTTAGCCTTCTCGGGGGCAATTTGCCTTGCCTATTCTGCGATCGTCTTGAAATTCGAATCAACGTGCAGTCGATGAAAAACCACACTGGGATCAATCCCAGGCATCTCGTAGGGTTCCCACGTAAAAATGCCTAAGTTACTCCGTAAAAGTACTGTCAGTTCCTTCTTCTCTCTATTTGTGAGAGAGGCTCTCGTAAAAAACATCCTATCCTTTTTATCGCCACTGACTGTGACTTCCTCTAGGTTCTCAACGACCTTCTCAGAAGGGAGGAGCCTGATCACCTCCACTCCAGGTCTTCCGTATCTTAGCTGTTATTTAGAAGGTATCAAACCTTCCTGTTCTTCAACCTTCTCCTTGATTTTCTCAACTTTCTTTTCTAGTTTGGGGAGGATGGCTGCTATAAATCACCTCCTCGCCATCGCTAGATCCCCATGGATCTCCACTACTCCTCGATCAGTCACACATTTGAGCTTCTTATGGTAGGTGGACGGGACGACCTTCATCGCGTGAAGCCATCCTCTGCTGAGGATGACTTGGTAGGGTGAATAAATATATACCACGAGAAACTCGATCATTTTGGATATGTTTCTTTCCCTCACTGGTAGGAAAATCTTCCCTACGGGGATGGTTACTTTCCCAGCGAAACCAACTAGAGCAACAATGGCTTCCTTTAGGTCGGCGACGCTTAACTTTAACTTCCTGAACAGGTCAAGGTACATTACTTTAGATGAGCTACCTTAGTCGAAGATCAATCTGTCGACGTCATAGTTAGCTATCCTGAGTGTAATGATCAATACATCATTATGTGGGGTTCTTACTCCCACCAGGTGTAATACCCCGTGATTTTTAATGACTTTTAAAATGGATTATATTTTAAATTAATGGATTAATTGGATTTTATTATAAATTAATTCATTTGAGTTTTATCGGAATTGTGGATATTCAAATGTATGATTCTGAATATTACTTAAAGATATTTAGGTAATATATAAATGTGAAGCTATTGATATGGTTGTGTGATATTAATTCAGTAATTTGGATTTTTAGTCGAACGCGGTATGGGACGTGTCGGGACTAATTGGTTTAAATTAAAAAGGAAATTTATTTTTATATCGATCTTATAGTCATTTCGACTGCGTCGTTGTATCCGGAAGGGTTGAAATAATTAGAAAAGTCTATTTGGATGTTAATTTTGAGTCTCGGGTCATTTGGAAATGAAAAAAACAACCCAAAAGGGCATTTTGATGATTTTACCAAGGGGGTGAATAATGATTTCGGATTTTGTCTTATTATAAGTATTTGGAGATTAGTTGAACGTGGGTTCATTTATCTATTCTACACAAAATTAAAAGGTCATCTTCTTAGAGAGAGTGAAAGGTTACTTGGGAAGAGAAAAGCTTTCTTGGAAAGGAGGATAACAAAGACAAAAGGTCACCACCACCAACCACCACCGAAAGTTGATCGGAGAAAGGGATAACCACCTGTGTTATTCAACTCCAAATGATCAAACCTTTATTAGAGGCAAGTGTTTGATAATTGCACTCTAAGTTTGTATATTGTCCATGTTAGGATAATTATAAAACTGAGATTTTACATGTTTGGAAGATGAAAAGATAGAGTTGTTAATGGATTTCTGGAAACTGAAAGTATATGGGAATCAAACTCATATTGTAGGTAGTTAGTAATCCACGAAATAATCGGTAAGTTGTTGAAGAAATTATGAGAATCATTGTTGTGTTCTTGAAGATATTATATATATAATTTTCTGGAAAAAGAGGGTAAAAACATGCTTTAAATTCAATCTCTTGATGATTTTAGGATGTTTAGATCATTAGAAATCATTTATATATGTTGATATATCATGTAGTAAGTATTATAAGTCATTTGGGTTGTTAATATGAAGGTTTGAATGATCAAAAGTGATGAAACCCGTAGTAGAAGAAATGTAGAAAACTGGGCTGGAATCTGGGCGATCGATCGATCGACCCCCTGCCTTCGATCGATCGACCTCCCCAGAATTGATGAAGTTGTTTCTTTTTAATGCTTGTTCGTATCCCAAACCTTTTCTAAATCTTTGGTGATTATTAATTGGATATAATGGGACTTGGGGAGGTTCAGTATGCCCTAGTTAAGAATTGAATTGATTTGATTGGGATTTAACTGATTAGAATTACGATAATTAAATTGAAAGAAATTTCAGTTGCTAGATGCATGTGTAGGATTCTAATTGGTATGTATGAGGATTAATGATAGGTCCAGTAGGGAAGATTTAATATAACACCTGGGTAGCCTTAGGGTTACAATTTGAATATCAAGGACTGAGTTTAAGCTCATTATTGATTGCGCAAGGACTGAGTGTAGTACAAACGCTTAGTGATATGGCTCCTGGATAGAGATGGGAGTTCACACCACATTTGGTTGAAAGAGGGGGATGAGTTTATCCCGGTTGCGTATTTAAAGTTGACGAACCTCCACGACAAAAAAGTTAAGTAGTAGTGTATTGGAGGGGTTTCTTGTTTGGATTCCGCTTTGCGAGACGCTCCGCGCATGAACCTTAACGACGTCGGGAGTGAAGAGATGTTATAGGATGTGAGGATGTTGATTTTGTTGATAAGTCATATAGTGTGAATGAAACACTATAGACTATGATCCATGTAATGATGGTATTCAATCCTATTTGATAGAATATGTGTTTATAAGAGATTAGAAACAATCGGTTATAATCCTAATTAAGGGAGAGTTTAATTCGTAGTTATTCGAGAGATAAGATGAGATGGACCAGTAGGATATTAGTGATTTCTTACTGAATAAATATATTGAGGAGAAACCTATTTGAACCTTAAGTAATGAGTGAGACTCTTAATAATAAAGTTAAAGAAGTAAAGTCATAATATTTTAATACGTAGGATTTAAAGATATATAATGCTACGTATGAGAATTATCTTAGGGTAATGTGAGTACCTTGTTGATATTATATTATAGGTATGATTATGCCTATTTGATTGATTGTTAATTTATGTATGACATACCTAGCTTACTTGCTATCGATGGGGAGGTTTGCGCGTGAGGGCAGTCATATCCTGATGAATCCATGGGATCTTAGATTTTTCGCTCAAGAACATAGGTCTATGAAAGACTTATCGGGGAGTTGATAAGTCCGCTGACTATGGGAACGTAGGTATGTGCGTGACCCATGGATACGAGAACTATGTTCACCTCTAATTTGTATGTTGATGTTTGTGGTTCGAGAAATTCCTTACCGAACCTGTAGTCCCCTATTCGGCGACCAGCGATATTGGGACGTGATAGCAGACTAATGCATTGCATCGCAGCTGTGACTCGGGGTGTTGTATTATATATGTATATATATAATGAATTGTATGAATGTATATAGTGGTTAAATGATCTACTGTGTGATAATTGTAGATAATGGTGAATAGAGAAAGAGAATGAAATTAAGTTAATGAATGTTTATTCTTATAGAATTGAAAAGTTTAATTCATATTAATGAGAAACTGTTCATGTTAATGAGAAACGTATATGAATAATTATATGACGTATGGCATAGGACATACGGGGTTAGGATATGGGATGGAATCATATTATGGAAATTTGTGAAGAGTAACCATTAACTAGGAAGGTTAATAGGAAACGTTAAGTGTGCACTCTAGATGAGAGGTGAGAATAGGAAGTGAGAGTTGGATACTAGCATATACATAATAAATGCTTTATTGCACTTGTTAATTACTTGCTGTTTTCAAAATCATTTTCACATCGGGCTCTGACCCGTTTCCTTGCATATTTTCTTTTCTATTGTACCTTCTATATCAGGTGTCCAGCAGCAGGGACGCTAACCTTAGTTGATTTTGACGAGATATGGAGTATTGCTTAGATGCTTATCTTCATTTGATTCACAGTGATCTTTTAGTTAGGGCATATCGCCCAAAGGAATTCAGTTATCTCTTTTCTATCTGAGCTAAATACTCTTGTATTCGTGTCATTTTAATACATTTAATATTGTTGGGATTACTGTATTGGATTATTATTTGAGAATGTTTATTCCAATTGCGTTTAAATTCTTTTGTGTTTTTGGTTCGGTTATTAGTGTTGTAGAATAATATGTGTTGTGTTATTCGTGAACTAAAAATGGATTTTGTTGAAATTAAAATTTGGAAAGTTTTTAACACCAGCTTAATTGATTATTGGGTGAGTTGTAAATGTTTAGTGATGCTAAGAATGAGCCAACTGTATATTCTGTTTTAATTTGGTATGGGACTGGCCACCCGGTATTTAATTAGGCGGGGTGTTACACCAGGTCCTCATCTGTGAAAACAATATGCTTGATGTAGTCGACATCTTTTGCTCTCCGATGATTCCCAGCTTATGTTTTGGCTAGATTGATCTGAAAATCTTGCATTACTGCTATAAGCTTTTTCGCTTCCATCCGGGCTGTATTTCCCTGAAACTTCTTTAGGTCGAACACCCCATGAATTACAGCGAACTCATGGCCAATGTCCTCCTTGAGCACGTTATCGAGCTACCTTCTCTGCCTTTTTCTCTACGAATTCATTCAAGTGCCCAGCCTGGGCTATCTCCTCAAGGTGAGACTTGAGAGCCTTGCAATGCTCAATTTTGTGCCTGCCGTCCTTGTAGAATGCACATCTCAGTGCATTATTGCGCTTGGAGGGGTTTCCACCCATCTTCTTGGGCCACTTGATGAACAGTTAATCCTTGATCTTTGCCATAATCTTGTATATCGATTCTTTGAAAACTGTATTTACTACTTGAAATGCTTTCGAAGCATCACTCTTGTTCCCATTCTTAGGGCCTCTCTTGCCCCCATTCTTATTTCCTTTCTATTAATTCTCAGTTTTGTCGCTGCTTTTGTTGGCGAACTTGGCGCGACCATTCTCCCCTGCACTGAGATGGATCACATCTTCAACTTTGGCGTATTTTTTAATATGAGCCATTAATTCGTTAATGATCCTGGCCTCCTTCTTAGTGAGGGACTGGTGCAAGAGGCAGGAGATGGGTAAACCAATCTTAAAGGACGCCATGGAGATCCGCTCCGAGCAGTCCTCTACCTCATTGAATATCTCCCAATATCTCTTTCTATAGTCGCTGAAGCTCTCTTGGGGAATTTTCTTCATTGTCAACAAAGCATCCATCCTCTTCGGATGGGAGATGCTAGTAATGAAGCGATCTGTGAAGAGCACTGCCAAGGATCAAAGTTTTTAATGGATCTGTGAGGGAGTTTCTCGATCCACTTTTGGGCCATGTCGTGCAGGCTCGACGAAAAAATCTGACACATTAATGCGTCCTTGTGGGTCCAAAGGGTCATGACTTGCCTTTACTACCTGACATGATCGATAGGATCAGTCTTTCCATTATAGATTTTGAACCTAGGCATTGCGAACTTCTTGGGGGCTTCTTCCTCCTCTATTTCCCTTAAAAAAATGGGATTTCATCTCAATCCTGAGAGCTCGCCTAGCTAGCTCTCTGGTCAACCTGGAACCCCGATGTGCTGGGTGTTGGTTCATTTCTCTTCGGGCCAAATTTCATATGTCGTCATTTCCTCGACCTAGGCTCCTGTACGGCGAGCCGATTGTTGTTGTCGGACCAGTCGTTATCTGACTTATGCCCCTCAATTCTTTGAGACCCACATCTTGGGCTCCTTCCTCGGCTACGAGATCTGCTCGCCTGAGGGCTAGGAGTGCGATAATAACGCTGCCTTGTGCTGGGATGAAGTTCTATATCCATCTTCTCCAATTTTCTTTTAAGGCGAGCATTCTCGACTTCCTACTTACGAGTAGCTTCCTATTGCTCTTGGAGCCTGGCCTCGTAGGCGTCGATCATCCTGGAGACTGGTATGGACCTAGTTGGACCCTGGCTTCCTTCTAAGGAATGTCGTTCTTGATGAGGCCTTGGATTTGAGCATCTAACTTCATATCTAACCCTATGAGGAATGGGTTGCTCTTGAATATCCCCTGCTTAAGGGGCATTGCTGATGTGACCAGATATTTTGGGTTCTTATTTGTGAAGGCTTTCTTAAAGGAATAACAACCTCTTTCCATAGACGGCGCCAATTGTGGTGATAATAAATCTCAACACAAATTATAAGCAAATGCGATCACTAGAAAAAATAAAGAACGTAAAATAACTGCAATCACACAAGACACAAAATATACGTGGTTCGACAAAATGGCCTACATACACGGTGGTGCTCTCTAATTTATATTTCTCTTTACTTCGGGGGAGTGTTTACAATTGCATACCCTTTGCCCCAATCCAGGGATACAATATATATCTATAAAACTTCGGAGAGTGGGAGTGTTGGACACCCCCACGTTGGCCCATAATCCCTAGAATATCTCCTGAGAGATTTTAGGGATTGAATGGGTCATTACTGACTTAATCTTATTGTGAGACTCTTGAGTTTGGGCCGAACCTTCCCTATTCCTGATTGGTCTTAGTCCGGTTACTTCTCTAGGCCGAGATAAATAAATAAGGTACCCACAGTAACCCTTGTTCTTGTATCATAACCATTTTTGGAGTGTGGATTTGAAGAAAAAAGTCATCAAAAACACGAAATTAGATTTCTTTAATACAATACACGTATTTATCTTGTAGATTTTTATGATTTATAATACCCATGTAGAGTAGGGCCATTGAATTAAGAATAATTGATGATATTCTTATGATTTGATGAATATAACTTATAATTTGTATTAGGATTGCATATATAATGAATCCAATTGTATAAATAAAATGAAAAAAAATTGTGGGATTTAGATCACGGGATCTAGGTTTTAATGAACTATGTGAAGAACATAAAAATGGAGGGTTTAATGATTATTGGAGTTTTAATAGGATATTGGATGAAATTTTTATGGATTTTATACATGATTTACGTTAGAAATTATCCATACATGTGTATTTGATGTATATCAAAGTTTGAGGATTGAAATGGAGAAAATAATTCGAACCACGAAAGGAAGAAGAAGACCCCTGACACTTTTAGAATCGATTTGACCCAAGGTCGAATCGATTCGACCATTGGGCGAATCAATTCGATTTGTCCCAAAATTGAATTTTTGTCCTTTTTAAGCCCAGAAATTATAGAGAATTCATGAGGGGACTTTTGGGATTATTTTAAACTATAGAGGGAAATATAAAATGATAATAGGCCTAAAGTGGAGATTAGGTTTACATAAATTGAGACGAGTTAAGTCTTGGGATAATATAGAAAATATCCTTAATTGATAAATGAATAAAATTCGAGAAGGGTTACGTAGTGATAAGTGAACCTATGTTTATGACTAGTAGTGACGATGGGAATAACTACTTATTAATTCAGGGTTAAGTAGGACCCTTAGAGTAGTGAGTGATACTCAAAATTATATAAATTGGAATTTCAATTAAAATCAATGGGATGTTGAATATGCGAGCAATATATACCACGTACGAGTTGATGAAATTGGGTTATGTGTATACCTACTGAAGATATATATCTATATAATAAAGGAGGAGGGTCTTTTTGGCACATATAAAACCTATAAAAACAAATTTTGTCTCTATCTATTTAATAAATCTGGAGGGGAGTTTTGTATCTATATGTTAAATGTGGGAAGTTTGAATCTAACAGTTCAAAAATTTTCCACGTGTAACTTTTTTTGTTTTAAATCTCGCCCAAATACTTCACACCATGTCAGGGACATCCACACGATATCATCTCACAAGGCTCGATAAACGATTTTTCAGTCCTGACATATCAATCCACATGTTCCTTCTCATTTGTCCTCTCATTTTAATTTTTTTGGTAGAAACTCTCATTTTAAATAAGTTCCGTATCTCTCTTTCTCCATATTCCATCTTCTCTCTCTCTCAACGCTCAACCATGAATTCCACACCCACAACTGAGATTGTGTTAAATTTTTTTAACAACATGGACGATCATTCTCAAGCTTCCTTTCTCTCAGATATGTTCTTTGCACCAAGCCCACATATTGCATTATGTTCTTTGCACCAAACTCCAGCGAGTGCCTCACGTTGGTGATTAGGGAGATCCATATCTTGTAAGTGATGATCTCTCTCTTTTTTGAGTAGTGCGCAGGGAAAGATTTGTGTCTGTGTCTGTGTCTATATGGACAATCTATATAATTTTATAGTTTACAGATGACACCATTTTTTTTATATTTCTTCTTTTATCCTTTACTCTTTTCGTAATTTTCCTTTACCGTTGATGTTATTTTTTCCCTTATTACACTTGATTATCAGGCTTAATCATATTTGTGGACACTGGCATTCAGCTACGTGAGCATTTTGGTGGTGCATATCTTCTCAAATTTTTGGGTATTGAACAAGTATATTTGTTACTATGTTTTTCCTAAAATAATATATTTTATTCAGTTTTTTTCTCTTGGTATTTGCATTCATAGTTATGAGTTTTTTCCTTTTGTTTTTGGACCTTGTAATCAGTTGTCATTTATTCCATTAATGATATTTATGTACCAAGCATGCAAAAAAATACATTCAACACTTGATGTTATACAACTATTAGTTGGTTATGTTTGATAAAATTATTAGAGTTTCATCTAATATGTTGAGGCATATGGGTTTAACTTGAGACTCTCTCTACTTTCGTTCGGTCTTAGTGTATCATGCTCAATGTAGATTATTATGATAACGGTGTTAATATGTAAAAGAGAAAGAAGGTTATGCAAATTTCATGGGAACTTTTGGTTATGTTACTAATATTTGTTTTTAATATAAAAATTGGGAAAAGAACTCTTTCAAAAAAAATCATTTGTCTTTCAAAGCTGTTGGGTTTTGTCCACTCGCTCCATATGAGTAATCCCATATGTAGTAGTAATTTACTGAATGTGATTTGATTGTCCACAGATCTGATAGGTCACAACAGTTGCACTGTTATGTGCATCTTTTTTAAAGGAGCAATAATTGCCTATTGCTTTCATAGACTGCATATGTGTTGACTGAGAAGAAAAAGATGTGGGCAGAGTCAGGCCATCAGGATAGTGACCCTTTCACACAATTTGTGATTTATTAGTTTAATATTTAATATTTCGATTAATTATTGTCAAAATTACTTTTCAATCGAGTCTCTAAATTTGGACTCTTTGAAGTTCTCCAAATTGACTAATTATTTGATAGGGTTTAATTTTGGATCAACTTCTTTGACTGTTTATAGGCTCTACTATTTGTAACGTAGGATTTTATCTTCTTTTTTTTTTCAATTAATAACTCAAAATAATACCTATTAACTCACAAATTCAGACGGGCTCTAACCTAGAGGCCTAAGCAAACCTAAGTACTAACTCCAAAAGGGCCTAACTTTGAAGTTGTTTACTATGCCTTTTTTTTGTCAGACTATCCTAAATATTGCTCATGTTATGCGTTTTAAGTTGGTTTTGTGTTAAATAAAAAAATATTTCATTTTGTATAGTATTTAATAGGGTCGTGTTCATAGTGGGTAAAAATATGCAATCCCATGCGTTTGTGTGTTAATTGGGCCATATTTGTGTTAGGTTAAAAAATATCATGTGTTTTATTTGTGTTTTATCTCAGTCGTGTTCTAATTAGATTTAAAAAAAGAATTCGTGTCATGCAAATATTTAATAGGTTGTATTCGTGTTAGGTAAATAAACACAATTTTATATCGTATCGTGTTTTATTTGGTTCGTGCTAACTTTAAGAAGGATTTCCTGTCGTGTCATGTTTTTACTTGATTTGTTTTAGGTAAAAAATAAGTACATACGCATGTCAAAAGGCATTAGCGGTTAGCACCAATTAATTATAAAAATATAATTAATTGGAGGTATTAAATTATACTTATATTACTTGGATTTTTCTAATGTTGTGTTCATTTATTATTTTTATACTAATTACAAATCTTAACTATATGTTCTTAAGTCACAAATGCACAGTATTAAAATCGTAACAATGCCCCAAACATTTGATCAATATTCTAATCGTGTCATCGCCACGGGTTATGACTATGCATGATGAGTAAGTGTACCATGGGATGACCAACAATATTTATATTTGCAGTATTGGCGACATGTTTAAATTACAAAATATCACGGGAATAAATTTATCTCCATGCCATCAACATGGGTATAAAATATCATGGAAACAATTTATCCCCGTGCCATCGGCATGGGTACAACCTAGTGTGTGTGTGTATATATATATATATGGTATGAATACCTTTAAATATGATTTGATTATGTGTGTGAACATACCGACGCTACCTGCTATCAGGAGGTTTCCTCATAAAGGGCGATCCCACCTTAACGATTCCAGTGAGGTATGGATTTGTGCCTGGCTCACTATGTGACCTATATTAGTGGGACCGACGTGTTGTTTGGGTATGTTAGGTATGCGTGTATCTCAAAGTCTTAGAACCATGTTCGCCTCCACCGCTGTGTTGATTTATTTTGGGTTCGGGGAGACACGCCGAACCAATTGTCCTTGATTTAGTACAAGATGTCTATGGACTTGACAACAGAGTATGCTAGCATCACGAGGGGCCATTTCAGAGATGCTATAATTGCGAATATATTATATGTGTGATAAATATATATCGGTAAGATATATCTACTTATGTGATACAGTAGAATTGATAGATGATGTATATCTAAAATATACTTTAAGTAGTTAAACTTAAATAATTGACTCAATAATAAAATGGGAATAAATAATTTAGTATTGAGACCGTAGAAATGTGTCATAAGGGGATATACGAGAGAACTATACTTATCAAGAGTAGTCAGATACCTAATCTAGTTGGGCAGGAGATAATAGTTAGGTAGAATACGATAGGCGTGCACATTAGTTGAGCGACGAGGATCTCAAGTGAGTGTACGTGGATATTACATGTGTAATAAATAACTGATTTAAATTGTGATTTAAATACTTGCAAAATATTTTCAAAATGTTTTACTATTGCTCTCACCCGTGTCAAAAATATTTTCAAAACCTCTTAGGTGTCCAGCCACAGGGACACCAAGCTTAGAGATCCTATCCAGAAACGCGTAGCTGCAACAGTGTGGAAGCTTGCAGGAGATTTCTATTAGACGCTTCAACTCCTTCATTCTAGATAGGAGGTTCCTTAGTAGTTCATTTGGGTGTGTTGCCTTCGGATTATATCTTTTATTCAGTTATGCGTCAAATTGTATTATGATTTGATTTTTACTTATTTTAGATTGGGGTTGGATTATGTACTTAGAGAACCGATGATTTATTCGGTCTCGTTTATTTATATATCAGTCATGTGATTGTTCAGACTAGGCCTGTCAATGGGTCGGGTTTAGACCCGGATCTGACCCGGACCCGATCCGTATAATAGGGTCTGAGCATATTTTTTTGAACCTAAGAACCGAAGACCCGTTTATTTAACGGGTAGGGTTTGGATCTTATACAAGACCCAGACCCGAAGACCCGACCCGAATTTTACATTATTATTTTATATATATATATATATATATATATATATATATATATATATATATATAAATATATCTTATCAATATAACATGTAAGTATTATATATAAAAATATATATATTTATGTATATAATAAATATAAATAATATTTGTTTTATTTATACTAATAATATTCTATTATAGATTACAAAATATTTTAATTTAAGATTAAAAAATTAAGAAGGGGGATAAAATAAAATAAATATAAAATAAATGTATATATTTGGCCAAACATGAACCCGAGACCCGAAGACCCGTACGGATTTGGGTTAGGATCCAATATTGTAGACCCGATGAAGACCCGAACCCGAAATCGAAAAAGACCCGATTACATGGATCAGGATCTCCCTAAACCCGACCCGTCTCCGACCCATTGACAAGCCTAGTTCAGACTATATTTGTGTGTGAATTGTTTAGTTCATTTAATTTATTTTCGCATGTGTTCATAATAAAATATAAAATTTGACACCAGTTTAATTTAATATAGGTGATTAGTAATTAAAAAATTCTTTGACAGTGAAACCATTAATGATTCCAGTTTGATTTAATAATGGACTAATCACCCAGGATTAAAATAGGCGGGGTGTCACAGATGGTATCAGAGCACGAGGTTCTAGTGTCTATAGGACTTGTGCGGCTTACTACGATCAGCGTAGCATTCTTTGATATAGATCCCTGTTATATGATTGTCGTATTCCTCTTCGTACGCACGTTTACGTTCTCCTGCTATTAAGTATAGTTGATACAAATCATATGTGAGTTCGGTTGGGTTTTGTACACCGAACAATATAGGGAGACCAGTTAGGGTCGCTAGAAGGACTGTAGGAGGAGAGGCTCAGCAGAAGCCATAGAGCATTCTGGGAATGGTGACTGCGTTAGGAATCACCATGATTATTTCTTAGGCGGATGATGACAAGATAATCACTAGGGTGTAGTAGTTTCCCTAAGCACGTCTTAGGGAACGGTGGCACAAATTCAGACTCATCCAGCATAGTCGGTAAAGGGGGAAGTCGGAGGGACTCTTTCTAAGAGCCATCTATAAGGGTACAGGGAAGAGAGGAAGTGTGATGGGCCGATGGAAGGAGATAATCCAAAGGCAATTGTGTATGGTGGAGTGTAGTGGCACCCAGGATTTAAATTTTAGTTTATAATTTTTTGCTCGTAGGAGCAGTGTTGCATATAAGGAATTAGTCGAGAAATTTTGGGCGCGGTTTAACCATAAGTTCTTTCATCTGCTGTTCAGACAGAGATTCGAAGGAATTTTCTGGACTTATCATAGGAGGGGCGAACAAAGGCCAATTGTGATGAATAATTTATTTGTTTAAGTGAACTTCGTACCCGGAAAGGTAAGTAGTGGGGAGGAAGGTTCTTAAATGTGAAGATGGACACACGAGTAGGAGTCGCCAGTACTTATGGGAAATCAGTCTTGAATGACTTATGCACATAGCATCAATGACGCACTTTTACAACGTTTATACCAACACTTCAATTATAAGGGAGCCAAGAGAGTTGGAGAGCCGAGCCATAAGGGAAAGACTGGGTGTAATTGGTGATAGTGAGGCACCATAAGAGGATACCCAGCAGATGACCCATTTAAATAATCCAAATTAATGAAATTCCTACCAAGTGACAGTGGATTCAGTCTGGGCCATTAATACTTGCGGTGTGTTCCACAGGGCCAACAGAACTAAAGGAACAATGATGGTAACTATCGAGTTCAAGACTATCAGGTCTGAGAGAAGGACAACCAGGGGCCAGAGATCGGGGTATGACACAGAAAGGTGTCCTAGTTATGGAGAGTAGGACTACATGTATCTACCCTTTCCTTAGCGAGTTAGGAGTCAGGAGCGGGATGCCCAACATGGGCAATTGTTGTAAAAGTTTTTGGATCGATTTCGATGAGAGTTTCATGTCTAAGAAGCAATTAGATTGCCGGTGCTATTGACAATTGAAAGTGTGAGACTTATCCTAGGGTGAATGGGGTATTTTTTGTGTAACATGAGCAAGCCACAGTATTTGTTAGCACTAGGTTCGCGCGTGAGACGAGTCTAATGCGTGTATCATTAGTGTTACTATTGTGTGTATATATTTATCGTTGAGTGGTGGGGCTCTTTTTGGTTCCATTTGCATGGGAGAGGGGGTGGGAACACCGAAAGGATATATTTTAATAAGTTAACTCATTCCGAGAGATGATATATGAGTATGATGTCATCATGGGTATGGATTGGTTAGCGAAGGGTTGAACGATGGTGGGCTGCTACAGTATGGCTATTGTGTTCGCTGTTCCAGGGCAGGATCTGTTGTTTAGCGATGTGTCACCTGGAAGAGGGTTGAGCTCGCATTTATATTATATCATGGATGAGACTTAAGAGGTTATAGTCTTCTCATTATATTTTATCCCAATGTATAGAGACTGTACTGATGTGATTCACGGTGTATTAAGTTTACTATCGAGCAAAGAAATTTAGATCGTTATCAATTTAGCGTGGGAAAACTAGTGATAGTGAGAGCGATGTGTTGTATAACTCCTTAAGTGATGTGGAAGTGGACAGTTAGACTTGTATGTCCGGGGATAGGATTTTGGATATTCTAGATTGGTGCGTAGGGCTTGCAAATCTCGATGATCGATAATTTTATGTAGTAGTGTATCGGGGGGTTCCTTGTTTGGGTTTCTCTTGCGAGACATCCTATGCATGAATCCTAGCGAATTTCGAGAGTTGAAGGATGTGTTGGTCACTAGGGCATGGGTTTAATTAGCACTTTAGTTATTACACGTGAATGTGGATGAAAGCATGAGCTGAGAGTTATTCTAAGATATAAGATCTGTAGAGTTGAGTAGTGTTGTGTGGGGAGCACTGGGGAAATTTTTTTCACCACAGTTGATGGGTGGGGCAGTCTCGGGGGGAATTGAATCATTTAAGTGGGACATTAGATATGATTGCGCAGTTGTGCACGGGATATAGGGTAGATGGACGCCCTGGTTAATTTGACTTTTAGTATCGTCCGTGATAAGGAGACCTATAAAGATGTTTTAAATATGCCTAAGGGACAATCAGAAAAACAAGTGGAAAAGTACGAGGGACTGAACTTCATTCGAGGAAAGGAAATAATCTGACTATGTGTATTTCACGAGAAAGCTCCCACAACCGAGGTGAGTTAAAAGGTGAGTCGAAATATATTAGAATAAAATGGATTCTCACCTAGTCAAATGCGTAGAGTGGTTTGCGTATAGATAGGTTGTTAATTCTAACAGATGGAAAAGAGTCTAGGAAGTGCACAGTTTTGCAGCAAACGCATGGCCATGATTTTTGTATATCTCGAAAAAAAGGAGAGTAAGATGTTCCACATGACGTGAGATGCTGAGTGTGTGGATTTCGGGTTGATTGAGACATAGTGAAGTTATCTCCAAGTGCGCCACTTGTAAAGGGATAAGGTTGGTTCGATATTACCAACCCGAATGTTGTGATAGATTGATGATTCCAGCGACGGAATGGATACACAGACTGATAAAGTTAAGTTTGGATTATCATTAGATTATCAAAATCGCGAAGGGCTTAGGATTTTCTTTGGGTTATGGAGTGAATTGACCAGGAATGAAATAATCGTTATTATTTAGGGGTGTGTTATACTATCGGGCAGTATGCCCGGTATGTTATTAAAGAGAAGAAATGAACCGGCAGAAGGTGCCGCCCAATATTGTTGTAAATTAGGACGAGACCCTTGAGTCCTACATTGGATAGGGAGTGTCAGGAGGCGATGGGAACAGAGTTGCATCCTGATCTAGGTGTGTCAACCGTAGGCCGATGGTTAGTCGGAAGGGTGACATCGAGTGTGGCAGAATGCGAGAATGCATGTTTTGGATTTTTGGAGTAATTGCAAATATTAATTGTAACTGGTATAGTTGCATGTGATGACTTGTAGAAGGATATTAATTGCGAAGTGACTCTTGAGGCTTCATAGGAAGAACACATTTTGCCTACCCTTTGGATAGTTGAGAAAGGGTAAATTACAAATTTTTTGGACCTGAAGTGATTCATGGTCTGTCGACAATGATTAAGTTAATCCACATCATTTTTGTATAGTTCAGGAACGTAGTGAGAGTGCATTGATGTGAACCAAGGTTTTAAGGCTTGACATGAGTAGTCAAGGGTTGCTGAGGGTATCTCCCATGAAAAGAGATGGTGTGGTATGGTAATAAGGGAAATTGACACCTATAGAAGTGGGGCCTTTCATAACATAGGGATGATAGAACCAGTGGAGTATATGATCGTCTTGTGAGACGTTGTAATCGGATTCACGATAGTTTTACGTGCCATTGTATAAGTGAGACCTTAAGAATAAAGGAATATATCATTATGTTAGGGTTTGAATGGACTTGTCACTAAATGTGGGTTGTAGTGAGTAGACCTTCGGTCAAAATGGTACCATTAGTGTGTGTATAGTGGAAATACCAAAAGATTATTGCAAATAAAATATTGGATACATTCGGATGCAATTGTGTGTGATAATTTGAGGTGTTAATGCCAGGAATATTCAAATTTTAAGGAGTAAATTCCTTTGTAAGGGAGAAGTATGTAACACCCCATGTTTCTGAGTATTTAAAAATTAAATTAATTCAGTTAATCTTAAATTACACGCGTGACATAATTTAATGGAATTAAATATTATGTGTTGATTAAAATATTAATCAGAGAGAGAATGATTAATTCTTAATGGATGTAATTACTAAGTGAATAGTAATTACATATTTAACGTCATAATGAGTGACAATAACGTGATAGTATTTTATCTCAACCAGGAGTCGCGTGTGGACTAAATGAGGTCGATATAGAAAATTAATTATGAGTAGCTTTGATTATGATTTTGAGGTCACGGTTGGGCCCGGAAGGGCCGAAATAGTTAAAATAGTATACTCGGGTATATAGTTGGATCCTGGGAAAGTTTTAGACCAAATCGACACCCCGAGAGGGCATTTTAGTCATTTTGTAGCCTAAGGGTAAAGGGAGTAGTTCACAAAGGTTATATAAACTTGTAGTTGTGTGAGGCTAGGGTAAATGAAATAGAAAACACTTGGAGGCCATTAGAGAGGAGTGGAAGAGCTTTCTTGGATCTTAGGAGAGGATTCTTGGAGAAGCTACCCATATTCTGACATCACAACCATTTTTGGAGTGTGGATTAGAAGAAAAGAGTCATCAATTTCAAGGCAAGTATTTATCTTGCAAATTTGTATTAGTTATAATACCCATGTAAAGTAGGGCCATTGAATTAAGGATAATTGATGATATTCTTGTGATTTGATGAATAGAACTTCTAATTTGGATTAGGATTTCATATAGAATGAATCCAGTTGTATAAATAAAAATGAAAAAAAGATTTGTGGGATTTAGATCATGGGATAAATCTGGGTTTTGATGAACTTATGTTAAGAAAATAAAAATGGAGGGTTTAGTTATTACTAGAGTTTAAATTGGATATTCGATGAGATTTTATGGATTTTATACATGATTTATGTTAGAAATTACCATACATGTATATTTGATGTTTAGTTATGTTAATTGGGAGTTTAAGATTGTTTTATCAAATCTTGAGGATTAAAATGGAGAAAAATATTCGTAACAACGAAAGGAAAAAAGAAGACCCCTGACACTTTTCGAATCGATTCATCCATTGGGAGAGTCGATTCGATTTGTCCCAGAATTGAAAATTTATCCTTTTTAAGCCTAGAAATTAAGGAGAATTCATGAGAGGACTTTTGGGATAATTTTAAACTATAGAGGGAAATATAAAAATGGCAGTAGGCCTAAAGTGGAGATTAGGTTTACATAAATTGAGATAATTGAGAAAATATCCGTAATTGATAAATGAATGAAATTCGAGAAGGGTTATGTAGTGATAAGTGAACCTATGTTTATGACCAGTAGTGACGATGGGAATAACTACTTATTAATTCAGGGTTAAGTAGGACCCTTAGAGTAGTGAGTAATACTCGAAATTATATAAATTGGAATTTTAATTAAAATTAATGGGACGTCGAATATGCGAGCGATATATAATGCGTATGAGTAGATGAAATTGGGTTGTGTGTGTGAGTGTGTGTGTATATATATATATAAATATATATATATATATTGGTGGTGTGAATACCTATAAATATGATTTAATTATGTGTGTGAACATACCTACGATGCCTGCTATTAGGAGGTTTCCGCGCAGAGGGCGATCCTACCTTGACGATTCCAGACTTAGAGCATGGAACTTATAGCGGCTCACTATGTGACATGTATTAGTGGGACCTGCGTGTCGTTTGGGTATGTTAGGTATGTGTGTATCCCAAAGTCTTAGAACCATGTTTGCCTCCACCGTTGTGTTGATTTATTTTGGTTTCAAGGGGACATACCGAACCAATAGTCCTTGATTTAGTACGAGATAGCAGAGTATGCCAGTATCACGAGGGGCCATTTCGGGGATGCTAAAGTTGTGTATTAATTATATGTGTGATGAATATATGACGGTATGATATATCTACTTATGTGATACAGTAGAGTTGATTGATGATGTATATCTAAAATACTTTAAGTAGTGAAACTTAAATAATTGACTCAATAATAAAATGGAAATAAATAATTTATTATTAAGACCGTAGTAACGTGTCATATGGGGATATGCGAGAGTGTTATACTTATAAAGAGTGTTCAGATACCTGATCTAGTTGGGCGAGGAATATTAGTATTGTAGAATACATTAGGCGTGCAAATTAATTGTCAGGTGAGGATCTCAAGTGAGTGTACGTGGATATAACATGTGTAATAAATAACTGATTTAAATTGTGAACAAAATATTTTCAAAATGTTTTACTTGGGATCTATCCCGTGTCAAAAATATTTTCAAAACCCTTTAGGTGTCCAGCTACAAGGAAGTCAATCTTAAATATCCTATCTAGAGACGCGCAGCTGCGGTAGTGTGGACCCTTCTAGATAGGAGGTTCCTTAGGAGTTCATTTGGGCATATTGCCTTCATATTATTTCTTTTATTCAGTTATGCATCAGACTTTATTCCGATTTTAGTTTTACTTATTTTAGATTGTGGTTGGATTATGTATTTGGAGAATCGATGGTTTATTCGTCTCATTTATTTATATATATTTGTCATGTGATTGTTCAGACTATATTTTTGTGTGAATAGTTTAGTTCATTTAATTTATTTCCGTATGTGTTCATAATAAAAGATAAAATTTAACACCAGCTTAATTTAACATAGGTGATTAATAATTAAAAAGTTTTTCAACAGTGATGCTAAGAATGAAACCATTAATGATTCCTGTTTAATTTAATAATGGACTGGTCACCCAGGATTAAAATAGGCGGGGTGTTACAATTCCAATGAATAAGAATTACAAAGAAAATATTAAGAAAATACAAGGTACAAATTTATTCTATTGGACGCTTTCCATCAGCCTTGCTCATTCCAACAGGAGGCTCATCAAGGGTACTCAAATGATTAATATACCTGAAATCCTTCATTCCAGTAAGCCTGCTGATGCTTGACCGGTTAAGTAGATGCTGGGGATGAATATACTCCACTTTTCCTTCCAGGCCATAATCCCCAAGGTATTATCTAATCAAGCTTTAAAGGATGGCATCAGGAGGAATCCAATTGATATAAATAGAGAAAGGAGGGTCAGGGTAATCCAATAGTCTTGGATCATGCCAGTACCATAATTCATTATCCCCAGGTATAGTCATCATAGTAAGCATAATTATCCAACCCCATTTATTGCTTTCATTCCTGGCCTGGTCTATGTGCTTTTTAAGTAAATCAGGGCTTCATCATACCCATCCATCCAAATAACTTTGGTGTACTTGTGGAAATGGAAGGTAAATTGGTCCACGTTATCTTGAAGCTTCTTGATGATCTTGTCGCCCTCTTTAAGATTAAAAGCTTAGTCGACTAAGATTTTCTTAGTTCTTTTTTCATCAATAGTTGGCCGAACAACTATCCTTTTCCTTGAAGGTTGGCTAGGCTTGGTTTTCTTCTTTCACAAGGCCTCCAACTCTTCCAAAATCCTGGCATTCTTTATCTCCAAAAATTAAACCCCTTAATCTGGACTAGTAGTGGATAATTTCTTCAAACTATCAAGTTTATTCCTCAAAGCATTATTCCCCTTTTCCAACATGGCAGCAATCGGTCAGGCGCTCTCTAAATCTTGGCTCAAGGCCAATTCTTTCTTATTCAGGGTAGAAGTGATGTCTTGTAACTTCTTATTAAAGTCCCAGGCTTCACTCAAGGCTTAATACTTAGCCTCATAGTCAAAATGAAGCAGTGATTTGGAAAGTTTATGGTCTTCCTCCATCTGTCAGTCATCTCATAATAACCAGTATTATTAGATACACCTTTATCCAAGAGACAATGAAGATGGATGTAAGAATCCTTCACTTGGTTCGAGGCATCTGGGCTAAGTAACCCTACTAGTTCTTCCTCAGTCAAGGGAATATGCCCAGGCTCAAGAAGATTTTTAAATCGCCTAAGTAGGGCAGATTCAATAGAAACTATGCCTTTTTTCCTGGCATCAAGCTGGAAATTTACAAGTATAAGTTTATGGGGAAAATCCAAAAAGATAAACAACATAGAAGATAATAATCAACAAGAGAGTAAAGTAACCAAAGTTTATGGAGCAAAAAAATGTTCTTTCATTGATCAAGTCATGGTAACAAAGTTGGGTACATCAGAAAGAACAAAAAAAGGAAGAAATAAAAAATACATAAAGAAAATAGGAAAAAATAAATTAACTAAAAGGAGTTACACCGTCTCATTGTCCTTCTCTTGCTCCTTGGCCTTGTCTTGATCGTAAGTACGACAATAACCATAGAAGACTCCCCAAAACCCTCCTCATCATCTTTAAAATCCTCATTTAGGCTGGGAGGAGTTTCTGGGTCATGTCTCTGAAAAATTTTAGAGTCTTCTAAAGTACTAACTTCCTTCAAGGCCTTAGACTAACCTTCCTTGAAGGACTGATTTATGGCATAATCAATTTGGATTCTTGCTGCTGCAAAGGCATTCTCCTATCCTTTATTTGTTGCCTCCTCTTTGTCCATTTTTCCCTTCGCCTTTATGTGACACCCCGCCTAATAAAATACCGGGTGATCAGTTCTATACCAAATTAAAACAGGAATCCCAGTTGGTTCATCCTTAGCATCACTGTCGAAAACTTTTTCAAACTTACTAACCACCTAAAATTCCAAAAGCTGGTGTCAAATTTTAACTTTTTAATTTACAAAATAGTACATGCGGAAATAAATATAAACCATTCACACAACAGAATAAATAATTAAACAATTTGTCGAATAAACCACCGGCCACCAAAGTGAAATAATTCAATACAATTATCCAATACGGGAATAACACAAATCTGAAAACGGAACTGAAAGTCTGGGTGACATGCCCTAAATAAAACTGATTCCTAATCTAGGAATAAATAAATGAAGCATCTAATCCAAACTCCTGCTAGCATCCACATATGTCGCAGCTCCGTATCCCTGGAATATAATATCAATCCTGGCGTCCCTGTGGCTGGACACCTCAAAGGTTTTGAAAATAGTTTTATAGCAAGGGTTAGAACCCAAAACATTTTGAAAATATTTAACCAGTGAATTAATTGCAGTAATTTAAAATGCATGAATGCACTTCATATTTAAGTTAGTGTCGCACTCCCTTGTGGACATTATCACCCCTCCGCTATTGTGCACACTTAACGGTTACCTTAACCCTTACGTAGTTGTACTATCCCATCCAACTAGTTATGGTATAACCTCCCCTTGCCATACTACTCTATCCCGAGTATAATGATTCTTAATTATTATAAGTTATCTCACAATTAACTTAATTAATTTTTTCTTAAATAGTAGCATATAACCGCGTCACAAGTTATATAAAGTAAATACATCACACACTGTATTACTACCCGCATATAATATTGAATACCATTATATGCGTACCTTTACTAAAACATCCACACATATAACATACGTATATCCATCCCTCCGAGTAGACCCTCGCCGGATGATTCCCTCTAAAGTGTTATCTCACTAGGCGTGCTCACAAAACTTAGTTCCCCAAGTTGGATTCGCTCACCAACTGGCCTAAAACATAAACGAAGTGGAGGCGGTCATATTCTTTCCCTGAAAGTGAGATAAATCCCTCACCCATATACCGGACGCTATGACCTGATGATATACTTGCCCTACTCCTCAAGCTAGGGGATTCACCCACATCGCGCAACCTCCCTTGATAGCACTAGAGTATATAAATTAAGTAAATATCTAATCACTGATATTTAATAGTGCACACAATATATACACATATATATACTATCACACACCGTATATATATATATATATATATATAAAATAAATCCCGGCTTTATCGTGTACTCAAAATCCCGTACACAAGCCTGTAATTCCCTGAGTCTGTGGCCCGACTCAACATAATTCATTTTCTCACTTAATAATTTATCATCTTCCCGAGTCTATGGTCCGACTCTAATATAATTAATTCACACCTCAATTAATATAATACTTTCCCCGAGTCTATCGTCCGACTCTAATTAAATTAATTAATACACTTATTTATTTAATAACTCCCCGAGTCTATCATCCGACTCTAATTAAATTAATTAACACACTCATTAATTTAATACCTCCGTGAGTCTATCGTCCGACTCTAATTAAATTAATTAACATACTTAATAATTTAATAACTCCCCGAGTCTATCGTCCGACTCTAATTAAATTAATTAACACACTTATCAATTTAATAACTCCCCGAGTCTATCGTTCGACTCTAATTAAATTAATTAATGTATTTATTAATTTAATAACTCCCTGAGTCTATCGTCCAACTCTAATTAAATTAATTAAAACACTTATCAATTTAATAACTCCCTGATTCTATGGTCCGACTCTAATTAAATTAATTAACACACTTATCAATTTAATAACTCCCCGAGTCTATCGTCCGACTCTAATTAAATTAATTAACACACTTATTAATTTAATAACTCCCTGAGTCTAGCGTCCGACTCTAATTAAATTAATTAATACACCTATTAATTTAATACCTTCCCGAGTCCATCATCCGACTCTAAATTAATAAATTATAACATCAATTAATTTAATACTTTTCCGAGTCTACTTTCATTAATTAACACATCCATTAATTCCGAGTCTACTTTCATTAATTAACACATCCATTAATTTAATAACTTGGCGTCACCCAACCATCCTCCCCGAACTCGCTCACTTGGCCCATATCTTAATATTTCCCGAGTCTATTTTTCGACTCCAAATTAATTACTCTCTCCCAATAATTAATTTAATACTTTGGTGCCACTTAACCAATATACCCGGACTCGCTCATTTGGTCCATATTACATCTCATAATTTCATTCTCATATATTCGCCCGCAAAGTGTCACACATTCATCTCCATAAATTTCTCAATTATATTTACCTATAATTATCAACATACCCGGACTCACTCACTTAGTCCATTTTTACATCTCAAAATTTCATTCCCACATATTCTCCCACAATGTGTCTGTAATACCCCGTACTTTTGGCTATATTTATTTTTGGGATTAATTAATTAAATGCGTATTGATTGAAAATTAATCCGGGTTATAAATACTAACGAGATGCGAGTTGGTATTTGATTATGTGCATACATGTTTTGATATATGTATTTGGTATTATAAAAGTTGTCGTGAGATTTATATACGGCATTTTAGAAATTTTGTTGAGACGCGTGGGACCGCCGCGTCACGGTGTAATATTTTGATTATAAAAAAATGAATTTAAAATATATAAACCGTTTGGTCGTTTTGAGTGCGCCAACGCGTCCGGAAGGGTCGAGATAGTCAGAAAACACTAGCCGGGGGTGTAGTTTGGGTCCCGGGGTATTTTTAGGCCATACCGGCAACTTAAATGGTATTTTGGTAATTTTACATTTTGAGGAATTAAAAGTGACGAAAATTAGGAGTCTTAATCTGATTGATTATTGACCCACTAAACCCACTATCCAATCCACTTTAACCCTTTTAGCTACGGAGGCTATCATTAGGTTTACAAACTCTCCCAAAGAAAACCCTAGCCACCTTAAGCCACCATTGAAGAAGGAACTTGGAAGAGAGGAAATTCTGCAGAAAAACTCCATCAAACCTACACCAAAATCAGAAATCGAACCAAGGCAAGTGACTTTATTCCATTTAATTTCAGAGAATGTCTTTTCCATGTTAGAAATTGAAGAATATCAATTGTTCTTGAAAGATAATGAAAACCCATGTTAATTGAACTTAGAACTTGAAATCTTGAGGAGGATTTGCATGTAGAATGATAGGTAGATGTTCCTACTGATGATATTTATGATTGGGTGAAATTTAAAACGGATTTTATTGGGTTAATTCATGATTCAAAAGTTAGGGTTCATGTTCTTGAAATAATTGGGGAAAAAGTGTAGAGATTTATATTTTGATTGATGTTAAAGAGATTTAATCCTTGAAAACATGTTAGGAGATGACTTGAATATGTTTAGGATGAATTAGAGACCCTAAAACGTTGTTGGGATGAACTTTGGAAGAGATTAGAAGTGATAAAAATGGATGAAAACGAATTGGGGAAAAATCTGGGCCGAAACTGGTCAGTCGTTAGAAGCAATCCCCAGGTCGTTCGAACGAACTCGTTCGAACGAGCTTCTAACGAGTTGACCAGTCGCTGCTAACGAGAAGGGATTTCGTTCGATATCTCGTTCGAACGAGATATCGTTAGAAGGTACAGTTCGTTCGAACGAACTGGAATCTCGTTCGAACAGCCTCGTTCGAACGAGACTTCTAACGAGTTGACAGAGGAATCTCGTTCAAACAGTCTCGTTCG
The DNA here is from genome assembly GCA_949130495.1 of Sambucus nigra. Classification (NCBI taxonomy): domain Eukaryota; kingdom Viridiplantae; phylum Streptophyta; class Magnoliopsida; order Dipsacales; family Adoxaceae; genus Sambucus; species Sambucus nigra. The sequence continues at coordinate 452,105,178 of OX422210.1, read as the reverse complement.
AATGAGACTTCTAACGAGTTGACAGTTTGGTCCTTTTTGGACTGTTTTGATTTTTGGAGTCCCGTAAACTTGCTCGAGGATATAGATAACCTTCCTTTGATGATGTAAGGATAGATTTGGGACTTTTGGGTTAAGGCGAGGAGTAAATTTATATACGAGAGATTTAATTCAATGAACCGTTTGGGTTGAGACGTGAGTGTCTACTACGACGTGAGAATTGATTATGGCGCGTATGATGATAAACCGGAATAATATAAGTGTAGATATTACAAGTTAGTACGAGGAAGCGTTATGTACTACGATTGAACTACGGTATTACTAAGACGTGTGTTTACTTAGTATTGGTATATGAATTGTATGTATGACATACCTACCATACTTGCTATCACGGGAGGTTTGCGTTCGCTTAGGGCCCTCTAATCCTTGTGTTGCCCGGATTTAGACTGGTTACCTCGATGAACATAGGTCATAGAAAGACTTATTGGGATATTAATAAGTTCGCTGATCGTGGGAGCGTAGGTATGTGCGTGACCTATGTGATGTGACTGTGTTCGCTTCCACTATTTGTGATTTGTGTTATCTGGACTATTCCTGAGAGATTCGGAATATGTGATCCTTATGTACGCGATGTACCGGGATGGATAGCAGAGTATGTGTGCACCGCAGCTTAGTTCTCGGGGTGCTTATATTGTATATTTATGATGAGAATAATATACACTTAAATAATGGGAACCTTTATGTTATTGTTGTGGATATAATTACGGTATTGTTTCGGGAAATATAACGAGTTAACTGATAGTTATATATATTTCATATTGAACATTTGAGTTACGTTAAACCCCTACTTAATTACGAGCGTTATTATATTAAGAGAACCGAGTAATAAGGGTAGGACCTATGATAGTCTAGCTAGATATGATGTCACATAGCTAGTAGTCTGTATCACTCTAGATGGGTACTTACGTTAGGAGTGCACAGTTAGACGAGAGGTGAGAATATCATGTGAGTGCACGTCCTAACATGTACTTTGCATTTAATGTTTTAAATGTTTTTAAAGCACTTGCAGGTTTTTAAAATATAACTCCACATTCGGGCTCTGACCCGTTTGCTTTTCAAATCTTTTTCTTGTAAAACCATTTTAGGTGCCCAGCCACAGGGACACCAAGCATAGGATTCTCATTCAGGTGACGAGCTGTAGCTGTTTGTGGAAGCTACAGGGATTTGCTTGTAGACGCTTCTATCTTTTGGATTCCAGAGTCACTATCTATCAGCTGTAGGGCATGTTGCCCATTTCTATTAGAGACATCTTTTACATTACAGTTTTCAGACTTTGATTTGTATTGTTTTAGCATTCGGTTATTTATTTCAGTATGGGACTGTAGTGAGGAGTTTTCCTCCAGACTTTATTTACACTATGTGATGGTTATTCGTTTTACTTCAGTATGGTGAATGGTGTTGTTATTCTTTATTACACTTGTTGCATGTTAATCAGACTTACATTAAAATTTGGCAACTTACTTTTTAAATACTAGGTGGTTAGTAATAATAAAAATGTTTTCGTCAGTGATGCTATTAACTGAGCCAACTTGGCATTTTGAATTAATTTAATAAAGGAGTAGCTACCCGGTATTTAATTAGTCGGGGTGTCACAGTGTCACACATGCATCTGCATAACTTTTCCAATTATATTTACCTATAATTATCAACAAACCCCGGACTCTCTCACTTAGTCCATTTTCAACATGTAAAATCAGCCCAAAAATCTTTTTCTCAATAATTATTTCCATGTAGTAAAAACTGGCGATACTGCCAGAATTTCCGCAGCATCGATCGATCGATCGTTCCAGTATTCGTCTTCTCCAGCCTCTGTCAGCCATGGACGAAACCTAAAGCTTTGATTCTCAATCTAAATCCTTACCCAAATACAATTAACATATACTCCGACAAGGGTCTAAACATCCCAAAGACCTTAATTAATCATCAATATCAATTAATTCCAAGGTTTTTTCGATTTGGGTATTATCTGGGTTTCAAATCCCCAATATGAATTTCATTCATATTATCAGCAATTAACCATTTATTCTCACTGGTTTTAACATATGATTCATTCCTCTACGTTCTAGAATCATAAACACAATAAATCTCACCCATAATCCCATTAAGGTATATCAATTTCCAAAAACCCAATTTTAATTTTGGTTACACACCCAAAACGAATTTTGATTTACACATCACTATGATATGAATTGATTATCATCAATTTAGAAATCACAACAGTTAATCACTTGCCTGGAATTGTTCGTAGAGTCTGATCTGTTGGTGTAGTCCATTAATTTGGCTCCAAAATCCCCAAATTGGCTCTTGACTTGCTTTTTCCCAATTTCCCTCTCAAGCCCTAGGCTTAGAGTTGTGTTGACTGTCGTTCCCTAATCTCTCAATTTGGTTAAAAACTCTTAATCCCGTTTTTGGTCATCTGGGCCTAATTAAAATGGCCCAACTCACCCCGTGTGGACCCGGCTATGCCCAAAAATACCCCGAGACCCAATTACTACCCTCGGGTACACTTTTCTAACTATCTCAACCCATCCGGACGCAACCGCGCACTCAGAATTGTCATCCGAAATACTTTTTATCATTTCCAAACTACGACCTCAAAATGCGATACACGAGATTTCGAACCATTAAACTTAGATGTTGCCAATTATAAAAATTCGGCTCACTCAAATAAATTCTCCAACTCATGAATTTAAGTTTCTCCAATTTAAATATTTTTATAACTCCAAAAATAATTAAATATTTAATCCTCAAAATTACGGGGTGTTACATACTCCCCCCTACAAAGAAATTTCGTCCTCGAAATTAAGATGGGCGTAATGTTCCAAGCTTCGCATATCACTTTCTAGTCATGTGCCTTTAAGCCCGCTATAACTATCCCATCCGCTTCTAAGCATAAGTTATACAAGTATGCATTTAAATTAACTAGGGCGCCCATACACCCTATACTTGTACTTAAGCGCACAAAATTTGCCTTAATTAACCCGGGTTCCCATACACCCTATCCATGTGCTTTACCGCACGAAAGTTACCTGACTATGCTAGTCGTAACCCGTAATATAACTTCAAACCCGTAGTCACATCACACATATATATCTACTACCCGGGGTACCCAACCCATGTACTAACAACCAGACATCTCCCCACTTTCCAACGTTGCGCTAAGTTTCATCCGTGGGATGTCTCGCAAAGCGAAATCCAAACAAGGAACCCCCCGATACACTACTAACTAGCATTGTCGGTCGTTGAGATCCGTTAGACCCTCAGTCCATAGCACGTACCCCTAAATACTTGTCTCTTAACACAAAAGTATATACGCTTACCCTTATGCTACCAAAGACAACATAAAATACCGCGCCCTTACTATCATTAGTCCTTGCACTAAACCCCGAGCTATCTCTTTTTGCTCGAAAATAAATCTAACCACCCTGATTCACTTCAGTAAACATCCCTACTTACCAGGATAAAAATGTGAGAACATAAGACCTCACTTTGTGTCTATCGCACCACACAATATAACATAAATACACCATATACATAGGCTAAACGCCCTCTCAGGTGATACCTCGAACCAATCATATCCTGGTGTCGCGAACACCAAAACTTACCCCCACTATTCACAATAGTTCAAATCCCATTGATATCCAGCCGATATTTAGGAAATATTATTAACCCTACTCCCATAATTCTCGAAAGTAGTAACTCTTCGCATAATTCAAACCTTCACTCAGTGTACACATCCACTATCCCGTGAAGAACACCAAGGAACTCCGCTACGCCACGAAAATTTTATTCACATACTATGGCTGCTACAGCCAACGCACCCACTAAATTATACTCACCCGCGAACTCTAGTTAAAAATGTAATACCCCGTATTTTCTATGATATTTATTTTTGGGGATTAATTGAATTAAATGTTTATTAATTGGAAATTAATCCGGATAATAATATTAACGAGATGTGAGTTAGTATTTTATTATAATGTGTATACTTGGAATTAAATGAATATTGGAAAATATTGAAATTGTCACGAGATTGAAATACGGCAATTTGGAAAACTTTGTTGGGACGCGCGTGACAGTCGCGTCAGGAATATAATTATTTGAATTAAAAAGTGAATTTTATTTTTATCACCCGTAGGTTCATTTTGAGTGCGCCAACGCGTCCGAAAGGGTCGAGATAGTCAGAAAACACTAGCCGGGAGTTTATTTTGGGTCTCGAGGTATTTTTAGGCCATACCGGCATCATAAAGGGTATTTTGGTAATTTTCTATTTTTGGGAATTAAAAGTGACGAAAATTAGAAATAGAAATCTGACTTCTTCTTTAACCCACTAAACCCACTAACTACACTAAGAGACTTAATGGGCTACGGGAGAAGTTGAAATATAGTCCCAACTTACCAAAAACCAAACACACCTCCATTGTCATCATCCTTGGGAAGAACTTGTAGAGAGAGAGAGAAAGGAAAGAATTCTGCAGAAAGAGAGATAGAGGACAGATTCAACCTTCAAATTCAACATCAAATTCAGTGAAAGATTAAGGCAAGTGGTTTAAATTCATTTGATTCAAGCTATGCTTTTCCATGTTTAGGAATTTTTGAAATTGATCTTGGAAGATGATTTAGACCCATATATTGGAAGTTAAAAGTTATGAATTATGTTAGGGATTGCATGTAGTAATATTCTGGAAGAATTATATGTTCTAAACAGAACCATTGATGATCAAAAAATGGAGTTTAGAAGTAGTTTATTGATGTTCTTGAATGGGGAAGAAATCTAGAAATTTTTGATGTAGTTTTGATCTAAACAAAGCCTTTGAATGATGAATTATGGGTTTTAGAATGTTAATACTGTTGTAGAATGATAGTATAATGATATTGTAACCTTGTCTTAGAGTTTCATGCTTGAAAATGGTGTTTTGGGACGAATTGGTAACTGCAAAACAAAGCAGTCCGTAACCATACCTGGTGCGTTCGATCGATCGATGTTCTTCAGTCGATCGATCGACCACCATCGATCGATCGAAGGTAAAGGTCGATCGATCGACCTTCCCAGAATGAGTAAAGTTTTTCCCTAATTAAATTTTAATGGTGTTAATCCTTGAATGATATTATTGGAGACCTTATGAATACCCTTAACCTTAAGGAAGACCAGTAGGCATGATTATGAGATTGGACCTTAATTGGAATTCAATTTGAGGAATTATTCTAAATTAATGAAATTCGATAATTGAGATAATATTTGGGTTAATAGTGTAAATTTGAATAAGTTGATGAAATAAGGTTTGGGGCAGAAGTAAAGACCTTAGGTGTAAAGATGTTATATGGGGGAATAAGAGGAACTTAATAGTCTATTCGAGATAGGTTTTAAGTTTCAGAAACTACGACGTGAGACGTGTCGACAATTTAATTTCTATATTATCGGGATACTTGAAATATATGAATTTGGAATAATGGTATAAAGATGTAGAGTATACCTTTATTAATATCGAGATATCTAAGATGTGTGAATGCTTAGTATAGAATTGTATGTGTATGACATACCTACCATACTTTCTATCACGGGAGGTTTACGTTCGCTTAGGGCCTTCTTATCCTTGTGTTGCCCGTATTTAGATTGGTTACCTCGATGAACATAGGTCATAGAAGGACTTATTGGGATATTAATAAGTTTGCCGATCGTGGGAGCGTAGGTATGTGCGTGACCCATGTGATGTGACTGTGTTCGCCTCCACTATTTGTGATGTTGTTATCTGAACGATTCCTGAGAGATTCGGAATGCGTGATCCTTATGTACGTGATGTACCGGGATGGATAGCAGAGTATGTGTGCACCGCAGCTTAGCCTTTGGGTGCTTGTATTGTATATTTATGATGTGAAAATATACGATTAAACGAGAAGGAATTTACTATGTTAAATTGTGAGTATAGTTATGCTAATGCTATGTAGATAAAAAGGGAACTTATATCTATAAATGGTTTTGTTAATAATTGGGAATCCGAGAATTAAAGTAAAACTCTCTATTTAATTGTTAAGGTTGGAAATTAAACGTGAACCGAGTAGTAGTGTTAGAAACTCTTCAGAATTAGATAGTTATGAGATAACACATGAATGGGTACAGGAACGTTAGGAGTGCACAGTTAGACGAGAGGTGAGTATCTCATGTGAGAGCACGTCCTAACATGTATTTTTCATATACTGTTTTAAATGTTTTTAAAGCACTTGCAGGTTTTTAAAATATCTCCACATTCGGGCTCTGACCCGTTTGCTTTCAAATCTATATTTTTGTAAAACAATTTTTAGGTGCCCAGCCACAAGGACACCATGCGTAGGATTCTCACTCAGATGACGAGCTGTAGCTGCTTGTGGAAGCTACATGGATTTGCTTTTAGACGCTAATATCATTTGGATTCCATACTCAGTATTCCTCAGTTGTAGGGCATGTTGCCCAATTTCTATTAGAGACATTTCCATTTCAGTTTTCCAGACTTTGGCATGTATTGATTCAGTATTCAGTATTTCGTTACTTACTTCAGTTGCGGGATTTTGTTGTGAGGAGTTTTTCCTTCAGATTTATTTATATCATGTGTTGATTATTCTATTATTTCGTTATGGTGAATGGTGATATTATTCTTGCTTTAAATCTTTTACTGCATGTTAATCAGGCTTTAATTAAAAATTGGCAACTTGCTTTTTAAATACTAGGTGGTTAGTAATAATAAAAATGTTTTCGACAGTGATGCTATTAACTGAGCCAACTTGGTATTTTGATTTAATTTAATAAAGGAGTAGCTACCCGGTATTTAATTAGTCGGGGTGTCACAGGTGGTATCAGAGCATCAGGTTCTAGTGTCCTTTAGGATCTGAACGGCTTATTATGTTTCCGCTGAGCTTTCTTTGATGTAGAGCCCTATATTTTAGGACTGTTGTATTCTTTTGTATATCCTACGTTCTTCAGCTATTTTAAGTTTATAACTGCGAACTTATAGACTTTATTCTTATTTCAGAATGCCTCCACGACGTGCACCACGGGTCCCCTGGAATGCAACGCCAGAACTACAGCCCGCACCAGTTCAGGGCACGATGAACGCCGCTGAGGTTGCAGCCATAGTAGCCCAAGCGGTAAATGCCGCACTTGCCGTAGTTCAGCAGGCACCGCCTCAGGCGCCGGTTGCCGCGCCAGTACAGGCAAATGCATTCCCGTCTGCTTGGGAACGTGTACGTGACGCTTTCTAGAAAGCGCATCCGCCAGAGTTTGCAGGTAGCTCAGATGTGGTAGTCTCGAGCCAGTGGAGGAAGGATATACATCGTCACTTGAGGATGTATGAGTGCACGGATGTTCAGAAGCAGGTGCTAGCTACTTTCAAACTAGTTGGGTCTGCACTGCAGTGGTGGGAGTCTATTACCACCGTAGAGGAGAGGGATACTCTCACTATTCAGGAGTTCTGGGTGCGGTTCGACCGCAAGTACTTTCCGTCAGCTGTTCATACGGAAATGAGGAGGATATTGATGAGTCTGAAGTAGGAGGGTAAGACCGTGGCCGAGTATGAGGCCGAGTTCACTAATCTGTTGAATATCGTTCCGGATGAGATACCGACAGAAAAGAAGAAGATTGAGGAATTCACCGACGGGTTGACTTGGAGGATCCGTCAGCATCTGTTAGGGAACCTTTCGTTGGCCACTTATTCTGATGTGGTTAACGCTGCTTTGTTACACTGCCAGGATCACCGCTTTCATATGGCTAAGGGCAAGAGATCGGGAGAGTCTAGCCATCAGGGCAGGACTGGAGGACATGGTGCCGGTGGGGCACAATCTGTTCAGGGGCAGAGGCTGAGTGATCAGGGTTCCCAGCAGGGGGATCACAAGAGGTTTCGATCAGGGGGTTTCAGGAACGGTCAGGGAGGATTCCGGAATGGCCAGCAGGGTCATAATGGTCATCAGGGCCAGCAGGGTCAAAATGGTCAACATCAGCAGTTTCAGCAGGGCCAGCAGGGCCAAGGAAGGAACGGTAACGGCCACCAGGGCCGGGGACAGCAAGGGCAGAGAGGAGGAAACTTCCCAGGGAAGTGTTTCGTTTGTGGCAAGACTGACCATAAACGCCAGGACTGTCCTGATAGGGGCAGGGCCCCACAGCAGCAGCAGCAGCAGGGAGCTCGCCAGGAGCCGCAGAGGCCTATGTTTCCCATCGCTCTCCCCGCACCGCCACAGATGGCAGCATTGCCACCCATTCTAGCAGTCCCGGCTCAGCAGGGGCAGTTACAGTATGGACGTGTCTATATCGTCCACCAGGCAGCAGTCCCACAGGCACCGCCCGCGATTGAGGGTACGTTTTCTATCCATGGCACTATGGGTCGGGTACTGTTTGATACGGGGGCTACACATTGTTTTATATCTACACATTTCGCGAAGGCTTTAGAGTTGTTAGCCACAGCGGAGAGCACAGTGACGTGTGTCGACTCACCATTGGGGAATGGGTCACTTATTTTCTTTATATGCCGGGGAGTGGGGGTAGAGATTGGTAGTCTGGTATTACCTGCAGATATGTTGGTATTAGATATGCATGTTCATGATGTGATTATCGGTATGGATTGGCTCGCTGATTATAGAGCCATGATTGATTGTTTCGGTGGGATCATTATTTTTGCCATTCCGGGGCAAGAGATGTTTGTAGTGGCGATGCCTCGCCTAGAGGGAGGCTCGACCGCTCATTTGTATTACCTAGAGGAGGATACCTCTAAGGAGGTTGTGATTCCTTTAGATTCGATCCCAGTTGTCACGGAGTATTCTGATGTGTTTCAGGAGATACCAGGCCTACCCCCCAGTCGAGAGATAGACTTTGTTATAGACTTATTACCAGATACGAGACCTATAGCACGCACACCGTACCGTATGGCTCCAGCTGAGATGAGGGAGTTACGGGATCAGATTAAGCAGTTGTTGGGTCAGAGGTTTATTCGGAGAAGTACTTCACCGTGGGGTGCCCCTGTGTTGTTCGTGAAGAAGAGAGATGGTTCACTGAGATTGTGTGTGGACTACCGGGAGTTAAACAAGGTCACGATACGGAATAAGTATCCGTTGCCTCGAATCGATGACCTATTCGACCAGTTGAGAGGAGCTTCTTGCTTCTCAAAGATTGATTTGCGATCTGGTTACCATCAGTTGCGTATCAGGGAGGAGGACGTCTCGAAGACTGCGTTCTTATCGAGATATGGTTCTTACGAGTTTTGGGTTATGCCATTTGGTTTGACCAACGCTCCAGCAGCATTTATAGACTTGATGAATAGGGTGTTCAGGGATTTCCTAGATCAGTTTGTCATTGTATTCATCGATGATATTTTGGTTTACTCCCAGACAGAGGAGGAGCACGCCGAGCACTTGAGGCGAGTTTTACAGACACTGCGCCAGAATGAGTTATATGCAAAATATGAGAAGTGCGGGTTTTGGCTGAAGGAGGTTCAGTTTTTGGGGCATATTATTTCCGACCGGGGAATATCGGTTGATCCGGGGAAGGTATCCGCGGTGAGGGAGTGGGGACAGCCCATGACACCGACGGAGATCCGTAGTTTCTTGGGCCTAGCAGGATACTACAAGAGGTTTATTCGGGGTTTCTCCACGATAGCGGGTCCCATGACACATCTAACTCGTAAAGGTGTGCCGTTCATTTGGAGTGATGCCTGTCAGTTGGCATTTGATGAGTTGAAGGACAAGTTATCCTCAGCACCTGTGTTAGCATTGCCGAGACCGGGAGTTGAGTATCTTGTTTACACCGATGCGTCCTTACAAAGACTTGGAGGTGTACTGCAGCAGGAGAGTCAGGTCATAGCTTATGCTTCCCGTAAGCTTAAACCTCACGAGAAGAATTACCCTACCCATGACTTGGAGTTAGCGGCAGTGGTATTTGCCCTTCGTATTTGGAGACATTACCTTTTGGGGGAGAAGTTTCGATTGTTCACGGATCACAAGTCCCTACAGTACCTATTCACGCATAAGGAGTTGAATATGCGGCAACGGAGGTGACTTGAATTCGTGAAAGATTATCAGTTTGATATTCAGTATCACCCGGGGAAGGCTAACGTAGTAGCAGACGCGTTGAGCCGTAGACCTGTAGATGAGGTGGCGGAAGTGTGGAAGGCAAAGTGGAAGGAATTGGGACACCGGGATGCAGTGGCTCGATCATTCATGTCTGTGATGACTGTTACACCGCAGATTGTCATGAAGGTAGTGAGGGCACAGGCAAACGACTCGTTCTGTCAGAAGCAGATAGTTCGATTATTGGCAGAGGGAGCCGAATCCTATACCGTTAGCTCAGACGGGGGATTACGCTTCAATGGGAGATTGGTGGTTCCGGAAGGGGAAGAATTGCGGCATGAGGTGATGGCAGAGTCGCACGGCTCACGGTTCGCGGTACATCCCGGAGGGGACAAAATGTACCAAGACATGAGACGACAATATTGGTGGAGCGGTATGAAGAGAGATATTGCCGAGTTTGTTTCTAAATGCGTCACTTTTCAGCTAGTAAAAGTGGATCATCAGAGACCGGCAGGACTACTACAGCCGTTGGAGGTCCCGATGTGGATGTGGGAGAGCATATCCATGGACTTTATCACGGGGTTGCCTACGTCACAGAGAGGTCACGACTCCATTTGGGTAATAGTGGATAGGTTGACCAAAGTCACTCATTTTCTACCCGTGAGGACAGACTACACTGCAGGACAGTATACCCAGTTCTTTATTTCTGAGATAGTAAGACTTCACGGTGTGCCCCTAAATATCGTGTCTGACCGAGACAAGATATTTGTTTCACGGTTTTGGGAGAGTTTTCAGCAGGCCATGGGCACGGAGTTGCGATTGAGTACGGCGTACCACCCGCAGACCGATGGGCAGACCGAGCGCACAAATCAGATGTTGGAGGACATGCTACGTATGTGCACCATTGATTTTGAGGGTGGATGGGAGCAGTATCTTCCACTAGTGGAGTTTGCTTACAACAACTCCTACCAGTTCACCATTGGCATGGCTCCATTTGAGGCGTTGTACGGTAGACCTTGTCGTTCCCCAGCATGTTGGTTGGAGGTGGGGGACAACAAACTACTTGGGCCGGAAGTAATTCAGGATACTTCGGCAAGGATAGAATTGATTCGGAGTCGCATTCGGGTAGCTCAGGATAGGCAGAAGAGCTATGCTGATGCGAAGAGATTCTTCAGAGAGTTCCAAGTGGGGGACCAGGTTTTGCTCAGAGTATCTCCTATGAAGGGGATTATGCGTTTCGGGAAGAAAGGGAAGTTGGCACCGAGATATGTGGGACCATTTCCTATTATTGAGCGGATTGGACCGGTTGCGTATAGGCTTGGATTACCGGAGCATTTACATCGGATTCACGATGTATTTCACATTTCCTCGCTTAGGAAATACCTTAGAGATAATTTGGCTCATTCTCTCATTGCTGTGGAGGACATTGATCTCCAGCCAGATAGCTCCTACGAGGAGGGGCCGATTGCTATTCTGGACCGAAGTGAGCGGAAGCTGCGGTCAAAGATAGTTCCGTTAGTGCGTGTTCAGTGGCGACATCATAATGTCGAGGAGTCCACATGGGAGCGCGAGGATGAGATGCGCGAACGTTATTCAGAGTTATTCTTACCAGGTACTTTCTAGTTCCGAATTTCGGGACGAAATTCAGTTATTAGGGGGGAAGTATGTAATACTCCGTATTTTTTATGATATTTATTTTTGGGGATTAATTGAATTAAATGTTTATTAATTGGAAATTAATCCGGATACTAATATTAACGAGATGTGAGGTTAGTATTTTATTATAATGTGTATACTTGGCATTATATGAATATTGGAAAATATTGAAATTGTCACGAGATTGAAATACGACAATTTGGGAAACTTTGTTGGGACGCGCGTGACAGTCGCGTCAGGAATATAATTATTTGAATTAAAAAGTGAATTTTATTTTTATCACCCGTATGTCATTTTGAGTGCGACAACGCGTCCGAAAGGGTCGAGATAGTCAGAAAACACTAGCCGGGAGTTTAGTTTGGGTCCCGGGGTATTTTTAGGCCATACCGACATCATAAAGGGTATTTTGGTAATTTTGTATTTTTGGGAATTAAAAGTGACGAAAATTAGAAATAGAAATCTGACTTCTTCTTTAACCCACTAAACCCACTAACTACACTAAGAGACTTAATGGGCTACGGGAGAAGTTGAAATATAGTCCCAACTTACCAAAAACCAAACACACCTCCATTGTCATCATCCTTAGGAAGAACTTGTAGAGAGAGAGAGAAAGGAAAGAATTCTGCAGAATGAGAGATAGAGGACAAATTCAACCTTCAAATTCAACATCAAATTTAGAGAAAGATTAAGGCAAGTGGTTTAAATTCATTTGATTCAAGCTATGCTTTTCCATGTTTAGGAATTTTTGAAATTGATCTTGGAAGATGATTTAGACCCATATATTGGAAGTTAAAAGTTATGAATTATGTTAGGGATTGCATGTAGTAATATTCTGGACGAATTATATGTTCTAAACAGAACCATTGATGATCTAAAAATGGAGTTTAGAAGTAGTTTATTGATGTTCTTGAATGGGGAAGAAATCTGGAAATTTTTGATGTAGTTTTGATCTAAACAAAGCCTTTGAATGATGAATTATGGGTTTTAGAATGTTAATACTGTTGTAGAATGATAGTATAATGATATTGTAACCTTGTCTTAGAGTTTCATGCTTGAAAATGGTGTTTTGGGACGAATTGGTAACTGCAAAACAAAGCAGTCCGTAACCATACCTGGTGCGTTCGATCGATCGATGTTCTTCAGTCGATCGATCGACCACCATCGATCGATCGAAGGTAAAGGTCGATCGATCGACCTTCCCAGAATGAGTAAAGTTTTTCCCTAATTAAATTTTAATGGTGTTAATCCTTGAATGATATTATTGGAGACCTTATGAATACCCTTAACCTTAAGGAAGACCAGTAGGCATGATTATGAGATTGGACCTTAATTGGAATTCAATTTGAGGAATTATTCTAAATTAATGAAATTCGATAATTGAGATAATATTTGGGTTAATAGTGTAAATTTGAATAAGTTGATGAAATAAGGTTTGGGGCAGAAGTAAAGACCTTAGGTGTAAAGATGTTATATGGGGGAATAAGAGGAACTTAATAGTCTATTCGAGATAGGTTTTAAGTTTCAGAAACTACGACGTGAGACGTGTCGATAATTTAATTTCTATATTATCGGGATACTTGAAATATATGAATTTGGAATAATGGTATAAAGATGTAGAGTATACCTTTATTAATAGCGAGATATCTAAGATGTGTGAATGCTTAGTATAGAATTGTATGTGTATGACATACCTACCATACTTTCTATCACGGGAGGTTTACGTTCGCTTAGGGCCTTCTTATCCTTGTGTTGCCCGGATTTAGATTGGTTACCTCGATGAACATAGGTCATAGAAGGACTTATTGGGATATTAATAAGTTTGCCGATCGTGGGAGCGTAGGTATGTGCGTGACCCATGTGATGTGACTGTGTTCGCCTCCACTATTTGTGATGTTGTTATCTGAAGGATTCCTGAGAGATTCGGAATGCGTGATCCTTATGTACGTGATGTACCGGGATGGATAGCAGAGTATGTGTGCACCGCAGCTTAGCCTTTGGGTGCTTGTATTGTATATTTATGATGTGAAAATATACGATTAAACGAGAAGGAATTTACTATGTTAAATTGTGAGTATAGTTATGCTAATGCTATGTAGATAAAAAGGGAACTTATATCTATAAATGGTTTTGTTAATAATTGGGAATCCGAGAATTAAAGTAAAACTCTCTATTTAATTGTTAAGGTTGGAAATTAAACGTGAACCGAGTAGTAGTGTTAGAAACTCTTCAGAATTAGATAGTTATGAGATAACACATGAATGGGTACAGGAACGTTAGGAGTGCACAGTTAGACGAGAGGTGAGTATCTCATGTGAGAGCACGTCCTAACATGTATTTTTCATATACTGTTTTAAATGTTTTTAAAGCACTTGCAGGTTTTTAAAATATCTCCACATTCGGGCTCTGACCCGTTTGCTTTCAAATCTATATTTTTGTAAAACAATTTTTAGGTGCCCAGCCACAAGGACACCATGCGTAGGATTCTCACTCAGATGACGAGCTGTAGCTGCTTGTGGAAGCTACATGGATTTGCTTTTAGACGCTAATATCATTTGGATTCCATACTCAGTATTCCTCAGTTGTAGGGCATGTTGCCCAATTTCTATTAGAGACATTTCCATTTCAGTTTTCCAGACTTTGGCATGTATTGATTCAGTATTCAGTATTTCGTTACTTACTTCAGTTGCGGGATTTTGTTGTGAGGAGTTTTTCCTCCAGATTTATTTATATCATGTGTTGATTATTCTATTATTTCGTTATGGTGAATGGTGATATTATTCTTGCTTTAAATCTTTTACTGCATGTTAATCAGGCTTTAATTAAATTTTGGCAACTTGCTTTTTAAATACTAGGTGGTTAGTAATAATAAAAATGTTTTCGACAGTGATGCTATTAACTGAGCCAACTTGGCATTTTGATTTAATTTAATAAAGGAGTAGCTACCCGGTATTTAATTAGTCGGGGTGTCACAAAAAATAAGTCTTATATTGTGACATCCTCCATGTCACTCAAAAATATATCCCATGCCCATAGAGTATAAATAATTACCTCCATACTCTAGTTGCAACGGTTGATCCTCGGGTTCCGGAACATCTTCTCCTTGCCCGAATGCGCCCATAACTTGCTGTAGTGGCTGTACATCCAGGACCTCGTCCTGTAGTTGACCCCTGCCTCGCTTAAGATAATCTCTCTTCATGTGTCTCGCTTACCCCATAAACGAAACACCTTCTAATACATTCACCCTGCCACTGGTCCCTTCCATGCCGTCCTTGTTGGAATTCCTGGCCATCCTGCCGATAGCCCCCAGATCTAAATCGTTTGGTATGATTTTACCTGCCAGAATCCTGCCCCTGATCTCCCCCTGTCTGCTGCTGGGATACCCCGCTGGTACACTATTCCCTCCTGCTTTATCTGACTGGCTAGTTTACACTCCTCTCCCGCTTCCTTTCACGTGGAAGCGATATTGCTGACCGTGCCGGAGTGCTGCGTTAACGACATTAGTATAATCTACTAATGCGGAATTACTAATTTAATGTTGTCTGATTCTTCAGACTAACCAATTCACAAACCATTACTTTCTTTTTCTCTTCATCGCTTACCTCATTCGGTTCCAACTTTACCAATCGAGTAAATTCTTCTTCATAATCACAAAACTGAACGGTCTCCCCGAGTCACCTCTCTAAATTTTCTCCTCATTCCGATCTCAACCACTGGAGGAAAAATACGTGTGGTCGAACCACACCCAAAACTCTGCAATATCTAGTGTATCCCTTTCCTCAACTGTGGTGATTGACTCCCACCATTGTAGCGTTGCTCCCACTAAACTAAAAGTGACTAGCATTTTCTTCCGCACCTCATCGCAATCTCCCATGCGTAGGTGACGCTAGATATCTCTCTTCCTTGACACGCTAGCACTACATCTGAACCCCCTCGCAACTCTGTTGGGTGCCAACTCTTAAAAAATCTCTCGTACTTGTTGCCACCCCGACGGCCCCGCGTGGCCTGAACATCTGGTGCCATTAACACTTGTGGCTGATCCTGTGGAAACTACCCTTCCATTGCGACTACCGTCGCTTCAACTTCCTGCGCCACCAATTCAGTTACCTGCGTTGACGAAATCATCCTTGGCAGTTGCTGCGGTAACTCTTGCTCCTGACGAACCTCTCTAGTCTCATCTCCCCCTGCTGCCCTAGCTGCTCTCTCTCTCCTGGGCGGCATCTGGAATGAGAATCGAATCGTATGAGTTCACACTCAAATAAGAAATGTGGCAGAAGGACGTAAATGCGCATACGTATAAGAATACAATAATCCTATGATAGGGCTCTATATCAAAGATTGCTAACGTGAAAAGCCGCACAGATCCTAAGGACACTAGAACCTGATG
Organism: Sambucus nigra; assembly: GCA_949130495.1. Lineage (NCBI taxonomy): Eukaryota > Viridiplantae > Streptophyta > Magnoliopsida > Dipsacales > Adoxaceae > Sambucus > Sambucus nigra. Next base: position 452,089,055 of record OX422210.1, on the reverse strand, counting down.
CTCTAATACCATCTATGACACCCCTCTTAATAAAATATCGGGTGATCAGTCCTATACCAAATTAAAACAGGAATTCCAGTTGGTTCATCCTTAGCATCACTGTCCAAAACTTTTTCAAACTTACTAACCACCAAGTATTCCAAAAGCTGGTGCCAAATTTTAACTTTTTCATTTACAAAATAGTACATGCGAAAATAAATATAAACCATTCACACAACAGAATAAAACTCAGCAAAATAAATAATTAAACAATTTGCCGAATAAACCACCGGCCACCAAAGTGAAATAATTCAATACAATTATCCAACACCGGAATAAAACAAATCTGAAAAGTGAACTGAAAGTCTGGGCGACATGCCCTAAATAAAACTGATTCCTAATCTAGGAATAAATAAATGATGCGTCTAATCCAAACTCCTGCTAGCATTCACATATGCCGCAGCTCCGTATCCTGGAATAGAATATCAATCATGGCGTCCCTGTAGCTGGTCACCTAAAAGGTTTTGAAAATAGTTTTATAGCAAGGGTTAGAACCCAAAACATTTTGAAAATATTTAGCAAGTGAATTAACCGCGGTAATTTAAAATGCATGAATGCTCTTCATATTTAAGTTAGTGTCGCACTCCCTTGTGGACATTCTCACCCCTTCACTATTGTGCACACTTAACGGTTACCTTAACCCCCACCTAGTTGTACTATCCCGTCCAACTAGTCCTGGTATAACCTCCCCTTTCCATACTACTCTATCCCGAGTATAATGATTCTTGAATATTATAAGTTATCTCACAATTAACTTAATTAATTCCTTCTTAAATAGTAGCATATAACCGTGTCACAAGTTATATAAAGTAAATACATCACACACTGTATTATTACCCGCATATAATATTGAATACCATTATAGGCGTACCTTTACTAAAACATCCACACATATAACATATGTATATCCATCCCTCCGAGTAGACCCTCGCCGGATGATTCCCTCTAAAGTCCTATCTCACTAGGTGTGCTCACAAAACCTAGTTCCCCAAGTTGGATTCGCTCACCAACCTGGCCTAAAACATAAACGAAGCGGAGGCGATCATATTCCTTCCCTGAAAGTGAGATAAATCCCTCACCCATATACCGGACGCTATGACCTAGGGATATACTCGTCCTACTCCTCAAGCTAGGGGATTCACCCACATCGCGCAACCTCCCTTGATAGAACTAGAGTATATAAATTAAGTAAATATATAATCACTGATATTTAATAGCACACACAATATATACACACATATATATATATATATATACTATCACACACCGTATATATATATATATATATATATATATATATATATATATATATATATATATATATATATATATATAAAATAAACCCCGACTTTACCGTGTACTCAAAATCTCGTACAGTAGCCTGTAATTCCCCTGAGTCTGTGGCTTGATTCACATAATTAATTTTCTCACTTAATAATTTATCATCTTCCCGAGTCTATGGTTCGACTCTAATATAATTAATTCACACCTCAATTAATATAATACTTTCCCCGAGTCTATCGTCCAACTCTAATTAAATTTATTAACCCACTTATTAATTTAATACCTCCCCGAGTCTATCGTCCGACTCTAATTAAATTAATTAATATTCTACTTATTAATTTAATAACTCCCCGAGTCTATCGTCCGACTCTAATTAAATTAATTAACACACTTATCAATTTAATAACTCCCCGAGTCTATCGGCCGACTCTAATTAAATTAATTAATATACTTATTAATTTAATAACTCCCCGAGTCTATCGTCCGACACTAATTAAATTAATTAACACACTTATCAATTTAATGACTCCCTGAGTCTATCGTCCGACTCTAATTAAATTAATTAGTACACCTATTAATTTAATACCTTCCCGAGTCCATCATCCGACTCTAAATTAATTAATTACAACACCAATTAATTTAATATTTTTTCGAGTCTACTTTCATTAATTAACACATCCATTAATTTAATAACTTAGAGTCACCCAACCATCCTCCCTGGACTCGCTCACTTGCCCATACCTTAATATTTCTTGAGTCTATTTTTCGACTCCAAATTAATTACTCTCTCCCAATAATTAATTTAATACTTTGGTGCCACTTAACCAATATACCCAGACTCGCTCACTTGATCCATATTACATCTCATAATTTCATTCCCACATATTCGGCCGCAATGCATTACACATTCATCTCCATAAATTTCCCAATTATATTTACCTATAATTATTAACATACCCGGACTCGCTCACATAGTCCATTTTTACATCTCAAAATTTCATTCCCACATATTCGCCCACAATGTGTCACACATGCATCTCCATAACTTTCCCAATTATATTTACCTATAATTATCAACATACCCGGACTCGCTCACTTAGTCCATTTTCAACATGTAAAATCAGCCCAAAAATCTTTTTCTCAATAATTATTTCCATGTAGTAAAAACTTGCGGCACTGCCAGAATTTATGCAGCATCGATCGATCGTTACAGTATTCGTTTTCTCCAACCTCTGTTAGCCATGGACGAAACCTAAAGCTTTGATTCTCAATATAAATCCTTACCCAAATACAATTAACATATCCTCCGAAAAGGGTCTAAACATCCCACAGACCTTAATTAATCATCAATATCCATTAATTCCAAGGTTTTTCCGATTTGGGTATTATCCGGGTTTCAAATCCCCAATATGAATTTCATTCATATTATCAGCAATTAACCATTTATTCTCACTGGTTTTAACATATGATTCATTCCTCTACGTTCTAGAATCATAAACACAATAAATCTCACCCTTAATCCCATTAAGGTATATCAATTTCCAAAAACCCAATTTTAATTTTGGTTACACACCCAAAACGAATTTTGATTTACACATCACTATGATATGAATTGATTATCATCAATTTAGAAATCATAACAGTTAATCACTTGACTGGAATTGTTCGTAGAGTCTGGTCCGTTGGTGTAATCCCTTAATTTGGCTCCAAAATCCCCAAATTGGCTCTTGATTTGCTTTCCCCCAATTTTCCTCTCAAACCCTAGGCTTGGAGTTGTGTTGACTGTCGTTCCCTAATCTCTCAATTTGGTTAAAAACCCTTAATCCCGTTTTTGGTCATCTGGGCCTAATTAAAATGCCCAACTCACACCGTGTGGCCCGGCTATGCCCAAAAATACCCCGAGACCCAATTACTACCGTTGGGTACTCTTTTTTGAATATCTCGATCCATCCGGACGCAACCGCGCACTCGGAATTGTCATCCGAAATACTTTTTGTCATTTCCAAATTACGACCTCAAAATGCGACACACGAGATTTCGAACCATTAAACTTAGAAGTCGCCAATTATAAATAATTCGGCTCACTCAAGTAAATTCTCCAACTCATGAATTTAAGTTTCTCCAATTTAAATATTTTTATAACTCCCAAAATAATTAAATATTTATTTCTCAAAATTACGGGGTGTTACACTTTAAGGCTGGATTTTCATTGGTCAAAACAACCACTTTGTCCTCAGCAGCCTTTGCCTGACACTCAGCTTCAGTAATTGTTAATTTGTCTTGAGTTAGCTCATTAACAGGAGCTTGCCGAGCGTCCTCTACTGCTATTGCCTTATCCTTGACAATCTTGACCTTCCCCTAACAGGCCTAATTTTCTCTTTCTAGAGCTTCATTGAAGGCTTGTAAAGACTTTCTCAACCTTCTAAAGCCTCCTTAACATCAGCCGAGGAAGACAATCCTATTTGGCCATCCTTCTCCATCATTTGGTTGAAGTCGAACAATAACTGCAAGGAAATGAAAGAGTTATCAGCAAAAATGCGTTAAAAAAATATGGCCTACCAACAAAAAATTTAAGGAGACTTACCAAAGCTAAAATATGAGCAACCCCCATAGTTAAATAGGCTTTAGTCAAGGGGGCTTCAACCGACCTATTAGCAGGCAGAGTCCCAGCCTTTATTAACTCCTTAGACAACCCAGGGCTAGTGGCAACAAAAGAAATTTCAATTTTGCCTTGATCGGAAGAAGTTTTTTTATCTACCTCAACAACTTTGGCCAACTCATAGGACTTTTTGTTTTGATCTTGCTAGCTAGGCAACCTTTCTTCAGTCTTTTATATTGGGGCTCTTCAATTCCGACTTCCTCAGTGTTTAAAACTAGTGGCCTTTTGTCACTGGCTTGAGATTTCTTATCAGTATAGTTGGTTCTTTTGGTAGCTGGAGGAGAAGACTTATCCAGAAAGCGGGGAATAATTCTCTTCACCATCTCGCACTACACCAAATACGTTACTTTATAAGTGTTTTAAACACTTACAAAACAAACGATAATGGTTCTAAACTGTTATAAAATGGGGGGTTATAATTTATTTGTAACTTTTCAAAACACTTACAAATGAAAATTAGTAACGGTCCAATCGGTTAATATTTTCAGATATATGTGTGCTCTAATTAACCCATGATAAGTGTTTAAACCCATTATTGTTTTACGTCTTATAAATGTTTAAAACCGTTACTATTCTATAGTTTATAAGTGTTTAAAACCGTTACTATTTTACATATTGTAAGTGTTTAAAACCGTTACAAATAAAAAAAAATTAACCACAAGGCCACATCCAAAGGAACTATATCATCTGAATATAAGAAAAACCTTGACATCTCCTTGTTCAATCGGCAACAAATTAAATTCGTTAATTTAATTTACAAGAATCAATGTCTCAATCATGTCCTTGTTCAATCAACAATAAATTAAATTCGTAAAACATTTTTTTCCATCTAAAAACTAAAAATATATCTCAAAAGATAAAATTCAAATAAAAAACTTCGATCACAATAACCTCTCAACAAAAAACGATTCGATCACAGCTATATTCGGATGAACAATGGCTTGTTGCGTTATCAATTTTTTCAAAATATTCTGATAAATTAATATTGACTTGGTCTGTTAGATGTTCAAGTGTTATTACAAATGATAAAATCTATCAAACGATATACGTGCACAAAAATTAAGTATGGGCATAGCTCACATCCATATTATTAGCCCTACCGATCCCAGTCTTGGTTATGCTAACAGTCTGATGCTCATTCACTTCATGGATTTCCGTACGATCTGATTTGCTCATCTTGTCAAACTCATCAATAGCACATTTACCCATATCAGTCAGCACCAGAAATGGAGTATGGGACACCAAAATTCATTAGGGAATTTGGATAAAGATTCAAGTATCCAAAGTAATTATCCGTAGTTACTAATTCATAGTTCAAAATCACTTGATAGTCCAATTTGTTAAACAAAATACATATGATACGGATAAAGTTTGCACATTTTATGCTCAAATCAAGAATACATACATTACATAAGCTTTATGTTTTAGTTGTCTAAGAGTAATAACAAATAACGATTGAGGTTCAACTAAGAATAAGCCAACTACTCGATCTTTCCTTGTCATTTTTTGATTAATTACATAAATACCCTTGAATTTATCAAACACTGCAACTATACCAAAAAATTTCTGGAAAGTAATCCAATTTCTCTTCAATTTTATAAAAAAAATCTGGGAATTATATTTTTATTCTTATTCAACGTATAAAAATTTATTTTGATTCAAGTTTTTTATTCATGCTCTATAACAGGCTGTGCCATATGCATGAAGATATCAAGAGAAAATTGAAATAGTGACATAATTACGAGCATCCGGTAGTATGTGTGTGTGCCATATGGGTATGCCTGTTTGAAATATTGGTTAAATCATACAATAAGAGTAGTATCCGCACTAATGCTCCCCTTCAATAATCATCTCATTTGTAACTGGATCCCTTTGAACAACAATAGTGAGACCAACTCCACTAATTCGTTTGCCTGTGGTATCACGCCCCCCTTGGTGCAAAATTGATTATGTGTTTAAGAAGCTGACTTTTTTGCAACTCCAGGATCACCCGTCCAATAAATTTGCAGATCTGTTGACTACGATCTTTTTTGGTCAGCCACTTATCATTATTTTTTTGTAGCTTCCCGTTCTCTGACAATGTTAGAATTGTAGTTGACATGTCAACTGCCAAAAGGGAGTCCCCCGGGAACGCTTTTTGTGAGGTCCTGGCCAACAATTTGGAGCCTATAGTAGTTGGAAAGAAAGAGATCAATGCACGGACTCTCATCAACCACAACGGCAACAGATCCTCTCTCGAGGGCATCAACATATGCTTCTGGCAAGCCAAGAACAACAATCCTAGACTTAAAAATGTTGAGTTCTTCTTTTAAGTAACTTTCAACAAAAGATCCTACCTGAAATCCAATAGGATCATTACTCATCATCAAGACTCAATTCATTTTATGGGCGAGGATAGCTGTTGGACTGTGAGGATTGACGTCAGGCTTTCAGTGTAGCTTGAGTTAATTATCAAAACCACAAAAGACCATATAAACAGAATCATACGACCCAGCGTGCTCATTATGTTTTCTCTGTGGGATAAAAACATAGTTGAGAAGCTAAACCACAAGATTGTGATAATCTGTTTCTTATGTGGACCCCTAAATTCATCATTTATTCTGTGCTCTAGTATCCACACTACGGCTCCCACAATAAGAAAAACTGCCGGCATGGTTCCCCACATTAATGGACTAAACGGACGCAAGAAAGCCCAAGCACTCGAGTTCAGTTTCTTCACTGGGGCGACTATGACCAGCCCTGAATCTGTATGGCTGAGTGAAATCCATAATCCTTGTACAGTTCGTGATAATGACAATGTCACCAATGGCAGCATCAAACGCATTGGACGTGATCATATTTACAAGCGCGGTGTAGCTTGGGTTCTGGTGACCATCTCCAAATAATATCAATTATAAGGAACAACATATGGAAGCAACTTAATGGCAGCAAAGAACACATCTATGCTGTATCCTTGGACTATATCAGTATATTGCACTTGAGAGAAAAAAGCCTTATAACTAACTCAATTAGGACCTTCGATTCTAAACTATCTCCCGTTATTCGGAAACACCCTTCCACGAGGCTGTATCGTTGTTCCCCAAGGCCATACAACCCTATCTAACTGTTGGTTAGAGTGAGAACAGTTGGCTGGTTTGGTATAAAGAGTCTCCGGGGGAACAACGGGTAGCCCAGAATGGTTACACCAATACCCTATCTGATGGGCTCCACTTCCAATTACATTGATGATATCATATGGAGGGCGTATTAGGATCTGTCTGCAATATTAGTTTGCAATATATCACTTAACAACTACTTTCCCCCATAAAAAATGCTTAAGGCACCAAGATTTAGTCCCCCTCCACGCTTTCCCACTAGACCACTACATAAGGTTGAGTCATTGGAGAATGAAATAGTGCCATCGTTATCTAGAAATTTTTGAACCAGCCCATTGTAAATGTCAAACAAGTAATTTCAGAAAAGTTTAGGCCCCTTCTTGAAATTGAGTTTTTAAATTGAGGGTTGGCTTGGAAAAGCTCATCATAGTTAAATGGAGGGTAACCATGACCAGCATAAACATGATCCGTTGTGACTGAACCAGTGGCCAAGTACACAACGGGCTTGTGGGTCTCACCCCTAGTGCGAACAACTGCCTTGGCTCAACGATAAGGGAAAGGCTGGTTTTGTTTGTGTGAAGATAGCCATTTGAGAACATCTTTTTTCTTTGGTTCTTCAAGGTCGAGAAAATGAAATCTCTGTTCAGAAAGAGCTCCAAGGGGATACTTTTGAATAATGAGCCTAACTTGGTTGATTTCAGTAGGGTTGTGGCTAGCAAAAGAAATTGATGTGCAATTGCTAGAACTAGGAGTAGGATTGTCATTGGCACTGTTTTGTCAAACAAAAAATAGATGAAGATTTGATGATTGCATATACTGTTTGGATATATACATACACACATGGGGATTTAAAAAGAGTACCCAGTTTATTTCAGAAATAACATTTAGTTCATTATGTTTTCAAGATTAACACTTAGTTCTAGGTCAAAAAATTAGCCATAATCATATTTTTTAAAAAAAATCAAAAAGACTAAAATACCCAGTACAAAATCTAGGATGATAGGAACCAGGCGATGAGATGCAGTCCAATGGGAAAATAATTTTACTAGTCACCTTAATGTTATGGAAAGTCACCTGATAAATAATGTCATTGCTGGAGTATAATGTCATTGTAAAGGTGTTTTAGCGATTTTATATATGTCAATTGTAAAACCCTGTCATATCATTATTATGAAAATGAAAATACAATGCCTCACACTTTTGATCAAATTTCTAGGGGGTTACACTCACCGGTGTATCCACGACGTTGTCCAACTTGATGCCAAATTGAAAATACAATGCCTGCAAATTAAGAATCAACAGATAGTCAATAATGACTCTCATCATTGCAAAATCATTAATAACTAGTTGGAAACCCACGTGATACGTAGGTCATACAGTATCGAAAAAATAAAAGAAGTAAATGAAAATATGAAGAAATGATAAAATTGAATGGCAAATAGATTAAAAATTCATAGTAATCGTGATAAGTAAAAATTAAGTAGCAATATAAATAAAGATTGTCACGGTTCGACATAGAGAGAAAAATTAATGTGAAAATAGATTATAGTAACAGAAGGCGTCTATTGACAATCGAGCTAAGACACAAGAACTTGAATCTAAAGCTTATTTCTCTTTCTTTCATCCATGTTCGTGCAATTAAGTGAAAAAATATGTTAATGAAAATTATGAATAATATATTGTGAGTCAAACAACAATTTTGTTGATGTAATAAATGCATTACCTGGCGACACGATCCCTCTTAGAAATTGGGTCATTTTCAACGTCAATGGAATGAAGCGTTTTATTTCCTGTGGGATAAAGAGGAGTTCCCGTGGGAATTCCTCGATTGTTGATGAGAGTGTCGTGTGAGATATCCATGTCATATGAGATATCTTATTCGTAATGAACACCTTACTACAATTATGCATTTGATATATGAAAGTTGTGTCATATAGCGAAGGTCAAAAACTACATAAATGTTCAAGTAGAGCATCTAACCATCATAAAAGAACAATAAGACCTCCTTTCAATGTCTCTTGAAGTTAAAACCACTCATCATGAGGTTTATCAACTTAAATTAAAACAGCGTATTATAACTATAAATAATACAAAGTTAACTTTCCCAATAATGTTCAATAGCAAGAAAATGAGGGTATCTAATTATCAACAATGTTCAATAGCAAATCTACTTATTGGCCTTTTTTTTCAGTCTTTTTTCTAGTACTCTCATAAGGGTATGAGGTAAAAGTAAGCCTGAGTTAAATATTGTTCTTTTATTTTTATCGTCTAGCTATATTAGTTATCATATATTAGGTGATATGCCCCAAGTGTGACCTCAGCTCAGAGACACCAACCTCGACCGAGATTATGGCCGACACTGGACAAGTTTTGGGCACGTGACATCAGCCCTCGGCCATGCCAAGGTCAGCCCAGGCCGACACCACCACCAACCTCTCCAAGGGTAAATTGCAATCCCGTACACCTGAGAATGGCAACCTCGGCCAGATTATGGACGAACACGCAAGAAGCCTTCTACCAAGGCCATCATCATCAAGATATCAGTTAATGCTCCAAGTACACGCCAGCTCAACCTCAGCCCAGGCCGACCCCTATCCATCGTCTCGGCTGAGCTCAAGCCGAGACCTTTATGGCTCATCTCGGATTGAACGAGCAACTAGACTTGTCAACCTCGGCCTCTCCCAGGCCGAGGTCATGCTCCCAGCACGATAATCGAGCACCTGCTGACATTGGGATAAGGACACGTGGACACAAATCAGTTATAACAAGATTATTCCCCACACGTGGGGAGAATATTTCATCATCATTCTCTACATGTGACAGTGACAGATGGCTTCTCCATAGTGGTTAGATCAACACACACATGCTCATTGCATGCATGGGGGGTACATTACACCCCCTAGGTACTATATATAGAGGTCATCTTCTACCTTGTAAAGGGATCCGAAAGAAGCAACTCTAGATGAAATTCTGTCAAAACACACTGTAGAGAGAGAAAGCTTGAGAGATTGTATCCATGGCCATCAGTGCCTTATTTCAGTGAGATTACACACACACACAGTGGACGTAGGCCCATTTGGGCTGAACCACTTATATTTTGGGTGTTCCTCCTCTTTTCCTCATCTCCTTATTTTACCTCTCATATAGCTATGCTGCCATTGTTGCTCTTATTTAGAGCTTGCAAACACCTTATCTAGTGGTGTTGTTATTAGCATCATCATTTTGGTGCCGTCTGTGGGAACGAGAAGATATCTCTTCCTCTTCTTCAGCTTAACCTCACCGGAGACTCTGGTGGTGAACCAGGCACCACCCCTTGCGTTGAGCCGTTTCACCATTGAAAGAGGTCCTTAAAGGTAATAATCTCACCTGATACTTAAGCTCTTACTAAGCAAAACATGGCACCAGAGTTACCGCCGCCTCTTCCGCCACCCGGAGGTGGGTGCCTAGTTCCAGTCAGGCGCCGCCCCAGTCTGAAATGGCTAAAGTAGCTGCAGCCTTGAGGTCTTTGACTGCAACACAACAAGCTATGCAGGAACAATTTGCACAGCTCAGCCAAGCTATGATGAGGCCACCTGGAGTCTCACCGGATATGATCACTCCGGCGGCTGTTCAGCCTCATCCTGACGCCAAGGGACCACCCCAGGCACCAATGAAGGACCAGCCTGCACCCCAGCGGAGAAGGGACGTTGCTGACCCTAGGCGCTTACGCCCGGGGAGGCAAGGAAACCCTTGCCCAGAGGACAGGTATGATGACCTAGAGGCGGAAGAGGCCCCGGAAGATTGTTGGGAGCCATATGAGGTTTCGAACAATATGGTTCGCCCTCTTCAGCAGAGCCGAGGATGTGCTGGACGAAGAGTTGAAGAGGCCCAACAGCGAGGATCAGCTTTTGATCGATTGAGCAGAGGGTCAGCCTTCGAGAGGTTTGGTCCAGTAAATGACCTAAGACAAATGTTATCCAGGTTCAAGGAGTGCTGCTGGCTCGCAAAGAGGGGACAGACCAGGTCGGCCTGACCAAGGCCGACCCCGTGAAATAAGAGGTAGAGACGAGGAAGAGGTAAACAGTCAACGTTGTGCTGCGGCAGGGGAAACCTCAGTCCATCCCTTAGAGATGGCTGGGGATAACCTCGGCCAGGCTGATGGCTGAAGACCATGGAATGACTCTATCCAACGCCTTGAGGAGAAGATAGGAGACCTCATTAAAAGTAGGGACTCGCTGTAAAGGGGTTACTCAGAGGGCTCTTCATTTGTGGCTAGGATAGTAAGCTTCCTAACTCCAGCTAAGTTCAAGCCTCCTATGGTGTCTCCAAAGTATGATGAAAGCACGAACCCTGTACATCACATCGAGATGTATCAGTCGGCAGCAGACATTTACTCGATACCCGATGAAATGAAGTGTAGGGCCTTCTCTAGGACCTTAACAGGGGCAGCACACAGCTGGTTTACCTCTCTTCCTAAGAGCTCAATTGAGAACTTCAAAGGCTTGGCTTAACGATTCATCCACAACTTCTGCTTTGGGGTGAGGCCTCAAAAGAAGACTACTCACCTGCTGTATGTCAAGCAGGGAAAGGACGAGAGCCTAAGGGACTACATAGCCAGGTTCAATAAAGAGAAGCTAGAGGTCGAAGATTATGAAGAGAACATAGCCATGACCGCCATCATAGGGGGTCTTCAGAAAGGGAAGTTGTTGTGGAAACTCGTGAAAGACCCTCTTAGGTCTATGGTAGATCTTCTGGCAACTGCAGGAAAAGTCATGAATTCAAAAGAGGCAATGGCCGCCAGGTATGAGGATGAGAACCGTGGTAGTAGTGGAATGTCCGAAAGAAGGAAAGATGGAAAGAAGAGGTCGGGTGATGACAAGTTCGCCCACTATACTCCTCTGACTGTGAGCTGTGAACACATCCTCAACAAAATCAAGAATGACAGGACTCTGAGATGGCCAGAGAAACTAAAGGCCCCACCACATAAGAGGAATAAAAACCTATGGTGCGAGTTCCACCAGGATTATAGCCACGTTACAGATAGATGCTTCACCTTGAAGGATGAGATTGAAAAGATGTTAAAATCTGGAAAGTTGAGGAAGTATGTGGACGGTAAGGCTCCTAAAGGGGGAAGAAATGACCCTAAGAAAAGGAGAAATGACAGATGACGTGACAATGCTCTAGTCAAAAGGGATGATGATTTAGAAGGTGATGACGAGGATGATCCCGAACTTCTGTCGAAAGACGACAACACCCCAGTGAAGAGGGTTAGTATGATATCGTTTGGTGTTGACACCATATGCGGAGGATTTGCAGGAGGTGGCTCTGAAATAGCCGACAGGAAGGCTCACGTGGTAGAGTCCAAGTCAGTGGCCAAGTTGGAAGTTGTAAACCTAACGTCTTTCGATATAGTGCAGAAGAGAAAGAAGGTAGACAACCCTTGTAGTCGGGTTCTCCAGACTTGACTTCAAAGGTGTCTTAGCCCCCCAAAATGACCCTTTGGTAATAACAACAAGGGTGCTAGGATGCGAGGTGCAGAGGATTCTCGTAGATGGGGGGAGCTCGGCAGACGTGATGTTTTGTCCTTGCTTCAAGAGTCTAGGTCTTAACAGAGCAAGGCTGGTACCCTATCATCACCCCTTGATCGGCTTCAGTGGTGAAAAGGTCCACCCCTTGGGCATGTATGAGATGGACGTACGAATGGGTGATGAGTGGCCTAAGAGGTTAACCAGGAAGATAAATTTTTTCGTGATGGACGAAAACGTATTCCCGACCTATAACCTCATTATAGGAAGAGTGGACCTAAAAGAGTTTGAAGTTGTGCCGTCGACGGTCCATCAGATGCTAAAATTCCCTACTCCCTATGGGGTAGGGGAAGTGCAAGGTGACCAGACCATAGCTCGGCAATCTTACTTCAACTCGGCTGAAGAGAGAGAGGCCCATAAGAGGGCAACCACCACTTATAGCATTGATATGCTTGACCCAAGAAATGAGACAAAATTGAAAAAGGGAGAGGCCGCGAAAGAGGTAGAATCCATCGTCCTCAATGAGGACGAGCCGGAAAAAACCATCCAGGTCGGCAAATCCCTTAAGTAGGAAATCATGGAAGAGCTGATAAACTTCCTCAGGAGGAGGCAGAGTGTCTTCGCATGGAGTCACACAGACATGCCCAGCATCAACCCTGAGGTTATGAGTCACAAGCTCAACGTGACCAAAGATGCCAGGCCTATCAAACAGAGACGAAGAGTCTACTCCAGGGAGAAGTATGACGTCATACGGGAAGAGGTTAAAAAACTAGAAGAGGCTGAGTTTATAAGAGAAGTTACATACCCGAAATGGTTATCGAATGCAGTCATTGTGCCCAAGGCTAATGGGAAATGGAGAATGTGTGTTGATTTCACTGACATGAACAGGTCTTGTCCAAAAGACAGCTATCCCTTACCTCGGATGGATAAGATAGTGGATGCTACGGCGGGACATGATCTCATGAGCTTCGTGGACACGTATTCAGGCTACAACCAGATCTTCATGGACGCTGAAGACTCAGAGAAGACATCCTTTATTACCGACAAAGGGACGTACTGCTACAAGGTGATGCCTTTTGATCTGAAAAATGCAGGGGCAACGTACCAACGTCTTGTTAATAAGATGTTTGAAGAGAAAATAGGTAAGACTATGGAGGTATATGTAGACGATATGCTAACAAAGAGCTTGAAAGCTTGCACTCATGTAGCAGACCTCTAGAAGACCTTCGATGTTATGGACTCATACAAAATGAAACTCAACCCCGCAAAGTGTGTCTTCGGAGTAGGAGCTGGGAAGTTCCTGGGATTTATCATCAACCAGAGAGGGATTGAAGCGAACCCTGAGAAAATTAAGGCTTTGCTTGACATGAAGACGCCGAGGAGTATAAAAGATGTCCAAAGACTCACGGGGAGAGTGGCTGCACTCAACAGATTTGTCTCTAGGGCAACGAAAAAGTGTCTTCCATTCTTTAAAGTGCTTAGAAAGGCCTTCCAATGGGATGAAGAGTGTGAAAAAGCCTTCAACTAGCTCATGTCTTACTTGGGATCTCCCTTATTGCTTTCTCGGCCTATTGTAGGAGAGAAATTATATGTGTATCTGGCAGTCTCCAAATCAGCCATCAGCGCAACCATAATCCGGGAGGACGATGGGATCCAAAGGCCTGTGTATTTCAATAGTAAGACCCTTCAAGGGTCTGAAAAAAATTATCCTCGTATGGAAAAGCTGGCTTATGCCCTGATACATGCTTCAAGGAAGATGAAACCTTACTTTCAAGCCCACTCCATGGTAGTGCTCACCGACTCCCCGCTAAGACAGGTCCTACATAAACCCGAGAAGTCCGGGAGGTTGATGACCTGGGCCATTGAGTTGGGGGAATATGATCTTACCTACCAACCTAGGACGGCCATCAAAGGGCAAGCCCTCGCAGACTTTGTTGCTGAGTTCACATGGGAAGAGGCCGAGGTAGATAATGGCCTAGAGGGTGTTGAATAGACAAGCCGTGATGTCTTTCGAGATCAGGAAGAGGCGACACCAAGTGTCCTCCGAGATCAGGAAGAGGTCGCATCCAACAAGGTCAGGAGCAGAGTAGCGGAGAACGAGGAGGATCAGTACCTCTTCAAATAAAGAATCATATCGAAAGGGGTCTTCTCATCAGATACAGACATTTGGAGCCTCTTCGTTGATGGCTCTTCCTGCGACAGTGGAAGCGGTGCAGGGTTAATACTTTCAGCCCCTGATGGTGCTAACATTGAATACGCTTTGAGATTCATCTTTAAGGCCTCTAATAACGAGTCGGAATATGAAGCCATGATAGCTGGCCTCTCATTGGCAAAGACTCTGGGTGCAAATCGACTCCTACTTCACAGCGACTCGAGGTTAGTAGTCAATCAAGTATTGGGAGTCTATGAGGCCAAAGATGAAAGGATGGTCAAGTATCTGAAGAGGGTGAGAGCGATGTTAGAATATTTCGAAGAGATAAAACTGAGGAGAGTACCTCGACAAAGTAATAGCCACGCTGATGGATTGGCAAGGTTGGCCTCGACGACAAAGACAGATGTCAGAAGGAAAGTTCCGATCGAGGTCTTAGGAAAAGCAACCATCGAGGAAGAAGAGGTATGTAACCCATGTCACAATCTGAATCTAGGAGAATCGTGGATGGACCCCCTCATCAGATATATCAAAGAGGGGGAGCTACCTGAATCTAAGTTAAAAAGGCGTAAATTGAGATATAAGGCTGCCAAGTTCTCGATAGTAGGAGACGTCCTGTACAAGAAGGGATTTCTGTTGCCTCTCCTCAGATGTGTGCATCCCACAGAAGTTCCCCGAGTCTTATAGGAAAATTATGAGGGCTCCTGCTCTAGTCACATAGGGGGAAGACCTTTGGCCAAGAGAATCATCACACAAGGATACTGGTGGCCAACCTTATCAAAAGACGCTGCAGCCTACGTGAAGAAGTGTGATAAATGTCAAAGATTCGCCACTATTCCTCACCAACCTCATCAACCCATAACGTCAATCACCTCTCCATGGCCATTTGCAATATGGGGGATTGACTTAGTAGGACCCCTACCAAGAGCTGCCAATAGTTAGCGATTCTTGATAGTTGCCATTGACTACTTCTCAAAATGGGTAGAGGCAGAGCCGATGATAACGATCACAGAGCAGAAGACCTTCCAATTTATTTGGAGGAACATCATATGCAGATACGGCCTCCCAAACACTCTCATCTCGAACAATGGGACCCAGTTCAAGAACTCCTCTTTAGAAAAGTGCTGCTTAAGAGTTGGGATAAAGCAGTTCTTATCATCTCTTGGCCGACCTCAGGCAAACGGTCAGACTGAGGTCACGAATAGAATAATTCTCGATTGAATCAATAAGAGGTTAGAAGGTACGAAGGCAAGATGGACTAAAGAGGTCTACGCTGTGTTATGGGCCTACAAAACCACGACGAGGATACCTACGGGAGAGACCCCATTCATGCTTGCACATGGCTCAGAGGCTGTCATACCAACAGAGGTGGGACTCCCAACTAATAGGGTTCAAACTTATGACCCCGACAAAAATGGGGAAGAGAGAAGGCTAGACCTAGATCTGATTGAAGAGAGAAGAGATGATGCAAAGATCAGACAAGCGGCCTACCAACAGAGGGCAGTAAAATTCTACAACCAGAGGGTGAAGTCAAGACCCATCGCGGTGGAAGATTTAGTACTAAAAAAGACCTTACAGAAAGCAAACAAGCTCCACCCAAACTGGCATGGTCCCTAGAAAGTGACAGAAGAGGTTGTGCCTGGCACCTACAGGCTTGAAAACCTAGAAGGGGAACCTTTCCCTAACCCATGGAATGTTGATTACCTAAAGAAGTATTACATATGATGTTGTAAAGAGTTTTATGTAAATGTACCATCTTATTATAAAGAGGTTATTAATAAAAGATCAGTTCCCATGGCGGATCCTACTTCATTGTGCACTTATGTCAGAGATTAATTATGAGGATAACATCCTAGGTGATGACCTCAGACCTTAATAATATCACTCAGTGGTGACAAGGTCTGAGGTCAGACACCATACGTGGATGACCTCAGACCCTTATAACATCACTTAGTGGTGACAAGGTATGAGGTCAGACACCATACGTGGATGACCTCAGACCCTTAACATCATTAATTTGGTGAGATTAATTATGAGGATTACATCTTAGGTGATGACCTCAGACCCTTATAACATCACTCAGTGGTGACAAGGTCTGAGGTCAGACACCGTAATGGGATGACCTCAGACCCTTAACATTATTAATTTGGTGAGATTGATTATGAGGATAACATCCAAGGTGATGACCTCAGACCCTTATAACATCACTCAGTGGTGACAAGGTCTGAGGTCAGACATCGTAATGGGATGACCTCAGATCCTTAACATCATTAATTTGGTGATATTAATTATGAGGATAATATCCTAGGTGATAACCTCAGACCCTTATAATATCACTTAGTGGTGACAAGGTCTGAGGTCAAACATCATAATGGGATGACCTTAGACCCTTAACATCATTAATTTGGTGAGATTCATTAATGAGGATAACATCCTTGGTGATGACCTCCGATCCTTTAACATCATTAATTTGGTGAGATTCATTAATGAGGATAACATCCTTGGTGATGACCTCAGACCCTCATAACACCATTCAGTGGTGACGAGGTCTGAGCTCAGACACCATATTGGAATGACCTCAGACCCTTAACATCATTAATTTGGTGAGATTCATTAATGAGGATAACATCCTTGGTGATGACCTCAGATCCTCATAACACCATTCAGTGGTGACGAGGTCTGAGCTCAGACACCATATTGGGACGACCTCAAATCCTTTAACATCATTAATGTGGTGAGATTCATTATTGAGGGTAACATCAATCGGTGATGACCTCGAACCCTCATAACACCATTCAGTGGTGACGAGGTCTGAGATCAAACACCATGTTGGGATGACCTCAGACCCGTAACATCATTAATGTGGTGAAATTAATTGTTGGGATAAGATCTTAGTTAAGGACCTCAGACCCTCATAACACCATTCAGTGGTGACGAGGTCTGAGCTCAGACTAATAATTTGGTTTAAGCAAACACCATTGCAAAAGCTTCAGAGCCAAAACATCACGACATGTATTCAACAAAGTAAAGAAGATGATCCTCCTCAGAAATTGACATATTCAGGGCTTACAAATATTCAGAGGTTATAAGATTCAAAAAATAAGAACCATGTTCATTAAGAAATTACAAATGTTCAGGGGTTACAAATAAGCTTCACAATTTGAATTCAAGGGTTTGAGGGGGGAATGCTGGTGTCTTCGGTCTGGTTAAGCTGGGCGATATTGGTCACCTCGGCAATGTCATCATTGTGGTCTGCCCCTCCAACTTCTGTGTCGTCTAATGTTGCAGTCTCGGTAGGCGTGGCAATCTCCTCCTCAACCTCCTGAGATGTCCTGGGCAAGCTGAGGATTAGCAAAGCCAAGGCCTATGAAATCAGAGGCTTTCAAGGTGCCAACCTCCTTTTCCTTGGCAGCTGCCCACTTGGAAGTAGCGTTGATACCTCTCTCGAGGTATTCAAATCCAAAGCTCATAAACTCATCGAAAGTTTTATACTCAGCAATTATCCCCTCAGAGGCATCATCGAGGGATTCCTTCACAGTCGAGCTGACCTTCTGCTGCAGAATGTCGTCCTTAGACTTCAGAGCCACAACATGGTCCTTCTTAAGTTGAGAGACCTCCTTCTCCAGCCCCTTCACCTTCTTCTCAGACTCTCCCATCTCAGACTTCAGGCGGTCAATCTCTGCGTTCAGAGTACTTTGGACCTTCTCGGCCTCTTGACCCTTCTGGATGAGGGGAAACTTCCTGAGAGTCTAGTTGGAGAGGTGGTGCATAGCTGCCAGGCCCTGCAGATTTTGTGATCATGAGTAAGTCGGAGACAAATCAGAGGTCACACTTGGAAATCACAAAGAAATATGAGGTCATACCTGAATAGATTTGTGAATGCCGAACTCAACCAGCAAGGGAGTATCCAGTGACCTGAAGAAATGCTTATCGGCCTCGGTCATTATAGAGCCGAAGGCATCCAGGGCCTACAGACTGTGGCCGACGATGTTGTCAGTAATCTTCAATTGCTCGAGACGAGCCGATAAAGCTTCTGCTGAAGAGATTGGGATGGCAGAATCAATATTATTTTTCTTATGCCTCTGATCCTCAGGGGCATGATCAGTTGGAGCCCTCTTCTTCGTGGCTTGGGGCTTTGAGGCATAGGGAGCTGGAGGAGGAGCATTAAGACCTGCCTTTTTTGCGAGCCTCATCAAGATAGGAGCAACCATTTCCCAAAGCTTGACTGAAATATTCTCTGAGCGCTCTGCAAAGATTAATAGATCTGAGTTAGAGAATCAGATATGAATAAACTCAGAGGTTTAACTGGGAATAAAAAAGGCTTACTAAGCTAAGCAAGAGGACTTCCACCTAAACCTGTCTCAGAGAGGTAGTGGGGGGTCATCAAGTGCTCGAACTTAACAAGCAGACCATGTATCCCCTGATCTTGAAGGGCTTTCACCTTTTGAAGGTTTTGCAGGCTCAGACCAGGGTTAAATCTCACAGACATGGTGAATTTACCCCATCTCAGAGGCATCCTCGGGTCTAGAATGGACTAGGGAACACATGGGCCAAATTCCCATGACCCAGAAGCGTAAAAGTATCGAGGCTTCCAGTTGTGGTTGGAAGTCTGAGTTATTTGGAGCATCTTTTTCTCAGGCTTCCGAGCTACAAAATGATAGTAGCTCGGATAATTTTTGGCAGAAGAGGGAACATAATAACCAACAAAGACCTAAACGGGAAGGTCTGAGTGGTGGACAGCCCTCCACGAGACTATGGCCCCTATTATGACCCTCCAAGCGTTAGGGGACAGTTGGGAAAGGGGCCAAATTAATGAAGGCGAGGATGGACCTAATGATAGGATGAATGGGTAAACGAAACCCTAACTTGAACATCTGCTCGTATAAGAATATCTCACCATCTCGGCCATTGTAGGCCCTCTCTTCCTTCAGAGGTCTCCTAAGCTTTATGGAGGGACTGATGGAGTGCAGATATCTGAAGCAGAGAAGGTCTACCTCAGTAACGGTACTCTCAATCTCGGCCGCCTCAGAGATGTCGACATCACTCTCAACGTCAACATCATCTTGCTCAACGTCGGCCGGAGAAGACATTGATGGGTTGCTTGGGAACCTCTGTGCGAATTCAGCCCCGATGATGGTCGACAGAGGAATGGTATCAAGTGATGGTGGAATGGCCACACTCGTCTCAATAATCTCAACCTCTGAGGAAGAGGCCGAGGTGCTCGAGTTATTATGGGATGAGGCCCGGCTGGAGACCTCGGCCTGATCAGGGGCCTGATCTTCCCGAGTTGAGAAGTCCATGGCCTCCTGGAAGGAATCCACAGATATGGGGTCTGAGGTGGAAGACCCAGACTCGGACATCGGTATTGGTTCGGCAGGAACCTCTACCTGGTTAAAAGGTGCTGGGGGATCAGGCTATATTACCTTCAGATGTGGTGGAAAGATGGGTCTAATAGGGAATTCTTGTGACCTACGAGCCTCCTCCTGTGCTCTCTCTATTTGTCTGATTTTTTCTAAAGTCTTCTCTCTAAGAGAAGGGAACTCCTCAAGAAGCCGATAGAGGGGTCTGAGCATCAAAGGCAGACACTACACTTGGAGCTTCTAAATGACAAACAAGATTGGCTAATGAAATAAAGCAGTCCAAAGATCAAACTACCCCAACCTAACAAGAACAGTTCGCCTGAAACTATGGTGGACTCACTGGAAAACTCAGAAATTAATCGGAAAATACAAATACAAAGGAAAAAGCAGAGAAAATGGAGGCAAATGAAGGGAAGAAGATACCTGAAGATGAAACGACAAGGGAAAGCGAAGAAAATTTGAGAAAATCAACACCAAGGACCTCTGTAGTAGAATCGTGAAGAGAATGCCTTTAGAGAGAGAAATTACTGGAATGCAATCGTGCAGGAGATAGAATTGAGGATGGAGGGAAGAATGAGGGTTTAAAACCTTTAAATATACAGGTACGATTCCCAAGGCCCATCATTGCCTTGGGATCCCCAAAGGGCGGCTGACAGCACGCACTTGCCAAGCAAACCACATTTCAATAATGGACAAGTGTCAAAGGAACATTGGCTCATATTAGAAGGTCCTCAGAGATGTAAAGATCCCACAGTCACCTGCTCCCACATGTAACTAAGGGCTGGGGAGTGATTGATATGCCCCAAGTGTGACCTCGGCTCCGAGAAACCAACCTCAGCCGAGATTATGGCCGACAATGGATAAGTTTTGGGCACGCGATATCAGCCCTCGGTCATGCTAAGGTCGGCCCAGGCCGACACCACCACCAACCTCTCCAAGGATCAATTGTAATCCCGTACACCTGAGAATAGCAACCTCGGCCAGATTATGGCTGAACACGCAAGAAGCCTTCTACCAAGGCCATCATCATCAAGATATCACTTAATGCTCCAAGCACACGCCAGCTCAACCTCGGCCCAGGCCGACCCCTATCCATCGTCTCGACTGAGCTCAAGCCGAGACCTTTATGGCTCATCTCGGACTGAACGAGAAACTAGACTTGTCAACCTCGGCCTCTCCCAGGCCGAGGTCATGCTCCCAGCACGATAGTCGAGCACCTGCTGATATTGGGATAAGGACACATGGACACAAATCAGTTATAACAAGATTATTCCCCACACGTGGGGAGAATATTTCATCATCATTCTCTACATGTGACAGTGACAGATGGCTTCTCCATATTGGTTAGATCAACACACACATGCTCATTGCATGCATGGGGGGTACATTACACCCCCTAGGTACTATATATAGAGGTCATCTTCTACCTTGTAAAGGGATCCGAAAGAAGCAACTCTAGATGAAATTCTGTCAAAACACACAATAGAGAGAGAAATCTTGAGAGATTGTATCCATGGCCATCAGTGCCTTATTTCAGTGAGATTACACACACACACATAGTGGACGTAGGCCAATTTGGGCTGAACCACTTATATTTTGGGTGTTCCTCCTCTTTTCCTCATCTCCTTCTTTTACCTCTCATATAGCTATGCTGCCATTGTTGCTCTTATTTAGAGCTTGCAAACACCTTATCTGGTGGTGATGTTATTAACATCATCATTAGGATTGGGCTGACTAGAGTAAAAAATGTAGGTTAATATCTTAGGCTACCAGTTAATGCAAATAATGTCGAGGATCATATGTACTCAATCCTCCTCTTTTAATATCACACCTTGCATTAGCGCGTCCGACACAGGGTAGTTTCTATATTTATGAGTCCAATGTGTTGCAAAATTATGATAAGAGACATCCAAGCTATTAATGTCGCATTACATTATACTTATGTAGTTGAGGTTGAACTAGTGGCAGAGCCCCCAAACATGGTTCTTGTGGAAACATGTGCAAATATGTCATGTTGTATTTATAATTTAGGGAGAATGGCCCTACAATAGTAAAGAAGACGATAAATAGACGAAAGAAGAAGCTACTAGTTAAATGATAATCATGTGGAATGATAGGAAATTCAAAGTGTACGCAAATATGACTAGTTAGGAAGTTAAAAAAGAAGTCATTGTTCGTTTATATTTATAGTTATTTTAATCAATTGTTCTCATCTTTTATCTTTATCAGATTATTTTTTAATCAGATGAGCATTTTGATCAGTTAATAAGTTTTGTTTTTTGGTCAGACCTGCTTTTCATGTCTCTTGAAGTTAAAGCCACTCATCATGAGGTTTATCAAATTAAACTGAAGCAGCATATTATAACTATAAATAATACAAAGTTAACTTTCCCAATAATGTTCAATAACAAGAAAAGGAGGGTATCTAATTATCAACAATGTTCAATATCAAATCTACTTATTGGTCTTTTCTTTTTTCAGTCTTTTTTTAGGTACACTTTGTTGTTCAATTTTAACAAAAGGAGGGTATGTATTTATCAATAATATTCAATAGCAAATCTAGTAATTAGCCCGTTCTTTTTCTCACTTTTTCTGGGTACACTTACTGGAAACAACAAACTGCGAAATAAAAAATGGCCATGGTTAAATAATGGTCCTCTATTATGCTTATCAAGCTGATTGCGAAATAAATAATGTCCATGTATTTATTAAAGTTGTCATTTGTCATTTGTAAAAATGTGATAGAAGGATTATTTAGACATCAACCCTAGTAAATTTCTAAACAGCAGAACTGCCATGGCCTCTTTTATCACACAGATATAACATCAAATCATGACAAATTGCTGAATAATTATATACTACTCCCTCCGTCCCAGATTATGATTCCCTATTCTCTTTGTGTATAGATTAAGGATACCTTCAATCAATAGTTAAGATCAACACATGTTTACAATCAGATTCCACATAGAATCAAAAAAGTAAGATCATCTCACCAAATCAATTATATCTTTTTCCTGCTCAATTTTTTTTAACTTTCTATACAAATGAACATTTTTCACTCTTTATTACTAGATTTGAAACTAAATCATGGGAGACAGACCATGTAGCCTCTTCGAAGGAATTCCAGTGAACTTCCTTTTTCCTCCTGCAGTCCCAGGACCCTCAATAGTTCTTCCTTGGTCTGCATATACCAAATAATGTATAAATGATTATCTGTGGATCCAAAATAGCAAATGAAGATGCAAATGCATTTGCGAGGATAAGATGCATGTATACTCACCCCGCTCAATGCGAAACAAGTTGCACTTTCTGCTACGCAAGCATAAGAACCATCTGTTTGTTTCAGCATCACCTGCCAGGGCCCTGAAAATAACGCTATATATAAGCGAGGGTGTGTATATCACCTAAATAAAAAATTGTTATGTACTTCAAAGACACCTATGAAAATTAGTCCGTAATGAAGTTTTCAGTTAAATACGTAGAGGATATGAATGGGAAGAATAATTAACAAGGTGAATAACATACGAGAACTTTTTCACTTATGAAGTCACAAAGCTTACCTTGATGGGTGAGAGGTCCGAAAGATATTTGAACCAACTCAATTGGGACGTATCGATAATTAATCAATTCAATATGAAATAATGAAAACAATGGTAATTAATCAAAATAGTGGTAATTAATTAAATCAGTAGATGCTTACTTTTCTATGAGGACATCATCTAGGTTTTCCTATTATCCGCTAACTCTTGAAACTTCTTCCCTCCTCCTTTATCCAGGCTTGAGACCAGTAATGCAAAATATATATTTGCATTGGCGGAGTTAAAAAGGTTTTAGCTAATGAAGAAGAAAATTAGTTAAAGATCAAAACATGCACATAACATAATAACACAAAAGGCATACAATTTATTATGTAAAGTTCCTAAAAAAATATAAGGCAACACCACCTAACATAAACCATTAAAATCCATAATTACAAAGTCTATATCAAAAAAATAAAAATGGAAAATCATTAAACACACTTGACAAATGCTTTCGGCCACACAATCCAGCTCCCAGTACTAACGTCTCTCAAATCCTTAACTCTGCCCTACTGGTTCAAGTAAAGACCATCATTGAGGTCAAATATTGTGTCTAGTATCACTACTACCTCTTGCTCATCATCAACGGTGTGCGAGTACACTTTTTTCCGAATAGTTGCGTTTATCGTTCCCTAGCAATCACCTTATCATTCAAACATTTAATCTCACATGGAACACCATCTTCTAGTACGCACCGTGTTGCATTAGATGAAGCAGAGGTTACATGTACGGCACTTTCTCCATTTGCGAGGTTGGAGTGATACTTCCCCATATTAGACTTACAAATGTAACCAAGTCAGCAAGTGTGTTCTCCATGCCTTTCATAGATGTTTCCATTGTTCAATCGACCTTTCATACATTCATTTTCAGTTTTTTGGTTAGAAGAAGAGCAAGGGCTGGCATGGAAGCTTTAATAGACGATAGTGACATTGAAGATCCTATACCTCGAGTGCGTCCCCTTTTGTCTATGTCAAGTACTTGGGACAATGCATCAGTTTCCAACGATTGGGATTGGGATTGGGATTGGTTATACCCTTTTCTTTAAGCTCAACATTCTTTGCTTTCACCTTCTCCTACAATATATTATGTAATAAAAATATTAGCAAATCATTGAACATAACTAATCCTATACTTTATACTATCAAATTATTATTGTTTAAAAACACTTACCATTCTTGAAGCAATGATATCCATGACTGTCCCATTTTTCCTAGAGTCGGAGGCTATCCACATATCAACCCGTGTGATATTGGCATTAGGATTGAATTCGGAGTTGGCATTATTGGGATTAGAGTTGGCATATGGCTTATCGATCTTTTTCTTTTTCTACAAATATAAATTCACCTATTAGAAAATATTCGATTAAAAGAATACAATTCATCGATTAGCAAATATTCGATTACAAAAAAAATCATCGATAAAGAATACCAAGTTTGTAAAAAAGGGTGTACTTACAAGTTTGTATCGAACTTGGGCCTGACCATTGCTCCCACTAGTGTGAATAGACCCAATTTTAGATCTATTAGATTTCCATAATTCACATTTCTTTCTGGCTACTTTTGTACCCTCATTCTCCACGAACTCCCTCCATTGCTCCGGCTTAACATAGGGAGGTACATTCGCCAACCTTTTTGCATCCGTTGTATACTTCATGTAATATAACCTCCTTAACTTGGATTTTAATGACTTGTATTTATAGGCCATGTTTTTGAAACATTGTTGCTTATGAGATGATGGAAGATCATATCTTGCCTAGTATGAAGAAACATTATCTAGCTTTTAGGATATGAGATAATTCATAAAGAGAAAGAACAAATAAATAGATATACTATTGATGTTTTACTAGTATCTCAATCCAGACATCATCTTTGTAGTTGATTGGAGCTTTACGCCAATCATCGTATGTAATTGGAACATTAGCACAAACAATCTTCCCAAGTCGAGACATAAATGGACCTTTTTTCTCACCCACCACTTGATTATCCTCATCGATAGTAACTATTTCTCTTGCATCACTACCTTCGATAGACATCGAATACTACTTCAAAATAATTAAACCATACAAATTAATGTGCAAAGAAGGACAACAAAACTAAAATAAGAATTTAAAAATATCATCATTGCCACTAAATACCCAACATATAAATCATTGTTCAGCATTACCATGATCCCAACATATGTATTATAAAAGGTGCTTTAACATCAATTAAAAAGTTGATAATAACAAAATATGTAATATAGAAAGGGTTGTTTCAATAAACAGGAGTCGGGGACGAATAACAAAAGATGTTTGTATATGAACAGACTCAATTTAAGCAAATAAAACACTCAAGAAATGAAAACACTAGTAAAGATGTCCAAAATTCCATATATGTTTAGTTAACATTGAGAAAATCCTTTAGATTGACATTGTCTTCAAGAATGGATTGATACACGACCTGAACCTCAACATTGTCCGCCATTGTTGTCAATCTCTTTGGAGTATGTAAAACAATAGACCATTCATCATTTAAAAAATCCTTAGCATAGAATACTTGAGTTGCTTCAGAGGCAAGAATGAACGGCTCATCATCAATTCTATCTTTACTCTTAAGCTTACTCAAGTTAACCATCACTAACTTTGAGTGAGGATCAACTTTGCATCCAGTAATCTTGACCTCGACTTTCACCCAATCACAATAAAATATGGCTATCTTAAAAGGCGTATAATCCAACACAAATATGTTAAGGATAATTCCATAATACGTTGTCTCCTCTTCTTTATAATGTGTATCTTTCCCGCTTGATCTGAACGTAGTGATGGCCTTCATAAACACACCATTATTTTGTGTTACCTGACGCTTGTCATATTCCTATGTAGAAAATTCAAATCCATTGGAATGATACTTCTTATGTGATTGGGCATCATATTTTAGCCCGTTGGCTAATCTCCACAACATTGTATTGGTTGATCCCTTTTTTAGTAGCTACAAAATATAACGACAAATAAGTATACTGAAATATAAAAAAACATAATCAAATGTTTTCATATAGTCAACTTAAGCGAATCTCCTTAATCAACCATGGAACAAAACGCTTATTGTTTTTCTTCATTGTACCCCCCTTTCGATTACGCCCAAAGATAGAATCCCAGTAAAGATCATACTTCCTACATCCAATAAAAAATATTTAAAACATATCATATGTGTGAACTTAAATAAAAAAACATAACTAAAACTAATATACTCACATTTTCCATTCATCCACTTCATTATGTTGTTGCAATACCCATTTTCGGGCTTGTTCAAATCGCAACGTGGTTAACTTCACTTTCTTCCTTTGTACTAAAGGTTCCTCATCAGCACAGTCATCATCTTCATTAAGAAAATCTTCATGCATATACTTGTGATTTCCTTCGCATGGGTTTGGTATGTACTCTATGCAATAAAAAAGTTGATTCTTCTACAATGTATTTCTTAACAATGCTCCCTTCAATATACCTCTTGTTGCAAACATAATTCTTGTAATTTTTCATCAACCTATACCTCAAAATCATAATGAAAACTAATAAATAAATATTATGTTGTACTATTTATCTAAAAAAACATTATCACACGTAATTCGCTTACCTCTCAAAAGGATATATCCATCTAAATCTGACCGGGACACATTTTAGTGCTTCACCGGCTAAATATATGATGAGGTGGATTGTTACAATGAAAAATGTAGTGGAAATTACATTGCTAAAACACAAATAGCCTCAAATAATGCCGTTTTTAGCAAAATAAAAAACATCCTTCCTTATCACCTTAGCGCACAACACATTAAAAAAATGCTTAACTGCTGAATATCAACTAACAAATCCTTCTGCTCCGCATAAACATTTTTAAGCAATAGTAAAATCAAATGTTGCATAATCACATGAGAATCATGCGATTTCATTCTCTTCAACCCGAGCAGTTCTAAAGTCACATTCTTACTCAAGTTAGAAGAAAAACCCTTCGGTAATTTTAACTCTTTTAAGGTACGAAAGAACAAGTTTTTTTCTTCTTTACCTAAAGTTAATGTAACTGCAGGTTTAACATTTTTTCCAGATTCATCTACGATCAACCATAATTTTTTTATCCCCATCGTCTCCATATCTTTATGTGCATTGGTTTCGTCTTTTAATTTATCTTTCAAGTCCAAAATAGTTGGCAAAAGATGATCGGTGACATTCTTCTCAATGTGAATAACATCTCAATTATGTTGAACATCATGCTCTTTTCAATGCGGCAAATCAAATAAAATGGACCTTTAAGACCACGGAGTTGTGATATTTGTATCAACACAATCATTGTTGTCCCCATTTCGTTTCCTTTTATTTTTAATTTTTTTTTACCAATCTCAACTTAATGCATGCTACTTTCTGTTCAATCTCAGTTCCAAACAACCTTTGTGGAGCTTTACGATCTTTAATATTATTGTTAAAGTTATTTTTGTCCAACCTAAACTTGTGATTGTGAGGAAGGAATCTTCGATGAACCCTGTAGAAAATTTTCTTACTATTTTCAATATGTTCCGAGTCGACTTCTTCCGCACAAACTGGACAAGCTTTGTACCCATAAATAGTGCACCCAGACAAAGTGCCATACGCAGGAAAGTCATGAATTTCCCATAACAATATAGCTCTCAGTGTGAAATTAACTTTCGTTTGGGAGCCATATGTCGTTACACCTTAGAACCATGATTATTTCAACTCATCTACTAAAGGTTCAATATAAACATCTATGTCATTTCCCAGTGCATTTGGTCCAGATATCAAAATTGACATCATAGAAAACTCACTTTTCATACACAAAGATGACTTCATATTTAAAGGTGCAATAATGATAGGCCAAAACTATAACTGGTGTTGAGATTAATGTATGGATTAAAACCATCTGCAGCTATAGCAAGACGAGCGTTACATGATTCAGCAGTAAAGTCAGGCCATTTCGTATTTACAGACTTCCTAGCTAATGAATCAATGGGATGATGCATCATATTTGTAATGGGTTTCGCTTAAGCATGACAAGTCATTTCATTTGCAATCCATTGAATACTAAACAATTTCTTCAGCCTTGGAATCAACGAAAAGTGCCTCACTGTCTTTCGGGGTACTTTACCCTCCCCGTTTAAGCTAAATCGATATCCAGATAAGTTTCATATTGGATATTTATCCTTCTTTTCATGTTCTTTCCTGTATAAGATATAATTATTCTGTCATGCATGAATGATCTTACAATCCATGCCAACTTCTTTAATTATGTTCTTTATATTTGCATACTTTGTTGGTGTTGAATTTCCTTTGAGCAAAAACTCCTTAAATAAACCCAAGATATTGTTTAAACTATTATCCAACAAACAATGTCTTGTCTTTATGTTATTCAATTTCATAAGAAAATACAATGTTGTGTGCTTCTCGATATATGATGGATACAATGACTCACTTGCCTTACCATGTATATACTTGTATTTCAGCTCCTCATGGGTTTGAGAACCATTTTCACCACCTTCGTCTCTACCAATGCACTCCATTAAATGATTAACATTTCGATTAAACATTTCAAAAGCATCATAAACAAGTTTATCCATCCTCGGATCTTCAGGCACAACATCATTTTGTTCAACATCTTCCCCGGTTTAACGTCCATTCCTCTTGAAATATTCCTTTTCCCGTTTAAATGCAAAAATGTGTATGAATGCAAGATACCATGGAAAAGCAAATGAAAATGAATATCTTCAAGGTCACGCAATTTTCCATTCTCACATCTACGACATGGACATGTAAACATAGTTTCTCCACGATCATTTTTCCACGTGAAATCGATAAATGTAGGAACCCCATTTATATATTGTAGTGTTCCTCTATGACGTTATTTCATCCACGCTTTATAAACTTGTGACGACATTCTATAAGTCATACAAATCCAATGGCAAGTAAATGTTAAATGATATATTTTATAAATGTTACAAAGTGTTAAAAATAACACAATTAAGGGCATGTTTGGTCTATGTTTCGGTTGTTTTCTATGTTTAAAACCTAAAAGTAGTAGAATATGTGTTTGGCAACCTGTTTTTTAAAACTATTTGTTGAGCATCTGTGTTTAAACCTCAGTTAGCCCCATTTGAACCCAATACCACACACAAAGACACTTATGACCGACTATCTCTAGTTACTTGTTGATTTAGTTATTCAAACAAATTTCTTTCCAAGAAAAATATTATCAAAAAATTACAAACGGAAACACTACAACAACATCTTTACCAGAAAGAATAACCCAAATATCCTCCAAATTTAGATAAAAATATGGATTGATTTAGAAAATCTATTATATTTTTCGCTACTTTTGAATCAACTGAGCAAATCTGTTGAGTTTTTTTTATAAAAATATATTATGGATGGTCGGATTTGGTATTAACCGCTATTTGATCATCTCATCTTCCAAAAAAACACTGTAACGAAATATATAATAGGCAGTATTTTGTACCTATATTTGAGAAAACAAAACCTCCTTAGAACAAGGATGAGATGCGGTAAGATAAAAAATGACCAGAAAACTGCCTGCGACCAAAGATGGAACCTCAATAAAAAAAACACTGTAACGCAATATATTCGAGAAGAGAAACCTTATTCTTATTGTTAATACAAGAAGCAGAAAAAAACAGGTGAAAAAAAAGCATAAGACCGCGCGATCAAAGAAAAAGATAGTTCCTATTTTGTGTGGGTGCGTCGGTGGGCGATCAAAGCAGAAGGTTTACTTGAGACCGAAGACGCCAGAGACCAGAGATGAAAACCTCGTGAGTGGAAGACCTAAGCTGAGCGGGAGATGATTGTCTCAAGCGGCAATGTTGAAAATACTGTGACACCCCGCTTAATTAAATACCGGGTGATCAGTCATTTATTAAATTAAAATAGGTTTCTCGTCTGATTCATTCTCAGCATCACTGTCGAAATCTTGATTAAACTTACTATCCACGTATTATTCAAAAAATTGATGCCAAAATTTTAATCTTTTTATTAGACAACAACAACAGTATAAATATAAATTTAAACCATTTAGACAATCAATGAGTCTAAATCGAAATTGAATAAATAAATGAATAACTAGCCAAATAAACCATCGACAAAAATTCAAAATCCACTATAATAATCCAATAAAAATAATAAACTGAGTACAAAATCTGACTGAAATAAAATAGCTGGGTCAACATACCCAAATAAAATAATTGAGTTGCATCCTACTCTGGGAAGGAAATAACTGAAGCGATTAAGTCCAAGTCTTGCAAAATTCATACCTGCTGCAGCTGCGTATCCCTGGAACAGATCATCAAGTTTGGCGTCCCTGTGGATGAACACCTAAAAGGTTTTGAAAATATTTTTGCAAGTACGGGTCAGAGCCCAAATCTTTTTGAAAATATTTTGCTAGTGAATTAAAATGCAACAATTAAAATGCATGAATTCTCTTCATATTTAAATTAGTGTCGCACTCACTTAAGATACTCCTCACCTCTCATCTAAAGTGCACACATAACGCTTATTCCTAAACCTTATAGTTAAACTAGCCTTTCTAACTAGTCTTGTCCCTAAACTCCTTGATACTCTACTCTAGCCCGACTAATTTATACCTTTACAACATAAGTTATTTATCACATTAACTTAATTAATCCTCTATATTTTCACTATATAACATTATCACTAGTTATATACAAGTAATCCCTTTTTATCTTATGCAATTCCCCCGCATATAAATATCTACACTCTTATATACGAACATATATAATACAGTTGCCCTATATGTATTTAACCTATATATACTTATACACCATATATATCTGTCCTATATTATAACAATCACACATATGTCGTATATATTTATAACCATCCTTCTGAGTAGGTACTCTCCTGAATGTTCCATCCTCCTGAGTAGGCACCATCCCGGATGTTCCATTCACCCGAGTAGGCACTCTCATGGTGTTCCATTATCTTGAGTAGACACTCTCCCAGATATTTTCTCTAACATGCTATCACTCTAGATATACTCATCCACCCAGACACCCCAGCCCGATTAGCTCTCCGAATCAGTGAAATAAAACTAAATGTAGCGGAGGCGGTCATAGTTCCCACCGGGAGTGTAATCGAGCCATACCCAAAGCGCCTCACCTCTAATAACGGACACTATTACCTGGGGATTATACTCTCCCTGCTCCTCAATCCAGGGGACTCACCCACATCGCACAACCTCCTATGATAGCACTAGAGGGGTATGTATTCTTATAAATATTTTTCACACCAATATTTATAAAGCACACACACACATATATATATATATATATATAATTTAAACCCGGCTAATCCCAACATCGTAATATCATCATTCACCAACACCAGTGTGTAGAACTAAAATCAAACCAAAAAACGAAACTAGGTATTCACGGTTTCGTCAATACCGTTTCTTTAAAGTTTGGGTAAACCATTGTTGCTTAGAATGATTCTTAATGGTATCAAATACCCAAATATAACATTTGTAAATTTTGCAGGTCTGAGTTAGCATAACTGCTAAGGCTTTCTTCCCATTTTTATTTCAATAGTCATGAAAAGTATTTGGGTTCAATCATAAGTCTAAATCCCCAACAGTACCCTTGAAATATAAATTTTCTTCAATACTAGGTATATACACATTGTTGAATTAAATGAAACCCAATTTTTATGCCCACTAATACCAAAAATAATAGATTTATCACACCCACTATGATATGAATCGATTATCACAATTCTTCATTGAAGCAAATTAACCACTTGCCTGTATATGATTGTAGAGTCTGAATCTCTTTGATGAAGATGATGGCCCTGTCTCCTAAAAGCTCTCAAAGTTAGTCCTCTTTTCTTCTTTGCAAGCCTAGGGTTTTCTCTTTGAGTTGTGTCGGACAAAATACCTCTAACTTGGGTTTTATAATATTTTTTCTTTAGAGTTGTGCTCACCCCAAACTCTTAAATTTTGATCTTCTAAAGTCAATCCCGAAATTATGCCTATAGGCTAAATTAAAATGGCCCAAACACCCCCGTGTGAGCCTGGTTATGCCTAAAAATACCTCGAGACACAATTACTACTCCCGGGTACTCTTTTTCGACTATCTCAACCTATCCAGAATCAATCGTGCACACATAATTGTCATATGAATTACTTTATAATATTCTCCAATTTCAATCTTAAAATGCGACACGCGTGAAAACTAAAAATGAGCCGAATTAATTAACCTCAATTTACAAAATTAAAAATATCCCCCTATTTAAATAAATTGTCCAAATCATAAATTAAATTTCTCCAAATTAAATGAGTTCTATTTCTCCCAAAAATATTAAAATTAAATGTCCTCAAAATTACGGGGTGTTACATACTTCCCCCTTACCAAAGAATTTCGTCTTTAAAATTCAGATAAGCCCAGTACTCTCAAGCCTCGACTACATCCCAAGTCACCTATCCTTAAGATCACTACATATATTTCTCACACTTCGCGGATTATTTTTAAAAAGAACTTAGTTAACCAGGGCGTACATACACCCTGTACCCATGCTCAACTGCACAAATGATACCCGACTTTTACCAACCTTAAACCGTAATATAACTTTCAACTCACAGTTATAACTACATATATGTATCATAACCGAGGTACCAAACCCATGTACTAAAGACCAAACATCTCCCCACTTCCAATGTTGCACTAAGTTTCATGCATGGGACGTCTCGCAAAGCGAAATCCAAACAAGGAACCCCCCCCGATACACTACTACCCAACATTGTCGATCGTTGAGATCCGTTAGGTCCTCGATCCATAGCACGCACCCCCAAATACCCGTCTCTTGACATAAAAGTATACACTCCCACTCTTATGCTACAAAAGACAACATATAATACCGTGCCCTTACTATCACTAGCTTTCTTGCATGAAATAAATCTCGAGCTATATCTCCTTGCTCGATAATAAACCTATCCACCCTGAATCACATCCGTAACGTCCCTACTCCCAGGATTACAATTAAAAATATCAACATATTATTATGCAACACAGTTTAACATATATACTCGTATATATAAGCTAGACCCTATCTTAGGAGATAACTAGCAAAAAATCCATATCCTGGTATCGTGAACACCAAGTTTGACTATAACTCTCCATTATAGCTGCTAACTAGCTGAAACTTGGAAAATCATCCACCCTAATCCCATGATTCTCGAAAGTAGTAACCTCTTGTGTAATTCAACTATTCTCTTAGTACAAACCCCCACTCTCTCGTGGTTAACACCAAAGAACTCTGCTACCCCACGGTAATTATATATATAATATGGCTATTACAGCCAACGCACCCAGTAAATCCATCTCACTCGCGAATCCTAGTGATAACAACCTTATTTTGTGACGCACCCAACGTCACTCAAGACACACCCATGCTCAAGGGAAAAACATCAAATATTACCTCCATCTTCTTGTTGTTTTTCCTGGTCAATGGATTCTTAAGTGGCCTCCTCATGCTAGAACGTACCCATGAACTGTTGTAGTGGCTGTACATCCAGAACATCATCTTGTAGTTTCCCCCTACCTTTCTTTAGGCAATCTCCCTTCATGTGACCTTCTTCTCCACACAAGAAATACTTCCTCAAAAATCCTCCCTTCCACTAACCCTGTCTCTGCCCCCCCCCCCCCCCATCACTCCCTTGGCCCTAACGGCCCTAAGGAACAAAGTGAGGCTATTGATCGGGACCCTGCTGGCCCTGCCAAAAATCCTGACCATCTTGTCAATAGCCCCCAGATCTGAATCTCTTGGTAGAATTCTCTAGGTGGGAGTCCTTCCCCTGCTGCCTGCAATTTTGCTGATGTGCTCCGCTAACAACACCCCCACCTATCTTGACCTGCTGGTTGGGCTCACCTCCTCTGTTGATTTCATCTGCGTGGAAGCGATAATCCTAGCAATGTAATAATGTTGCATGGACGACACCAATGTATGTTACCACTGCTGGATTGACAATCGAGTGCTATCTAATCCTCCAGGAAAATCCATTTATAAACCTCGCCTTTTTTCACCCTTCGTTACTCACCTCATCTGGCACAAAATTTTCTAAATGGGTGAACTACTCCTCATAATCTGTTACGACGCGATCACCCTGGTTCACCTCATTGAACTTCTTTCGCATCTCAGTCTCTACTGCTAGTGAAAAATACTTGCGGTCAAACCGCATCCAAAACTCAGCAATCGTCATCATATCTCTCTCCTTGCCGGTGGTAACTAACTCCCATCATTGTAGTGCTGCTTCAGCAAGTTTGAAAGTAGCTAGCATCTGCTTCTACCTCCCACTACACTCCACCATGTGCAAGTGGAGTTGTATATTCTTCTTTAACTGACACGCCTCAACTACATCAGATCAACCCTGAAACTCCAGCGGGTGGCCCTTCTAAAATGACTCTCTAACTCTATGCCAAGTCGATGAACCTTACTGGTCCTGGATATCCGGTGCCACTGGCAGCTGTGGATACATCTGTAGAAAATGAACGGCCAGGGTTGTCATCGCTGCATTTACTGCCCGGGATACTATCTCGAGCACCTGTGAAGTCGTCATTATCCCTGGTGGTGGCTGTAGCTACGGAGCTACTGGCTCCTGATGAACCTCCCTCACCTCATCCCATGTTGTTACTCTAACCGGTCTACTTCTCCTGGGCGGCATCTAAAATTTCAAAATGAATTTTATGAGTTCACCGTTCATACATCTATAATAGTAGAAGAACGTAAATGCACGTACGTAAAAGACTATAACAATCCTATCATAGGGCTCTATGTCAAAGAACGCTAAGCTGAAACGTGAAAAGCCATAAAGATCCATGGACACTAGAACCTGATGCTTTGATACCATTTGTGACACCCCATCTAATTAAATACCGGGTGATCAGCCCTTTATTAAATTAAAAGATGTTTCTCATCTGGTTCATTCTCAGCATCACTGTCAAAAACTTTTTAAAACTTATTAATTACCTAGTATTCAAAGAGCTAATGTCAAAATTTTAATCTTTTTATTAAACAACAATAATAATATAAATATAAATTTAAACCATTTACACAATCAATGAGTCTAAATCAAAAGTGAATAAATAAATGAATAACTAGACGAATAAACTATCGACAAAAATTCAAAATCCACTATAATAATCAAACAAAAATAATAAACTGAGTACAAAGTCTGACTAAAATGAAATAGCTGGGGCAGCATGCCCAAATGAAATAATTGAACTGCATCCTACTCTAGGAATGAAATAACTGAAGCAACTAAGTCTAAATCCTGCAAAATCCACACCTACTGCAGCTACGCATCCGTAGAACATATCATCATGATTCATGTCCCTGTGGCTGGATACCTAAAAGCTTTTGAAAATATTTTTGCAAGTACGAGTCAGAGCCAAAATGCTTTTGAAAATATTTTGTAAGTGAATGAAATGAGACAATTAAAATGCATAAATGCTCTTAATATTTAAGTTAGTGTCGCACTCACTTCAGATACTCCTCACCCCTCATCTAAAGTGAACACCTAACGCTTCTTCCTAACCCTCCTAGTAAAACTACCCCGTCTAACTAGTCTTGTCCTGAAACTCCTTGACACTCTAGTCTAGCTCGAGTAATTTACACATTTGGTACATAAGTTATTTATCACACTAACTTAATTAATCATCTTTATTTTCACTATATAACATTCTCACTAGTTATATACAAGCAATCCCTTTTTATCTTATGTAATTCGCTCGCATATAAATATCTACACTCTTATATACGTGTATATATATATATATATATATATATATATAATACTATTGCACTACATATATTTTATCCATATACTTTTACACCATATATACGTATCCTATATTACAAAAAAAAACACATATGTCATATATATTTATAACTATCCTCCCTAGTAGCTACTCTCCTGAATGTTCCATCCTCTCGAGTAGGCACTCTCCCGAATATTCCATTCTTCTGAGTAGGAGCTCTCCCGGATGTTTTCTCTAGCATGCTATCACTCCAGGTATACTCATCCACCCAGACACTCTGACCCGATTAGCTCCCCGAATCAGTGAAATAAAACTAAACATAGCGGAGGCGGTCATAGTTCCCACCGAGAGTGAAACTGAATCATGCCCAAAGCACCTCACCTCTAATAACGGACACAATGACTTAGGGGATTATACTCGCCCCGCTTCTCAAGCCAGGGGACTCAACCACATCGCGCAACCTCCAATGATATCACTAAAGGGGTATGTATTCATATAAATATTTTTCACACCAATATTTATAAAGCACACAAATATATATATATATATATATATATATAGAGAGAGAGAGAGAGAGAGAGAGAGAGAGAGAGAGGGTGGCTCAGGTGCGCACCAAATGGTGCGGATCTGGTGCGCACCTTATTTACTTTTGGCAAAACAAAGTTACATCTGTTCCAAAACCACACAAAAAACGTTCCTACATCCCTTCTCCCTCTCGTCAAAACCCAGCTCCATTAAGCCCGAGCTCGTCGTCCTCTCCAAATCTGCCAACACAATCGAATACAGCACAAAGGTATGAACTCAAATCTGCCCATGGATGTTGGACCGATTTCAAATCTGGTGCGAAATTGTTTGGGTAAAAAATGTTTGGGTTAAATCGAAAATGTTTGGGTTAAATTGTTTACATTTAATTGCTCCATTTTTGTACCAGTTAGTTTCTAGGTTTTTTGTACCAATTAATTTTTTGGTTTTAACAGTTAGTTTCTAGGTTTTATAATTAACAGTTAGTATATAGGTTTTTTTTAATTTTTTTAATCAAATTATATAATAACTAGGTTTTCTAATTAATAGTTATTTTTGTTTGTAATAGTTGAGTTAATGTTTTGCAATTTCTTTTGTAGAGGGTGGAGCAATTATAGCAATCACTTAATTTGTATACATGTAACTGTCTGGGTACAAATTATAGCAATCACTTAATTTGTATAACTGTTTTGGTTAAATATTTTCTGATAAAAAAGTCCTTAATTTGCAGGATATGGAGTCCCCTAAAAGTACATCTACCTCCCAGATTTTATGTCATTGCGGAGATCGTGCGAAAATGCGAACATCAAAGACATCGGGGAATCCGGGGCGACGTTTTGTTGCGTGACCTAATTATAAAATCAATTCTTGTGGGTTTTTTCGTTGGATTGATACCGGGAAATCAGTGGATTCCCAAAAATCGGTTGACACCAAGAATGCAGTTGAAATTGAATATGGTGATCTTAGTGTGAAGATAATGGAGTTGGGCAATAAAATTGGCGAAATGGAGATGAAGTTGGGCAAAAAAATTGATGACCTGGAGAAGAAGTTGGACAAATTAGAGAAGAAGATTGCGAAAAAAGTGGAGGGCTGGGAGACGAATTTTGACAATTTGTATTTTCGTTTGAATTGTATTCTGGTTGTAATTGTAGCAATTTTAATTTTTAAGATGTCGATGTAATGTGAAACTATGTAATGCACTCCACTTTGGGTTATGTAATGTGAAACTCCACTTTGGGTTATGTAATGTGCCATTTTGAATCATATTATGTAATGCACATGTAGTTTGGGTTGTGTAAGAAAATCACCAAATTCTATAATTAGGCTGTCCAGGCATGTCCTGAGTAAGAAGATGGGAAATAGCGGCCTTTCAATCAACCTTTATAAGCCGTTTGGATACAAACATTAATATGTACAGTTCTTTGGATGCTTCTTTTTAGGAATTAGCACAATATTATTACTAGACTAGCCTTGAGGAATATCATGACCTACAAAGAAACAGTTAATGGCATGAACAAGATCATGTTTAATAATATTCTCGCATGTTGAAGCTATCTCCTAGTTAATGGGACCTGCATGGAACAAGATCATGTTCAATTGCTGCTCTGAATTTGCAATAATTGGATATTTATGCATTTTCAAGTATTGGAAATCTTGGATATCTCCCAGTTAATGGGACCTGTATGGAACAAGTATTGGAAATCTTAAATGTTCCATACAGCTCCTCTAATGTTTCAGCTACTCTAATGTTTCAGTCTTCTAATGTTCCATACAGCTTCTCTAATTTTCAGAAGAAAGTTGGCTGGTACTTTTATTTCAAAATCTTGTGACTCTTTGCAGCTTCTTTCCATACAGCTTCTCTAATTTCCATACAGCTTCTTTGCAGTTCCTCTAATTTTCAAAGGTTTCTGTTGAAAATCATCAGCTCCTTTATTAAAGTAACTTATTGCTTGGCCTCTTTTTCCCATCACAAGCATATAAAGGATTAGCAGCAGTGTTCTTTTCAAATTCTGGAAGGCCTTTACTTTTAAGGGATTCAGAATGAAATTCTACAGTTGATTACTTTCTTTTTTCAAAGCTGGTCAACTTTCTAAAATTTTCAAATCATATGCATTAATAGAATTCCTATATTGTATTTTTCTGATAATATATAAACCCTTCAACAGCTATACTACCAGCTATGAATATAGCAGTCCTTGGAACTCAGTATAACTTCAACAGCTATACTAACTTCAACAGCTATACTACCAGTTATACAGTTATACTAACATTCAAAACACTTACATTAAAAAAAGTTATACTAACACCACTGAATACATTAATTCCCAATTGAGGTTCAATACAAACAGATTACAAAACCAGTGAATACAATTGAAGTTCATATTGAACTGAATTTCAATATTTGACAGAATACAACACCACTGAATTCAGTTGAAGTGCAATACAACTGAATTACAAGACCACTGAATACAACACCACTCAATACAACACAACATGAACTCGTTGAATCATCACTCTCTTCGTATTCACTTCCACTTTGGCCATCGTCGATCCTACAAAATAAAGGTAAATTAGTTTTGTTTACTAACTTGTAAATACAATGGAAATTAATGTTTTTTACCTATTATTGATCAACGGGCAATTTCTTTTATCATGCGATTGTCCTACCATGCCGCAGCCATTGCAGCGGCGTACATTAGACTTCTTCACTCTACCCATTGCTTTTTATTTCCCTCCTTTAAGCCTTTTACCACATCCTTTTGCTCTAACCTTATGTGGTTCCTTGTAAACATTACCGTCATTACAACTCATGTTCACCGAAACGCCTACACTTGGTTTGACGAAAACTTTTGCATTAGAACCAATACAAACAAATTTCTTGATTTTCTCAAGTATGTCGTCCAAACCTTCATTGTAAATTTGAATTCCTTCCGAACTACTGAGGGCCGTATCAACGACATTCAAGGACCTTTGTATTAGTTGACTCCGTTGTAGAAAATATGACTTGTCATCGGTTATATCGATGCCACAAGCATCGACGACCATTGTATTAACTGACTTTGCCGATTTTGTCATCTCTTCAAAATGTATTGGCTCGGTAAGGCATCAATATCATCAAACTTTTGCAAATAAGCCAAAATATGTCGGCATGGGATCCCAGCGCTTTCAAACATCTTGCAAGGACACGAAACAAATTCCAATTTAGTGTCGTAATTAATTTCTCGTACCTTTTTCGTGTCACCGGTCTTCCTTCGGATAGAATAGACATGTTTACTTCCGTCCACCTTCACCTGTTCCAACTTGTAACTCATTATTTCCCACATCTCATCTTGGAAATTATAGAATATTTCATTTGTATAAATTTCAACCATCTGCACCAAAGCGTCATGAAATAGTTTAAGTCTCGGCTTCTCGGTCAAGTCTTTGTGATCGGCATACAACTCTTCATGACGTCGACGCTTAAGCCCCCTACCGAATTGGATCATAAAATCCACAAGCGAGTTCTTTTTTGAAACATATTTTTTAAAAAATGAATGGGCACTTTCAGCTCGTTGGCTACTTGACATTCCGGCGGAGAAAATATGATTCACATAAGCAGGAACCCATTGAGAACAAATTTCAAACATAGAACGGAGCCATTTATTGTCAGTTAAACCACTCTTGTGAACAAGATCAATCCGTTTAGCATCAAACTCTTCCCTTATTTCAGAATTCCATATGCAACCAGAAAACTCTTTGTAGTAGGCCTTAAATTTCAAAGAATCAATTTTTTCAGGAAATTTCATTAATATGTGCCAACTGCAATACCTGTGATAGGTGTGTGGGAGGGCTTCTGATATTGCTCTTGTCATTGCCGGATCTTGATCGGTGATAATCATCTTCGGTGCATCGCTCGGCATGGCTTCCAAAAAGCGATTGAAAAGCCAGATAAATGAATCTACGGTCTCATCACTCAGAAAAGCACAACCGAATAAGATAGTCTGCCCATGGTTATTCACTCCCATCAGTGGCGCAAAAATCATACCATAACGATTAGTATTGTATGTGGTATCAAATATTACCACATCCCCGAAAGACTTGTAATCTCGTCTGCTAATTGCATCAGCCCAAAAATAATGCTTAATTCGTTGTTCACTATCACTTGCAATTTTGTAAGTGAAAGACGGATTATTTTCTTCTTTTAGTTTAAGAAACTCGTGCAACATATCTCCGTCGTGCCCCTTCAATTCATTGCGCCTATCCCTCTCTTGATTGTATAAATCTTTTTGCGTAAACCCGATATTTTCAAAGCCACCCGCTTGCAGTCCAAGAAAGTTAAATTGTTGGTGCGGTGGTATATTGATCATTCCAAGCTGTTGAGTTAAGCACTTTTGGGAACTCGATATGCTCCGATGAGACCTCAAAAAATGGGTTTTCCTTGGCGTCGTCAACGGGTGGCTATGACCCTCCACAAACGAAATAACCACATATGCGCCATCGAATGCATCGCAACTGCAATTTTTGCTTTACAACCCTCTCTAATGGAACCCCGACGTCTAGAATTCCCTTGAATATCTACAACCTTGCCCTTTCCTTGTTTGAAACAAACATACTCCTTCCTTATAATTTTGTTACTCTCAATATCCTTCTTCTCAGTCCAATTACGAACACTAAACCCCGCTACCTTTGCATATGCGTTGTAACAACTCTTCACTTCATCAAGGGTTTGGAACTCTTGACCTATTTTTGGCTTTAGGTCATCCCGCACTTGAGGGTTGAAATATTTATCATTGTCATCCGAATTTAATGTAACACATTGTTCCCCTCTATCACCCGCAATATCTAAATTGACATTTTGCTCAATCTCAAACTCAAAAGCCATATTTTCTCCGATCCACATTTCTTTATTAATGCTCGAACTATCCATTTTCTACAAAAGAAATTGCAAAACATTAACTCAACTATTACAAACAAAAATAACTATTAATTAGAAAACCTAGTTATTATATAATTTGATTAAAAAAATTAAAAAAACCTATATACTAACTGTTAATTATAAAACCTAGAAACTAACTGTTAAAACCAAAAAATTAATTGGTACAAAAAACCTAGAAACTAACTGGTACAAAAATGGAGCAATTAAATGTAAACAATTTAACCCAAACATTTTCGATTTAACCCAAACATTTTTTACCCAAACAATTTCGCACCAGATTTGAAATCGGTCCAACATCCATGGGCAGATTTGAGTTCATACCTTTGTGCTGATTTCGATTGTGTTGGCAGATGTGGAGAGGACGACGAGCTCGAGCTTAATGGAGTTGGGTTTTGACGAGAGGGAGAAGGGATGTAGGAACGTTTTTTGTGTGGTTTTGGAACAGATGTAACTTTGTTTTGCCAAAAGTAA
This sequence comes from Sambucus nigra, assembly GCA_949130495.1. NCBI lineage: Eukaryota > Viridiplantae > Streptophyta > Magnoliopsida > Dipsacales > Adoxaceae > Sambucus > Sambucus nigra. The sequence continues at coordinate 452,046,663 of OX422210.1, read as the reverse complement.
ATAAGGTGCGCACCAGATCCGCACCATTTGGTGCGCACCTGAGCCACCCTCTCTCTCTCTCTCTCTCTCTCTCTCTCTATATATATATATATATAATTTAAACCCGGTTAATCCGTGCAAGCACTAACTAAATATCCGAATCAATCTCTCGAAACTAACTTAATTAATTTTTCTCATTAATTAATTTTATTAGCATTATGTCACTCAACCAAAAATATCCTGGCAGACTCCCTTGGCCCGTAATTTATTCCTTAAAATTTGTCACTAAAATTCCCGTAAATAAATTGGCATACTTCTCACAATATCTTCCTTAATATCCATTCTCCATTCTAGGTATTTATTTCCCAAAAATTCCTTCCCTAAATTAAACTCCTTTATCTCTTTAAAGGATACCCCATGTTGAACAACTTCCAATGCCCCCAAACGGTTACCTCCGGCAAAAAAGAAAACTGTTAAGAGCCATAAGAACATCTTCGGTAAAAAGAAAAATCAAGCCGAATTGGGCCAAAAATTATTACGTCGTTTGAACGATGTACCATGTCGTTCGAACGATAGGTGACGTCGCTCGAACCATACCCAGGTCGTTCAAACGACCCCCCGCCTTCGACCTTTGTTCATCCGCCATGCCTAAAACTCAAACCTAGATTTCCTTATGTAACTCCCTAATACTCAACCCAAAAATCCAGAACCATTAACTAACAACAACATACCCGGGTTCTAGAAAATCCCAACATCGTAATATCATCATTCACCAACACCAGTGTGTAGAACTAAAATCAAACAAAAAAAGCAAAACTGGGTATTCACGATTTCATCAATACCGTGTCTTTACAGTTTGGGTAAACCCTTGTTTCTTAAAATGATTCTTTCTGGTATCCAATCCCCAAATATAACATTTGTAAATTTTGCAGGTCCGGGTTAGGACTACGGGTCCTAACCATTTTCGATGAAATTATCCCCTAGATTTACGGAACTGCTAAGACTTTCTTCCCATTTTGATTTCACTAGTCACAAATTAAACACGAAAACTATCTAGGTTCAATCATAAGTCTAAATCCCCAATATTCCCCTTGAAAAATAAATTTTCTTCAATACAAGATATATACGCAGTGTTGAATTAATTGAAACCCAATTTATATGCCCACCAATAACAAAAATAATAGATTTGTCACACCCACTATGATATGAATCGGTTATCACAATTTTTCATTTAAGTAAATTAACCACTTGCGTGTATATGATTGTAAAGTAAATTTCTTTGATGAAGATGATGGCTCTATCTCCCAAAAGCTTCAAAGTTAGCCATCTTTTCTTCTATACAAGCCTAGGGTTTTCTCTTTGAGTTGTGTCTGACAAAATACCTCTAACTTGGGTTTTATAATATTTTTCCTTTAGAGTTTTGTTCACCCCAAACTCTTAAATTTTGATCTTCTAAAGTCAATCCCGAAATTATGCCTGTGGGATAAATTAAAATGTCCCAAACACCCCCATGTGAGTCCGGTTAAGCCTAAAAATGCCTCGTGACCCAATTACTAACCCCGAGTACTCTTTTCTGACTATCTCGACCTATCCGGAATCAACTGTATACTAATAATTGTCATCTGAATTACTTTATAAAATTCTCCAATTTTAACCTCAAATTGCGATACGTGCGAAACTAAAAATGCTCCGAATTAATTAACCTCAATTTACCAAATTCAATGAATCCTCTGATTTAAATAAATTTTTCAAATCATAAATTAAATTTCTCCCAATTAAATGAGTTCTATTTCTCCCAAAAATAATAAAATTCAATGTCCTCGAAATTATGGGGTGTTACAAATACAATAGAGGGAAGGGAACAAAATTTACACTTTGGAGTCTAAGAAGGGGATACACGTGACACTCACGTGTTCTATATTCTCTGTTGATTGTTATATTAATAATTTTATATCAGTTATGGACACTTATAAATTTTATAAGTGACTAAAAGAGTTATAAGTTTTTCAATTAGTTATAAAATAGTCACTTTGGTGTAGTGTCGGTTGAAGGGGATGTTGGGATGGTAGTGATGTCCAGAGACTCAAAGGAAGAATAAGTTCCTCCTTGGAGGAATTCAATCCCAGTTGATTTTGCAGTCAAGGAAGTGGGTACCGACTCATCTTCTAAGTTAATGGAAACTTAGGGCAGTGCAAGTGATGGACGAGCAATAAAAGACATAATTAAGCTCGTGTACTCTAACAGTACTGAAGAAGCTCTTGAGTGTTCTTTTCCAACTCTTTGATTGAGACCCCACAGAAATGTAAGGTCTGTAAGGTTGATTTCTCCCTCCTTAGAACACTTTTTTTTACTATTCTCTGCAAAAGAATACAAAGCAAGAAAGTTAGTCGTCAAGTCTGAAAATAGATGATAAACATGAAAAAGTTAAGAGGAAAGTTATAACCTATGCCACACCCTTCTTGGGAGCACCTGGGTCCAGTGTAGGATACCCCCACAGAAAGGGGGTATAATGCCAATTCTTGACAACACCACTATAATCCCAATAATCTTTATTGGAATCTGGAATATTAATTACTAAAGCCCTATTGGCTTGCCTAGTGTTCAAATAATAGGTGCTCTTTCCATTGGTTCCCCATTTGTAATAGAACATCAACTCAAGGTTCCTAACATCGGTCTCATATATATCGTTTAACCTATGTACTCCATTTACCACCACCCCGCGTGTTTGGAGTTATCCTAGAAGGAACTACATAAAAATATTGACAAAATGAAGAAACGGAGGGTTTGGGGGAAAGGTGATACCACACTTAGAAATGAAAAGAGTGGGAATACAATGACCCTCCCCTAAAGAATAAACATTTATAGGACCCTAACCTATCTCTAGATCTACCCAATTAGGAATTTTCCTTTTTTTCCTAAACTCCTCTAATGAACCCTCATCCACAAAGTAAATCATGATTGGAACAGAGAAAAAGGTGAAAGACAAAGAAAGGAGGAAAAAAAGCTTACAAGAATCTAAAGATAACAAAAAAGATGGAAAAATGGTGATGGGTAACAGGTAACAAGAGGTTGTAGAAAGAAAATTCAATAATAAAGAAAAACTCTAAGTGCAGAAAATTTGAGGTTAAAAGAAAAGGAGGGAAATTTTTGCCTATTTATAGGTTGCCTCGATAGTGGGTACGAAATGATTAGCCACACGAATGATTAAACTACTGTCGGCTACATGCTTCTCAAAGTGAAAAAAGACCATCATACCCTTTGGTAGCTCAAAAATGCTATTATCCACAGTGCCAACAAATAATTTACAAGTCTAAAAATTCGGTTGCCGACCAAAGCTCAGATCACATGCGGAGCAATATTTTGAACAAACACTCCATACTTTCGATCAATCATCAACCACAGAGAATTGGGGGCTTTTATTGAATGTAAAACTTACCTACCCATACGGATCAATTAATAATAGACACATGTCATCCTATGTTGCCCTTTAGCTATCATGATCGACATCAAAGGAACCTAGCCTGCTGGAATGCTAACCAACTCTAGAATGTGAACCATGAGGAATAGCAAAAGTTACTCGAATGAAAAGGCGGTCAACACTGAATACCAAAAGTCTCATTTATTGTACATAGATGCCAATGCCTAGAAATATTAAGGCATTCCAAATCTAGGGTTTCGAACCTCTATTAATAGTCAGTATCCCTTAGCTCAAAGGGACGACTCAATCATTCTTAACAGCACCATATTGAGTTGTTGTAACCACCAGAAATAAAACTAATAGTGGACGTAAGCTTTCTTCATAACCTAACCACTTTAAAAATCTTAGTTTCTTGTGTGTTTATTTAGCTTACTCTTATTATTTATCTGTGATTATAAAATTGGATCATTCCATTTTTAGACATCAACGGTCATCATTTGCTTATATGTGAATGACATGGTTATATTTGGGTCAAGTATCAAATATGTCGAAGAAACTATTAGGTTTTTATCATCAAACTTTGATATAAAGGATCTTGCGAAAGCTGATGTAATTCTAGGAATCAAAATAGAAAGAAAACATAATACATAAGCATTATCTTAATCTCACTATATAAAAAGGTTCTTAAGAAATATAATCATTTTGAACTTAAGACGCCATCAACTACACCAGTTTATCCTACTATAAATATAATGAAGATCAACCTAAATATGCTAGTGTTATTGGAAGTCTCATGTATGCAACGCATTGCACTAGACCACACATTACCTATGCGGTAGGAATACTATGTACATATATAAGTAATCCAGGAATAGAACATTCGAATGAAATTTCTAGATGAATAAGATACCTAAAGAGGACTAAGGATTACGACTTACATTATGTAGGGTAAATATATAATGATTCTAGTTAGAATAACCTCGAATCAAAATCCAAGTCCACAATTAGTTGGATATTAATGCTAGGAGGACTGCCTATTTCTTAGGGATCCAAGAAACAAATGTGTGTGTTTAATTCAACCATTCAATCAAAATTAATAGCCATAGAAGATGCAAGTAAAGAAGGGGAATGGCTTAAAAACTCATTATCTGATATTCCTTTATGGAAAAATCCATTTCCTGCTATTATGATTAATGGTGATAACTAGTCTACAATATACAAGATTTAAAGCAAAACATGTAATGGGAAGTCCAGACCCATTAGCCTAAGACATCAAATTTTGAGTCAGTTACTCAAATAAGGAGTAATTATAGTTGACTATTTTGAAATAAAAAAGAATTTAGCACATCCTCGGATAAAAGATCTTGTTAGAGAAATGATATATATCACCTCAAAAGGAATGGGACTAAGGTCTATAAATTAATCAACTATATTTAATGGGATCCCAAGTTATGTCTTAAAATATACATAATGTTCAATGTGGTACTAACAAGTTAAAAGATAGTTATTGAAGGAACTTATATGTAAAAGACCATTCCTATATGTCGAGTATTGGTATTCCGCATGATAGAGGATGTAGTTTACTTCTTAATAAATCATATAAATGTGACTCACAAAATCATTAAAGTTGATTTATTTATTTGTGTGATGAAAGCGTGGCCGCATTCTATGGAACTAAGACCGATCCTAAAACATTTGTGAAGTCATGTTATGTAGAAGGCCATAAATGTGCATGCTAATAGGACACTCTTCAACATAGTGATCAATATGTGTATCGATTCTAGCTCGTCTCATAGGGTCATTGGTTCAAGATACATTCACCACATCACTTTGATGAATCTTTGAAGTACTTTTACTAAGTGAAAGTTTAAGTTTAAAAAACACTTCTCATTTATGTACTAAATTTCAGTGATAATGCCAAAAAAAACTTATTGTTCATGTACTCTTGTATCTTTAATTTCTTATATTCAAAGTATTCTTTTTATTTATGTGTATTTTGAAATGATGGTGGATTATTGGGATTTTCAAAACATAATTTGTATTAAATTGTATAATTGAGTTTTTATTTTGGGAGTATAATTTATTATTAATATTGTAAGTGAGTTTTTAATTTGGGGATTTTATATTGGGTCTTTTAGTAAAGAGAGAGCTAAATAAAGGGGTGTAAATGCGGTGGGTATAGTTTAAATGCCCCACATAAAAACTTTACAATAAAGTAAAAGATTATATAACTGAAAGACAAAAATGACTAATAGTCTTCTAGTCAAATAGGCTACGATATGGTGCTTTGAATGGTACAAAGCACTATCAATCGCGACACGCGACGCGCATTCGCACGACGTGCGAAAGGGTGATTGGGAGACTTAGGGCGTACTGAGGTCTTTGATGGCTCACTTGTCACTTCGCATGTGTGCTTCATCGATCGGAGCATGGGAACCTAAACTTTTGTCAAAGTTAACCAGATCGATAGTTGTGGTTAATTGATCTAATTAAACGATGTTATAACCCAAGCAGGTTTATCGAAATCGTTAGATTGACTCATGGATTCATCCACTCACTTACAATGATATGCCAATTCTGAACCATGCGATCGAAAGAATTTAGAAAATACATGATCTAACGAGTGCTAGGTCGCACACCTGAAAGGAGGTGATTGTCCACGAACAACCACCAAAATGGTTATAGGAATAGTTCCAAGACTTTGTTTCGGCAACCAAAAATTACCCTATCCTCTTCTCTCTATCCTCCACCTTTTCGTATTATCAAGCTAACGTTTCAGAGTGTTCTTGGTTTTATCAAATCGTACATAGTTGAATTAATCAAGAAACATCACTTCATTGTATCCAGAAGGAAAATTTCTACTACAAACTCCACGGTGTATTCGTGATTTTCATCCGTAAAGGGTGAAATATCGCCTAAAAGACAACGATCCTAGAACGTGCCTTGTAGTAACTTGGATTCATAATTTATTTTATTCTTATTCCTTCGTAAAGTTTCAATAATTTTAGGCAATATCTTTTGAAAATATGGAAGTAGCGGTAGCACAATCTATCCAAGTTATGATTCAAGATTTAGTTTGGCTGGATCATTTTGATTGCGAAACTTTCACCCGTTGGCTAGAGAAAGTCATATTGTTTCTCACATTTCTCAAATTGGTGTATATTCTTGATGACAAACTTGAACCTATTTCCTAACCCACACCCGAAGACACTGAAAATATCAAGCAAAAATGTGTGAAGAGGAAAGAAAAATAATTTATGTATTGAGGACATATTCTTAATGCATTATCGCAAACTGTCTATGGTGCACATCGGTTGATTCCTAGGGAAAAGTAATTAATTATAGAATAAATATCAAAATGAGAAAGTGAGTAACCACAAGTTTCTTGTTTCTAACTATATGAATTATAAAATGACTAATGATAAATCTTTCATTGCACAAGCCTGTGAACTCCAATAAATAGTCGGTGATCTAAGAGCTGCTAGAATAAATCTTCAAGATGAATTTTAGGTGGGGGTGGTTGTTTATAAACTTGCTTTTTCTTGGAATGCCTTGAAGAAAAAAATAATCATGATGAAAATACATACATAGTTGAATCCCTTCTTAACCATCTTCGTATTCAAAAGATTCTCATATATTGGAGAAGAAGGAAGATCATAGTGACAATCATTCCAAGGCAAATATGGTTGAGGATAAAACATCTAAAAATGCCAAAGATTTCAAACTTAAGGCATGTAATAATTCAAATTTCAATAACCAAGGTGCAAATAAAAAGAAAAAAGGTAATTGTTATTTCCGTGACAAACTGGGTTATTTTGCTTGAGTCAGAATACTTAAAAATAGACATTTAAGGGAAAACAAGTGGCAAAGGAAACCAACAATATTGAAGAGCTTATTGCAATGGTGTGCGAAGGTGGATAATTAAAGTGGACGGTGGTTAGATGCCGACGCAACAGTTCATATCTGTAAAGATCGTTCTCTTTCCAAAACATATCAAGAGATCGATGGAAAGGATGTGAAAAACAACCTCGGCACCAAAGTAATTGAAAAGGGCACAATGTAATAGAAATTGACATCTGGGAAGGTTATTAATTTGATTGATGCACTTCATGTACTAGAAATGCGTAAAAATCTTGTGTATAGGGACCATCTCAATAAGAGAAGTTTCAAACTTGTGTACGAGTCTTATAAGCTTGTCTTATCCAAGAATGGTCAGTTTATTGGCAAAGGGTACTCTTGTAACGACATAATCAAATTTAATATAATAAATGATATTAGTTTCATTTATATGATTGATTCTATTTCTTTATGTCATAATATATTATGTCGTGTTAACTATAGAAATATGAAAAATATGACTAATCTAGGTTTAATTTCTGATTGTAAACTTGGTCATTATGATAAATGTGAAATTTGTGCTCAATCTAAGATAAATAGAAAGTCATTTAAATCTATTAAGAGGACATCCGAAATGCTTGATCCTATACATAGTGATATATGTGATATGAAGAGTAATGTCACTCGTGGAGAAAATAAATATTATTTAACATTTATCGATGATTACTCTAAATATGCGTATACATATTTACTTAAAAAGTAAAGATGAAGTATTCGATAAATTTCTTATTTTTAAAGTAGAAGTTGAAACTCAACGAAATTGAAAATCATAGTCCTACGATCTGATAGCGGTGGTGAATACTACCCAAATGAGTTTATTCCATTTTGTAATACTCATATAATAATTCATCAAGCTACCACACCATACACATCACAACAAAATAGAACAACGAAAAAAAAATAGGACTTTGGTTTAAATGACAAATGAAATATTAATCAGTTTTGGGTTGCCTTTGTCTATATGGGGTGAAGCAATCTTATTTGCATGTTATATTCCAAATAGAGTTCCGTTGAAAAACAAGGACATTACATGATATGAATTATGATTTAATCGTAAACCTAATCTTAAACGTCTCAAAGTTTGGGAATGCATTACTTATGTGAGAAAACTTGAACCTAGAAGACCCTAAGTTAGGAAATAGGACTTACAAGTGTGTTATTATTGGATACTCTAATGATAGTATGACTTATAGATTTCTGAATCCTGAAACTCAAGAAATTATTGAGTCGGTGGATGTGCAATTTTTTGAACATCTAACAAAGTTAAGTACTTTGAATCAAGGATTAGAAAATAATAATTTGACTATTAATGAGTCACCTTATAATTCTTCATCATGACTAATATCAACTTTGAAATCAACGGATTACGTTGAGCTAAGGAGAAGTAAGAGACAAAGAATTGAGAAGATATTTTAACTTGACTTTGTAATTTATCTTATAGAGGGATATGTGAATGAAACTAAGAACAAAACCAAATGTTTTCTTAGTGTATAAAATGAACCGATTACATTTCATGAAGAGGTAACATCTAGGGATGATATATTTTGGAAAAAAGCAATTAATGATGAAATGAACTCAATTTTGTCAAATCAAACTCGGGTTATTAAAGATCTCCCCCTGGAACAAAAAAACTGGATGCAAATGGATATTGAACGGAAATTCAATCTGGATGGTTCAATTAATAAATTTAAAAGGAGATTAGTTGCTAAAGGTTATAAACAAAAACATGAGATTGATTATTTTGTCACACATTCACCAGTTGCACGTATAACTTCCATTAGGCTTTTAATATCTCTTGCTTCTTTTCATAATTTGGTGATTCATCAAATGGATCTAAAAATAGTTTTTCTAAATGGTTATTTAGAAGAAGAGATTTATATAGAACAACCTGAAGGGTTTGTTTTGCATGGTCGAAAGATGAAAGCGTTTAAACTTTTTAAATCTCTCTATGTCCTTAAACAAGCTCCTATTCAATGGCATGAAAAGTTTGATAAGATAATAAGATCCCATGGTTTTAAAGTGAATGATGCCGACAAATGTATTTATAGTAATTTTGACAATGGTGTTAGGGTCATCACTGGCTTATATGTGGATGACGTGCTTATATTTGGGTCAAGTCTCAAATATGTGGATGAAATTAAGAGATTTTTGTCATCAAACTTTAATATAAAGGATCTTAGGGAAGCTGATGTGATTTTAGGAATCAAAATAGTACGAAAAGATATTACATTGGCATTATCTCAATCTCACTATATTGAAAAGGTTCTTAAGAAATATAATCATTTTGAACATAAGCCACCAACCACACTAGTGGACAATTGTATCAAATTATTGAAAAATACTAGAAGTACTATAGATTAACCTATATATGCCAGTGTCATTGGAAGTCTCATGTGTGTAATGCATTGCACTAGACCATACATTTTTGCCTATCTAGTAGGAATAATATGGTAATTTACAAGTAATATAGGACTAGAACATTAGAATTCAATTTCTAGATTACTTAGATACATAAAGAGGACTATGGAATAAGTCTTACATTATGTAGGGTACCCATCTGTATTTGAAGAATATAGTGATTCCCGTTAGAATAACCTCAAATCAAAATCCAAATCCATAACTGGTTAGATATTTACGCTAGGAGGAGCGAATATTTCTTGGGGATCTAAGAAACAAATGAGTGTGTCTGATTGCAATAATGCAATCGCAATTCACAGCCCTAACAGATGTAAGTAAAGAAGCGGAATGGTTTAAAAACTTATTATTTCATATTCCTTTATGGAAAAAGTCATCTCCTACTATTATGATTATTTGTGATAACCACGATATAATATACAAGGTTTCAATCAAAATATATAATGTGAAATCTAAACACATTAGTCGAAGACATTAAATTTTGAGTCAGTTACTCAAAGAAGGAGTAATTACAGCTGACTATGTTGAAACGATCAAGAATTAGCTCATACCCGGACTAAAGGTTTTGTTAGAGAAATGCTATATATCACGTCAAAAGGAATGGGGCTAAGGTCTATAAATAAAATCAACTATATTTAATGGGAACCCAACTTATGTCTTGAAAATATAGACAAATTTCAATGTAGTACTAACAAGTTAAGTAATAGTTATGGAACACTAGGAACTTACATGTAAAAGTCCATTCCTATGTGCCTAGTGTTGGTATTCTTCATGACAGAGGATGAAGTTAATAAATCATAAAATTGTGACTCGCATAATAATTGAAGTTGATTTATCTATATGTATGATGAAAGTGTGGTCGCATTCTATAAACTAAGACAAACCCTAAAACATTCGTGAAAATCAAGATGAGTACAAGGCCATAAATGTTCGTGCTAACAGAACACTCTTGAATATACTGATCAGTATGTGTATTGATTATGGCTCATCTCATAGGGTCCTTAGTTCAAGATATGTTCGCCACAACACCTTTATGAAGCTTTGAATTATTTTCACTAAGTTAAAGTTCAAGTTCTAAAGTCACTTCTCATTTATGTACTAGATTTCAGCGATAATGCCAAAAACCCTATTATTGTCCATGGACTCTTATATCTTCAATTTCTGATATTCAAAGTATTCTTTCTTATTTATGTGTATTTTGAAATGGTGGGGGATTGATGGAATTTTCAAAATATAATTTTGTATTAAATTATATTATTGAGTTTTTATTGGGAATATAATTTAGTATTAATATTGTAAGTGAGTTTTCTATTTTGGGATTTCATATTGGATCTTCTAGTAGAGAAAGAGCGAAAGAAAGTGGGTGTAAATGACGTGGGTATGGTTTAATTGTCACATATAGAAACTTTATAAGAAAGTGAAAGGTTATATAACTAAAAGACAAAAGATGACTATTAGTCTTCTAGTCCAAGAGGCTATGATATGGTGCATTGCGATGTTCCAAATCACAACTAATCACGACAATCGACACGTGTTCGCGTGACGTACGAAAGGGCGATTGAGCGAATTTGGCCACTTTGATGGATCACTATGCACTTCACATGTGCGCATCGTCTCTCGGAGCAAGGGAGCCTAAAATTTTGTCAAAGTCAACCAGATCGACGATTTTGGTTAATTGATTTGATAAAAGGATGTTATAATCCAAGCGGGCTTATTTGAACCGCTTGATTGACTCGTGGCAATTCGTATAGATTGCAACCATTTGCTTACAATGAGATGATAAATCTAGACCGTTCGATCTAAAGAATTTTAAAAAGACATGATTTAACAGATGCTGAGTCACACACATAAAAGGAGGCGACTAAGATTATGCACTTGTTGGGTATCCAGAACCACAAAATCGACTGGGAAGACAAACTCACCCACTTTTATCAAGACATCCTCAACAACGCCTCTCGGAATCTTAACAGACCGGTCAGCTAAGGATAAGGTAATCCTAGTCGGTCTCAATTCCCCCAAACCTAATTTCTCGTACACGGTGTACGGAAGAAGGTTCACGCTTGCTCCCAAATCTAGAAGGGCTTTCTCAATAATGTGTTCCCCTATTTTAATAGAGATCGTCGGAGTCCCGGGATCTTTATACTTGACAGGGGTTCTATATGAGATGATCGAACTAGCTTGTTCGGCGAGAAAAGCTTTCTTCGGAACATTAGTGCTTCTCTTGAAGGTACAAAGGTCCTTCAAAAATTTGGCATATGATGGAACTTGTTGTATAGCATCAAGCAACGGGATATTGATTTGTACATGCTTGAATACTTCTAACATTTTGTCCACTTGTGCCTTTTTCTTCTGTGGCACTAAACGTTGTGGAAATGGAGCTTTCGGGACATAGGTCTCTACAGATGGCTCGGAAGATGAGGGTGAGGAAGAAGTTGGATCTACAGGTGAGTCCTCCTTTTCCTTTAATTTCTCAGATTCACTTGTGGTGGGTTGTGAGACATTATTCTCAACTTCTTTACCTGACCTAAGCGTGATGATAGCCTTAGCATGCTCTTGAGTAGTTGATGTGCTCGTGTTGTCTTGAACAACATACTGACCCCTTGGCATATTACCCTTAGGATTAGGCTCGGGTTGGCTGGGGAACGATCCTTTATTTCTCTCGCTCAATGCATTGGCTAACTGACTCACTTGTACCTCTAATTTCGCAATTGATTGAGTCTTGGCATGCAAGCTTTGTTGTGTGGATTGGAGGACACTTTGTGTGGTCTGTTGGAATTGCAGGGTACTTTGGGCGAGTAAATTCATCGTTTCTTCTAAAGATTGAATCTTTTGGGGTGAAGGGAACGACGGTGCGGGGGTGCTCTTTTGGAAACCCGGGGGTGGGTTACTTGAAGATTGACCTCCACTACCCTGATATTGACCTTTAGACCACGAAAAGTTAGGGTGATCCCTCCAACCTGGATTGTAAGTATTGGAAAATGGGTCGTATTTGGGCCTATTTTGATAGAGGACGTTAGCCTGCTCGGTCATAGCTTTGTGTGCTGGAAGGGTGGGGCAACTTTCGACCAGGTGGTCGAAACCATCGCAAAGCACGCACATAGGTGTCCCTATATGTTGCACAGCTGTAGGTGCGAGTCGGTTACCCTCCTTGCTGGTTTCTAAGGCTTCCAAACGTCGGGCTAATGTAGCCACTTTGGCATTCAATCCCAAACCTTGTTCTTCCTTGTGAGCAATATCCTCATTAATTTTGGGGGTAGTAGAATCCCAATGGGGTGCCCATCGCTGGGACTTTTGAGCAACGGATTCTAAAAATGACCACGCATTAGCCTCACTTTTCTCTGTGAAATCTCCATTACACATTAGTTCAAGCATAGACCGAGTAGTATAATCGAAACCCTCATATAAAATTTGGATTTGACGACCCAATTCGATTCCATGATGAGGACATTGCAGGAGCAAGTCCTTGAATCTTTCCATGTACATCCATAAAGTCTCTCCCTCTTTTTGATTGAAAGTATTGATAGCATGACGTATTGTTGCCGTCTTTTGGTTAGGGAAAAACTTTTGCAAAAATTCAACACTCAATTGATTCCAAGTGGTGATGGAATTCGGTTTCAGTGAGAGCAGCCAACTCTTAGCCTTGTCTTTTAAAGAAAAAGGAAATAGTTTCAGTCTAACAATCTCGTCAGTGAGTTGTTGTAACTTAACCGTTCCGCAAATTTCTTCAAACTCACGCACGTGGAGGTATGGATCCTCCTTTTCGGTGCCTCGAAAGATGGGAAGTAAATGAATTATTCCCGACTTGAATTCAAAGTTATTGGCATTGTGCGTGGGAAGCTGTATACACGATGGTTGACTTGCTCTACTCGGATATAGGTAATCCTTTAGGGCACGAGTTGCTGGTTCATCTCCCATTTCGATGAAAATCGAGGTGCTACCTATAACAGTATCGGGAATATTTGACTCCACTCTAGCTAAACGACCAGTAGGATCTCGAAACCAACCTTGCATGCACTGCGCTCACTCGATTTTTTTTTATTTATTTATTTTTTTTTCTTTTTTATTTTTTTTATTTTTTTATATGGAAAGCAAATAATCCGACACAGGACCACAAAATTCCTAAGCTAACACAATGCAATTTGGAGTTTATCTGAATTAGGTGAGGGGAAGTTCAATTTTTAAGATCTAGTTTCCCGAGATTATTCGACGACAATGGGTCTCCGAAATAATCTCCCTAATTAAAGAGCTCCTAATTCTTGACGAGGGAGAATTTAAAAGACTACCAACTCCGGACTATCGCCTCAATTACCAAATTTTTCCTCCAGGTAGGTGGTCGGTACGAAGACTCATTAAAAACCACCAATCCTAGTCAAGGTCAAAATGGCATCGATTTGAAAATTCCGTGTTTGGATTAGCTTTTAATTCTAGCCTTGAAAAGAATATGCCTATGAGCTATGTGATACCCTATGGCCAATGTCTAATAAATTTTAAATTAAAATTATGGCTTGGGTTATGCAGATGCTCGGGTAGCTTAATGATTTGTGGGCCAAGGAAGGGTGATTAAATCCCCACCTTATCTTAAAATTGGGTTTTGCCCTTAAGTGAAATTATGCAACGTGCATATTGAAATTTGCAAAAATAGTTTCACGTAGGAGCACACAAGACTTACCTCCGGCGTGGACTTTTTACGGTCACTTGTTTACGCCGGGCCAAAGTTTTATTTGACGTCGATCGGAGGGAAACGTCGCCTCCGTTTCAGTCGTCTCCGAGAGTACCTTGTGCGCGTGGCAAGATAGCACAAGTAACTTTAGCACTTTTCCCACGGTTGCTTTCTTTTTCATCCCCCCTTTTTTTTTTTTATCTGAAAAAGAACACAAAAAAACATACCAAGCGTAAAGTGCAATAAAAATTAATAAATACAAAAATAATTACATATGCACTTATAAGGAATTTTTACACTAAAAAAAAAAAAAAATACTAACCAAAAACACACTATAAGAATGAAAAAAAATATTTTTTTTTTTTTTTGATTTTTTTTTTTTTTTTGATTTTTTTTTTTTTTTTGATTTTTTTTTTTTAATAGCAGCCTTGAAAGACGAAAATTTCCAAAAAAAAAAAAAAATTTAATTTCGAATTTTAAAACTATTTAGGTAGTTTATGACAAAACTAGTGTCAAAACACTATTTAACCAAAAAAAAAAAAGTTTTTTTTTCTTTTTTTTTTTTTTTTATTCTGGTTCACTAATTAAAAAAACGGATCTGGAAATTTTCAAAGAAAAAAATAAAAAATAAAAAAACAAAATTTTTTTTTCAAGTTTTTCAATTTTTGTGATAAACTAATGCTAAAAGTGCTAAAAAAACTTAAATCAGAATTTTTCTCTTTTTTTTTTTTGTAAATAAAAAAAAAATGCTGCTGGAATATATATATATATTTTTTTTTATATTCGGATTTTTTTTATAAAAAAAATAAATAAATAAAACTAGTCCGAAAATCAATATTCTTAAAATCGACCGAAATCCCCGGCAACGGCGCCAAAAACTTGTTGTCAATTTTATAAAATACCGCAAGTGCACGGGCTATTGAAATATAGCGGGTGTAAGTACGGGTCGAACCCACAGAGATTTCGTCAATTCATAAAATACCGATCTTCCAACTAGACAATGAGTGTATAAATATGGATGAGTTTGAATTAAAACAAGAGCAAAATATATAAATGAGTACAAACGAACAAGTGATAATATCAAATATGGGAGAAAACTAGGACGTCGGATCCATCTATCGATTTTAATTAAAGTTGTAAGTCAAGTTAATTCCGTACTTTCCCAACTTTATAACTCAAAATATACCGACTCTCGTCGCGTGTATTTCGGAAAATAAAACATTACACGTTCTCAAAATATTTTTATGTCTCTTAAATTAGACACCTTAAATCCCTATTCCCTCGAAAATATCAAATTTCAAGTTTGAATATGTATTTAAGCATGAGATATCAAAACAACTTAATGCAAGTATAGCCCATCAAAAATTACAACTCCAAATACTCAAAATATGATTTATCAAATTATTGCGGAGGTTTAAAACACACTCTCATGTCGTTTTAAATGAATACCGAATTTTTATTATCAATTAATACATGTGGGGAATAAATACTGAATTAACTTAAAATGCACAAATTAATTAATCACGATAAATTTCACCTAGTCCTAGAAATAAAGTTACTCACGCATCATAAATGGAACACGAATATCGCAAGATGAAATAATCATTTTTTTTTAATAATAATCAACTTACAAAATTTTGAGTCCAAGACTTTGAGCCCTTACACAATTATATCTTCCCAAATGTGTCTCTCTCCTCTTCTAGCTTTTTTTTTTTCTCTCCCAATTCACTCCCCAATGTGTGTCTCCCCCCTCCCTTTTATAGGAAGATAATGAAGTTTAGGGTATTTTTGGAAATTTACAATATTTATTAAAATAATAAAATAAACATGTGTAGGAAATAAAGTAGGTGGATGGTGGGTGGATGTATTAATGGAGAAAATCTAGTGTGGATTTTTTAGAAGAAGAATAGAAAAGAAATGAATAAAAAAATGATTTAAAAAGAATTATTTATGAAGAAATTATTAAAGAAAGAATGGTAGGGGGGTGGAAAGTGAAAATAGGGACACATAGGGTAGTAGGAGCAATGCTCAAGGAAGAAAAATTTGCCAAAATGAGGTGTGTTTCGGCAGATAAAGAGGAAAAGGGGTGGAGAAGGGCTCTGCCGAGTTGGCTCGCTGGGTTGGCGAGTTGACTCGCTGAAGAAAAGGATTTTCGTCCAATAAGTAAATATCAAGCAGCAGGAATCGAACTCTTGACCTCCCTTGGGCAAAACACGCCCCTAACCAGCTGAACCAACCGCATATTCATTAAGTAAACCGCGCGAAATATATTTAACCCCAATATCTGACCAACTTTTCAAAATTACAAACAAAACCCCAAACTCAATATCTTCTTCATACGACTTCCGATTGACGAACCGTAAGAACCGACGTGATCCTCATTTCGGGAAAAATAATATTTCAGAAGTGTTCGGGTCACGGGGTTTGACTTCGGGTTTGACCCGGGGCATTGACTTTTGACTTTTGACTTTCTTTCGGCTTCGAACTTTGAACGACCATAACTTCTTCATTTCAACTCCGATTGATTCGCCATTTGAACCCAGGCATCCCTTGATTCAAGACCTTCAATTTTCATGTTTTATCCGAGTCCGAAATAAATCTTTTGAATTTACACTT
The DNA here is from genome assembly GCA_949130495.1 of Sambucus nigra. NCBI lineage: Eukaryota > Viridiplantae > Streptophyta > Magnoliopsida > Dipsacales > Adoxaceae > Sambucus > Sambucus nigra. The sequence goes on along the minus strand of OX422210.1, from coordinate 452,029,678 downwards.
TTGCCCCTGAAGTTGCGTAGGTTCCCCTTTTCATGTTCAATTTGCGTCCCGTCATCGCCACTTCTTTCTAAACCTGTCAATACTCAAAAACAACCTTGTACAAGATATTAGCAGCGAGTATTTAAGGTTGTGAAGTCCTCATAATTGCATTTATTAACCCCATTTATTCTAAAATTTGTATTTTTCTTTAAAATAGCAAAAATGGCTATAAAAGCTGTTTATTTACAATGCAACAGGGTTAACAAGTCCTAGATTTGGGTGTAAATAATGCAAAATAATGCACTCATCAAATACCCCCAAACCTAAACTTTGCTAGTCCTCGAGCAAAAATTAAAATCTAACTCACTTTCGTAGGAATCACGGTTGCACTTAGCATGTGCAACAAGCCGTTAAACCCCTAGGTTGCCCTAGTGGACGAGTTTTGTCTCGTGAGGGTTTGCAGTGAATATACCCACAAAATTCAAAGACTTGACTCTATTTACAAAAGACACAAAGTTAATATAACCAAGTCTTAAATGCAAATTTCATAAATATAGTAAAAATTCACTTTTCAATCTCAACTTATTGTGCGTGTGTGCATAGCCAATATAACCGTCCAATTCAAAAGATTTGATCGTTAAGTTTCTTACACGAAAGTTCGTCTTGATTCAAGATCTCACGGGATGCGCTCACAAACGAACACTCGGAATTGGGTAATTTCTCTCGGTATATGTGAATAAAAGAGTAAATTAAATGAGCAAATTTCACATATACATCATGAAAAACGGACATTTTATAATGGATGATTATGATCTCACGAATGGAAGATCGATTACATTTAAAAACTTGAATCACACTAAAATATCATATTCATCTCCTCTCCACACTATAACTAACTTCACTTGAGATTAATTAGGACTTTCTTTTGGTTGTATTGTAGGCTCGGATTTTAGCTAGAAAGAATGGCTTTGGAGTTCAAAAATTTCTGAGAATATAGAGATTTTTCGGTATTTTGACTTTTTTAAACTTTTTCTTACAACCTCCATTTTCTTTTTCTTCATTTTTTTTTTCATTTTCGCATTCTTTCTATCTTCCCTTTTCTTCTTTGTTTTCTCTTCACATATTATTCTAGCAAACATTCTTCTTTTGGCCTTGTACCATATTTTTACCCTTATATTCTCAGAAAAATGGGTATGGGTTTTTGGGCTTTCAATAAAAGGCTCGTTTTCATTTTGGCACAAATGGGCTTGCAACGGTATAATATATCAAGGTCTGTTTAAGCTCCTTTTTTTTTTCAAACGATGGCCTAATATCATTTCTCAAGTTCCATTTAGTCAATTTTGTGTCTCAAGTCAACTTACTAAGGAATTTAGTGTGTACGATTCACATTTTGACTTTCAGTTTTCAGTAATCGAACAAAACAAAGAATTTGAGATCACCGACGATTTTAATCGCTGAAGGAAAGTTTGAGTTATTCTAACTCCGATTGATTTAAATTTCTCAAAAATGATGAATGGCACGAAAATCTCACCGGGTTAAAATCTCCACATTTATTCGTTAAGCATATTAACTTTCGCCTCAATGTCCATTTTCGATTATATTATATGGCTAAGTGTCAAAAATTTATAAGTTGAGAGATTTGTGAATTAATTCTATATTAAGAAATTGTTCCAAAACTCACTTATATTGAAAATATTTTTGGATTTTTGAAAATTTTCTGAATGATTTTTTTTTTTTTTTTTTTTTAAAGAGGAGAAAAATGATCTCAGTACCCCCAAACCTAAATTCTACATCTTTGACCATTAACTTTGAAAATTTCACCATTTTTAGGATTCTCTATCTCAACCGCCCCATGTGGGTAGACTGTCCTAACAACAAAGGGACCGGACCATCTAGACCTCAACTTACCGGGAAAGAGATGCAACCTAGAATTGTACAAGAGCACTTTTTGACCAGGTTCGAATGACTTCCGTAGGATGGACTTGTCATGGAACATTTTTGTTTTCTCCTTATACAATTTTGCGTTTTCGTACGCATCATTCCGAATCTCCTCTAACTCATTGAGTTGGAGCTTTCGGACCTCTCCCGCAGCGGGTAAATCAAAATTGAAGGTTTTAATGGCCCAGTAGGCTTTGTGTTCTAACTCTACCGGAAGGTGACAGGATTTTCCGTAGACAAGCCTATACGGGGACATACCAAGTGGCGTTTTGTAGGCAGTACGATAAGCCCACAATGCATCCAATAACCTTAAGGACCAATCCTTTCGGTTTGGATTCACTGTTTTCTCGATGATTTGCTTAATTTGCCTATTGGAAACTTCTACTTGACCACTGGTTTGAGGGTGATAAGAACATCCTACCTTGTGCGTGACCGAGTACTTTTTCATAAGACTCTCGAAGGATCGATTACAGAAATGGGTTCCCTGATCGCTAATGATGGCTCGAGGTGTACCGAAACGGGAGAAAATATTTTCTCGGATAAATTTGACCACCACGTGGCGATCATTCGTCCTACACGGTATGGCTTCTACCCACTTAGACACATAATCAACTGCTAAAAGAATGTAGAGATTTCCGTAGGAATTTGGGAATGGACCCATAAAATCAATGCCCCAACAGTCAAAAACCTCCATAATCAGAATGGGATTTAAGGGCATCATATTCCTACGTGTGATCTTTCCTAACCGTTGGCAACGGTCACAACTCCTACTGTAATCATTCGAGTCACGAAAAATGGTGGGTCAATAGAATCCACACTGCAAAACTTTTGTAGCGGTCTTTTTAGCACTAAAATGACCTCCACAGGCTTGGTCATGGCAGAAAGAGATTACGCTTTGAATCTCGTGATCGGGTACACACTTTCGAATGATTTGATCGGGACAATACTTGAAAAGATACGGGTCATCCCAAAAGAAATGCTTGGCTTCCTTTAAAAATTTGGAACGATCTTGCTTAGACCAATGCAGTGGCATTTCACCCGTCACAAGATAGTTCACAATATCGGCGAACCATGGAAGCTGAGAGACAAGCATCAGTTGCTCATCGGGAAAGGACTCATTCAGTGGCAACAGGTTATCGAATGATTCAATGGTTAGCCTAGACAAGTGATCTGCCACTACATTCTCACATCCCTTCTTATCTCGAATTTCAAGGTCAAACTCCTGCAGTAATAGGATCCACCTAATAAGACGGGCCTTAGCATCCTTTTTAGACAAAAGGTATCGCAAGGCTGAGTGATCGGTGAAAATGACAACTTTGGATCCTATCAAGTAAGACCTAAACTTCTCAAGAGCAAAAACAACAGCGAGGAACTCTTTTTCAGTCGTGGAATAGTTCAATTGGGCATCATTAAGAGTCCTACTGGCATAATAAATGACGTGAGGAAGTTTCTCATTACGCTGACCAAGAATCGCACCTATGGCATAGTCGGAAGCGTCACACATGATCTCAAACGGCTGACTCCAGTCTGGGGGTCTCATAATCGGTGCAGAGGTCAATTCCTTCTTTAGCCTTTCAAAGGCTTGAAGGCATTCGTCAGTGAAATCGAAAGGTGTGTCCTTGGCAAGAAGATTGCACAAGGGTCGAGAGATTTTGCTAAAATTCTTAATAAATCTCCGATAGAAACCGGCATGTCCTAAGAATGACCGAACTTCACGCACAGTTTTAGGGGGTGGGAGATTAGCAATGAGATCTATTTTAGCTTTATCTACCTCGATACCCTTTTCAGAAATGATGTGACCTAGCACTATGCCCTGTTTGACCATGAAGTGGCACTTTTCCCAATTAAGCACAAGGTTCTTTTCCTTACACCTCTTCAGAACAAGGGTGAGGTGATGGAGGCATTCATCAAAACTAGACCCAAATACAGAAAAATCATCCATAAAGACTTCGAGAAAACGCTCCACCATATCCGAAAAGATACTCATCATGCACCGCTGAAATGTAGCGGGTGCATTGCATAACCCAAAGGGCATGCGTCGATAGGCAAAAGTACCAAATGGACAAGTGAAGGTGGTTTTCTCTTGATCCTCGGGAGCGATGGGAATTTGATTATAGCCGGAGTAACCATCGAGAAAACAGTAGTATGGATAGCCGGCTAATCTCTCTAGCATTTGGTCTATGAAAGGAAGAGGAAAGTGATCCTTCCTTGTAACAGTGTTTAACTTCCTATAATCAATACACACTCGCCAACCAGTTTGAATCCTAGTGGGTACTAACTCATCATCGTTATTTTTCACCACCGTAACACCGGATTTCTTTGGGACAACTTGAACGAGACTGACCCATTGGCTATCAGAGATGGGGTAAATGATACCCGCATCGAGCAATTTTAGCACCTCAGTTCGGACGACCTCTTTCATATTGGGATTAAGTCTACGTTGTGCTTCACGAGAATTTTTAGCATTGTCTTCAAAGTGTATCCTATGCATGCACACCGAGGGACTTATCCCCTTAATGTCGGCTATGGTCCATCCAATGGATTCCTTGTGTTCTTTGAGAACACGCAACAATTTATCTTCCTGTTCTTTGTCTAAGTCAGACGCGATGATAACAGGTAAGGATTCAGAAGGTCCTAAGAACCTATACTCGAGCGTTTCAGGCAGTGGCTTCAATTCAAGATCGGGAGCTTTCTCAATCGAGGGAGGAATGGGTGACGCAGAGAGAGAGAGGGGTTCAGGCTTAGATCTCCAAGATCCTATTTCCAAGACAGGGGTGGAGTCGAGGAGTGTGTTGACTTCATCTATGGATCTTTCGATGTCAAATTCAGACCCAAAATGGGCAAGGCATGCCGCTAAAGGGTCATCATTATAAGTTTGTTCGAAAGTCTCCTGGATGATAGTGTCAATCATATCGACATCCACGGGTCCATCGTCATCTGGTGGTTGTTTGGCCAAATTGAACACATTAAGGTCCATAGTCATGTCTCCAAATGATAAGTTCAACTGGCCGCTACGACACCTAATGATGGCGTCCGACGTGGCGAGGAATGGACGACCCAAAATCACCGGAATTTGTGCATTAGGATTATGCACTTGTTGGGTATCCAGAACCACAAAATCGACTGGGAAGACAAACTCACCCACTTTTATCAAGACATCCTCAACAACGCCTCTCGGAATCTTAACAGACCGGTCAGCTAAGGATAAGGTAATCCTAGTCGGTCTCAATTCCCCCAAACCTAATTTCTCGTACACGGTGTACGGAAGAAGGTTCACGCTTGCTCCCAAATCTAGAAGGGCTTTCTCAATAATGTGTTCCCCTATTTTAATAGAGATCGTCGGAGTCCCGGGATCTTTATACTTGACAGGGGTTCTATATGAGATGATCGAACTAGCTTGTTCGGCGAGAAAAGCTTTCTTCGGAACATTAGTGCTTCTCTTGAAGGTACAAAGGTCCTTCAAAAATTTGGCATATGATGGAACTTGTTGTATAGCATCAAGCAACGGGATATTGATTTGTACATGCTTGAATACTTCTAACATTTTGTCCACTTGTGCCTTTTTCTTCTGTGGCACTAAACGTTGTGGAAATGGAGCTTTCGGGACATAGGTCTCTACAGATGGCTCGGAAGATGAGGGTGAGGAAGAAGTTGGATCTACAGGTGAGTCCTCCTTTTCCTTTAATTTCTCAGATTCACTTGTGGTGGGTTGTGAGACATTATTCTCAACTTCTTTACCTGACCTAAGCGTGATGATAGCCTTAGCATGCTCTTGAGTAGTTGATGTGCTCGTGTTGTCTTGAACAACATACTGACCCCTTGGCATATTACCCTTAGGATTAGGCTCGGGTTGGCTGGGGAACGATCCTTTATTTCTCTCGCTCAATGCATTGGCTAACTGACTCACTTGTACCTCTAATTTCGCAATTGATTGAGTCTTGGCATGCAAGCTTTGTTGTGTGGATTGGAGGACACTTTGTGTGGTCTGTTGGAATTGCAGGGTACTTTGGGCGAGTAAATTCATCGTTTCTTCTAAAGATTGAATCTTTTGGGGTGAAGGGAACGACGGTGCGGGGGTGCTCTTTTGGAAACCCGGGGGTGGGTTACTTGAAGATTGACCTCCACTACCCTGATATTGACCTTTAGACCACGAAAAGTTAGGGTGATCCCTCCAACCTGGATTGTAAGTATTGGAAAATGGGTCGTATTTGGGCCTATTTTGATAGAGGACGTTAGCCTGCTCGGTCATAGCTTTGTGTGCTGGAAGGGTGGGGCAACTTTCGACCAGGTGGTCGAAACCATCGCAAAGCACGCACATAGGTGTCCCTATATGTTGCACAGCTGTAGGTGCGAGTCGGTTACCCTCCTTGCTGGTTTCTAAGGCTTCCAAACGTCGGGCTAATGTAGCCACTTTGGCATTCAATCCCAAACCTTGTTCTTCCTTGTGAGCAATATCCTCATTAATTTTGGGGGTAGTAGAATCCCAATGGGGTGCCCATCGCTGGGACTTTTGAGCAACGGATTCTAAAAATGACCACGCATTAGCCTCACTTTTCTCTGTGAAATCTCCATTACACATTAGTTCAAGCATAGACCGAGTAGTATAATCGAAACCCTCATATAAAATTTGGATTTGACGACCCAATTCGATTCCATGATGAGGACATTGCAGGAGCAAGTCCTTGAATCTTTCCATGTACATCCATAAAGTCTCTCCCTCTTTTTGATTGAAAGTATTGATAGCATGACGTATTGTTGCCGTCTTTTGGTTAGGGAAAAACTTTTGCAAAAATTCAACACTCAATTGATTCCAAGTGGTGATGGAATTCGGTTTCAGTGAGAGCAGCCAACTCTTAGCCTTGTCTTTTAAAGAAAAAGGAAATAGTTTCAGTCTAACAATCTCGTCAGTGAGTTGTTGTAACTTAACCGTTCCGCAAATTTCTTCAAACTCACGCACGTGGAGGTATGGATCCTCCTTTTCGGTGCCTCGAAAGATGGGAAGTAAATGAATTATTCCCGACTTGAATTCAAAGTTATTGGCATTGTGCGTGGGAAGCTGTATACACGATGGTTGACTTGCTCTACTCGGATATAGGTAATCCTTTAGGGCACGAGTTGCTGGTTCATCTCCCATTTCGATGAAAATCGAGGTGCTACCTATAACAGTATCGGGAATATTTGACTCCACTCTAGCTAAACGACCAGTAGGATCTCGAAACCAACCTTGCATGCACTGCGCTCACTCGATTTTTTTTTATTTATTTATTTTTTTTTCTTTTTTCTTTTTTTTATTTTTTTATATGGAAAGCAAATAATCCGACACAGGACCACAAAATTCCTAAGCTAACACAATGCAATTTGGAGTTTATCTGAATTAGGTGAGGGGAAGTTCAATTTTTAAGATCTAGTTTCCCGAGATTATTCGACGACAATGGGTCTCCGAAATAATCTCCCTAATTAAAGAGCTCCTAATTCTTGACGAGGGAGAATTTAAAAGACTACCAACTCCGGACTATCGCCTCAATTACCAAATTTTTCCTCCAGGTAGGTGGTCGGTACGAAGACTCATTAAAAACCACCAATCCTAGTCAAGGTCAAAATGGCATCGATTTGAAAATTCCGTGTTTGGATTAGCTTTTAATTCTAGCCTTGAAAAGAATATGCCTATGAGCTATGTGATACCCTATGGCCAATGTCTAATAAATTTTAAATTAAAATTATGGCTTGGGTTATGCAGATGCTCGGGTAGCTTAATGATTTGTGGGCCAAGGAAGGGTGATTAAATCCCCACCTTATCTTAAAATTGGGTTTTGCCCTTAAGTGAAATTATGCAACGTGCATATTGAAATTTGCAAAAATAGTTTCACGTAGGAGCACACAAGACTTACCTCCGGCGTGGACTTTTTACGGTCACTTGTTTACGCCGGGCCAAAGTTTTATTTGACGTCGATCGGAGGGAAACGTCGCCTCCGTTTCAGTCGTCTCCGAGAGTACCTTGTGCGCGTGGCAAGATAGCACAAGTAACTTTAGCACTTTTCCCACGGTTGCTTTCTTTTTCATCCCCCTTTTTTTTTTTTTATCTGAAAAAGAACACAAAAAAACATACCAAGCGTAAAGTGCAATAAAAATTAATAAATACAAAAATAATTACATATGCACTTATAAGGAATTTTTACACTAAAAAAAAAAAAAAATACTAACCAAAAACACACTATAAGAATGAAAAAAAAATTTTTTTTTTTTTTTTTGATTTTTTTTTTTTTTTTGATTTTTTTTTTTTAATAGCAGCCTTGAAAGACGAAAATTTCCAAAAAAAAAAAAAAATTTAATTTCGAATTTTAAAACTATTTAGGTAGTTTATGACAAAACTAGTGTCAAAACACTATTTAACCAAAAAAAAAAAAGGTTTTTTTTCTTTTTTTTTTTTTTTATTCTGGTTCACTAATTAAAAAAACGGATCTGGAAATTTTCAAAGAAAAAAATAAAAAATAAAAAAACAAAATTTTTTTTTCAAGTTTTTCAATTTTTGTGATAAACTAATGCTAAAAGTGCTAAAAAAACTTAAATCAGAATTTTTCTCTTTTTTTTTTTGTAAATAAAAAAAAAATGCTGCTGGAATATATATATATATATTTTTTTATATTCGGATTTTTTTTATAAAAAAAATAAATAAATAAAACTAGTCCGAAAATCAATATTCTTAAAATCGACCGAAATCCCCGGCAACGGCGCCAAAAACTTGTTGTCAATTTTATAAAATACCGCAAGTGCACGGGCTATTGAAATATAGCGGGTGTAAGTACGGGTCGAACCCACAGAGATTTCGTCAATTCATAAAATACCGATCTTCCAACTAGACAATGAGTGTATAAATATGGATGAGTTTGAATTAAAACAAGAGCAAAATATATAAATGAGTACAAACGAACAAGTGATAATATCAAATATGGGAGAAAACTAGGACGTCGGATCCATCTATCGATTTTAATTAAAGTTGTAAGTCAAGTTAATTCCGTACTTTCCCAACTTTATAACTCAAAATATACCGACTCTCGTCGCGTGTATTTCGGAAAATAAAACATTACACGTTCTCAAAATATTTTTATGTCTCTTAAATTAGACACCTTAAATCCCTATTCCCTCGAAAATATCAAATTTCAAGTTTGAATATGTATTTAAGCATGAGATATCAAAACAACTTAATGCAAGTATAGCCCATCAAAAATTACAACTCCAAATACTCAAAATATGATTTATCAAATTATTGCGGAGGTTTAAAACACACTCTCATGTCGTTTTAAATGAATACCGAATTTTTATTATCAATTAATACATGTGGGGAATAAATACTGAATTAACTTAAAATGCACAAATTAATTAATCACGATAAATTTCACCTAGTCCTAGAAATAAAGTTACTCACGCATCATAAATGGAACACGAATATCGCAAGATGAAATAATCATTTTTTTTTAATAATAATCAACTTACAAAATTTTGAGTCCAAGACTTTGAGCCCTTACACAATTATATCTTCCCAAATGTGTCTCTCTCCTCTTCTAGCTTTTTTTTTTTCTCTCCCAATTCACTCCCCAATGTGTGTCTCCCCCCTCCCTTTTATAGGAAGATAATGAAGTTTAGGGTATTTTTGGAAATTTACAATATTTATTAAAATAATAAAATAAACATGTGTAGGAAATAAAGTAGGTGGATGGTGGGTGGATGTATTAATGGAGAAAATCTAGTGTGGATTTTTTTAAAGAAGAATAGAAAAGAAATGAATAAAAAAATGATTTAAAAAGAATTATTTATGAAGAAATTATTAAAGAAAGAATGGTAGGGGGGTGGAAAGTGAAAATAGGGACACATAGGGTAGTAGGAGCAATGCTCAAGGAAGAAAAATTTGCCAAAATGAGGTGTGTTTCGGCAGATAAAGAGGAAAAGGGGTGGAGAAGGGCTCTGCCGAGTTGGCTCGCTGGGTTGGCGAGTTGACTCGCTGAAGAAAAGGATTTTCGTCCAATAAGTAAATATCAAGCAGCAGGAATCGAACTCTTGACCTCCCTTGGGCAAAACACGCCCCTAACCAGCTGAACCAACCGCATATTCATTAAGTAAACCGCGCGAAATATATTTAACCCCAATATCTGACCAACTTTTCAAAATTACAAACAAAACCCCAAACTCAATATCTTCTTCATACGACTTCCGATTGACGAACCGTAAGAACCGACGTGATCCTCATTTCGGGAAAAATAATATTTCAGAAGTGTTCGGGTCACGGGGTTTGACTTCGGGTTTGACCCGGGGCATTGACTTTTGACTTTTGACTTTCTTTCGGCTTCGAACTTTGAACGACCATAACTTCTTCATTTCAACTCCGATTGATTCGCCATTTGAACCCAGGCATCCCTTGATTCAAGACCTTCAATTTTCATGTTTTATCCGAGTCCGAAATAAATCTTTTGAATTTACACTTTTGCCCCTGAAGTTGCGTAGGTTCCCCTTTTCATGTTCAATTTGCGTCCCGTCATCGCCACTTCTTTCTAAACCTGTCAATACTCAAAAACAACCTTGTACAAGATATTAGCAGCGAGTATTTAAGGTTGTGAAGTCCTCATAATTGCATTTATTAACCCCATTTATTCTAAAATTTGTATTTTTCTTTAAAATAGCAAAAATGGCTATAAAAGCTGTTTATTTACAATGCAACAGGGTTAACAAGTCCTAGATTTGGGTGTAAATAATGCAAAATAATGCACTCATCAATGACCTTTTGGAAAGTCCTTATAAAATCTCTGACTTGTGACATGACCTAGCCTCCTAATTCGTCGCATCAACGAACACCATCCTTTACGTTCACAATAGGTCAATGAGCCTATTTATTTTTTAATTTTTTTAAATATATTTTCAAAATATTGCCTTGGAGTTTGTGCTAAGAAAATTCATGGTTGGGAAGTAAAATTGATCTTGTATGGATCCTTGAATTATTCTCACTTGAGTTATATACCACTTGTCCTCACACACTTCTGTATATAATTAAGAGTTTCTCCATTACTCCATTAAGGAGGATAAGAGAATTATAAAGAGATAAAATATCGTATCTTTTAAGAGTAAAACTCTTTTATCTTCTCGTTTGGTTATTCAACTTTCTTTTGACTAATTATTGAATTAAAAAAAAGTTAGACTTTTCTATTCAAGCTTGTATTTACAAATTATATTCAAATATATTTTTCCCTTGAATATGGTGTAGTTTCAAAATTTGAAAAACACTTTACGAGTTTTTAGAGAAACCAAATTGTTCACTACATATTCTTAACCATTGGATAACCTGACACATGCTTGTTATAGTCTATGATTACTCGGTTCCATTAACTTAAAAAAATATTATTCCACTTCAAATGAAAATTTGATTGTTGAAAGTTTTGAAGACATTGGTCGAAGCCAAAATCGGTTGCAATATCATAGCATTTTCCAGTCATTGACGCTCTCCCGAAGAGTATGGAGTGAAAGAAAGGATAAGAAGAGAGTGCATCATGTGATTCTAAACCATTTTATCCTATTACGAAAATCTCTACCACAGTAAATTTGTTATTAATTTCGGCCCGATCTTTTTTCTCGTTTGTGGATTTTTCCTTGTACACTTGGTATTGTGTGAATTGTGTAATCTTTTTGCAATATTATAATCACTTGTCTTAATTACAAGATAAAAATTGATTAGATTTAATGCTTACAAAACGTTTTGTTACGTAGACTCGTAAGATGCTTTATACCCTTTGTTGATTTAAAAAGTAAATTTTCTCTCAAATTTGTAACTAATTTTTAATTGGGTGAATATCGTCGAGAACTCGCACTCTCAACTAATATCAAAGAGGATCTATTTTTTTTAGGATTAATCCCTTAGAGTAAATCTTTTGTTGAAGATAGATGTTAGTTAATTTCTTTGATTAGTTAATTTCTTTGACCTCCACCTTTTGATGGTAGTAATTATTACTATTGGAAGGTTTGTATGATAGGACACATAATTTTGTTCGATAATTGAATCTAGAATAGTGTTTTAATGGGTTGGACATCATCGATTACCATGATCGGTATGTTTTAGTCCCCAAAATAATATTTAGTTAAGAGGATAACGACATGAAAGAGAATGGGTGGATTGATAAGGGTTTAAATGCAAATTTTAGTTGTGTTAGTATGAGTGAGTTTTGGCCCATTTCGGCGAGCACTACATCATAGGATGCTTGGGATGTTTGGAAAAAATTTATGGACACATTTACACTATCAAGCATGCGAAGATTTAACAATACACCCTAGCAAAAGTTTTTATGGATTATATACTACACTAAATTACATAATTAATTCGACATTTACTTTGGGTAAGGTGGTCAAAGAGGATATGGTCATCAATAAGATCCTTATATCCCTTCCCTTTAAGTCCCTTGGCAAAGTTGATGACGTTAGAGAATTTTTAGTTCTACTTAAAAAAACCTTGAAAGTGAATGAGTCAGTAGACTCACTTTAAACCTATGACACGAATTTGAATTATCACCTCGAAGAACCTAGTAACAAAATAGCATAGCCTTTAAAGAAAAACATCATAACGTTCCTCCATCTTTAGGTCCCCTTAATGTTAGTAAAGAAGATATGTCCTTTCTCACTAGAAATATTCCAAGACATGGAAAATAAAATTTATAACCAAAGGTAACTCAAATTCTTTACCACCTAAGTTTGAATTCGATCAAGGAAGTGGGGAAAGGAAACAAGATTCCCCAAATTCCAACACATGTTACACATGTGGTGGTAAAGGGCATTAATGTTATTTGGAACTGAGACAAAGTAGTGTAAAATATGATTTTCAAAACACTTTTAGTGATGATGACTCAAACTCAACTAATGAGTCTCCCAATAATAGCTATGTGACATTCATGAGCTGGGGGAATTTGATGAGCCAGGATGATTTAAAGGAATTTTATGCTCAATTAATAAGTATTGACATTATCATTGACACCTATTTAGATGATATTGAAGGTTTAAATAGTGATGTTATCATTGCTAATTCTCAATTGTTTGAGGATTTGATATAACTCGAGAATAATAATATATAATTTTCCATTATGTTACCCAACATTGAAAACGAAAAGGATTTGGATAGTGAAATTACTTTGAGATATTTTGATGATAAAAAAGGGTGTCTGTAGAACTCTTTCCATAAAGGGAATTAATAACTAATTTCTTCATGTTGAGATTAAGAAGATACTTGCAAGAGAGTGAAAATTCCAAAATATCCTTGTTGAACAAAATCTCCATGCTTGGATCGATCTTTTGTCTACATCCACTTTACAGTTGGATTTGGAAGATAGGACAAAAATTAGGTAATATTCTTTTAGATCTCAATTCTTCTAAAGACTAGATAAGTATAGGTTTTGGTAGTTATATTCCTTTGTATTGTGATTATCCTACCCTCTTGATCCCCACATAACAACCCATTTTACCATCTCCCTTATAAATTTATTCTTCAATCGAGTTATCCATGAAGAATAAAAGGAAGGTTAAGTTCATTTGTTCCTATTGTGATAAATAGGGACATTTGAAAAAGCTTTGTTTCAAGTTTGATAAACATGAACTCAAACACCCCATCACTTTGGTTGAACCTAAACCCTATAAGTTTACTTATTGTCATAAGATATGTCATCTTATAGAATTTTGTGTTTTTCTTCAACCATTATCTCCTTTAAGGATAATAGGAGTATTGATTGTAAGTGTAAGAAGAAGGTAAGTGATTTTTGCAAGGCACCTAAGGGAAAAGAAACCCAAATTGTTACCCCCAAAGTTGTGTCCAATTCATTTACTCTAAAAAATCTTCGTACTTGGTCTTAGAACCTCAATGTTGTTAAGCCGAAGACAACAACTTTTCAAAGTGTTAGAGAGGTCATTTTCATCCGCTAAAAACTTTATATTTTCATAGGATGTGCTTTAGATTTCTCATATTTTCCTTGATAGTAATTAGGTTTAGTTTCATCTCTTGCTATTTTTGTTATTTGATCTTTGGTTTCTTGTACCGAAAAATTCTACTGTGAAATTTTGGTATTTTTTGTTTGTAGGTATTCATATATCCCATATGCTTCACTTTTAACACGCATGCATATATATTGTGCAATTTTTTTCAATTATGGATTATATACTCCATGTTTAGAGTTTATACATGAAATGCCTTGGTTAACAAATTTAAAAGTATTTTATCACAACTCATGCGCTTTACGCCATAATATACTTGAGCAGTTTCCATTCAAAATATCATAAAGATATTTATTTTCTATTTCTAACGTAAATTATTTTTTTTATGGGTTTTAATAAAATAGTGTAATTTATAATCCATATGTATGAGAGAATCTGGTCATGGTTGAAGTTAAAAATAAGATTGCTAAAATATTCAAATTTACGAGTGGCGAAGTGGTCACGATTACAACTTGAGGGTATAAGTTTCTACCTTTGTAAAAATTGAAAATAGTTCCCTGCCTTTTTGCAAAGAGTGAAAGTCTTCACTTGCAAAATCATTTTAAAAATGATATCTTAAATATTTATGTCTATTTTAAATTGGTTAACACCAAATATACCTATATTACACCTCTAATATGGTAGTATTACAAGTATAAATAAAGGAGTGAACATTTATGATTTTTACACGTTCAAGGAATAACAGTTCATCTCGCTTATGTTCCGCCTTTTACATTTACAAGACTATTAGATCTTGAGCAATTCCAATAGAAAATATATACCTTCCTTTCCCCAATCATTACATTCCCAATAAATACTTATGCTCCACCATTTATACTTCCAAAACAAAAGATGTGGATGCGAGTGTGATAGAGGATCCTTTACTCCCCGCTAGCCTAAATAATCTCTCCAACAAATACTCAGATCTTACATAGGAGTCTGTCAAGAAGATAAATATATATCTCTCACTCTCGGAGTCATAGTTCGCTGCCTAGTTGAGAAGGTTTTTTAAGTCCTCTTATAAGGTCACATTCAAGTTGCTAATGCTTATTCAAAGGCTTTGACTATAAGGCTTTATCAACAAACATGGTATCACATCATATCTCCCATATGTGTCGAATATTACGACTCCAACCCTTTTTTGCATCATCTTGGACATTTAGACTCCATACGAGTCAACTGTTGATTGTTCATAGAAAAGTGTATTGTCTATAACAATTGAGATGGTTTTGTTTTATCATAGGTTCACAAATTTGTAAGGGATGCCTATTAAACATATTTGTGGAATGGTAAAGGGATAATTCAGATAAGTGGATATATATTTTTTTAGATAATTTGAAACTTCGTTCTATACAAAAATATATAGAAATGAGTAATTTACTAACCCCCAAAAATTAGAATATTACTGAAAGTTGATGATATATATATATATTTCGTTTTTAGATTTCATGATTGTAGCAGAATTTTGACTACCATTACGTAGATTGAAGAATGTCCATGTATGTCATATCTTATCCTCTCTTTTTTTATATTTCCTTGACTCTACTTCCCTCTCTTCCAATTATTTGTTATTTGTCCGTAATATTCATTTTGGTAAATCGGGAACATGGTATATGTATTTTTAACCTATGTTTTTAACAAAAATAAAGAGAAGAACATTGGATCTGGATAATATTATTACAAGTATGATATATATTTATTTCTTGGATAAATATTATTACACATAATTTGTAATTCAATTTGGGGGTCAAAGTATGATATATATTTATTTCTTGGATGCAGTGGCTCATATGTTGTTGGTCCTCATATTATTATAAATGTATAAACGTCATCTTCATTTCGATCTCTTTGATATATTTTTGATAAATTTTTACTTGGAAACTATTTTAGAACCTATATTGAACTGATGATTTCTTAAGTAGTTTGGTGGCTGGGTTTGATTTTTATTTGTTAATTTTTTCTTTTTATGATAAATGTAAGGTGTATTTGAATTTTTTTTTTCTCAAATGACACGAAGAAAATGAGTTAAAACGCTTTTCTAAACTATTTGAATTACTTACCATACACTTTTAATCTATTATTACAATATCATTGTGAATATCAATGATTTATATTTAGTTGATTGAGTTGTGTAAAAGAGACACATTTAGGAGATTGTTTGTCTATACAAATCGAACGTGCATCGCATGGGCTTCATGCTTGTGAGAATCTAAATATTTTAATCACAAATCACTTAATAAGGAAGAAAAAAGTGGCTTGAAAAGAGATGAAACTTTTTTTTAACTTGCATAATAAAAAATTAAAGTGAGTTTAAAACTTAATCCTCTTTCTTGATTTAATTGATTAATGCTCATTTTATTCACTCCTATCATGAGTTATGTCTGTGAATAACTATCCTACATAATGATAATAATTTGACTTTTAGGCATTTGAAAGCTAAATTATTCTTTGTGCAGAGTATTTGACATTACCATAAATTTTGAGTATATGTTCATTCCCATCAAAGTTTATTTTGAAAAAGGGATATTACGTACTAGCTTAACCTAATAAGATTTAGATATACACATCCTTGTTCCTTTCTTCCTACACATTTATATAATCCTTGGCTAAGTTCTCAATCCGTGAACATTTACTCTCATTGTAGCAATAACTTGCATCAATGAACATACTGATTCACATCAGCATGTGTTTAGTGTCTCAAATGTGTTTAGTTTCTTTTTATAACCCACTTCACAACTTTACCCATTTTTACCTAAACCGAAATATTTCTTCACCATTTTCCAGATTTTTTTCCCAACATATTCATGCTTTGGAAGATTAAGTGACTTTTATTCATATCTAGTGGTTATTCATCATCTTGGTAAGTGTTCATCCTAAATTGTGTGGATTTTTCCTTTATATCTCATGTTTGGTGTTGTAGATTTTGTTGGTTTGTGGTTGAATTTTTGTCAATGATTGATGAGCTTACTTATCTTGAGATTGAATTCATTGACTTAAACTGGGGGTTCTTGAGTTTAGATTGGTGATTTCATACCTTTTTATACCCAAGGATATCGACTCAATTAAGCACCAAGTCCAGCAGCAAAGTGTGATAAGTCGGTTCTCAGCGGGAGAGGTTGAGAAAATTTTTAAGAAGAGGAAGTTTGAGAGGGAAGCCCCTAGACAGTGCAAGATAATTATGCTGCCAAATGGAAAAATCATTTATAAGTTATAAAGCTGTGAGCGGGAAGTTAAAAGTTTGGAAAACGAAGCTGACCCGATTTATGAATGTTTTTTGGTGGACAACCAAGTGAACTGTATGGTGATCGATAATTGTAATGTTTAAGGTTTTATGGAGGATGTGGAAGAAAAACTAGAATGCATGTACGACAGACTAAGACCCAAGATTTAAGAGTTGGAATAGGTGGACCTTACTGGAGAAGGTGATGATCCCAAGCCACTCTTTATCTCAAAAGATTTAAACGCGAAAGCAAAGAGGGATTTGATCTAGTTATTTTGAGAGTTAAAAGACGTCTTCGCTTGGAAGTACATCGAGATGTTTGGTATTGACAAGGATGTGTTTATTCATAAGTTTAACATGATGCCTTCATCTATCCCAATCAAATAGGCCACCCGAACATACAAAGAAGAGATCGGTCTAAAGATTCAAAAAAGCCCAGAGGCTAATTATAGTATATTTCATTGTACAAATTTAGCATCCTATTTTGTTGTCCAATATTGTTCCCATGGGGAAGAAGGAAAAAAACCAAATTAAGATTTGTGTAAATTTCGGGGTTTGAATCGGTCTTGTCTAAAAGAGGAATTATCATTACCATTCATAGACATCTTGATAGATGCAACAACCAGTCATGAGATGTATAACTTTTTGGATGGCTATGTGGGTTATAACCAGATCAATATGTATCCACATGATGCAGAGAAGACTACCTTTCGCACTCAATTACGTAACTTTATGTGCACATTTATGCCTTTTGGACTAAAGAATGCAGGTGCTACCTATCAAATGGTTATGCTGGAAATATTCCATGATATTTTTTACTTATATGTTTACAATATGGTTATAAAATCCAAGAAGGAGACCACTCATTTGGCATACTTGAGGAGGTTGTTTACGTGGTGTAAAAAGTACAAATTGCAGATGGATCCTCTTAAATGAGATTTTGGGGTAATTAATGCAAAAATATTATGATTTTTGGTGAATAGGCAAGATGTCCAGATGGACATACAGAACAGAAGGCCATTCTCAACATGTCATGTCCAAAAAGAACAAAAGTGTTGAAGAGTTTTTTGGGAATAATTTTTTTAAATGAGAAGATATGTGCTCGGGCTTGCTGAGACCACTCAACCTCTTTTGGAGCTACTGCATAAGGGAGATAATTTTGTTTGGTAGAACCCTCAATAAGAAGCTGTGGACAAACTAAAGAAGCTCCTCATATCACGACATACCATGATTCCAAGAAAGGCAGATATGCCATTACAACTTTATCTCACCTCCAGAGCTAAATCTATTGGTGCATTATTAGCCCAAAAGGTTGAAGGAATATAGAAGCTTGTTTATTTTTTAAGTCACATTATTCATGAGCTTGAGGCCAGATACACTAGTATTGAAAATCACTACTTAGACCTTATCTTTGTTGCTCAAAATGTTATACACTATATGTTATCCTTCACAATTCACATTATAACACAATGTGATCCTATTAAACTTTTTCTGTCTCGAACTGTACTAATAGGTAAGGCTGCTAGACGATTCTTTATACTCTCAAAATACGACCTAATATGTGTAGCCCCTCGAGCCACAAGAGCCAAGCTTACATGGTTCTATTGGAAATCTTTCCCTCTAGCATATTTGAGAACCACACAGAGATTTTCCAGGTGATGATCTGCAGGACAATGATTTCGAAAGAAGTTTGGAAGAATAGAGCATGGAATTTGATGGTTCATCAGCCCAAGGAAACGGAGGCCCAAGATTTATTCTGGGCAGGGGAAAAAAAGAAGTGTGTTTGTCGTTCGAGCTAGATTTTTCTTATTCCAATAATAAATATGATCCTGAAGCATTAGTGCTTGGTATGTTGGAAGCTTTGCAAAGTGGAATCCATTTACTCACCATCAAGGGTGATTTTAACCTAGTGGTAAAGCAAGAAAATGTGGAATACACTTTTAAGCACATGATTTTGTCGCCTTACCGAATGATCATTCAGAGATTGCTCAAACAATTCTATGAGATGATAATAAAAAGAGACCCCATGACGATGAACAAGAATGTTGAGGTTTATATGATGATTCCTCAAAAGATTACCATCAAAGATTCTTCGACGATCATTCAAATGACTAAAAGGATGAATTCGTTAGTTATACTGGAAATGCTACTTATAAATAATAGCAACGATTGGATAGGAAAAATAAGTAAGCAACTTAATTCAGGATATGGGTAATTGAGTTTGGTTAAATTGGCTAAATACTTTGCCATTGCTGAAAGCCTATACTACAAAAACACATGAGGTTGATTATCAACTATATTACAAAAGGGTCATGATAAATATCAACTATATTATCAACCTGTCAAATGTAATTTTATCGAGCAGACAATTAACTGGAGACAACCATACATTGTTATATTGGTAGAGGGGGTGAATCCAGTAGACAAAGACAATGCCACCAAGATAAATCATAGGATTCCAAGGTATTATATTCAAAATGACCAGTTATATCAAATAGGGTACTTTAATAAGCCTCTAAGGAGCATCAGGTTGGAGGGAGCTCAAATTTTTTTGAAATAATCTCATAAAAGGGCCAACATAGGGGGAGTAAAACTTTATGATCAATTAATGACTCTAGGGTATGATTGGCAAACTATGAAAAAAGATTCATCTGTATTCATTGAAAAATGTAGAGCTTACCAATTTCATGGAAATATGATCCAGACTCCCTCGGTAGACCTACACTCTCTCTCAACCCTATTTCCTTTTCATACTTGGGCATTTGATTTGGTAGGCACCATCAATCCTTATTTAGGGGTAAGATTTGGATATTGGTTTCTTCTTAGTGTTTTACTAAGTGGGTAGAAGTAATACCCCTCAAGATATCCACAACAGGTGTGGTTGCATGGTTTATGAAGGAGTATATTATCTATCGATTCGACATCCTAAAGGTGTTCCTATCTGATATTGGATTCCTTTTTATGAATAGTGAGACATAATTTCTCATAGATAATTATTCTATTATTCACCACAAGTCCATTATGGCCTACCTAAGTGCAATGGGTTGGCTGAAGCTACTAAAATATTTCCCTCGGATATGGGACGGCAAGATACATAGGTTTTGTGGGCTTATTGAACAACTAAAAGAAATAAAACTAGTTACATCCCTTTCTTCTTAGTTTTTGGGGGGCAAGGCAATCTTTCCAGTTGAATTGGAGGTACCTTTTGCTCGATATAACTTATGGAGTATGATTCTTCCTCAAATCAGACATGTGTAATTGCAAGTCCTAGATAATCATAGGGACAGTGGGATGAGGCATTTCTAAATGTATAGGAAGAAGCTCTTAAGATCATATAACCAAATGGTGAAATTAACGAAGTTCAAATAAGGTAACTTGGTGTTATAAACTTGCACAAGGCAAATTAAAGGTCTTTCGCGCCCAAAATTTGAAGCTAACTGGGATGGACCTTACATAATGCTCAAAGCTCATAATTCGGGTTATTATGAAATATCCAAAATTGAAGACGATGTGACCTTCAAGCTCAATAATAAGTGGCTCAAAATATACACTTTTAGAAAATCCTCATTTTTAATATTATTAAGTAAATGTTATGCTTGTGATAGTTAATCGAGAGCCTCTTCTCACACAAACTTTTTATGGAATTGTTACTTAAAATACAATGAGGTTACACAATGTTCACATGAATTTATTTGATGTATGAATATAAAGAAGAAATAGAAAAATGCTAATAATAGACAATAGTGTAATGAAAAAGTTAAAATAATATTTCAGTCAACATTAAAGTTTTACAAAAGGAGGAACTACTGCCTCAAGATACAAAGCTAAAACCCCTAATTATTATCTAGGTCATCTATGAAAACCCAAAAATTAGTAGTGTCGATCAGCCTTGGGTGGAGGCCTGGTAGAGCAGATGCTAACTCAATTTGCTCATTTATGAATTCAATCATTTCCTTCTCATAGTCCTTCATCTCTTGCTGTAATTTCTCTAGCTTCGCGTTAGCATGGGCCAAGGCCTCCCATGTAGACACAACCTTCTCTCCAACCTTAGTTATAAAAGGCAGGTATCTCTTCAGCCACCTCGACTTGGGTCCTCATGCTAGCATGGAATTGTGCATAAAAAGTAGGCATGTCGATCCTCTTGAAAGACATTAAAATTTCGACCAACCATGTGAGGGTAAAGCCATCATTAGTTAACAGTTGAAATTTGTCAAGAAATTCTTTGATTTTAGAGTAGTCAAGTGATTATATAGGCATGTGCATGATTTTACTCAATAAGGTGGCAAAATCGGGTAACTTGCATGCCATCATGACTAGTATGGCTTGAATGCAAAGAAGGCTTGATGAAGAACCTCTCTATGAGATCACATTAAAGTGTAAAATAATATAAGGGAAGTCCTTTAGAGTCTGCCTCACCAACTAAAGGGGAGATGCCTCAGGTAAAAGAAGATTATAGGAACACCCATCACCAGATTGTAGAACATTCGTGTTCGAGGCCCTATCTTCTTCTTCTTGAAGGGAGATTAGCTTCGCGAGATTGCACTGTAATATTTTGACCAACAATTTGTGCATTTCTCTATCAATATGGAGCGTTGATAAAAGCAGGGGTGCTAATGATTACTTCCTCCCGCATAGCCTCAGAGGGAAACTGGTTCGTAGGCAAGGAAGGTTAAGTAGGGACAACAGCGAGCTCCTCTCTCGCTATTGGGGTATCTCTATAAAGGACAACCTGAAAACAAATGACAAGTTAGTTACAAGAAATATATCAATCTTCTAATAAGATATGATTGCTAAGTTTAAGTTTATTATGTTGGGTCACAACTACTCAGTTCAATATAAAATTCCCATCGTATAATTTTACGATTGGTGCTAAGTCTAAGTGTGTTGTGACTGGTCACATCAGCTTAGCTTAATACATTTAGCTAATATAAAATTTCCATCACATAATTTGTGATTGGTGCTATGTCCAAGTGCATTGTGTCAGGTCACAATTGCTCAGCTCAATACATTTGGCCAATACAAAGTTCTCATTGCATAATTTGTGATTGCTGCTAATTCCAAGTGTGTTGTAATGCGTCACTGATGCTCAACTCAATACATTTGTTTAATACAAAATTCCCATTGCATATTTTTCATTCAGTGCTAACTTCAAGTATACTATATTAAGCCCTAAAGGGTTGCTCGAATAAGTACACTTGGCCAGTTGATTATTCAATATCCCAAGTATATTATGGTCAACACTTGGTGCTCAAATAATTTTTGCTCATTCGGCCCTAAATGATTACCTGAATCAGCATGCCTGACCACATAGCCGCTCAAATTTTGATTTATTTTAAGGAAAAAAAATCAAAACAAAAATGTTTGTAGGCATATATACTTTAATTTGTTGTGATACTTAAGGGACAGTTTCCTCAATAATTGGCCCATGCGTCGGGGTTTGCTCAGCCTGAGCTTCCGCAAATCCCAAAATATTCACTCCTTCTAGGATTGAAGCCCCCAAAATATTCACCAACATTTTCTCTTTGATGGTGGGCACAACTATCAGATCCCTAAAAGTGTTGATTTGGGTTGGAGAGAGAGTTGGCTCAGGGCAACCCATTTGGGAGCAATCTCCTCCAACACATTTGGAGCTGCAGCCTACATTTAAGAAAAATGATAAGTTAAAAAGGGGAGAGAAATTTATAACACCTAAAAAGAGTTACAAAAAATAGAAGGTACCTAGCCCCTAACTATTGGAGTAATAGAAGTAACAGGTTCAACTGCTAAGGGTTATCTAATTCACCCTGCCTTGGCTCAAGATCAAGCTTGCGAGCAATGGTCGTTTAATCTCGTAGGAATTATGAGTTAGGGGTATACCTTTTACTCATGGAACCATTACCCAAAATACTATCCTTTACCAAATGGGGGGAATCTATGGCCCCTCAAGAGACTGTTGTTGTTGTTGTTGTTACTGCTATTATTTTTATTGTTGTTATTATAACTATTGTTGTTGTTTCTATTGTTGTCGTTGTTATTGTTCTTATTCTTGCTGTGACTATTATTGCTATTGTTGTTGTGAGGATTATTGTTTGGTGGCAGAAATCTGGGGCTCCACCCTAGTTGTATCAACATAGTCATCATCCTGAATAAAAAAATTGAATATAAAAGACAAGCAAAACACAAATCAAGAATATGAAAAGAAGTATTCAAAAATGAGTAAATATATATTGAAAAGGAAGGTCATTCTTATAAATAAAATAATGGTACCTCGCTTTCATGAGAGTCATCAATTATTGTGTAATATTGAGGACGGAAAGATGGTTTCTCAAAGATGTACATCTTGCGTAACATACACAACGATGAATTTAAGTCTTTTCCTCTTCATCCTCACCATCAGGTAGAGCTCCATGAGAATTATTTACATCAGAACTTCATATTTTAAGGCCTATCAAACCACTTTTGAACTGAACGAGAGACCCCTAGAGGCCAACTCCTCCTCTATAAATGTTTGAGGAACCACAATTCTGTGGTCATAACTGCTTATCAAGTTATCAAAAATCTGTACCACTTGATTCTTAATATTAGGGTAAATCTACTTGGAGCATGGCACTACCTCTGGGTGAATGACCTTGGCAATTTTCTTCTTCTTTTATTTTTTCTTAGGAAAAATGTCTACTTCAGTTGAAGGATTTAAAGTGGTAGCAGCTTGAGAAGTGGTGAAGAAATTGCTCTACGGGTGCTTGGGGTTGTAGTTCAATTGGCCTAATTTTGTTGAGAGAGCTTAGGCCAAGTGTTGAATGGTCAATAGAATAACCTTTCAACCCAAGCTTTGTGGGGGAAAACCTCTCAACACTTGTATACACTGGATAATGTATGACGGTATTCTCCAATCGCGAAAGCTAATTTAACCAATATATGGTGAGGTAGCATGTGGATTTACTAACACTTTCTCTTTTGGAGGGAATGACCATGTTACCTTTGTAATTAACCGACAGAGCTACCACACTCTTATTCAAAAATTCCCACAGGCTAGAGAGAAGTTGATAGGTTTCTCTTACTGGATGTTGAAGCACTTTATACTCTTGGCTCACTTGAGTCTATATTGTATAAGTGCTCATCTAGTTTGGAAATATAGACAAAATTGATTCCCCGCCCTAGATACCAAAGATCCTCAGAATCTTCAATTCAATTCATTCCACTTGTTTGATTGATCAAGGTATATTCACTAACACTCACATACTTTAGAAGTGCATACATTGTTCTCTTATTGTTAAAATTGTTTATATGTGTGTTGTGTGTGTTAATTTCCCTTAAAAAAAATTATAATTTTTGGGGAATTTTTAAAACATTTTAAAACAATTTGTTTCTTAATTAAAAATGCAATTAAGAAGTTTTGGGGTCATTTTATAATTTATGATTATTGGTTTTATCCAAGTAAAGTTCTCTTGGGTAGGAACCGAAAGCGCTAAAGAAGTCAGGGTGTCTATGTAATTAAGTTTAGGCGCGCGTTTCTTAGCCAGTGTTTGCCTTACACCTGTTGCTTCCCTATTGGATGTATGTGTGTTTCTTCTAAGAGAGTAAACCAGCGTGTTTTATCAGCCCTTGGATTGATCTTATCGATGATCTGCATGCATCCTTGTCCAAATCCTTGCAAACATCTCTCATCCAATCACAAGCCTCATAACCAATCGCTTATATTTAACCGTTGGATGGAAGTCAAGGTTGCTTAACTTAATCTCAGCCCTCTATTTACCTATACCTTCTCGATCCTTCTCATCCCCCTATATAAGGAGGGTAACACTCAGCCATTAGAAGACCTTTGCCACTTTCGTCATTTTAGAGAGAGAAGAGAGAGAGTGAAACCAGAGTTAGAAACCCTAACCCTAAATTCGTCCAAACCTTTTCCAAACCCTAATTTTTTTATCAAAACTAGTTATATACCAAACACAACCTTGAGTGTTTGAGAGTTTTGATAGTGGTTTCGTGCTGTAACCTCTTCGTTTTAAGATCTTGTTTCCAACTTAAGCATTTAGATCTTCATATATTATTTCTCGTCTTGAGAAATTTATTGTTGATTATTTTCTGTAAATGTTTTCATACTCAAAATCAATAATAACATTTTCTGTTTCTAGTTCTTTTGAAGCAAGACCTTTGACCTAGTTGGAATCATACTTTACGATTTTCAATTTCAAAAATCTTTTCAAAACACTGAGATTGATTAAGATCTTACAATGTCTTCTGAGCAATATAGCCCGTGGATTCTGGGTTTATTTTAAAGGTCAAACAAGGTTCAAGTTTCCTCAGAAGAGAGAAACTGAAAATCACAGCATATAGATCTGATTTTT
Source organism: Sambucus nigra (assembly GCA_949130495.1). Taxonomy (NCBI): domain Eukaryota; kingdom Viridiplantae; phylum Streptophyta; class Magnoliopsida; order Dipsacales; family Adoxaceae; genus Sambucus; species Sambucus nigra. The sequence goes on along the minus strand of OX422210.1, from coordinate 452,004,226 downwards.
TAATTTGCTAGGACTGTTTGTAAAAATAAGCGTGAGTGTGTGCATGCATGTGTTAGATCATCATCACAAACACTTACACACTACAACACTGAAAGTGTTGATAATAAGATCTTGAAACAAGTGTCGACGTAAAGACTGGAACAAAGTTGAAGTTAGCAAACTGGGAGAACAACATTAGCAATCAGAACTGCAGAAAAGTTATAAGGACACCAGTGGGTACATTCCTAAACTTGTATATGTCTGATTTGTGTGCATGTGTGTTATATAGTTTGTAACTGTTATATTTTATTTTAGTGGATTTTTCTTTTTACTCCGTAGTGGAAGACGTGGATGTTTCCTCAGTTGGGTGAGGTTTTACCACGTTAAAAATCTCTTGTTAATAATCTTTCTACATCTCCTCATCTCAATCTGATAAGTGTGGTGACTTAAAATTATTTTGGTTTTATTTTTCAAAACTAGTTAGCAAATCTTGAACTGATCTCGTGCAAATTTTAAACACATCTTGTGATTAGAAACTGATTTGATTTCTAAAAAAGAGTTTCTTAAAAAACAGTTCGGAGTTACTTAAATAGTTTAATCTTGTATTAAACGGCTTTAGTAATAGTTTTTCAATTGGTATCAAAGCTTTGGAAATCTTTTAAAAGATCTTGTGTTTCTGAAATTGTTTTCTTAAAATCAAAACAATGGACGAGAAAAATTAAAGATTTGGTAACTTGACCAGACCCCCAATCTTTGATGGAAATAACTTTGCTTACTGGAAGGTAAGAATGGTTGCTTTCATACAAGGAACCTTGGGAGATGATGTCTGGGATATTGTTGAAAATGGTTACATTTATCCTACTAAACCATCCACTGAAGGAAGTAATAAGAGGATTAAGAAAGAATTAAGTGAGTTCACACAAGAAGAGAAGCAAACTTCTCGAAACAATAACAAAGGCAAGAATGCTATCTTTATGTCCATAAATGAACATGAGTTCAAAAGGATCTCATCTTGTGCCACTTCTAAGGAAACTTGGGATACACTGATCATTGCACATGAAGGTGACACTAGAGTTAAGGCTGCTAAAATTCAAATGCTTGTTCAATAGTATATAACTCCATAATTATGTCAGATTGTGAAACCTTTGATGACTTTTACATGAAATTAACTGACATTGTGACCAAATTGCATGCTAATGGGATAACTTATGATAGACGTGAAATTGTATCTAAAATTCTAAGGTCATTACCATAGAAATTTGACAACAAAAGATATGCTATTGAGGAAATGTGTGATCAAAATCTCACTCCTGAATTACTCAGTAGTAAACTGCGAATTGTGGAAATGGAATTAGAATTTAAGAAATAAATGATTCAGTCCCACAGGAAACAAACTAGTTCAAACTTGAGTTTTTCCTCTAAGTTGATGAAACCTGAATTTACTATTCCCACTGATGATTCTGATGAGGAATCTGATATAGATAGTTTGGATAATCAAATTGCCTTAATGTCAAAACAATTTAAGAAAATTATCAAATTTAGAAATAAATTGGCAAATAGACAAGGTAAGCCAAATTATCCAAATCAGTCTAACTACAAACCTCATGAGAAAGGTAAAGATAAACATCACAAGGACATGAGACCCAAAGACTTCAAGAATATTGAGTGTTTTAGATGTGGAAAATTAGGACACATAGCACAAGACTGTAAAGTGAAATTGAACACTACTAATAAACATACTAGGGCCAACATTTGCAAAACATAGGATGATTCAAGTGACTCTGATAATGATGAACCTGAATCTTCTGATGGTTTTGATCCTTGCATGTCTTTCTTTGCCAAGATAATATATAATGATGATATGCCTATGATTGAGTATGAGAATGATGCTAGTAACTCTACTTATGTTATTATGAATCATGCTGCTACTGGTTTAGATGCTTTAATTTCTTTGAATATTGCTAGTTCTACTACGGGGTGTGTGAGTCAAAGGGAATGCGATAATGACGATGTCAATGGGTGCGTGAGTTCAAGAATTGAATCCTTAGGGGTCACTTCACACATTTCACTTAGTGACTCAGACACTGAAGACATCCCTGACATTCACACACTTTATGCGAAAACCCTCAAGAAAAGCACTAGACTAGAAAAGATAGTGAAAGATCTCACTAAGAAATTAGAAGACCTAAGTCTGATGGTTAAACTTAACGCTGAAGAGTATACTACCCAATGTCTAACTCATGAAAATGAAGTTAAAACTTTTAATCAAAAATTGAAGAACTTGATTGCAGAAAATGAAACTCTGGAGAAAAAATATAAAGGGGCATTATTAGAATTGGAACAATCCAAAGAAAAGACAGCAACAGTTTTCAAAAAATTTGCAAAATTTGAAAATAACTCAAACTATTTTGATGGATTTGTTGCTGATTCCAAAACCAATTCTTATGATCGAACTGGAATAGGATTTTGCCCCAATTTGAAGACTCAAACCAAAATCATTGAACCAATTAAATTTGTGTTAGGAGGCAAAAGACTTGTAGAAACTTTTCCAGACTTTCATTCTCTGAAAAATGAGTTTGAAAAAAAAATAATCTAAGTTTGATATTGCTGAATCAAGTTACTCTAAATGTGAAAGTCAACCTAAGACTAAATATGTCTACCTCCCGATAAGGAAGAATGATTCTGTCTTTCAAACTGTACTCCCTTGGAATAAGGTTCAACCTCAAAATTCCATTAAGCCTATGTTTAGAGACTTTCCTAAGGAGATTCCATCTTCGAGCAATATATGTTGCCCTTACTGTGACTTATATGGTCATTCATTTGAAGGATGCTACTCAAGACGTGTAGTCAACCCTGTATATAATTCTTCTGTGTATCAAAACTTTAACTATTCTAGGAGAAGCCATAACAATTATGTTCTTCCTAGATAACCAGACAAAAACTCTAACTATAGAAGGAGAAAGACCAAACCTAAAAGATCATTTCCGAGAAGGATTCCAAAACACCTTTCTAAACCAAATGCTCTCACTTTTCATAAAATTCATCCTCATGCGCAAAACACTTTTCAAAAAAAATCTAATGCTCGCAAATATTATCAATTAAGGGCAAATAAGTGCAAAATAAAAACAAGAGCTATTTGGGTTAGAAAAGATAAGATATTACCCCAAATTAAGTGTAATATTGCTATTACTTCTTTAAAAGCTGGGCACACTCCATCTGGTCGGTATTTAGACTCTGTATGTTCAAAGCACATGACTGGGGATGATACCAAACTCTTAAACAAAACCAACTTTGCTGGAGGAAAAGTTATCTTTGGTGATGGTGTATCATCTCAAATCATTAGTAAAGGAACACTCCAAGAAGAAGGATTATCTTTACTTGAAAATATTCTTCTAGTAAAAGGTCTTAAGGCAAACCTACTCAGTATCTCGCAATTTTGTGACTCAAATCATACTGTCACCTTTTCAAAGTATAATTGTAAAATTTTAAATGAAAAAGGTGAGTGCATTATTACAGGACTCGGGACTCTGGACAATTGTTATACTATTCAAAACAATACTGAGGTTTGTAACATTGCCAGAATGGATGACAATGAGATATGGCATAATCGCATGGGTTATATAAATTACGAAAACCTTAGTAGACTGTTATCTCAAGAAATAGTTAGAGGTATTCCTAAGATCAAACCTATTTTTAATATTGTCTACGGTTCTTGTCAAGAAGAAAAAATGGTTAAGGATCCTCATAAGAAATTCAAAGATATCCTTACCTCTAAACCCTTGGAACTCATCCATATGGACCTTGTGGGTCCTTCTCGAACTGTTAGTCTCTGTGGACACAGTTACATTCTTGTTATGGTTAATGATTTCACCATATTTACTTGGGTAGATTTCTTAAAACAGAAATCTGACACTTTCAAAACTTTTTTAAAAATCTTACTTCGGATTGAAAATCAGAAAGATACTCAAGTAAATAGGATTCGTAGTGATAGAGGTGGAGAATTCATTGATACTGGTGTTGTAGAGTATTGTGACTATAATGGTTACAAACATGAATTTAGTGCTCCTAAGACTCCTTAACAGAATGGTATTACTGAGAGAAAGAATCGTACCCTTCAAGAGATGGCACGAGTTATGATTCATGCAAAAACCTTACCTAAGTATTTTTGGGTAGAAGCTATTTGTACTGCGTGTCACATTATAAATAGGGTCTATATTAGAAAGAACTCTAAACAAACTACTTACGAAATTTGGTATGGGAAAAAACCCAATCTTAAGTACCTTAGAACCTTTGGTAGTACGTGTTATGTGTGCAAAAACAGAGAACACTTATCTAAATTTGAGACTTGTGGAGATAAAGTTATTTTTCTAGGATACTCTACTAATAGTAAGAGCATACCGTGTCTATAATCTTCGCACTAAGACCTTAATGGAATCCATAAACGTTATTGTAAGTGACACTACTATAGAGAGTAAGACTGGAGAACCAACTATTGTTGTAGATTCTGAAAATGTTTTAGAAAATGACTCTCCAAAAATAGATGATTCTTTACCAATTGAGACAACTGAAGTACCTAATTGGGTTACTAAAGACCATCCCATAGATAACGTTGTTGGTAACCCTTGTGAACCTGTGCGTAAAATATCTCAATTAAGAAACTTTTCTCATTATGCATGTCTTGTTTCTCTTGTGGAACCAAAGAATGTTAATGAGGCATTAAATGATCCTCATTGGATATCTGCAATGCAGGAAGAACTTCTTCAATTCATCATTCATGATGTTTGGTATCTTGTACCTAGGCCTGATCATAAAAAGGTTATTGGCACATGTTGGATATTTAAAAATAAATCTGATGAAAATGGGATAGTCATTAGAAATAAAGCGAGATTAGTAGCTCAAGGATACTCTCAAATAGAGGGAATAAATTTTAACGAGCCTTTTGCACCTGTTACTCGGTTAGAATTTGTTCGTCTTCCATTTGCCATAGCTTGCTACTTACACTTTATGCGTTATCAAATGGATGTCAAATCTGCCTTCCTTAATAGAATATTGACTGAGGAGACCAATGCAGAACAACAAAAAGGGTTCATTGACCCTAAATATCCAAATCATGTCTTTCGTCTTAAAAAGGCTTTGTATGTCCTAAAACAAGCCCCAAGAGCCTAATATGAGCGCATTTCCAACTTTCTCTTAGACAAAGGTTTTAAGAGAGGTGGAAATGATCAAACTCTTTTTGTCAAACATTTTAACAAACATATCATTATAGCTCAAGTATATGTTGAGATATCATCTTTGGATCAACCTCCCCAAAAGAAGTTAAATCTTTTTCTGAAATTATGCATAAAGAATTTCAAATGTATCTCATGGGGGAGTTGCAATTTTTCTTAGGATTTCAAGTCAAACAAAATTCAGAAGGATTATTCGTTTCGCAATCCAAATACACATTACAGATTATTAAAAAATTCGGCCTTGAGAATGCAAAAGATGCTAAAACTCCCATGAGTACTACGGTCAAACTATCTAATGATGAAACTATGAAATCCATAGATCCAACCCTTTATCGTAGTATGATTGGAACCTTACTATACCTTATTGCATCGCGTCCTGATATTATGTATGTTGTTTGCGTATGTGCTCGTTATCAAAACAATCCTAAAAAGAGCCATTTAACTTGTGTTAAAAGAATTATAAAATACATTAACGGCACTCTAAACTTAAGACTGTGGTACACCAATGATACTCCTAAAACTATAATAGGATACACTGATGCTGATTGGGCAGGGTGTACTGACGATAGTAAGAGCACATCAGGCGCATGTTACTATATTGGTAATAACTTGGTAGGTTGGAGTAGTAAGAAATAAAACTGCACTTCTTTATCAACAGCTGAATCTGAATACATAGTCGCTGGAAGCTGTTAAATTCAATTACTTTGGCTTAAGAAAATGTTAAGTGAATATGGTATTAAAGAGGAACAATTACATCTCTATTGTGATAATCAAAGCGCGATCAATATCTCTAAAAATCTTGTTCAACACTCGCGAACAAAACACATAGAAATAAGGCATCACTTTATTCGCGAATTAGTTGAGACTAAGAAATTAGAAATCAATTATCATCCTAATGATTTGCAACTCGCAGATATGTTCACCAAACCTTTAGATTACAATAGATTCATTTCTTTACGTAAATCAATTGGAATGGTGTGTGATGAATAATTTGTTGGATTTACATAATTTTTCCCTTCGTCCGTTTGAGACAAAATGGGGGAGAAATTTGAGTATTATGAGAATTAATTTATTTTGTACATATTCTAAAGAGCTTGATCTTAGTGATTATTTGCAGTCTCAACGGTTGTAATAGGGTACGAATTGTAATTAGTTGAGTTATGTAATTTTCTGTTCTAGGTAATGGGTAGATAGAATTTTTGTATAGGAATAGGTTTTTCCTTTTCTTTTTGTTTCCCTACGAGCCCAAGTTGACTTAAAGGAGATTTTGTCTCATATTTCCAAAGGGGGAGATTGAAGCAATTTATACTCTTGACTCACTTGAGTCTACATTGTATAAGTATTCATCTAGTTTGGAAATAGAGACAAAATTGAGTCCCCATCCTAGATACCAAAGAGCCTCAGAATCTTCAATTCAATTCATTCCTCTTGTTTGATTAATCAAGGGATATTCACTAACACTCACACACTTTAGAAGTGCATACATTGTTCTCTTATTGTTTAAATTATTTATATTTGTGTTGTGTGTGTTAATTTCCCTTAAAAATATTTTTTATAATTTTTTGGGAATTTTTAAAACATTTTTTTCTTAATTAAAAATGCAATTAAGAAGTTTTGGGGTCATTTTATAATTTTTTATTGTTGGTTTTATCCATGTAAAGTTCTTTTGGATAGGAATCGAAAGCGCTAGAGAAGTTAGGGTGTCTATGTAATTAAGTTTAGGCGCGCATTTGTTAGCTGGTGTTTGCCTTACACTTGTTGCTTCCCTATTGGATGTATGTGTGCTTCTTCTTTGAGAGTAAACCAACGTGTTTTATTAGCCCTTGGATTGATCTTATCGACGATCTGTATGCATCCTTGTCCAAATCCTTACGAACATCGCTCATCCAATCACAAGCCTCATAACCAACCGCTTATCTTTAACCATTGGATGGAAGTCAAGGTTACTTGACTTAATCTCAGCCCTCTATTTACCTATACCTTCTCGATCCTTCTCATCCCCCTATATAAGGAGGGTAACACTCAGCCATTAGAAGACTTTTGCCACTTTCGTCATTTTAGAGAGAGAAGAGAGAAGAGAGAGACTGAAACCATATTTAGAAACCCTAACCCTAAATTCGTCCAAACCTTTTTCAAACCCTATTTTTTTTTATCAAAACCAGTTATATACCAAACACAACCTTGAGTGTTTGAGAGTTTTGAGAGTGGTTTGATAGTGGTTTCGTGCTGTAACCTCTTCGTTTTAAGATCTTGTTTTCAACTTAAGCATTTAGCTAGATCTGCGTTTCTGTTTCATAGAAAATTTTGATCTGAGCATTTTTATGTTACATTACACGTAGATCTTCATATATTGTTTCTCGTCTTGAGAAATTTATTGTTGATTATTTTCTGTAATGTTTTCATACTCAAAATCAACAATAACATTTTATGTTTCTAGTTCTTTTGGAACAAGACCTTTAACCTAGTTGGAATCACACTTGACGATTTTCAATTTTAAAAATCTTTTCAAAACCCTGAGATTGATTAAGATCTTGAAACGTCTTCTGAGCAAGAAATCCATGGATTATGGGTTTATTTTAAAGGTCAAACAAGGTTCAAGTTTCTTAAGAAGAGAGAAACTTAAAATCACAGCATATAGATCTGATTTGTAATTTGCTAAGACTGTTTGTAAAAATAAGCGTGAGTGTGTCCATGCATATGTTAGATCACCATCACAAACACTTACACACTACAACACTGAAAGTGTTGGTAATAAGAGCTTAAAATAAGAGTCGACGTAAGGACTGGACAAAAGTTGAAGTTAGCAAACTGGGAGAACAACATCAGCAATCAGAACTGCAGAAAAGTTATAAGGACACCAGTGGGTACATTCCTAAACTTGTATAGGTCTGATTTGTGTGCATGTGTGTTATATAGTTTGTAAGTGTTATATTTTGTTTTAGTGGATTTTTCTTTTTACTCCGTAGAGGGATTCGTGGATGTTTCCTCAGTTGGGTGAGGTTTTACCACGTTAAAAATCTCTTGTTAATAATCTTTCTACATCTCCTCATCTTATTCTGATAAGTGTGCTGATTTAAAACTGTTGTGGTTTTGTTTTTCAAAACTAGTTAGCAAATCTTGAACTGATGTCGTGAAAATTTTAAACACATCTTGTGATTAAAAACTGATTTAATTTCTAGAAAAAAGTTTCTTAAAACAACAGTTCGGAGTTACTTAGATAGTTTAATCTTGTATTAAATGGCTTTAGTAACAGTTTTTCAGATGTGACTTCAAAGGGGCACATAATCGTCATATCCGAACTAGGCAACTACCATATGGGATGAATAATAAACATAAAAAAAATTCATTCCATGAAAAAAGGAAGGTGGGGAGGAAACAGGACTAAGAGAATGCATGTGGAAGGACTGTTTCTGGTTAGAAGTTTCTCGACCAAGTCCATCAGCATTCAATAGAGAATTTTTTAGTGTAATATTCGATTATGGAAGCATAGGATCGAATGTAGAATTCTTTAACATTATTGATCAACGAGATGATGCATTTCCTACTTTGTTTATGGTTTCATGCCCAGATGCAGAATCCTTTACTGAATGAGAAATTGTCAGCATTACTAAAGGAGAAAAGTTGGGAATTATTGAGTAGAGGAAAGAGGTGAGGAATAAGATGTTGAGGTAGTTGGAAACATCAAAACGACTAACTAGGCTCACAGTGTTAGTGCATGTCATGTTAATCTAAGAAGAGAAAGAACCAAAGGTTATGGTAGATCGGGGGATTCTAACACCCAATGAGATTCGAACGAATATATTGATCAAGTTCCTTCTCGGGTAATCATGATATCTCTTGAGAAAAAATATTCTAGAGAGGATAACTAAAATGCAAGCTGGTAGCTCAAGGGCATCATCAAAACCTTCCCTAGTCGGGCGTAAAAAGATAACTTGCTTTCCCTTAGGATTAGACTTAGAAATATCTCTTGTCCATAAAAAAAACTGAACCAGCTCCCCGAAAGTGCATTTGTTTGAGTGGCCATTACATTTCTTTCAGACTTTCTCCAACATCTTCCTTATATTCTCCTCCTCCTTGGAGATAGATTTGTGAAACAAGGTTTCATTCCCAGCAACATCCAACCCCAAGGGCTCACATACATCCTCCATAGTGATGGTAAACTCACCCCATAATGCCATAAAAGTATGTGACTTATTATTCCATCGAGAGACCAATAACCTCAAGTCATTGTTTAGCTTGCTCAAGGTTATGTTACCAAACCACACGGTGCTTGACAAACCAGCTTGGGATAAACGATTAGCATACTTATAATAGATGTATTATGTTCATGGTCCTAACGCTTCTCTATCCTAAAACTAGTATTATAATAGATCCATCAGGGGTAGGGGTGTGCAAAAAAATCGACCGAACCGAACCGAAACCGGCGATTTTTTTTAGCCCGGTTCGGTTTGCGGTTTAAGGATTTAAAAAACCGACAATATCGGTTCGGTTGTCGGTTTAGACAAAGAAAAAACCGATTCAAACCGAACCGAACCAACATCAATATTATATATTAAAAAACCCTTAAATATCTTTTATTTTTATATCCAAACACCATTAACCAACCTCCAAAACCGACCAAAACCGACCTACAAAAAATCGACCAAAACTGAAAATCGGTTAAAACCGAACCGAAACCGAACCGAAACCGATGTGAACCGAAACCGACGGTTTTTTTCATCGTCGGTTCGGTTTCGGTCTGATTTTTTTCAAAACCGAACCGATCGATTCCGTCTGAATTGCGATCCAAAACCGAACCGACCCGTGCACACCCCTAATCAGGGGACTTAAATTCCACATATGAGTAATGAAAATTCACATGCTCTATCCTAAATCTAGTTACACTGCCACGGAGGATATTTGTCCAGTCCTTCGTTTCCTTATTTTCTTCCATCAGTAAGTGTGGAGTTGACCTAGAAGTTTGATAGTCAAGATAAACCATACTAACGTCCCAAAAGAGCTCTTGTCTACCAAAGAAGGGAGCACAATGGTGCATTCTCCACTGAACTTGGTGGGCAGCGGTGGTGGGAGAAGCGCTCCTAACGGAAGATGTGGTTTTAGTGATGGGGGTCATCTCAACGGTGACTGGTGAATAAAAAATGGTAAAAATAAGGGTAAAAGAAGAAGAAAGAGACAATCAAGGTTTTCAAGTAGTAGGAAATAAATAGAATATGTGCTTTCTCTCTATAAGAATACCCTCGATCTATAAACTCTTGGAATCAGAAAAACCAGTGGAAAAGATGATCCCCTTTTTATAAGGGGAAAAAGTGTATTGAAACGGCTCATGCGAGAGTGGTTGCACGTGACCATGCAAAAATAATCATTACCTTTTATCGAAACATATATCGAGGCAGCTCGAGTGAAAGCCATGTGCTAACCTTAGTCTGCCATGTGTAATTGAGTAGGCAAATGGACAGACGCATTTAATGCGATGAGACTGTTCGATGATGATCTCATTAAGGCCAAGTTAACCTCTAGCATTCCTTTGGAATGTAATGGGTTTTGGGGTGGAATTTGAAAAAAAAAACAATTGATTTACCAAGTATGAACGTAAAGATTATAAAAACATAGATAATAATAATTAAAAAAAAAGAGGTTCCCCAACTACTCAGATTATGAGGTCATTCACAAAATGCTTTCTCTAGCATACATTTACAAGCATTTTTAGTATACACCAAAATGATAACTCTCTTTTGAGTGAAATATCACTTTTATGAAAGGTTTCATCTAACAAATATATGCAGAGTGAATGGTTATTTAAATTATTTTGTATTACAGGTCAAAGGTCACTCGAAGGAAGATGACGATGTTTCATACATATATTTCTTCATGACTAAACAAATATCTCTACAAAGGAGAAAATATAGAGGGAAGTTCAAAGTTATTAATTGATTGAAATTAATTAAGCTTACCAAGGTGGATTAAGGGATGATAAAGTATAAAGGGCAAGACTTAGGTCGATCAAAAGAATCTCAGTCGAAATTACTCCCACAATAATAAAGCTTAACCGAAGGAACTCCCAAAAACAGTAAGGTCACTCGAAGGCATTCCCACAAAAAGCAAGTTTGTTTGGAGAGATTTCAAGAAACAAACTTATAAAATGTACTTAGCCTATATTTATTACCACTTATCAAATATTTGGAACCTGTTGTAATAGTATTGAGGTTGTTTGGTACCTACGAAGTACCATATCTGGTAGGACATGGGAAATTCCTCATGCTCTACTGGGTGACCTGATTAGAGAATCTCACGGGAATTTAGTTTGGAGGATTGAGGACAAAACAATGTTGGGAAATAATCCCATCATATTTGATATATATGGGAAAACTTCTTTCTAATAGAATCAAATAGTGTTCCAAAACACTTCTTCCCAAGGGACTCACTCGAGGGACCTTGTCAAAATAGCTCATTCGAGGAACCTTTCACAAAGGAACCTTATCCAAATAAAAATATAAAGAGTAAAGTTGTTCGAGGAACCTTATCTCGAGGAAACTCATTTAGTTGACAAGACAACATATCTTATTACCACAATTTAATATCTTTATGACATCATGATTTCTGAGATTTGGGAGCTCGAGAAAAAATGGAACTTGAGTGGGTTAATTCCTTGGATTATTGTCCCATTTGGAAGACTGTCCCATCAACCATCACAAAAGAAACTTTTGTGCCAACTTTTCACATCACAATCAATGAGAGTGACATTTTGATAGCTTAAACAGTGTTTCCTCTAAAATACAATATCTCATGAATTTAATACGTCATCTTTTTTATTATATACATAGTACACTTGGCATTTAATGAGGTCTCAAAACATTTTATACAAGGTCACTTGAATACCTTGCAATCATATAAATGCTTTAACTAGTTATTTGTTGAGAGATGGGAAATTTTGTTATATTTTATTTCTCCATACACGAGAGTTTCCTGTGAGTTATTATCATCAAGTTTATCCTTTTGTTCTTAGATCTTGGTTACTATTTATTACTAATCATTGCACTCATTGAGCTTAAGGTTTTCTGCCTTTCCTTTATTGCACTAATGTGCTTGTCCTTTCTCTCTTCAATCAAGTTTGTTGTTGATATTCACTTCATTCATTGTATTATAAGAGCATTTATGTTATACATGTCTATTAAACACAATATGTTGAATTTAGACCTTTTATTGCAAGTATTAAAGTTATACGTTGTCAACATAAGGAATCTATTATTCTTTGTGCATTTTATATCATTCTGAAGAGGGTCATGCCTTGTTGAATACTAATTGTATTTATCGAACCCACATCTTATAGTATGAGTTAGAGTTTATGATTGTTTGACCTCTTATCTTCCTCGAAAATTTTTCACATATTTTTTAATAAGATTTTATTATCTATTAATTTGTGATAACTATTTTTTTATAGGATTTATGTGCTTTGTACTAGTTTGTGATTTAAAAGATACTCATCTCGCTTCTAAATTGTGTTCACGTGCCTCAACATCTGAAAATATGTTACTAAAGCCGTTTATTAAAAATAAACTATTTAAGTAACTCCGAGCTGTTTTTTGAAGAAACTCTTTTCTTAAAAATCAAACCTATTGAACACAAGATGTGTTTAATAAAACAGTATGTTCGAGATCAATTCAAGATTTCACTAACAGGTTTATAAAATAGTTTAAACAAACTTTAAACTCAGCACAACCAAGAATGAGATGAGGAGATGTAGAAAGATTAAGTTCACGATTTTTTACGTGGTAAAACCTCACCAACTGAGGAAACATCCACGACTCCCTCTACGGAGTAAAATAAAAAAAATCCACTAAAACAAATTTACCAGTTACAAACTATATAACTAACATGCATACAACTCAGACCTATATAAGTTTAGGAATGTACCCTCTGGTGTCCTTATAACTTCTCTGCAGTTCTGATTGTAGATGTTGTTCTCCCAGTTTGTTAACTTCTGATTTTTTCCAGCACTTTACGTCGACTCGTGTTCACAAGATCTTATTAGCAACACTTTTCGTGTTGTAGGGTGAAGGTGTTTGTGGGGGTGCTCTCTAACACATGCATGCACACACTCACACTTATTAAGTACAAACTGTCCTATCAAATTGCATATAAGGCTATATGCAGTGATTTTTCTTTTTCTCTCTTCTCACAAAACTTTGAACCTTTTTTACCTTTAAATCAATCCCAGAATCCACGGATATCTTGCTTAGAAGACAGTCAAGATATTAATCATTCTCAGAGTTTTGAAAAGATTTTCGAGATTGAAAACCTCCAAGTGTGATTCCAAACTAGGTCAAAGGTTTAGTTTTAAGAGAACTAGAAACAGAAAACATTTATTGTTGATTTAAAGATAAAAATGATTTTCAGAAAAGAATCAACAATATATTTCTCAAGATGAGAAATAAACCATGTAAATCTAAGTGTGATGTAACATGCAGAACATAGATCTGAAATTTCTATGAAGAAGAAAATAGATCTAAGTAAACAGTTTAAGTTGGGAACAAGATCTAACGAACAAGAGGTTACAACAACACAAATATCTCTAAAAAACTCAAGAACACTCAGGGTAGTGTTTTGGATATGTAGGAGTTTTAGAGAAGTGTTTGGTTTGAAAGAGGATTGACGAACAGGGGTTAGGGTTAGGGTTTCTAACTCTCTCTCAATTTATGTTTTCTCTCTTCTCTCTCTTCTCTCTCTCTTCTCTCTACTCTCTCTTTTTTTCTCTCAGGAATGAACTGGCCAAAAGTCTTAGACGATTGAGAGGAGACCCCCTTTTATAGGACGAAGAGAAGGATCGAGAAGCAGGTTCAAAAACAAGGGTCAGGATTGAGTCAAGCTGGATTAACTTAAATTCAACGGCTCACAACATGGGGTGATTAAAATTCACCTGATTGGTTCAGGAGGGATACACAGGGATTACCAAAGAAAGCATGCAGGTCGTTGATAAGGTTTGATCCAACGGTTGTAAGCATACGCGTTTATATACTCAGTAAAGAAACACAAAATGCACCAATCAGCAAGTAACAGGTGTTGATCAGTAAGGCGATATAAAACGCGCGTCTAAAAGTAATTACAACCACACCCTGAATTCTCTGCCGCTTTTGGTTTCTACCCAAACCAACTTTTAGCCAATAAACCCTTTAACCATAATTGTAGATTGAGCCCACAAACTTTTAAAACTAAGTTTTAATTAATAAAACCTTTATTTAAAAAATGTTTATAAAATCCCAAAAAATATTTAAAAATCAAATTTAGGGATTTAAACATACTCAACATATGTGCACACATTAATATGTAATATGACATGTATATGATGCATTCTACTGTGTGTAAGTGTTGGTAATTTGGTCTTGATCACTACAAGATAAATGAATGAAATAGCAATCCAATCTTTGAGGTTCTTTGGTTTCTAGGATAGACATAATTTTGTCTTAATTTCCAAACTAGATGAACTCTTATACAATATAGACTCAAGTAAGTCAAGAGTATGAGAGCTTCAATCTCCCCCTTTGGAAATATGAGACAAAATCTCCTTTGAGTCAACTAGGACTCGTAGGGCGACAAAAAGATAAGAAAAACCTATTCCTATAGAGATTCTATCTACCCAAATCCTAGAAAGCAAGAGTACATAACTCAACTATTTACAATTGAATACCCTTTTACACCAGTTGAGAAAAAATCGTGCAAAAACCTGTAATGAATTACTAAGATCAAGCAGTTTAGCATATATACAAATATTCATAAAGACTCAAATTTTTCCCCCATTTTGTCTCAAATGGACAAAGGGAAAAAAACTTGGATAAACAGCAAAGATATTACTCGGCACAAACCATACCAATAAATTTCCGCAAAGAAATGAATCTATTATAATATAGAGGTTTGGTAAACATATCTGCGAGTTGCAAATCAGTAGAAAGATAATTGATTTCTAATTCCTTAGATTCAACCAATTCGCGTATAAAGTGATATCTTATTTTTATGTGCTTTGTTCGCGAGTGTTAAACAGGGTTTTTAGAAATATTAATCGCACTTTGATTATCACAATAGAGATGCAGTTGGTTTTCTTGAATACCATAATCACTTAGCATTTGTTTAAGCCACAGTAATTGAGCACAACAGCTGCCAGCGGCTATGTATTTAGATTCAGCTGTCGAGAGTGATGTGTAGTTTTGTTTCTTACTACTCCATCCTACCAAGTTATTACATATATAATAACATGCTTCTGATGTGCTTTTACTATCATCAGTACACCTAGCCCAGTCAGCATCAGTGTACCCAATTATAGTGCTTGGTGTGTCATTAGTGTACCAAAGTCCTAGATTCAGAGTCCCTTTTACATATTTAGTGATACGTTTTACAGAATTCAAATGGCTCTCTTTAGGATTATTTTAATAACGAGCACATACACACACAGCATACATAATATCAGGACGTGAGGCAGTAAGATATAGTAAGGTTCCTATCATACTACGATATAGAGTAGGATCTACGGATTTTCCATTTTCATCTTTAGAAAGTTTTAACGTAGTACTCATGGGCGTTCTAGCATCTTTAGCACTCTCTAGGCCAAACTTCTTTACTATCTCTAAAGCTTATTTAGATTGCGAGACAAATAATCCTTCTGAATTTTGTTTGACTTGAAGGCCTAAGAAGAATTGCAACTCCCCCATAAGAGACATTTGAAATTCCTTATGCATAGTTTCAGAGAAGGATTTTACTTCTGAGGGAGAAGTTGATCCAAAGATAATATCGTCAACATAAACTTGATCAATAATTATGTGTTTGTCAAAATATTTGACAAAAAGGGTTTGATCATTTCCACCTCTTTTGAAACCTTTATCTAAGAGGAAACTGGAAAGACGCTCATACCAAGCTCTAGGTGCTTGTTTAAGGCCATACAAAGCCTTTTTAAGATGAAATGCATGATTTGGATATTGAGGGTCAATGAACCCTTTAGGTTGTTCTACATAGGCCTCTTTAGTCAATATTCCATTAAGGAATGCAGATTTGACATCCATTTGGTAAAGTGTAAAATGCAAGTGGCAAGCTATAGCAAAGAGCAGACGAACAGTTTCTAAACGAGTAATAGGGGAAAAAGTCTCTTTAAAATATATTCCTTCAATTTGAGAGTATCCTTGAGCAACTAATCTAGCTTTATTTCTAATTATTATCCTATTTTCATCAGTCTTATTTTTAAAAATCCAACGTGTACCAATAACCTTTTTGTGATCAGGACGAGGAACAAGATACCAAACATCATGAATGACAAATTGAAGAAGTTCTTCCTGCATAGAAGAAATCCAGTGAGAGTCATTCAATGCCTCATTTACATTCTTTGGTTCCACGAGGAAAACAAAACATGCATAATGTGCATAATTTCTTAGTTGGAATCTTGTACGCACTGGCTCACTAGGGTTACCAACTACGTTATTTATGGGATGATCTTTAGAAACCCAGTTAGGTACTTCAGGTGTCTCAATTGGTAAAGAATTATCTATTTCAGAAGAGTCATTTTCTAAAGTGTTTGTAGGCTCTTCATCAATAGTTGATTTGTCAGTCTTGTTCTCCACAATAGTGTCACTTACAATTACATTTATGGATTCCATCAAGTTTTTAGTGCGAAGATTACACACTCGATAGGCTCTACTGTTAGGCGAGTATCCTACAAATATAGCTTTATATCCCCTACTCTCAAATTTGGATAAGTGTTCCCTATCATTGCATACATAACAAGTGCTGCCAAAGGTTCTAAGGTACTTAAGATTGGGCTTTTTATTATACCAAAGTTCGTAAGGAGTTTATTTGGAATTCTTTCTAAGATAGACCCTATTTATGATGTGACATGCAGTACGAATAGATTCCACCCAAAAGTATTTAGGTAAATTCTTGGCATGTAACATAACACGTGCCATCTCTTGAAGGGTACGATTCTTTCTCTCGACAATTCCATTTTGTTGAGGAGTTTTAGGAGCACTGAATTCGTGTTTGTAACCATTATAGTCACAGTCTTCAATAATACCAGTGTCTTTGAATTCACCACCTCTATCACTACGAATTCTATTTACTTGAGTGTCCTTTCCATTTTCAATTCGAAGAAGAATTTTTAGGAAAGTTTGAAAAGTGTCGGACTTTTGTTTTAAAAAGGCTACCCAAGTAAATCTAGTGAAGTCATCAACCATAACTAGAATATAACTGTGTCCACAGAGACTAACAGTTTGGGAGGGACCCATTAGGTCCATATGGATGAGCTCCAAGGGATTAGAGGTAAGAATATCATTAACTTTCTTATGAGGTGCCTTAACAATTTTACCTTCCTGACAAGAACCACAGACAATGTTAGGTATGGGTTTGATTTTAGGAACTCCTCTAACTATTTCCAGAGAGGTCAGTCTACTAAGATTATCGTAATTTATATAACCCATTCTCTTATGCCATATCTCGTTATCATCCATTCTGGAAACATTACAGATTTCAGACTTGTTCATGACAGTATAACAATTGTCAGGAGTCCTGAATCCTGTAATTATGCATTCACCATTTTCATTTAAAATTTTGCAATTGTTCTTTGAAAAAGTAACAGTATGATCTGAGTCACAAAATTGCAAGATACTAAGTAGATTGGCCTTAAGACCTTTAACTAGAAGAACATCTTCAAGAATAGGAAGTCCATCTTCTTGGAGAGTTCATTTGCCTATGATATGGGTTGATACTCCATCACCAAAAATGACTTTACCACCGGCAAGGCTAGTTCTGTTTAAAAGTTTAGTATTATCACCAGTCATGTGCTTAGATCATCCAGATTCTAAATACCAACCAGATGATGTGTGTTCAGCTTTTAAAGCAGTAACAACTATGTTACACTTCATCTGAGGTAATAGATCATCTTTTCTAACCCAAATTGCTCTAGTTTTCATTTTGCGCTAATTAGCTCTCAATTGATAAAATTTGCGAGCATTGGATTTTTGTTGAAATATGTTTTGCGCATGATTTTGAATTTTGTGAAAGACTTGAGCATTTGGTTTTGGAAGATTTTTAAGCATCCTTCTAGAAAATGTTCTTTTAGGTTTGGTCTTTCTCTTCCTATAATTAGAGTTTTTGTCTGGTTGCCTAGGAAGTACATAATTATTGCGGCTCCTCCTAGAATAGTTAAAATTCTGATAGATATGAGGATTACAGACAGGTTTGACAAGTCTCCTAGCATAGCAATGATCCAAAGAGTGATCGTATATGTCGCAGTAGGAGCAGTAAAGATTACTCAAAATTGGGGTCTCCTTAGGAAAGTCTCTAAACAAAGGTTTTGAGGAATTTTCAGGTTAAACTCTATTCCTAGGTAGTATAGGTTTGAATGTAGATTCACTCTTTCTAATAAAGGGGCAGACGTATTTAGCCTTAGGTGAACTTTCATGTTTAGAGCAACTTGATTCACCAATGTTAAGATTTTGATGTTTTGAATCAAACTCAGTTTTTAGGGAATGAAAATCTGGGCATGTTTCAATAGGTCTTTTACCTCCTGACACAAACTTGATAGGTTCAAAAGATTTTGTTTGTGTATTCAAATTGGGACAAAACCCTATTCCAGTTCGATCATCATAATTGGTTTTAGATTCAGCAACAAATTCATCAAAACAGTTAGAATTATTTTCAAATTTTGTAAATTTTTTGAAAACAGTTGCTGTCTTTTCTTTGGTTTGTTCCAATTCTAACAATGTCGCTTTGTATTTTTTCTCCAGAGTTTCATTTATTTCAGTCAAATTTCTGAATTTTTCATCAAACATTTTAATTTCACTTTCATGAGTTAAACATTGGGTAGTATACTCTTCAGCATTCAGTTTGACCATCAGGCTTAGATCTTTTAACTTTTTGGTGAAATCTTTCATAATTTTTTCTAGTCTAGCACTTTTCTTGAGAGTTTTAGCATAAAGTGTGTGAATGTCTGGGAGGTCTTGATTGTCCGAGTCACTAAGTGTAGTGTGTGAAGTGACCCCTAAGGCTTCATTATTTGAACTCACACACCTATTGACATCGTCATTATCGCTTTCCCTTTTACTCACACACCCCGAAGAAGAGATAGCAATATTCTCAGTAATCAAAGCATCTAAACCAGTAACAGCAATATTCGAAACATCAGACATAGATTTATTCGATTCATCCTCACTAACAAGAACAGGCATATCATCATTATATATAATCTTGGCAAAGAAAGACATGCAAGGATAAAAAATATCAGATGACTCAGGTTCCTCATTTTCAGAGTCACTTGAATCATCCCATGTTTTGCAAATGTTGGCTCTAGTGTGTTTGTTTTGAGTGTTCAAGTTAACTCTACAGTCTTATGCAATGTGCCCTAGTTTACCACATCTATAGCATTCAGTCTTCTTAAGGTCTCTGTTAGGTCTAATGTGAGAGTCCTTGTGATTTTTTTCATGGATTTTC
The DNA here is from genome assembly GCA_949130495.1 of Sambucus nigra. NCBI lineage: Eukaryota > Viridiplantae > Streptophyta > Magnoliopsida > Dipsacales > Adoxaceae > Sambucus > Sambucus nigra. The sequence goes on along the minus strand of OX422210.1, from coordinate 451,984,559 downwards.
TCATGAGATTTGTGATTAGATGGAGTTGGATAATTTGACTTGCCTTGTTTATTTGCCATTTTGTTTCTAAACTTAATGATGTTCTTAAACTGTTTTGACATTAAGGCAATCTGATTGTCCAAACTCTCTATATCGCATTCCTCATCAGAGTTATCATTGTAAGTATTAAACTCAGGCTTAATCAATTTAGAAGAGAAGCTTAGATTTGAACTAGTCAGTTTCCTACGGGACTGGGTCAATTGTTTCTTAAATTCCAGTTCCATTTCCACAGTTCTTAATTTACTACTGAGTAGTTCAGGAGTGAGATTAATATCACACATTTCCTCAATAGCATATCTTTTGTTATCAAATTTCTTTGGTAATGATCTCAGAATTTTAGATACAATTTCTTGTCTATCATAAGTTATCCCATTAGCATGAAGTTTGGTCACAATATCAATTAGGTTCATATAGAAGTCATCAAATGACTCAGTCTTAGACATAATTAGGGAATTATACTGTTGAATGAGCATTTGAGTTTTAGCAGCCTTAACTCTAGTGTCACCTTCATGAGCAGTAACCAAAATGTCCCAAGCTTCCTTAGAAGTGGTACAAGATGAGATTCTTTTGAACTCATGTTCATTTATGGACATAAATATAGCATTCTTTCCTTGGTTATTATTTTGAGAAACTTGTTTCTCTTCTTGAGTGAACTCACTTAATGCTTTCTTAACCCTCGCATTACTTCCTTCAGTGGCTGGTTTTGTAGGAAAAGTGTAACCATTTTCAACAATGTCCCAGACATCATCTCCCAGAGTTCTTTGAATGAAAGCAATCATTCTTACTTTTCAGTAAGCAAAATTGGTTCCATCAAAGATAGGAGGTCTGGTCAAGTTACCAAATCTTTCATTTTTCTCGTCCATATTTGATTTTCAGAAAATAATTTCAGAAACACAGGATCTCTTTAAAAGAAGTTTACCAAGCTCTGATACAAATTGAAAATATGTTACTAAAGTCGTTTATTAAAAATAAACTATTTAAGTAACTCCGAGCTGTTTCTTGAAGAAACTATTTTCTTAAAAATCAAACCTATTGAACACAAGATGTGTTTAATAAAACAGTATGTTCGAGATCTATTCAAGATTTGACTAACAGGTTTATAAAACAGTTTAAACAAACGTTAAACTCAGCACAACCAAGAATGAGATGAGGAGATGTAGAAAGATTAAGTTCACGATTTTTTACGTGGTAAAACCTCACCAACTAAGAAAACATCCACGACTCCCTCTACGGAGTAAAATAAAAAAAAAATCACTAAAACAAATTTACCAGTTACAAACTATATAACTAACATGCATACAACTCAGACCTATATAAGTTTAGGAATGTACCCTCTGGTGTCCTTATAACTTCTCTGCAGTTCTGATTGTAGATGTTGTTCTCCCAGTTTGTTAACTTCTGATTTTTTCCAGCACTTTACGTCGACTCGTGTTCACAAGATCTTATTACCAACACTTTTCGTGTTGAAGGGTGAAAGTGTTTGTGGAGGTGCTCTCTAACACATACATGCACACACTCACACTTATTAAGTACAAAGAGTCCTATCAAATTACATATAAGGCTATATGCAGTGATTTTTCTTTTTCTCTCTTCTCACAAAACTTTGAACCTTTTTGACCTTTAGATCAATCCCAGAATCCACGGATATCTTGCTTAGAAGACAGTCAAGATATTAATCATTCTCAGAGTTTTGAAAAGATTTTCGAGATTGAAAACCTCCAAGTGTGATTCCAAACTAGGTCAAAGGTTTAGTTTTAAGAGAACTAGAAACAAAAAACATTTATTGTTGATTTAAAGATAAAAACGATTTTCAGAAAAGAATCAACAATATATTTCTCAAGATGAGAAATAAACCATGTAAATCTAAGTGTGATGTAACATGCAGAACATAGATCTGAAATTTCTATGAAAAAGAAAATAGATCTAGGTAAACAGTTTAAGTTGGGAACAAGATCTAACGAATAAGAGGTTACAGCAACACAAATATCTCTCAAAAACTCAAGAACACTCGGGGTAGTGTTTTGGATATGTAGGAGTTTTAAAGAAGTGTTTGGTTTGAAAGAGGATTGACGAACAGGGGTTAGGGTTAGGGTTTCTAACTCTCTCTCTCTTTATGTTTTCTCTCTTCTCTCTCTCTTCTCTCTACTCTCTCTTTTTTTCTCTCAGGAATGAACTGGCCAAAAGTCTTAGATGATTGAGAGGAGGGTCCCTTTTATAGGACGAAGAGAAGGATCGAGAAGCATGTTCAAAAATAAGGGTCAGGATTGAGTCAAGCCTGATTGACTTAAATCCAAGGGCTCACAACATGCGGTGATTAAAATTCACCTGATTAGTTAAGGAGGGATACACAGGGATTACCAAAGAAAGCATGCAGGTCGTTGATAAGGTTTGATCCAACGGTTGTAAGCATATGCGTTTATATACTCAGTAAAGAAACACAAAATGCACCAATTAGCAAGTAACAGGTGTTGATCAGTAAGGCGATATAAAACACGCGTCTAAAAGTAATTACAACCACACCCTGAATTCTATGTCGCTTTTGGTTTCTACCCAAACCAACTTTAAGCCAATAAACCCTTTAACCATAATTGTAGATTGAACCCACAAACTTTTAAAACTAAGTTTTAATTAATTAAACCTTTATTTAAAAAATGTTTATAAAATCCCAAAAAATATTTAAAAATCTAATTTAGGGATTTAAACATACTCAACATATGTGCACACATTAATATGTAATATGACATGTATATGATGCATTCTACTGTGTATAAGTGTTGGTAATTTGGTCTTGATCACTACAAGATAAATGAATGAAATAGCAGTCCAATCTTTGGGGTTATTTGGTTTCTAGGATAGACATAATTTTGTCTTAATTTCTAAACTAGATGAACTCTTATACAATATAGACTCAAGTGAGTCAAGAGTATGAGAGCTTCAACATCTACCAACACTTGCTTAATATTTCTTAAACTTTTTTCTCAGTGCTTTGTGAATTGGGAATATTCCATTTATTTAAATTATCTCTTTAAGACTCTTGTACCTCGAATATTTAAATTACTTAGATGGATTATTTTTTGTTCTCAAACTGGAGAATTTTATCCTGATTTGGTGAGAGAATTTAATGAAACCGTTGTAGAGGAAAAGGATAAGATGGGACTTCCAATCCTTAATGGACATGTATAAGGTATGAATGTAGTAATTTCTAAAGAGATGATTACCAAAAATTTTAATCGATTGCAAGAATTTTCAATTCCTCTAAACAAAAGGTGATCTCTTTTTTGAGTGATGACCACTGCCAGATTTGGCTCCAAAATAATTTTCCTTAACTCTTCTTACTTAAGGACTTTTATATTCTTATTTTGGTGATATCCACATGCATTTTTGCTACTATGTACCCAGACAAATTTTCTTTTGAGCATGATTACTTGTCGTATTCAATTTGAAATTGATATAGTATGTATTTAATGAGCCAGGTCTTTGATCACATCATGTATTATTCTAAGAACACTACAAGTCTCACACTTTTCCCTTCAGTCTTCTGATAAGGTGTTTGCTTCAGGATTGAATTTTTCAATTATTCTTATATTTTTTTAGAAAATCATGAGGAAAATATCAAAATGGTCATATTATCGATCAATTTCTTAGTTAGAGAACTACAATGATCTTCCTGTACCATATCATGTTGTGCCCCCTCGTCATTATCATGCATCTTGTGGGCCTAATATGCATTATATTGCTAAAAATATTTGGTGACTTCTTAGATATCATTGTCTGTAGACTCTCGGCTTTCACCATCATTTGATGAGTATCATCATATGCTTTCACCTTTGAGTTCTTCCTCTTTACAGTCTTTTGATGAGTATTAACAAAACACCAACATTAAGCTACACTACAACATTTGGGTAAAAATGTCACTTTTTTCCGACCATGTGTTGTCATGGTCCTTGACCATGAACAAAAATTAAGAACAATGTGTCATGGTTAATGACCATGATAAATTGTGCCACTATCTTCTCACGGTCAATGACGGTTATAAAAAATGAGATATTTTTTTATCATAGTCATGTCACGGTCTGATAAGAACTGTGATAAACTTATCAGAATTTCAGCACTAACCCCCTTATTTTCCCCTCCCGTAAAACATACACTTTCCCTCCTCTCTCTCTCTTTAACTCGGCTGCCTCTCTCTCCTAAGTGAAACCCTAACATTGTTTTTCCCCCGAAGGTATGATTTATACAATTTGACTTTGATATATATATATATATATATACTAAATTTGGGTATGATTTACACATTTTTACTCAATTTTTAGGTTATGTTCTCAGTATATATATATAGTTTTAGGTATGACTTTGAAATGGATTGTATGTGTGTGTGTGTACCCCCCCCCCCCCCCCCCCCCCCCGTTGTAGTCGTTGAATACATGTATTTGTTTATTATAAAAAAGTTGTTTTAGATGTATAGCTTTAATATTATTAGAAAATAACTTTCTCAAAATCTAGTTTCGAACAATTTGACTTTGATATTTGTTTGGGCTGAAAATATGTTACTGTTTATTGCAAAATAGTTGTATTTACATGTATAGCTTGATATTGTTAAAAAATAACTTGTACAGTATCTAGGTTTGAAGATTTGAATAATTTGATTTTGATATTTTTTGGAATATATTTTTTTATTTTTTATAAATGTAATCATGTTGATTTAAAAATAATTTGTGAGTTTATTTAAAAATGTGAAGGATTTTGAGATTTGTATGTATAATGTGAAATTTGTGGGTTTATTTAAAAATGTAATCCAGAACACAATGAATATTCTACCATAATTTCCAATGTGGTATATATACATGGCTTAATGTTCATTCTACATTTTGAAAATGGAATTCGATTAGGTTATTAACTATAATTAAAACAAAATTGGTATGTATAAGTGGCTTAGGGTTTCAACCTAGGTTTTGAAAATTGGACTCAATTAGGTTATAAAGTATAATTATAACCAATTTGGTATGTATGCGCATCTTAGTATTTCAAACAATGTTTTGAAAATTTGATTCAATTAGGTTATAAAGTATAATTAAAACCAAATTGGTATGTATACATAACTTTTGGTTTCAACATGATTGTGTTTCAACATTGTTATTTGAACATGATAAGTTGTTAATTAGATTTCACTTATGTTTTAGTTAACTAATGATTCAACTACCCAAGGAGATAAACTAACTTTTATAAACAACCCTTTTGTCCACACATAGTAGGTACTCTATATAAAGAGTGGATATATGAGGCAAATAGACTCAGAGATGTGTATCGTAAAGGCACTAACGAGTTTATAAAATTTAAAAATAGGTGTCTCAATGATAAAGAGTTCTCATATCCTTGCGCACGTTATAGAAATAGAAAAATGTTTGTGTAAAATATTTAAATTACATCTACTTAGATGGGGTATGCATGACTATTACCGGGTGTAGGTTTTTCATGGATAAATACATTGTACCTTTGTCACCGAACAACCTCCACTACAACTATTAAGTAGGATAGCTGTAAAATGAGAAGAAAATCCCCCCGCAAAGCATAATGATCTAATAGACAATGCTTACTAAGTTCATGTGTGCGAAGACAATGAGGATTCTGATAAGGAAGGCAATGAATCTTATGGTGGAGGTTCTAGTGCTCATGACGGTATTGGGATAAACCTTAACGATGACTATCAAATTTTGCAAGTTAAATCGAACCAACCATTGTAACTTAAACGTGAAAAAGATTAAACAATTTTGCATGCTATGATTGGTTTTCATAGTTTAAAGAGTTATTTTGGTTTGTATGGTAATAACGTGACTAGAATTTTGAATTGGATGAAGGGTTTAATACCCAAAGAAAATATGCTTCCAAATAACTATTCAAATGTGAAGAATAATTTGAAAGGTTTATGAATGGATTATAATCAATTCATGCTTGCAAGTATCATTTCATACTATACCGAAAGGAGTAAAACAATCTTGATATTTGTACGATAATCGGGGAACCGAAATATATGTTAGAGTATGGCTCTAATGATAAGAGAAGCTCACTTTTAAAAGTGCCTAAAATGTATTTAAATATTTCCCCATTTGTCTTAAGTTGAAGAGATTTTTCTTAATACCATGGACAGTAGAGCCAATGACTCGTGACGCTAGGGTAGAAGTAGAGGATACTCTCTTGCATCATCCCATGGACTTAACCATTTGGAAAAACATAAAATTTAATTATCCAGATTTTGCCAATGAAAAAAGTGATATTCATTTGGAAATATCAACATATGGGTTCAATCCATTTGGCACTCTAAGCACTAATAAAAGTGTATGGACGATGATCTTAGCACCCTTAATTCCCCATGCTTCGTTATGCATGAGACCAATATTTTCGATGTTCTCTTTATTGATACATGGGTCAAAGGATCTAAGTAATGACATTGATGTTTACTTGGCACCATTGGTAGAAGAATTGCATGAGTTTTGGGTGGAGGGTGCTAAAGTATCTACTCTAGCTAACAGGAAGAGTTCACGTTAAAAGCTACGTTGATCTGGGAAATTCATGATTTCCTAGCATATGAGAATATATCAGGTTGTAATATTCATGGTTACTTTGGGTGTGTCCCATTTATGGAGAAGAAAGTGTATCTCAACATCTCAAGGATAGTGGAAAAATTGTATATCATTCATATAGGAGATTGTAAGGATAATATATTTGTCACCGTCCGCTAGAATCTAGGTATTGTCTGTTTAGGCATAGATCACACAAGATATGGCATGTCCCATTACATTGGCATGTATACACGATCATCCACGATGTACTCTATCTGAATCATTGGCAACATGCCCATCATCATTCTCCCATCATCTATAATGTGCGTAACATTCAACTTCAACCGTTCTCCACAACTCCACTTTTTTTAAGGTATAATTCTATTTGGAGTTCTTCATTTTTTGCAAAATATATCCGGGAGAAATTTATTTGTTTTAAATATGATTTTATCTTATCAAAATCAAGGTTGGTTATTTAAACAAAAAGTTTTTCACCAACATTCATTCAAACGACTTGGCTATGTCATTCAAAAAACATAGACATGTCATTTGAAGGGTCGCTTGAAGCCCCTGTTCTCATATGGATCAAAAGAACTCATATTATTTTGGTTTTTAACATGTCGTTTCTTACATCGTTCGAAGGGTCTTCTAATGAGATCCCTATCTCGTTCTAACGACCTTGAGAAGTCGTTCGAATGACATGTCGCCGCCTTGAAAATTTTATTTTCCTATAAATACTTGCTTTCATTAGGTTTTCGTAAGACTTTTTAACTCCGCCTATTACAGACTTGTTGTACTTTAAGTCTTCACTTTTAAAGGCTAAAAACCATTTTTATTCACACAAGCCTCCCATATTATATTTGTGAATCATTGAGAAACCCTCATAGACACATTTAATCTTGGAGTGATACTTGTGGAGAAGTTGTCTCCATTGTTGTCCTTAGAGTTCTTACGGGGGCTCTTGTTGAAGAAAAGAAACCTAAGACTGTGGAATATTCGTCTTTTTTTGTCTGTATTTCTCTATTGTTATAAGTTGCGATTGTCACATATAGTGAAATAAGAATTGGTTTTGCCCTACATGGATTTTTCCCGAATTTTTCCTTCTTAAATGCGTAGTCGCAGGCTATATTGATTAAGTGCTTTCAATCGCTTAGATTTCATAAAGCAGGGTCTAAATTTGGGTAAACGTTGACGTATAATTAAATAAACTTTACCATTAAGCTTTAGTGCACTCTCAAATTGGTATCAAAGCCATTTACACAATTCTATCGTGTAATTGTTTTTTCACAAAATTTTTCTTAATATAATTTTTTTGAAAAAATTGATTTTTAAAAAAGATAAGTTCGAATGGATAGCTTATATAATGGAATTCCAACTTTTATGGATCCAATTATGCCTATTGGAAGGCTATAATGAGATCAACTTTGAAGGTTATTAATGAACGAGTCTGGATTACATGTGAAAGAGGGTGGACCCCCCACTATGGTACGGGGAAATGAAATTGTCCCTAAGCATGTGACTCTTTCGACTGAAGAAGAATTTAAATGGAGTAACTTTAATTCACGAGGCCTTAGTGCTATTTTTGGAGCCGTCACACTTGACGAGTTCTAATGTACTATGATGTGTATCACGCCAAAAGTGGCATGAGGTATCCTCCAACTTACACATTAGGGCATAAATGTTGTTTAGGCATCTAAACTACAATATTTCAACTACTAAGTTTGAAAAAATAACCATGCTTGAATATGAAAGTTTTAATAAATTTTATGCTCGTCTGCCAGATATTGTTAATTCATGTTTTAATCTTGGTGAAAAAATTCTCGTAACTAGAGTAGTTAAAAAGATATTAAGATCATTGCCTGACCGTTTTATCCTTACAGTCATCGTGATTAATTATTTAGGAATGTTAGATTCCCTTAGGTTAGAAGATTTTGTAGGAAACCTTCAGACTTAAGAAATCAACATGTTTCCTAAAATGATAAAACAAAAAGAGAAAGGAATCGCACTTAAGGACCAATCTAGAAAGATATAGGAGATGTCCAGAAAGACAAAGGAAATAGCTAGAAAGAGATAGGAGGTGTTGCCAGATTCTGAGTACGACTTTGATTTAGATGATTTAGCCATTTTTGCTAAAAACTTTAAGAAATTTTTCAAACTTAAAAATAATGGCAGACCTAAAGATAAAAAGAGCTTTGAGAAAAATATAGCTGGGAAGAAATTTAAAAAAGATAAAAAAGACACCCCATAGAGAGAGCAAGAGAGGTGTTACCAGTATGATAGGAGAGGTCACAAGCTGCCTTAAATTCCACCCTTAGTGACGAGGGCGAGGTTGAGTTGATGGATTCAGGAGAAGAACCACCACATGAATGTAACTTCACCATACTCATGGCCAATCATGTGAGCACGTTTATTGCACCTCACGATGATGAGGAAGCTACTTCACAAGGACACCTCCACAGTGAAAATGAGTTAATTTTCACATGGCCAATCATGTGAGATTGACCTATAATGCACGTACACTAAGTTATATGCTGAGTCCTTTAAAATGAAAAGGCAAAACAAAGGGTTATCAACTAGGATCATTGCACTAGAGAAGGATTTAAAAGATATGAAGGATAGAGAGTCCTCTGTTAGCGTGTCTTTGTGTGAGAGAGAGAGAGAGCTTAGAGAGACAGAGAGATTTTAGAGATAAAGAGAGATTTTATGATAAGTAGAAAGGAGACTTAACCAAACAAGTGTTAGTCTTATGAGTGAGCTCCTTGCATCCGTGGAGATTCGAAAGAAACTTTAAGCCCTTGTAGCCCAACTCGATAAATATCTTGAAAGAGCCTAGGAGTTCAAGGTAAAGATTGAGGACACATCTGGGAAGATGGGAAAGATGTTCCTCGGGCCCGCATTAGAATTTGGGGAGAGGTTGGGAATAGGTTTCAACGATTCTACCACGTCACATGTCGCACCGGAACTGGTTCCTAAATTCATTGTGAATCTTTATGTCCCTCAACTAAAACCCTGAAGAAAAGTCCGTCTAAGAAAAGCAAACAAAGGTCGGCCTAAGACTGTTTATTTCTGCACTTATTGCAAGAGAAAAGGCCATCTTAGGGAGTTTTGCAATAGTTTGGGTAAGACTCGACGTACACGTACTCCATCGCACCACTTTAGTGATTAATTTCTAGTTGTTTGACTCATTGTCTCTTTTAATGCACACATGCACAAATTTGTTTGATTTTTATACTTGTCTATTATATTTTGTCCAAAGTGTTTTCATCTCAATCATGTCTATAAAATGAACCAAATGTGATAAAACGAGTCAATGAAAGTATTGCATGTAAGAACCGTTGCCCGTGAGAGTTTAATTAAAATTAAAAAAAATTGAGTATCCATGGGAAAAAGCCGCGAGGGGCATGTGAACTCATCGTGAAAGCCACCGTTTGAAAAGAGCCCAAGAAAAAATTAAGGCAATAAAAAGAAAAGTATGCCAAAATGGTCCCAATAGGAAATCTCTTTAAAATAGAAATAAGAACCTTAATAAAAAATGCATTATTATTTATGAGGGAGTTTGGTTAGAAATCGACGGGTTTGAATGTCCTGACAAAGTCTCAAAAACATTATATAGTTTTAGATGCTATTGGTGTGGAAATTATTTTAGACTTTGATGTTTCGATTAGATTGAGTCAATTTTATATAAATTTACCTTCTTTCACCTAAGGATGATTTTGAGTTCATTCGCTAGGAATATCCAAAATTCATTGTGCACATATGATTATGAATGTTTGAGTTGTGTAGGCCCTTTTTTCATAATGTGTTTTAAGGTGACAAAACAATTTTTCTTTCAAAAACCTTTTTCCAAATTTAACACACACCAAGTTTGTGAACCAATTTCAATTAAGTCCACTTTTATCCCGTTTAATCATAAACATGCATCTAGGTGATTAAAGAAAGTAAAATAAAGTAAGGTCACAATGTCGGATGTGTGAGGAAACCACAAAGGGAAAAATCCCAAATGATCCAATCTAGACAATCACTATGATACAGTTTTACAAATGAAGGCAGACAGACTTACACTACGACTCGATCCCCACAAGCCTTGACGTTCTTCTTCTCCTTAATCTCTCCTCCACAGTGCCCACGTAGAATCCTTCCATGATAATCGTCCACAGCACATGCGTCCATGAGTGCCTCTGTGTCCATCGATGAATCTTGGCAACCGGCTATGACTCAAAGCACGGCCTTTATCGTTTCTTCACCGCAAAACCCAACGAACAATTTTCAACAGAGATGAACAAACTCCAGGTGGTGCAAACAAGATCTCTATAGAAATTGTATATGAATGCTCAGATCTTTTAAACACTATGGATGGTTTTAGTCTTTGAAAACCTTAAAAAACTTATGCAGAGAACGAAATTGTTCTAAACTGTATTTTGATTATGCACACTTACGAAATTCTGAGAGAAAAAAGCCTTTAAATAAAAAACTTAAGCTGTCAAGTTGTTCTAACGAGATCCCTAAGTCGTTCTTATGACTGAGATATGTCGTCAAACGACATCACATGTCGTTTGAACCACTTAAATCAAAGTTAGTGTTTCATATAACTCTAAACATCATATAAGCTTAGAATAAACGATTTAAAACATTTTTAATAAAGTTTCCATCCTTTAAAACTCTCGTCAAACACCATAAACAAAATGCGTTCATACCTGAGAGATATTCGGAATGTAATTTGAATGAAGACGTAAAACGTGCACCAAGTCAGTATGATATATCTTTTGAAGCTTGACCGTTACGTCTTCTAAACAAACACATCATAGACTTTGTGGGAATCTTGACAATATAAAAATCTATCTATGACTTAAACAAAATTTATTCCGGGAATAAGTCAATTACATACAAATAGACTCAATTTGAAATTTTGTCCTTACAAATTTCCCCCTTTGACTATTCCGGGACAAAACCCAAATAGTAAAATGCTCAAGATGGGTCGTCAAGCCTTATGACACCTAAATCCAATTCCAGAAAACCCAAAATAAGAAATTATAGGACAAGGACTAGTGTATGCAGATCCGACAAGCATGAGTTGTCTGAATGTGATGTAGTCTTGAAATTTTGACTCGCGGAAGAATACCTACACACATGAAATAGATAAATGCCCAGTGAAGTATGGAGGAACAAATGATATAAAAATACTAATATGTAAAACAAACCGTTTATTAAACATGTGAGAAAATCATGATATCAATTTGTGCAAGACAACATAATACCAAAATATAAACATACATATGATAAAAAATGTGAAATCAATTTGAAATACAAAAAGAGCATATTTGCTCATCAATCAAACTACTCCCCCTACATCACATACATCTATCCCCCTTTTTGTCTTGAATAGATAATAAGTGAAAAAGATAAACAAACATCAGCATATCTAGAATGAAATAATCAATGTAGCATATCTATATAAACATGGAAAGCTAGATCAAAATAATTTCAAAGTACCAAATCGTAGCAAGCAAATAGTCACAAAGAATGAATCATCAATTTAAGCAAAGATGTGACGAAACAAAACAATGGAGTATAAGAATAACACGTGAATAATCAATATTGACTGGATGTAAACTATCCAAATGAACCCAAAAGCACCAAAACAGAGTAAAATCTTCTCAAATATAAAGCAGGTACTAAAACAGAATAAGGCTAAAAAATCCAAGCAAGGTCGTTCGAACGACTATGCCATGTCGTTTGAACTGCAGAGGCATGTCGGTACAACGAGGTCAAAAACGAACCAAAGCAGTGAGCTATCATTTAAATCATCTATCTAATGACCTTACAAATGACCCTTCTAATGACAATATCTGACAAAATTAACGTCTCGAAACTCGTGTTGTTAGTACCAGTCTTCGAACAACTTGGACATGTCATTCGAACGACGTCCAGAAGTCGTTTGAACGACTTCAAAAATCCTGTATTCTAGTTCTAAAAATGACAAAGTTTCTCCCAATGAAAAAATTTCATTAAAACGGGTACTGGAGATACGAAACAGTAGCAAAACAGACTTAAAACAGAAAATAAAATAAGTAAAAACAATGTGAGTTTCATGTTGACATATTATCAATGTGCTCAAACATGGATATGTAATGAATGAGCGTGAACTACAACAAACGAATCACAATATGAATACATCAAAATTATCAAAAAGCTCTAATTGATAGCTAAATGTCATCAAACTTAGTTTTAGTCATATGTGACAATTAATATATTGAGCTTAATGAACTAAATAAACAACATGCACATAAACCCAAGATTTTAACAATTCTACAAACAGTAGCGTCATGATACGATTTTTAACATTTGGAATGGTGGTGCAAACCCGTTTATTTTTCCATCCTAACACCCTCAAATATTTATATTTTCTTTTTTAAGTTCTTTTGAGGTTTCTACTTTTCTCAACTTAGAGAAATCCTATTGGCCCTATTTTGGCATATGATTCTTTTTATTGCCTTAATTTTTTTTCTTGGGCTCTTTTAAATGGTGGCTTTCATGACGAGTTAATTATACTCTCGCAGTCCTTTCCCATGAACACTCATCATATTTTCAATGTAAGCAATATCAATCCTTATGACAAATGGTTCTTACATGCACACCTCATCCTAAGTCTTATTATGCATAGATGACACAATTGAGATAAGAACGTCTCACCAAACTCAAATATGCATGAGATGTCAAACGTTTATATAAACTTGTACATGTGTGAAAATATGGCATATATACAAAGTCGAATCCAAATGCATATCAAAAACAAAATAATCCCGATAATTAATGGTTAAGATCATTCAATGCATTATTAATTATGACCAAATGTCCTAGCCAAATGGATAACGAAATGATGGGGGTTCAATCACACTAATATGCCACATCAAACATGAAAACTAAAAAATAAATTAATTTTTTTTTATATTTTTCCACAAATATTTTTTACCCAAAAAATAAAATCTTTTTGTATTTTCAAAAACATATAAAACCAAAAATATTTTTGTATTTTTCAAAAAATTTATCAAAATAAAATCTTTTTTTATTTTTCAAATAAGACTCAAATAAATGAAAAATATATTGCAAAGAGATACACATGTCATATCACTACCAAGATGTATGTCATGAAGCAAAGACTAGCGCATGACAAACATGACTAGCATAATTATTCATAAGAAATAACATGTGAAGCATCATGTGCTTGCATGTGAGAATCAACCAACGAAGCATTCAACATCTCCAAAGCAGATTTCCTAACCCAAATAGGTGTATACCTAACTAAATGGGTTTTGGGAACCAACAGGACACTACGTTTAAACTTCCTAGGGTCTTATCTAAGATCATAACAAAAACGCTTAAGGTGACCTTTCCTATCACAATACGAACATGTGTAAACACGACAAGGAACTGGACCGTTGGGTTGACCTTTTCTAACACCCTGGGATGTGGTTGAAACTATAAAAAAAACTATGATTTTGTATTTAACATTTGAAGCACTAGAAAAAGATAAGCCACTACCATCACTACTTGAGTCATTTAAATCATTTTTCAACTTCAAAATTTTGGACTCAAGAAAAAGGTTAGACTCCTCAATTTTTAGGATTCCTTCTTTAAATTTTCAATTACCCCTAGAAGGTTATCTCGCTCCCCCTCAATGTGAGCAAACTTATCCCTAAGAGTCTTCTCACGTGCCTTAAATTCATTAATCAAAACAATTTCTTCAACGTCACAACCCTTAGAATTTTTAAAGTCCTCCAGCTCTTTTTCTAAAACAAGGACTCTATTCTCACTCTCTTCATTGGACAATTTCAAAGATTCAAAGTTATCATACAAAATCACAAACTTCCCATGAATGATATCTCTTTGAGTTTGAAACGTTTGCAAATATTCAATCAGATGTTTAAAACGATAATTTTCTTCTTCAAGAATTTCAATTCATTTTGCAAACTTCAAATTCAAAAGATTTATTTCGTCAAAACTTTAAGAATCCATAGAGAGAAAACCAAACCAAGAGTGATAAACAAAAAATCACCAAACAAGCACAAAAATAAGGATTTATATAATAAAAAAAGTGTTTTCTATCTCTGATACCAATTTATAGGCCCTTTTTTCAAAGTGTGCTTTAAGGTGACAAAATAATTTTTCTTTTGAAAACCTTTTTTCTAAATTTAACACGCACTAAGTTCGTGAACCAATTTCATTTAAGTTAAATTTTACCTTGTTTAATCCTAAACATGCATGTAGGTAATTAAAGCGAGTAAAATAAAGTAAGGTCACAACGCCGGATGTACGAGGAAACCATAAAGGGAAAAAACCTCAGACGCCCCAATCTAGACAATCACTATGATACAATTTTACAAAGGAAGACAAATAAACTTAAACAATGACTCAATCCCCACAAGCCTTGACGCTCTTCTTCTCTTTAACCGCTCCTCCATAGTGCCCATAAAATATTCTTGCCACGATACTCGTCCACAACATGCATCCATGAGTGCCTCGGTGTCCACCGATGACACTTGGCAACCATCTATGACTCAGAACACGGCCTTCACCATTTCTTCACCACAAAACGTAATGAACAATGTTCAATAGATATGAACAAACTCCAAGTGGTGCAAACAAGATCTTTATAGAAATTGTATATGAAAGCTCGTATCTTTTAAACACTAAGGATGATTTTAGTCTTTGAAAACCTTAGAAAACTTATGCAGACAACGAAACTATTCTAAACTGTATTTTGATTCTGCACACTTACAAAATTCTGAGAGAAAAAGGCCTTTAATTAAAAAACTTAAGTCGGCAAGTCGTTCGAACGAGATCCCAAAGTCGTTCTAATGACTGTGAGATGTTATTCTAACGACATCACATTTCGTTTGAACCGCTTAAATCAAAGTTAGTGTTTCATACAACTCTAAACATTAGATAAGCTCAGAATAAATGATTTAAAACATTTTAAAATCCTTTTTAATAAAGTTTCCATCCTTTAAAACTCTTTTTGAACTCCGTAAACAAAATGCATTCATACTTGAGAGATATTCGGAATGCAATCTGAATGAAGACGTAAAACATGCACCAATAAAACTTGGCATGATATATCTTTTGAAGCTTGGCCTCTACGTCTTCTAAAACAAAAACGTCATAGACTTTATGGGAATCATGACAATATAAAAATCTGTCTATGACTCAAACAAATTTTGTTCAGGGAATAACTCAATTACATACGAATAGACTCAATTGGAAATTTTGTCTTTATAAGTATATTATTATCGATTCACACCCCTACACTTATTCTATCATCGACTTGGTTATCTTAGTGTTAATTCATGGTGTGATTTTTTTGTTGTATATTTTTTGTGTGAAAAATTTTGAAAAATTCAAAAAGAGAAGTTTATTTATTTGTGACACACTCTGTATTTATTGCATATGTTTTCTTTCCTTGTCTATTTGAGACATCATAAAAAGGGGAGAACAGATTATGTGGGAGTGGAAAAGTTTTCTTATTTAATGATTTTCTTTTATCTAATTATTTCATCATTTATGCTAATCATTTTATTTAAAACTTTTGCACGTCACGAGTATTTTTTTCTTTTCCGCATGTGTGTAGGTACATTTGAAGGTCATATTTGTGGCACACTTCATGAAGACAAAGAAATTTTAAAGATTTTAAATTTTAAAGATTTTTACGTATTCAAGACATGTATTTTGACATTTTAATTTGAAAGTTTTCCGGGATATTAGATTTTATGTATTAGGGTTTTTTGCTGCATAATTCGGATATTTTTATGTATGTACTGGCCATAGGGGGGGATTTGTAAGGACAATATTTCTGCATTGTCTGCTAGAATCTAGGTATTGTCGGTTTAGTCCCAGATCACATAAGATATGGTGTATCCCACTACATTGGCACATTTACATGGTCATCCACGACATCCTTTATTCGAATCATTAGAAATGTACTCATAATCATGCTCCCATCATCTTCAACATAAGTCGCATTAAACTTTAATCATTCTCCATAAACTCCACCTTTTTAAGGTATAATTCTATTTAGAGTTCTTAGTTTTTCACAAAATATATCTGGGAGAATTTTATTCATTTTAAAACTGATTTTATTTTATCAAAATCAAGGTTGGTTATTTGAATAAAAAGTTTTTCGCGAATAGTCGTTCAAACGACTTGGCTATGTCGTTCGAACGACCTAGATATGTCATTTGAAGGGTCGTTCAAAGCCCCTGTTCTCATATGGATCAAGTGAACCGGTACTTTTTGGGTTTTTAACAGGCCTTTTCTTGCATCGTTTGAAGAGTCTTCTAACGAAATCCCTATCTCATTCTAATGACCTTGAGAAGTCGTTCAAATGACATGTCGCCACCTTGAAAATTTTGTTTTCTTATAAATACCTGCTTTCATTAGGTTTTTCATAAGACTTTCTAACTACGCCTCCTGCAGACCAACTGAACTTTAAGTCTTCACTTTTAAGTTCTAAAAAAAATTTTGATTCACACAAACCTCCCATATTATATATGTGAATCATTGAGAAACACTCATAGACACATATCTCATCTTGGAGTGATACTTGTGGGTAAGTTATCTCCATTGTTGTCCTTGGAGTTCTTGCGGGAGATCTTGCTAAAGAAGACGAACCGAAGCCTGCGAGATATTCTTCTATTATTGTTTGTATTTCTCTATTATTGTAAGTTGCGATTTTCACATATAGTGACATAATAATTGGTTTTTCCCTGTGGGAACTTTTCCTAAATTTAGCCTTCTTAAATTTGTAGTTGCATGTTATATTGATTTAATTCTTTCAATCACTTAGATTGCATGACTAGCCTTTAAAATTGGTTAAAAGTTGACCTTTAATTAAAGTTTAACCATTAAACCGTAGTGCACTCTCAGAGATTATTGTCACCTAATCACAAGTTTATATTTGATAAAAGCTCTAATTATTTACTAGTGGGGTCGAACATAGGCTACGTTCAAGAAAGCTTTCAGGTTTAGAAATTGAAAGGAGGTCTTCCAGATGTGAAGCTAATGAGATGGAGAAGAATCTTAAACTTAAGAATGTTAAGAATAAGAACACTCCTATTGAGATTGAAGCCAAGAAAAAGAAGGAATAGTCTAGGAGGCCAATATTATTTGACTTGTCGTATTAAAAGTAAAACCCCATGCTACATGTATTAGATATCATGCATTTTAAGAAGTACATAATCAAATATCTTATGAGAGAATGACTAGGGGAGTCATTGGAAGGATGGAGAAAAATCACAACGTGATCTTAAAGTGTTATAGATTAGGTCGAAATTATGGTTAAAAGAAGATAGTAGATGGAGGAATATAGACCCCTAAGACATATACTTTACGAGTGAAGAGATAAAGTTACTATTAGACACTTTTATAATTTTAAAGTTCCCTATAATTTTCATCATTTTTTTAAAGGATTGTGAGTTATGCCACACATGATCTACAAAAGTGTAAGTGTCACAATTGGCATGTGATAATGCAACTAGTACTTTTGTTATTTAAGCATTATTTCTATAAGCATAAGGATTTATAGAGGAACATTATGGACGTTATCCTTTGCTTCACACTTTTGTGCACAAAAGTAGTTAACAAAAAGCACATCATGGCTGAAAAAACAACTCTAGCTAAAGAAGAAGTGTGATGGGGAAGCACTTCCTCCCAGTATTTGTTAACATAAGTACTCACTTATCGTTGCACTTATACGATGAGGCTCTTTTTTTGGCCTACTAAGATATCAATGGATGTAACCATTTGAAAGGTTGATGAAAGTTTTCAGATAGAATGTTTAGAATATGAGGTTTATTGAAGGGTCCATCGTGAAGGAATACATTACTATAGATGCATCTGTGTTTGCTATGAAATATTGCACGACCCTAATATTGTAGATAATGGAGATGAGTTCGCTGATGATGGTGGTCAAGTTATGGAAAAACAATTTAAACTAACAAGTTTAATATATGATCAAATGACTCATTATATGTTTGAAACCCATGCATAGGTCGACGAATGGAGATAACAAGTTCTTGTTGTAACTTTAATTCGTGATATTATCTTATATACTTGTTTACCTTCTTGATAAATTTTGTCATTCAATGTAGAGAAGATAATGCATTCGGGAACAATAAAAAACAAAGGATAATTTCACATTCAGACAATGAATTTAGACTTTGAGTGTCACATGAGGTAATTATTAGGTCAAACGTCCCCTATAAATGATAAATAATTGCAAGTTTTAAAATTATCTAAGTAACATATGTCATCTATAATTTTAGTTCTTGAAGATGGATAATACCACATCAAAGATTGATCATCTCCCTAATGGACCCAATTTCATAGCACATGAGTTTAAAAAGTATCAATTGAAATAAATAATGAAGTATCGCCAAATGATCCAATTAGTGAAGACTCTAAAAGAGATAATTTATAAGAAATAAATTCCTTAAGAATTTTTCTTGGTTATCATAATAAGAATACATATATAACATATTGAAATAAATAACGAAAAATAATTTTGCATTATTTCTAGCGCTGAAAGCCAGAAGCATACACTAGAAAACCATCGTTTTATTATTGACATCATTATACTATACAACATTTATTATTGTAGAATTAAGTGATATTATATAATGGCCTATTTAATTGTAGAATTAAGTGATATTTTTACTGTTATTATCAAAAGGGTGTATATATTGTGTTTATGATTCACCCTAGGTTGAACCATTGAAAACAGATATTGCAATATCAAATGATTATGAAACTTAATCTGTTAAATGTAGTCACGTGGACTCGATTCAAATTTGTTTTCCAAAATCATTGTCGCAGTAGGACAAAAAAAATTCAGTAGAAAATAAATTTATTTTATGCTAGAAGAATGGAAACCCTATAGGTTGACTTCCTACTAATGGAGGTCGAATAAAATTATTTCCCAATAACGCTCCAGAATAAGTTATACATAACACTATGGAAGAGGTTATGAACAAAATATATACTTTCTTTAAAACCCCAAATGGGTTATTGTCTATTAAAAGATACAAGTCCATGAAGTGACTATAAAGCCCTTAAAATAGGCAAAGGTACATAGTATTAATGAGATCTCTATGTTTTAAACATATATAATAGAAAAGTAGGATCGTCAAAGATGATCATCGATGACATAATTATACTTTGTAGCTATAAAAATTGAAGGGTAATAATGATACAAATCCACATATTATGAATGAATGTTGATAAAGAATATAATGGCCAAAAATGAGAAAATTCCATGATGGCATAATTCGAGTCTCTAAATAAACATGGTGTAGACAAACCTATAGTACAAACCGGTAAGACATTAACCCTAAAGGTTACGAATGGGTGTTTATAAGAAAGTAAAGTAAGAAACTCGCTAAAAAAGTGCACAACTTATGGTAGAAGGTTTCATGTAGAAACCATATATTCATTATATATAAGCATACCATTTTGTCACGACCATAATTAATTTTTAGATATCCAACTAGCTTAGAATTTTTTAAGATATATTATATATGAGACTCAGGAATATAACTAACTATTTATATGGGACTAGATAAAGAATACATCTAAAAACCCCAAAAGGACTTTCTTTGCCTGAAGCAAAGTAAATGAGTACATACTCAATTCGAATAAAACATTCATTGTAAAGCTTAAATCAATTTGATAGGATATAGGTACCACTACCATAGTAATTACTTGTTTAAGGAAATGTATGAAAATAATCATATATTCATATGTGCCAGAGCTCAATTGAAATGAAAAATAGCTAAATAATGAATTAAAAAATGAATGAACTTGGGGTAATTAGTTATTATTTAGTCATGAAAATCAAGAATAAATTTGGTTAAATAATGATTCATCAGTTAAATAAATTGAAAAGTCCTATAATACTTTAACATATATTGAGCACACCATTTTAGTATACCTATGGTTTTCGATCTTTAAATACTAAAATATCCATATCATCCTAAAGAGGATGATAAAATTACTTTGGTTGAGAAGTACAATATTTTTATGTTATTAGTGCATTATTTAGTTTGGACGAGAATTACCATACTTGTATGTAGTTATACATAGCATAATGCTTGGGACCAAACATTGTATTTGTAATCAATCTTTTAGAAAGAATTTATTACCATTGACTTGCAAGCATGGAGCTAAAATCACTAAAATCAATCATATTATGTGATACGTTTATTGAATTATTGGTTTGATAATTTTTAAATTTAATGATTAATGTCCAGTTAGTTATGTAGATGTCGGTTCTCAATGTGATCCTCACATGGAATAATCAAAGTGCCCCCAACAACACATGTTACTAGCAGTACCTATGAACGCAAAGATATGTGCATAGCTCAAATTCAAAGATGCTACATCAAGTAAGATATGACCAACACATTTTAATTTTTCTACATTCATGAAATCAAAGAGATTTATGTAACAAATGAACTACAGAATAGTCATGATATTACAATCAAACAGATCTAATAAAGTGATATGTTCACCCCTCTTTACCAAAGTACAAACCTAGAATAAGAATGAGATTGAATTAATAACCTTTCAAATCTATTCACCAAGTTGAAGAAACATTTCAAAAGGTTGTGTATGATATTGATATGCATTAACTCAATCATTAGAGAAATACAACAACGAGGGAGAGTATCCAATCAAGGGGAGTGTCTTATCAGGCGGAGAGAAGAACATGATATTTTGGACATATGAGCATTGTACTATTTTTCCTTTAACTAGATTTTTCCCATTGAGTTTTTCTTTTAAAGGTTTTAACGTGGCAACACTAAATTCGTCCAACATTGATTCAACGATCACAAAAGTTTTACACTTTTTTCTTCACTTTTTTTTTCTTATTAAGGTTTTAATGAGTCAACAATCATTGAATAGTAAAAATAATGTACATCCAAGGGGGTGTTACAAAATGTATAAACTAATGGATGTCGACTTCTATTCCACTATGAATAATGGTCTTTTGGATGTTGTACTTTGTACTCTATATAGGGGTGAAATCCCTTGAGTATTGACATAACAATGAAATGAAGAATTTCCACTCTCCTAAAATTCTCTTTGTCGCATTTATTTTACAATAAGATTTTATTTATCTCATTATATGCTTAGTTTTTTCCTTTGTCTCATTTATGAAAAAAGGGGAAAGACGTTTGTAGATAAGGGGGGTACATGGTTTTGAGCATGTTACATTAGGGGGAATGATTGTATGATATATTATGATTATTGAGAGAATTTGTATATTCGATGGGGAGTTACTTTAGTAGTTTTATAACCACATATATACATTGTTATATTCACATGTATCATCTTATTTGACACACCCACACCCCAACCCAGTTACTTATAATTAAGTTTAAAAGTCAAAGTGAGTCAAACCATAATTACCTTAACCAAATAATAAACAAGAGCCTTAATTCTAGAGTCATCAACGTAAATCCATATAAGTAAAAACTTTTTAGAATATTAAAGTACTTATGCTAATACAAACTTACTTTAATGATAAGTGGACTTAATTACATCATTTACATTTAAACAAAACCATTGTTTTATCCATTTCTTACTAACCCAAGCCGACCTCCTAGATTTAGCAGTGATATCACGATTGTTGAAAAACACACAAAGGAATCGTGAGAAAAATAGCTCAGTGAATGCATCACTACTACACTATTGCATAAAATTAAATGCAATAAAGCATATTCATATAATAATGTATAAACTTATCCGGCCCATTTATAATGAATGACCCAACTTTTTGAATCGTGATTCATATATCCTATTTGCAATAGATAATTCTCCCCTAATCCTGGTCGAGGAGTAACTCCTTGTCTGTAATAGACAATTATCCCCCATTCCAAGTCAGGGAGTAACCTCCCATTTTAGTAGATCGAAATGAACAAGTTCATATTCATAATGTTCTGATCATATCCATATCAATATACAAATACCTCTTTCTAGTGAGTACACTCACCTTGACAACTTAATGGACATTTCCTTCGTCTTTGACTGGCACTTGTTCAATGGGTTCTACATCCCTTACTATTATTCTTAAAATTTTGGTATCATCATAACAATATCAATAGAACAAAGAATAATTTAAACGTAACCCAATTCATAAGCATCATGTGGTCCCATTCAAATCATTTACCATAAATGAAATCCCATCCACATTCAGGTTAAGATATTTAACATATCTAAATCATATTATAAATCATAATCAACTATTATAATTCAATATTTATCATATTGGGTTTCCAGTACAAAAGAAGGAGCATCTTTTCAAGTTTCTTAGAGTAGGATATGCCTATTTCTTTACTACGTAACAAATCTGCCCTATAGACTCCTCTATTGTTTAGTCAACTTCTAAGAATTTTCATAGTTTTCTACATCATAACTTTCTATGATCTTCCATAAAATTTCAATACACATATTAAATAGTACAAAATTAAGGTTTCATAATTTTCAGAGTTCATTTGCTTTGTCAAAAGCTTCATCAAACTCAGGGCATATCCAAGAGGATTTTGCAAATGGCAACTATGTATCAACTTAAAACCATCACCAATGTCTAACCACAACGAGTTGAATTCTAATTTTTGGGTATGCTATGAATATGTGAGTCTAGTTTTATATCCAATTGGAATTTCTCAATTCCAGTATGTATACAAAAACTTATGAAAGTCTGAACACAAAATGGTTCTAAACAAGGCAATATAAAGGATTTACACTTTCAACTTTCTTCAAACTTGTATCTATCCATACATATACATCAAGGCATGAAATTTTAGTAAAAAATTGATGATTTCTATCATTTCAATCTGTAATACAAGAAAAATAACAAGATTTAGGATATAATTACCTTGGGTACTCTTACGTAGATTTTTTTAGGATTTTTCTCCTCACCCTCTTCTTCCTAAACTTCACAATTCTCTTTCATCAAGCTAAAACTCTCCAAAACTAAACCAAGGGTTAAATTTGCTGAAGAAATAGGTGAGATTGAGAGGTTTAAGTTAACAAAGGCTGCCTTCCGTTCCAACCAAACAAATTACACCATTTGGCTTACTAAAAGACAAATTACCATTTAAAAGGAATGGACATGTTTTCCCTTTATTCGTAAATTTGTTATAACTTATAACTCAAACATCTGTATGATACATCGCTTGTTGTTTTATAAACCTAACTCATATATATACAACTATCTAGTTTTCACCTTGAGTCAATTCGTAACACCCCGTATTTCTAAGCATTTAGAATTGAATTAATTCGATAAAAAATTTAAATTACATGTGTCACGTAAGTTAATGAAATAAAATGTTATGTGTTGATTAAATTATTAATCAGAGAGAAATGATTAATGTTTATTGAATAAAAATTACTAAGTGAATAGTGATTTAGTATTTTACGTCATAGCGAGTGACAGTGACGTGATAGTGGTATATCTCAACCGGTGTCGAGGGTGGACTATTTGAGGTCGAGATAGGAAATTATTTTGATGTGACTCATATGGTGATTTCAAGGTAACGGTTGGTTCCAAAAGGGTCGAAATAGTCAGAATAGTGTACCCAAATGTAGTATTTGGGCCCCGAGGTGATTTTAGATTAAACCGGCACCGCAAGAGGGCGTTTCGATCATTCAAAAGATTAGGGTAAAGAGGACTCCAAAATTCTAAGTGTTATATCTTACCCTTTGGGTTAGAGGCTAGGGTAAATGAAAATTTGAGAGAGAGGAGGCCATAGGAGGGGAAGAGGAGGAGAAAACTAAGGCTTCCCAAATCAATTCTCACCACGAATGTTGTCGAAATCGTAATCGGAGCAAGGGAAGACTAACTCTATCATCCTAATAATGAAATTAGACCTACTTGATAAGTCAAGTGTTTATCTTTTATGTTTTAATTGAGTTATAATACCCATGTAGAGTAGGGTTTCAATTGTTTGAGTTAAATGATGTTCTTAAGGTGTAGATGTAGAGAACTCATGAATTAGGGTAGGATTTGCATGTAGAATGGATCCATTGATGTAAATAATTCATAACCAGATGATGTATGATGATTACCATGGGATAAATCTGGATAAATGTTTAAGTATGTAGGAAGAATGATGAAACTAGGGTTTTCATGGATATTGAAAGATAATTGGTTCCTAGGCATAATTCTTGATGGTTTAATGTTAGATTTACGTTGGAAATCATCCCTATATACTTAAATAATGTTTAAAAGTGTTGGTTGAAAATTTGGCGAAGAAACATGAAGTTTTGGATAATGAAAAAAGGTGAAAAACGCAATTGTATAAGGAAGAAGATGACCTCACAGTTTTCGAATCTATTCGGCCCAAGGGCGAATCGATTCACTTTGCCCATGTGACACCCCGCCTAATTAAATACCGGGCGATCACTCCTTTATTAAATTAAATCAAGGTAAACAGTTGGTTCATTCTCAGCATCACTGTCGATAAAAATAATTTTTCCAATTTAACACTCTAAATAATTAAGCTAAGTGTAAAAAAAAAACAATTTTTTTTTTTATACGAACTTCCAAATTTTAATTAAAGAAAAGATTTTTATTAATTCAAAACAACATTTCTACAATAGAGAATCATACACGAAATTTAAATAAAACCATACATTCACCAAACAAATGTCAATAATATAAAACTAAAATCATAAACCATCCTGAAACAAATTCCATAAACAATACTGGAATAACTGAAATATAAAAAAAATCTCCAACAATAAATGAAATGATGAAAAGGGCGACACGTGCCCCATAAATGAGAGTAATGAGAGTGGAGTCAATGTCGGAAGCCGTCTACTCAAGGGACCCGCAACTCCCACCTAAGCTGCAGCTCGTTCTTCTCAAAGAATCCTAAGCAAGACGCCCCTGTGGCTGGGCACCTGAAAATATACATATATATACACAAGAGAGAGAGAGAAAAGGAAACGGGTCAGGGCCCGAAAGTGTGTTTGATTTTAAAATACGTTAAGCAAGTATTTAAATTGATACAGGCCAATGCAACATCATATTAGTTCGTCTCTCTCTTGAGAAATACTCACCTCTCTTCTAATGTGCACTCCTATCGTACTAACCTTCCCAATGGTTCGTTTATCTTAACTTACTCATATTTTTTTCAAAACTGAACGATGACAATGTTATAAAGAGGTTACTTTCAATTTGTAGTATTCCTCTCGTTTTAGCTTCATTAAATTATAAGGTTTCCCCGTGCCTTTTCATTTTTTTTTTCACAAAACAAGTATTTAATAATTTGAATCAACAACCATGTTCTACTTATCAAATCACAGTAGGCAGTTCAAAGTTTATAACCTTATATATATATTAACTACTCGAATAAATATATATATATAATGGCACCCCAACTACACTATGGTGCGGGCATACTCTGCTATCCAATCCCCGTATCTCTCACATAAAGGGAAATACAAGTTCGGAATCACTCTCGAACTGTATTAACATATACAAAACAACGTTGAGGCGAAGCATAGATTCTAAGTCCAAGAGGTCAGTACATACCCACACGTCTCTTAGGACCGTCCGACTATCAATTTAATAGCCCGTACCTAGGATCTCTATCTTCTAGGGTACGATTCAATATCCCCATAAAGCAACACAAGATACGATCGTCCCAGCGCGGTAACCTCAGGGATAGCAAGTAGCGCGGCTACGTTTTTCACATGTATATAATATATGTACACACATTCATATAAATATATCAATTTCATCATATTAATATAGGTCACTCTCATTACCCATAATTACAACCTTTGTTCTAAATTTCACCTTATTAGTATAACGTATAAGGTTTCGCCTCTAACCTTAATTCGAAGGGGTTTTCTCATTAGTTATGGGACATTCGTGGGTTCTATCCATCCAAGTAATATATTCAGTAGGTAGACGTCTATTCACTAACGTAGGTAATCGTTGAATTCTCTCATTTGAAATACGTAGTTTGTCGTTCCTTAATTAACTATTCCTTAAACCCAATTATCATTTCATAATAAAGTTCTCAACACTTAATCATATGTCCTACTGATCTCTCTTATATCCCAAAACATTTTATTTGAAATGGCCAAGAATTCTTTCATGATAAATTAATTCAACTAATTAAACAAGGGAAATAATAGGCTGCCAGGAAGGGTCGATCGATCGACTACTGGGGTTCGATCGATCGAACCTTCGATCGATCGACGCTATAGGGTCGATCGATCGATCAAACAGGTATTTCGATTTCTGCAGAAGTGCA
The DNA here is from genome assembly GCA_949130495.1 of Sambucus nigra. NCBI lineage: Eukaryota > Viridiplantae > Streptophyta > Magnoliopsida > Dipsacales > Adoxaceae > Sambucus > Sambucus nigra. The sequence continues at coordinate 451,957,639 of OX422210.1, read as the reverse complement.
GTTACGGGTTTAACTAATATTCTTCATTCAAATCCATAATTTTCCACACTAATCGTCCCAAAACTTATACTACAATCATGGTAATATATTTCCAGATGTTTCCAACGTTAAGCATGCATATAACCATCATTAAACATGATTAAACAACCTAAAATCTCATCTAATCATCAAGAACCCTAAGTTTTCTTAATCTTTTGTTCTAATCAGTTTTCTCCAGAATTTTCTTCTACAATAACATCAAAAATTCGTGGGTTTATCATCTACATTACATAAGACTTCCAGGATATAATTTTAATCTTGTCTTCATGCAAATTCCTATCACAAAGTGGGGTTTTCTTCCATAAATTATACTCCTAATCATTCCTACACTAACATGATTATTGCACCAATGAAAATACGCAAGTTAAACACTTGCCTGGAATTTCAGAGGTCTGGTTTCCTGCTGATATTGGTGTGGTTGCGTTCTCCTCCTCGCGATCTACGCGTTGGTGGTGACGGTGGTGCAAAAGGTGGTGTTTTTGGCCTTGAATCACCTAGCAAGGTCTCTCCTCTCTTCTCCACTAGCCGTCTTAGGGTTCTGAATGATCTAACCCTAAAAGTCTGACTTAAATGGCTGCTAAGGATGGCTGAAATTCGTGGGTTTAATTACCCTAGTTTGTAAAATGACCAAAACGCCCTCCCGGGTCACTAATTAAGCCTAAAAACATCCCGAGACCCAAACTAAACCCCCGGGTACACTTTTCTGACTATCTCAACCCTTCCGGACGCGTTGGCGCACTCAAAACGACCATACGGACAACTCATAAAATATTTACTTTTATATCTCAATAATTAGTCCCGACGCGACACGGGCGCGTCCCGACTAAAATTACCGAAATTGTCATTTTCATTCACTCGTGACATTTACCATGTATTACTATGCTCCTAAGTAATATTCAACAATTTCATATTATTACTAACTCACGTCACGTTAATAATTATAACATAATTAATTTCCGGATTTTTATTAAATAAATCCCCAAATTAATTATAGCATAAAAATACGGGGTATTACATACTTCCCCCCAAATAACGGAATTTCGTCCCGAAATTCAGAAAATAAGGCATACCTGGTAAAAACAACTCTGGATATCTCTCACGCGTATCTGCCTCACGCTCCCAAGTGGATTCCTCCACATTATGATGTTCCCACTGGACCCGCACTAGTGGAACTATCTTCGACCTCAATCTCCTCTCACTGTAGTCTAGAATAGCCACCGGTCTCTCCTCGTAAGAGCTATCCGACTGCAAGTCGATCTCATCTATCGCAATGTGAGTATGGGCCATATCATCCCGAAGGTATCGTCTCAACGACGAGATGTGGAATACATCGTGGATGCGATGTAAATGTTCTCGCAAACCCAACCTGTATGCTACTGGCCCAATTCTCTCGATGATGGGAAATGGTCCTACGTACCTCGGAGCCAATTTTCCCTTCTTCCCGAACCTCATCACTCCTTTCATAGGAGATACACGCAACAACACTTGATCTCTCACATTAAACTCCCGGAAGAATCGTTTCGCATCGGCGTAGCTCTTCTGTCTGTCTTGGGCTACCCGAATACGACTCCTGATTATCTCAATCCTCGCGGAGGTCTCCTGGATCACTTCTGGTCCTAATAACTTGTTGTCCCCCACCTCGAGCCAACAGGTTGGAGAGAGACAAGGCCTGTCGTACAAAGCCTCAAATGGAGCCATGCCAATCGTAAACTGGTAGGAGTTATTATAAGCAAACTCGACCAGTGGAAGATGTGGCTCCCAACCTCCCCCGAAATCGAGGATACACATGCGTAGCATATCTTCCAACATCTGATTAGTACGCTCTGTCTGTCCATCTGTCTGTGGGTGGTAAGCTGAACTCAGTCTCAACTCTGTACCCATAGCCTCCTGAAAGCTTTCCCAGAAACGCGACACAAAAATCTTGTCTCTATCTGACACAATATTCAGGGGCACCCCATGTAATCTGACAATCTCAGCGATGAACAACTGGGCATACTGACCCGTGGTATAATCTATCCTTACTGGCAGAAAATGAGCCACCTTGGTCAGACGGTCTACAATCACCCAGATAGAATCGTGGCCTCGTTGTGATGTAGGCAACCCTGTAATGAAGTCCATGGAAATACTTAGCCACTTCCACGCAGGTACTTCCAACGGATGAAGTAATCCCAACGGTTTCTGGTGGTCCACCTTCACCAGCTGGCAAGTAGAACATTTGGACACAAATTCAGCGATGTCCTTCTTCATCCCACTCCACCAGTACTGACGTCTCATATCCTGGTACATCTTATCGCCTCCCGGATGTACTGCAAATCGGGACCCATGAGAATGAGTCATTACCTCATGACGTAGCTCTGCTCCTTCTGGAACCACTAGTCTCCCATTAAACCGCAACCCTCCATCCGAACTAACAGAATAGGACTCAGCACCCTCGGCTAGAAGTCGTACAATCTGCTCCTGACAAAACAGATCTGTGGTCTGTGCCTGTATCACCCTCGTAACAATCTCGGGTGTGACTGTCATCACGGATATGAAAGAACGTGCTACCGCATCCTGGTGACCCAACTCCTTCCATTTTGCTTTCCAGATGTCCGCTACATCGTCAACCGGTCTACGACTCAACGCATCAGCAACTACGTTGGCTTTCCCCGGATGATACTGTATATCGAACTGGTAATCTTTCACAAACTCTAACCATCTGCGCTGACGCATATTCAGCTCTCACTGAGTGAACAGGTACTGCAGTGACTTATGGTCTGTGAACAAAAGGAATTTCTCGCCCAATAAATAGTGCCTCCAAATTCTCAATGCAAAGACGACCGCAGCTAACTCCAGGTCGTGGGTGGGGTAGTTCTTCTCATGCGGCTTAAGCTTGAGGGAAGCAAAAGCTATAGCCTTCTCTTCCTGCTGAAGTACTCCCCCAAGTCCTCGTAAGGACGCATCTGTATAAACCAGGTACTCTACACCCAGCTTCGGTAAAGCAAGGACTGGTGCCGAAGTAAGCTTGTCCTTCAGCTCGTCGAAAGCGAACTGACAAGCGTCATCCCAAACATATGGTACCCCCTTGCGAGTCAGATTCGTCAATGGACCCGCTATTTTGGAGAATCCCCGAATGAACCTCCTGTAGTATCCGGCTAACCCCAAGAAACTACGTACTTCCGTCGGTGTCGTGGGCTGCCCCCACTCCCTCACCGTTGACACCTTGCTCGGGTCAACTGCTATCCCCTGCTCAGAAACAACATGGCCCAAGAATTGTACCTCTCGCAACCAGAATCCACACTTCTCGTACTTAGCATACAACTGATGCTCTCGTAGGGTCTGGAGAACCTGCCTCAAGTGTTCGGCATGCTCCTCCTCAGAGTGTGAATATATCAAGATATCATCTATGAAGACGATGACGAACTGATCCAAGAACTCTCTGAACACTCGGTTCATCAAGTCCATGAAAACGGCTGGGGCATTTGTGAGTCCGAACGGCATCACCCTGAACTCATAGGACCCATATCTCGACAAGAAGGCAGTCTTCGAAACATCCTGCTCTCTAATCCGTAACTGATGGTACCCCGACCTCAGATCTATCTTCGAAAAGAAAGTTGCTCCCCTTAACTGGTCGAACAGATCATCGATTCGAGGCAACGGATACTTGTTCCGTATCGTGACCTTGTTCAACTCCCGGTAGTCCACACACAATCTCAGTGAGCCATCTCTCTTCTTCACAAATAAGACTGGAGCGCCCCACGGTGAGGTACTCCTACGAATGAAACCCTGACCTAATAGATGCTCAATCTGATCTCGTAGCTCTCGCATCTCTGCCGGAGCCATACGGTACGGTGCGCGTGCTATAGGTCTCGTATCCGGCAATAAGTCTATAACGAAGTCTATCTCACGACTGGGCGGTAGGCCTGGTATCTCCTGAAACACATCGGAATACTCCCTAACAACTGGGATCGAATCCAAAGGAATCACAACCTCCTTAGAGGTATCCTCCTCAATGTAATATAAATGAGCGGTCGAACCTCCCTCTGGGCGAGGCATCGCCACTATAAACATCTCTTGCCCCGGAATGGCAAAAACAATGCTCCCACCGAAGCAATCAATCATGGCTCTATAAGATGCGAGCCAATCCATACCAATAATCACATCATGCTCGTGCATGTCTAAGACTAGCATGTCTGCAGGCAATACCAAGCCACCAATCTCTACCCCTACTCCCCGGCATATAAAGAATATAAGCGACCCACTCCCCAATGGTGAGTCGACACACGTCACGGTGCTCTCTGCTGTGGCTAACAATCCTAAGGACTTCGCAAAATGCGTAGCTATAAAACAGTGTGTTGCCCCCGTATCAAACAAAACTTTACCCATAGTACCATGGATAGGAAACATACCCTCAATCGCGGGTGGTGCCGGTGGAGCTGCTGCCTGGTGGACGTTATAGACACATCCGTACTGCAATTGCCCCTGCTGCACTGGGGCTGCTGGAATGGCTGGTAGGGCTGGCATCTGGGCTGGAGCTGGAAGGGCAGGTGGAAAGAGTGGTCTCTGCGGCTCATTACGGGCTCCCTGCTGCTGTGGGGCCCTATCGCCCTCTGGGCAATCCTGATGCTTATGGCCGTGCTTGCCACACACAAAACACCGGCCTCTGAAATTACCTCCCCTCTGTCCCTGCTGACCACGGCCCTGCTGGCCGTTACCTCCACGCCATTGGCCCTGTTGGCCCTGATGTGCACGCTGTTGGCCTTGCTGGCCCTGCTGTTGACCCTGCGGTCGGTGTTGGCCCTGCTGGCCCTGCTGATTAGGCTGACCCTGATGGCCCTGCTTGAATCCCCCGAATCCCTGCCTAGAATCACCTGAACGGAATCGCTTAGCAGGGTCCCCCTGATGGGAACTCTGCTCGTGCTGACGAGTCTGTCCCTGAGTTGGTGCCCCACTGGCACTATTACCCCCGGTCCTGCCCTGCTGGCTGGACTCTCCTGCTCTCTTGCTTCCCTGAAGATGGAAGCGGTGATCCTGGCAATGTAGTAGCGCTGCATTGAGTACGTCAGTGAAAGTACTCAGGGATAGATTCCCAATAAGGTGCTGACGGATCCTCCAAGCTAACCCGTCGACGAACAGCAAAATTTTCTTGCTCTCAGTGGGTGCCTCATCCGGCACAATAATGAGAAGTCTCGTGAACTCCTCCTCATACTCGGCTACAGTAAGGTTCTCCTGCTTCAGATTTAGCAATTTTCGCCTCATCTCAGTCTGCACTGCGGGTGGAAAGTACTTGCGGTCAAACCGCTCCCAGAACATCTGAATAGGGATCGTGTCCCTCTCCTCCAAAGTAGTAGTGGACTCCCACCACTGTAATGCGGCTCCCACCAGTTTAAAAGAGGCCAATAGCTGCTTCTGCACTTCGGTGCCCTCATACATACGGAGGTGCCGCTGGATGTCCTTCTTCCATTGGCTGACAGTAATAATATCGGAGCTACCAGAAAACTCAGGGGGATGTGCTTTCTGAAAAGCATCCCGAACCCTCTCCCATGCAGATGGAAGCTGTGCTGGTACTGGCGCCACTGCCTGGACCTGTGGTGGAGCCTGCTGAATCACCGCTATCGCGGCATTTACCGCCTGAGCAACGATGGCGGCTACCTCATTCGCATTCATAGTGCCTGGTGCCGGAGCTGCTGGCTCATCGGCTTGGGCACGCCTATCTTTTGGAGCACATCTCGGAGGCATCTGAAACGTGAACAAGTTTATTAGTCTACAGTTATCAACAAATCTCGAATAGCTGAAAACTTAAACGTAAAAGCAAGAATACAACAGTCCTAAAAATAGGGCTCTATGGCAAGTAACGTTAAGCTGAAAGCGAAATAAGCCGTACAGATCCTATGGACACTAGAACCTGATGCTCTGATACCACCTGTGACACCCCGCCTAATTAAATACCGGGCGATCACTCCTTTATTAAATTAAATCAAGGTAAACAGTTGGTTCATTCTCAGCATCACTGTCGATAAAAATAATTTTTCCAATTTAACACCCTAAATAATTAAGCTAAGTGTCAAAAAAAACATTTTTTTTTTATACGAACTTCCAAATTTTAATTAAAGAAAAGATTTTTATTAATTCAAAACAACATTTCTACAATAGAGAATCATACACGAAATTTAAATAAAACCATACATTCACCAAACGAATGTCAATAATATAAAACTAAAATCATAAACCATCCTGAAACAAATTCCATAAACAATACTGGAATAACTGAAATATAAAAAAAATCTCCAACAATAAATGAAATGATGAAAAGGGCGACACGTGCCCCATAAATGAGAGTAATGAGAGTGGAGTCAATGTCGGAAGCCGTCTACTCAAGGGACCCGCAACTCCCACCTAAGTTGCAGCTCGTTCTTCTCAAAGAATCCTAAGCAAGACGCCCCTGTGGCTGGGCACTTGAAAATATACATATATATACACAAGAGAGAGAGAGAAAAGGAAACGGGTCAGGGCCCGAAAGTGTGTTTGATTTTAAAATACGTTAAGCAAGTATTTAAATTGATACAGGCCAATGCAACATCATATTAGTTCGTCTCTCTCTTGAGAAATACTCACCTCTCTTCTAATGTGCACTCCTATCGTACTAACATTCCCAATGGTTCGTTTATCTTAACTTGCTCATATTTTTTTCAAAACTGAACGATGACAATGTTATAAAGAGGTTACTTTCAATTTGTAGTATTCCTCTCGTTTTAGCTTCATTAAATTATAAGGTTTCCCCGTGCCTTTTCATTTTTTTTTTTCACAAAACAAGTATTTAATAATTTGAATCAACAACCATGTTCTACTTATCAAATCACAGTAGGCAGTTCAAAGTTTATAACCTTATATATATATTAACTACTCGAATAAATATATATATATAATGGCACCCCAACTACACTATGGTGCGGGCATACTCTGCTATCCAATCCCCGTATCGCTCACATAAAGGGAAATACAAGTTCGGAATCACTCTCGAACTGTATTAACATATACAAAACAACGTTGAGGCGAAGCATAGATTCCAAGTTCAAGAGGTCAGTACATACCCACACGTCTCTTAGGACCGTCCGACTATCAATTTAATAGCCCGTACCTAGGATCTCTATCTTCTAGGGTACGATTCAATATCCCCATAAAGCAACATAGGATACGATCGTCCCAGCGCGGTAACCTCAGGGATAGCAAGTAGCGCGGGTACGTTTTTCACATGTATATAATATATGTACACACATTCATATAAATATATCAATTTCATCATATTAATATAGGTCACTCTCATTACCCATAATTACAACCTTTGTCCTAAATTTCACCTTATTAGTATAACGTATAAGGTTTCGCCTCTAACCTTAATTCGAAGGGGTTTTCTCACTAGTTATGGGACACTCGTGGGTTCTATCCATCCAAGTAATATATTCAGTAGGTAGACGTCTATTCACTAACGTAGGTATTCGTTGAATTCTCTCATTTGAAATACGTAGTTTGTCGTTCCTTAATTAACTATTCCTTAAACCCAATTATCATTTCATAATAAAGTTCTCAACACTTAATCATATGTCCTACTGGTCTCTCTTATATCCCAAAACATTTTATTTGAAATGCCCAAGAATTCTTTCATGATAAATTAATTCAACTAATTAAACAAGGAAAATAATAGGCTGCCAGGAAGGGTCGATCGATCGACTACTGGGGTTCGATCGATCGAACCTTCGATCGATCGACGCTATAGGGTCGATCGATCGATCAAACAGGTATTTCGATTTCTGCAGAAGTGCAGTTACGGGTTTAACTAATATTCTTCATTCAAATCCATAATTTTCCACACTAATCGTCCCAAAACTTATACTACAATCATGGTAATATATTTCCAGATGTTTCCAACGTTAAGCATGCATATAACCATCATTAAACATGATTAAACAACCTAAAATCTCATCTAATCATCAAGAACCCTAAGTTTTCTTAATCTTTTGTTCTAATCAGTTTTCTCCAGAATTTTCTTCTACAATAACATCAAAAATTCGTGGGTTTATCATCTACATTACATAAGACTTCCAGGATATAATTTTAATCTTGTCTTCATGCAAATTCCTATCACAAAGTGGGGTTTTCTTCCATAAATTATGCTCCTAATCATTCCTACACTAACATGATTATTTCACCAACGAAAATACGCAAGTTAAACACTTGCCTAGAATTTTAGAGGTCTGGTTTACTGCTGATATTGGTGTGGTTGCGTTCTCCTCCTCGCGATCTACGCGTTGGTGGTGACGGTGGTGCAAAAGGTGGTGTTTTTGGCCTTGAATCACCTAGCAAGGTCTCTCCTCTCTTCTCCACTAGCTGTCTTAGGGTTCTGAATGATCTAAACCTAAAAGGTTGACTTAAATGGCTGCTAAGGATGGCTGAAATTCGTGGGTTTAATTACCCTAGTTTGTAAAATGACCAAAACGCCCTCCCGGGTCACTAATTAAGCCTAAAAACATCCCGAGACCCAAACTAAACCCCCGAGTACACTTTTCTGACTATCTCGACCCTTTCGGATGCGTTGGTGCACTCAAAACGACCATACGGACAACTCATAAAATATTTACTTTTATATCTCAATAATTAGTCCCGACGCGACACGGGCGCGTCCCGACTAAAATTACCGAAATTGTCATTTTCATTCACTCGTGACATTTACCATATATTACTATGCTCCTAAGTAATATTCAACAATTTCATATTATTACTAACTCACGTCACGTTAATAATTATAACATAATTAATTTTCGGATTTTTATTAAATAAATCCCCAAATTAATTATAGCATAAAAATACGGGGTATTACAGCCCAGAATTGAAAAAATTTCCCTTTTAAACCCTGAAATTGTGAATAATTAATGGGGGGGACTTTTAGGGTAGGCCATCTTGAAACTATTATGAGGGACATAATGGATTGTAGTAGGCTTATGGTAGGGTGGTGACCTAGTCATAATGAGAAAATTAAGGCTAACATTAATCAAATATAATTAATATTAAATTAAATTAAATTGTGAGATTTAGAATGGGTCACAACGAGCATGAGTAAACCTATGACTTAGACCAATAGTGTATGAGCGTATTAGCTACTAATATTTATTAAGGGGTAACTAGGACTCTTAGGGTAGTGAGTGATACTTGGAGATATAATCAAAGGTTATAAGTGTAATTGCTTGTGTATTGAGTATGCGAGAGAGATATACTATCTACAAACTTATATGATGGATTGTGTGTATACCTACTGAATAATATGTATATCTAGGTGTTGATGTAAAAAATTAGATTTGACCTAATTATTTTAATCACATATAAAAATGAATAAAGAAATAATAGACAATAGATTTTTAAAGTGGTTCAGCCTTATACGAATGGCCTACATCCACTATTTTTGTATTGCTGACTGTTTGCTTGGAATTCTCGAGGAATGGTTTTCTCAAGAAATTCCGGTCCCCTTCTAATGAGGAGGTTATAATGTATTTATAGCCTTGAGGTTGTACAAATGAAAGGACAATGCGCTGTTATCTAGTAGACATGTACATCTATATGATAATAATGAGCAATTAATCTGCAGTCATCTCCTTGATTATCCTGACTGGAGTGCTATGTTGCTCGGACCGCCTAACTTGCTCGGACCTCTTAAGTTGCTCGGTATAATGAAGTTCCTCGAGTAACATGGGTTGCTCGGGACGCCTGAGTTGGTCGGGGAGTTTAACTTCCTCGGAGTCATTGTATTGTTCATTGAAAGTGTTTGTAGGTGACATGTAAGTCGACGCGTGTCTCCACATAATTGATCCACATCAGCAGACTAAATTTGATATAAACAGAAGCCCCTGATGTTTCGTAGTTTGATGTTGAAGAAAAGTATGGAACATTCTGTTGTTTAGTTTTTCGATTTTCATGGATTTTAGGCAAACTTTCGTTGTATATAACTCCTTTTTTGAGTGCATAGTATCAGGCTTTTAAAGTATTTTGAATTTCCATAACCTCTTCATTTTTTGTGACCCTTTTCTTCTTTTTAGCCGTCGGATACGCAAACGTCCCTCCTTGTAATTATTGCTTTCTCTATTCCCTAGGTAAAGTATTTAAGCGCGGCAGAAATCCTATCATCTTTCACTTTTCAAATATGTATCTTTGAACTCTTCATTTCTTCTCTATCTTGTGCGCTCGTTTCTTCCATTGTTCGTTGTCAACTGATTCACTCTTTTCCTATAAGATTTTCTTCCTTTTCTTTTATTTTCTTTGTTCATCATGGTTTACCTTGTTGAATCGATTGACAAATTTCGTTTTGAATTTTCAATTCCTTCATGGGTCATATTGGAAGAACTTTCTGAACCCTTTGACTATTTTTCTTTGGCTGAGGGACATTGGTTCACAAGTCTCTTTATGGCCGAATGTGGCTTTTTTTTCCTCCAAATCCTTTATGTTTGGAGTTCTGTCAATATTTTGACGTTGTACCTGCAAAAATAGCGCCAAATACCTGGAGGATAGTTCATGGAGTCCATAGGTTGAACCAACTTCATGGAATCCATTTAGGGATTCCAGAGATTATGTATTGCTACAGATGGGTTGTCAGCGATAGTACTTTTTATTTAAAAACTAGGTTTTTGAATAGGGCATTAATTGTCAATCTTCCTGATGCCAACAAGGATTATTTTGAACATGGAGTGGTAATGAAAAATTGGCAACACCCTCCATTAAATGGAGATGATGTATACCAAGGTCCTAGATGTCCTCCTTATGACAATGGGATAGGTTGTTTTTATTTTTTGAAATCTTGTTTTCTTTGTGTTTGATAAAATGTATCACTGACATTTAATTTTTAATTATTTGCAGTTGACAGTAAAAGAAAGTCTCCCAAAGAAACTGACGTTAATTTAAAGCATTTGAAACTCATCTGGAGTTTACACCAATCCGTTGCCAAAGAACATATTAGATCAGCCTCTTATTTATTGTAGAACGAGAGCTATACTTCTTTTTTTACAGCCCGTCCAGTGGTGGTTAGTCTTGACCAAATACCAGCTTCTGAAACTAATTTGGAAGGTTCTTCTTCTGAGTTAATTGCTCCCATCAGTAATCTAATGAAGAGAAGAAGAGCTCCTGCTTTCTTTGATAAATCTTCCTCTACTAATATGGAGGCAAAGAAAAGCAAACAAAATGTCCCAGAAGAAGGGATGAAAATTATTGATGCACCTCCTCCTGCTGCTACCGAGAAAGTTGTTGAGAAACCCCCTGTGGCTCCAAGAAAGATTGTTACTATTACTCCTCCTAGTGAGGTTATTGTCATATCACTATCTAAGAAAATGTCCTTAGTTGAGAATGCCCCTGTTCCTCCAAGGAGGTTAAAGAAAAATTCTTCAGAGCGACCTGCTGAACTAGTCTCTCAACCATCAACTGTTGAAGGTGGTGTTTCAACCTTTATTCCCTCGAGCTCCGATGTGGGCTTAGTAAAATCTTGGACTATCCCAGAGGTCCCTGATATTGAAAATAATCTCACTCGTGAGAGAGTTACTGCTCTAGCTGCTCAACACATTGCCTCAGTAATTATTATTGATCTGAGCCATTTACTTTTTAATACTATGTTCGCACATTGACTTAGAGTTATTTCTTTTCTCAGCTGGTAACGTGTTTCAACAACATTGTAAAAAGGGATGAATCCATCAGGACCTCCAGTTCCTCGGATGGAGTAGAAAAGGCTTTTACTGGATTAACCTAATCTTTGAAAGACTCTCATCAGAAGTATGAGGAAAATAAACTTTCTTGGGAGAAGCAGATTAAGTCTGTTGAACAAGAGAGAGAGATATTTGTGGATGCCTCTAAGGATTTGGAGGAGAAATTGAAAGAGTTTGAGAAGAACAATAAAGAGCTTGAGGATAAGCTCAAGAATACTAAAGATCTTGAGGATAAGCTCAAAAATGCTGAAGAGGAAATTGTTAGACTTCATGATGTTGATCACCAGAAATAGGAGGTGGAGGAGAAATTAAAGGCTGCCGAAGAGCTCCTTAGGGAAAAGATATCTTTGGAGAAGGCAAAGAGGAAGAAGCCAATCAAAAAGTCTGTTAGCACTAGTTGGGATAAAGGCTGGAATAAGGGCCTGGCCGCCATGTCTTCACAAATGGAGTATGCCAGCCTTAAATATTTTAGGGAAGGATGGGTTGCAGCCTTGCAAGAGCTAAAAATTACTGAGAATTCTGAGTTATTCCAGCAACACACTCATGGCCCTCCTCCCTCTCTTGGAGAAGAAGAAGAGGACGAATCTACCTCAGATGAGTCTTCCATTATGACTGGAGATCAGGTTCCTTCTGCTCCAGTTCAAACTTTCTCCGAGCAACTCTAACCCACCAGCACTTCTGTCGAGCAGTTACCTTCATCCTCCGAGCAACCAGTAATTTCCTCCAAACTTTCTGAGGAAGTTGTAGGGAATAAGGATAAGGTGTAGAGTTATTCGGGTGTTTGTTTTGTTATTTTTGAATGTAACCTCGGACTTCGTATTTTATTCTATGATGAAATAAAATTTAAACTTTGGTTGCTCACCTTGAATTTCTCTTTTACTTGCTTTGTATGCATCCTTATTGATTCTCTTTATTTATCTTTGCTAGTTTTTGGTTAGTATGGAGCTCCTATCAGCTCATGACACAGAGTTGATGAAGAAATGTAATAACTATTTTAAAGCCGGTCATGCAGACCTAAACGAGGCTCAAATCATTGGCATCCTTGGTCTAGATACTTCTGAATGAGCAGTCAAAGCTTACCAATATCTAAAGTGCTTGCTCGATCGAGCTATTACCAATAATGTAGCTTATTATGAGATGATTGAGGATCTCCAAGGAACTATAGAGGAACTCCAGCAGCAGTACAAAGAGTCCTCCACACTTTTGCACCAAGGGTACGAGAAGAAATATCAACAGTTAAGTGTTGAAAAAGGATATTATAAATTCGTCTCTGCTTACGAGAAGAAAGAGAGCGTTTTAAAGCTTAAAGTTGAAGAGCATAGGCATATCGCCAAGTTACTGGAGCAAGAGAACATTTCCTTGCAAGAGGAGGTAAAACAACTCAAGTCTGTTGCGTCTTCCTCGGGAGCCTTAGTCCCTGTCAATGATGAAGGTTTTTCTTTTTTGGAGGTAGAAAATGCCAACTTGCGAGATGAGTTGGAAACTTTGAAAAGAGCTGGACCCTCCAAATCTACTCGTGGACGAGCAAGATATTCTTCTCGAGGACGAGCAAGAGCTGGTCAAATTTCTATTGAAGAAGCAAAAACTCAAGCGGCCTTGGAGAATCAGGCCTTTCAGTTGATAGCGAAGAACCAAGCCTTAGCAGAGATGTCCAAGAAGATTCTGAACCTCAACGAGAAACTTTCTACACAAAGCTCTGCCTTAGAAAATAAAAAACTTCTGGTGAAGAATCTTCATGAGAAACTGGAGAGGTTAACTTACCAATTCCATAAATAACCCAGAGAGTTTTGGATGGCTGGTTATAATGAAGCACTTTGTCATCTTGATGCTCGTTTAGAACAGTCGAACAACGAAGGTTATAAACAGGGCTGGTTGAATGCTCTTTGTGTTTTAAAATTGGAGAGAGGTCATTTCCTGTGGGATTACTATAATCCTGGAGTTCTTGATTTACCCGTGCCTCCTTTTAAGCTTGACCTTAGTTGGATTCCAGCCCGGGCCATTCCTCGCGTTCTGATCTCTAAGTGTCTTGATAATTATAGTCTTCATTCAGATTTTAAAATATCTCGCCCAGAACACCTGCTTGATCGTCCATCTATAATGAACGTCAGAATGCTGCAAGATCTGAACTTCATAAATTTCCCTTATAGTCTTGATGATCCTCCAGCTGGGGTAGACCCTGTATTAAAGGCAGAGGGAAAGAAACCCATAGAGTAGAATTTGTTCAATTGATATCACATGCGATCTGTAATTTATGTAATTTGTTCTGGTTTTAATGAAGAAATTTTTAGTTTTCTTTGCAATTTAATTGTCATTGGTTTGGAAATATTTTATAGAATATCTCTTTTATTTACTGATGAACACGTATGTATATCTGTAGAAAGATAAAAATGTCTTGTTTGGTTTTTAAATTGCCGACCAACTTGAGTTGGTGGTAATTGTTTCCCGACCAACCTGGGTTGGTGGTAATTTTCTTCCCGACCAACCGAAGTTGGTGGTAATTAAATTGTCGATCAACCGGAGTTGGTGGTAATTTGCTTCCCGACCAACCGGAGTTGGTGGTAATTGAATTGCCGATCAATCGGAGTTGGTCGTGTTTGTTTCCCGACCAACCTGGGTTGGTGGTAATTTACTTCCCGACCAACCGGATCTGGTGGTAATTGAATTATCGATCAACCGGAGTTGGTCGTGTTTGCTTCCTGACCAATCGGAGTTGGTGGTGATTGAATTGCCGATCAACCGAAATTGGTCGTGTTTGTTTCCCGACTAACCTGGGTTGGTGGTAATTTGCTTCCCTACCAACCGGAGCTGGTGGTAATTGAATTGCCGATCAACCGGAGTTGGTCATGTTTATTTCCTGACCAACTTGGGTTGGTGGTAATTTGCTTCCCGACCAACCGGAGTTGGTGGTAATTGAATTGCCGATCAATCGGAGTTGGTCGTGTTTATTTCTCGACCAACATGAGTTGGTGGTGATTTGCTTCCCGACCAATCGGAGTTGGTGGTAATTTGCTTCCCGACCAACTGGAGTTGGTGGTAATTGGATTGCTGATCAACCGAAGTTGGTCATGTTTGTTTCTCGACCAACCTGAGTCGGTGGTGATTTTCTTCCCGACCAACCGGAGTTAGTGGTAATTTGCTTGTATAGCGTGTAGCACTAATATTCCAAAAAAATTATAAAGAATAAAGAGAAATGGGGGAAACATCACTTTATTCATATTGAATTAATTGTATTACATAGAGATTTCAACTACTGATAATACTTTCGTAGATGCTCTGCATTCCATGCATTCTTGAATTCTTCTCCCTCCAAGGTTTCAATCCTGTACGTCCCTGGACGAACAACTTCTGTTACTCTGTAGGGTCCGTTCCAGTTTTCTTCCAGCTTATTATGCTTTTGTATCACTTTTTTCAGCACATAATCCCCTTCTTTCAGATCACACTTCTTCACTCTTTTGTTATAGAACAAAGTTGTTCGTTGTTGATAAGATGCATTCCTGATTGCTGCTTCTTCCCTGACTTCCTCGAGCATATTCAGGTCTAATATTCTCATTAAATCGCTGATAGGGGAGTTGAAATTAAGTACCCTGTGTGTGGGTAGAACCAATTCAGCTGGTATCACAGCCTCACTCCCGAATGCCAGCATGTATGGAAACTCTCCAGTTGTTGTTCGCGGTGTAGTGCAATAAGCCCACAATACAGAGTGTAGTTCACTAATCCAATTTTCTTTTGCACTATCTAGTCGTTTCTTCAATCCATTTAGTAGCGTTCTATTTGTCACCTCAGTTTGTCCATTGCTTTGTGGGTGACCTAGTGCAGAATGAGTTTTCAGAATATTAGATTGATGACAGTATGCATTTAACTCCTCGTTGTCAAAATGGGTTCCATGGTCAGTAATGAATGCATGTGGGAGACCATTTCTGCAAATAATGTTTTTCCAAATGAATTGATAGACTTTGTCATATGTCATATCAATAAGGGGTTCAGCTTCCACCCATTTGGTAAAGTAATCCACAGCGACTACGAGGTACTTGAATATTCCCTTGGTCGTTGGGAGTGGCCCGACCAAGTCTATTTCCCACATGGCAAATGGCCAAGGGGACGTTACGGGTGTTACCAATGCCTGAGGAGTTCTTCGGATGGACGAGAAGTGTTGGCATTTGTCGCATTTCTTAGCATAGGCTGCGCAATTAGCTCTCATCGTCGGCCAGTAGTACCCTTGTGTGGTTATTCGTCGCAAGAGCGTCCGACCAGCTACATGGGCTCCACAAGACCCTTCATGAACCTCTTCGATCAAATATTTCACTTCAGAGGGATGGACGCATCTTTGTAGCCCTGTTATCACTCCTCGTCTGTACAAAATGCCATTAGTCAACGCATAATGAGCAGCTTTAAACTTTAGTTTCTTGGCTGCAAGATTATCAGTTGGTAAAGTCCCATCTTTAATATAGGCTCTAATTATATCCATCCAGGATGGTCCTAAGTCAAGAGCAATGGAATTTATCCTTAGATCTTTATCTATGCTTCGACCAGTTAGAATCTCTATTGGGATTGTTCTTCGTAGCTTGGTGCGGGTGGCTGATGCTAGCCGGGCTAGGGCATCTGCTCTTGCATTCTCTAATCTCGATATTCTAACCAGCTGAATAGCAGTAAAACTTGATAACAACTCCATTGCTTTTGCATGGTACTTGATTATTAACTCTCCCTTTGCTGCATATATTCTAAGAATCTGATTTATGATTAACTGCGAATCGCTGAATACAACAATCTGCTCTGCCTTCATAGTTCTGGCTAGACTTAAACCTACAATTATTGCTTCATATTCGGCCTCATTATTAGAAGCTTTAAATTGAAAGCACAGAGCATACTCCACATCAATATCATCTGGACTTTGCAAAACAATCCCTGCTCCATTGCCTGTAGTGCACGAAGAGCCATGCACATACAAATTCCATATGGGTAACTTATTATTGAAATAGAGTTCATCGGTGCAATATCTGGTACTTCCTCTTCTCCTCTTTCAGTACTTATCGTTGCTCGTCAGTCATCTTTTCTTGCTCATCAATCGACTTAAGTTGGTCGGGGTTTAAATTTGATGATCCTGTAACATCCACAGGCTGGTCGGTATTCAATTTTTACTCTTCGAAGGTATCGGGATAGGTGAACTCTGTAATAAAATCTGCCACTGCCTGCCCTTTAAGCGACGATCTAGGCTCATAAACTATGTCATATTCACCGAGCTCTACTGCCCAGTACATCAATCTTCCCGATTTCTCTGGCTTATGCAGAGCTTGCCTTAATGGCATATGAGTGTATACAACTATAGTATGGGCTTGGAAGTATGGTCTCATTCTTCTGTTGGCTTCAATTAGAACTTCTCTAACCTTGGATATTTGATTTCTGCTCCTCGAAAAGCTTTGCTAGTGTAGTAGACTGGTTTCTGTACTCCACCTTCCATTCTTATCAACGCCGAGCTAACTGCGTTCTCTGAAACTACCAGTTATAAGTAAAATCTCTCTCCCATCACTGGTATGGATAGCAAGGAAGGTATTCCTAGGTACTTTTTTAGTTCTTGAAAGGCCTCCTCACATTCATCATTCCACTTAAATATTTTTCGGAGTGTTTTGAAGAAGGGGAGACATCTATCTGTTGCTCGTGACACAAATCTGTTGAGTGCTGCTACTCGCCCTGTGAGACTTTGCACCTCCTTATTTGTGGTTGGATATCTTATCTCTAATAAGGCTTTGATCTTCTCAGGATTTGCTTCAATTCCACGTTGATTGACAATATATCCGAGGAACATTCCTTCTCGTACTTCGAATATGCACTTAGTGGGATTCAACTTCATTTGATATTTTTCTAGTTGATCAAAGGTCTGACCTAGGTCAATCAGATGATCAGCAGCTTTCTTTCTCTTTGTCAGTATATCGTCAACATACACCTCCATATTATGACCTATCTGTTCTGTAAACACCTTATTCATCAGCCTCTGATACGTCGCACCTGCATTTTTAAGACCGAAAGGCATAACATTATAGCAATAAGTTCCCCTTGGGGTGATAAAAGAGGTACTCTCCCTATCTTTAGGTTTCATTTTAATCTGGTTATAACCAGAATAAGCATCCATGAAACTTAATAATTCGTGCCCCGAGGTGGCATCCACCAGTTGATCAATTCGGGGTAAAGGAAAATGATCCTTTAGGCACGCCTTGTTAAGGTCGGTGAAGTCTACACACATTCTCCACTTGTTATTTTTCTTCTTCACCATAACCACATTCGCTAGCCAATCAGGATATTTGGCATCTTCAATAAAAGAGGCTTTTTGCAGTTTCTCTACTTCTTCTTGTATGGCTTGGTTCTTCTTAAGACTGAATACCCTTCGTCGTCACTTCACTGGCTTAATTTCCTTATTCACATTGAGCTCGTAACACAAGAAATTTGGGTTTATCCCTGGCATATCTTCGTGACTCCATACAAAAGTCTGCTTTCTGCGTCTTAGAAATGCTATCAGCTCTTTCTTTATTGACACATCTAGTGACGCACCGATTTGAGTTGTTCGTTCTGGATGCTCGTTATCCAGAATGATATTTTCAGTAGCCTCCATGACTTGACCCATAACGAGCTGAGACTCATCTCTTGGGTCTAGAGTCTCAATCTCCGCATCATCTATCTCATCTACCTCATAAGTAGTAGTCTTCTTTCTAGATTCTTCACACTCTTCTTGCTCGGTAAATGAATAGTAGCATTCTCGAGCTATTTTTTGGTCGCCCTTCACCACTCCTACTCCAAAGTTGGTTGGGAATTTTAAACATTGATGTACAGTAGATGGTACTGCTTTGAACTTTTTCAAACCTACCCTTCCCATGATGATATTGTAAGATGATTGGACAGTTTTATCCATCATGAAAAAGCGTACTCTTTCTGTTCGACAAGCAGGCCATGTACCGATGAACATATCCAACTTGATCGTCCCAAGTGGAAAAACTTTCTCGCCAGTAAAACCAATGAGGGGCCTATGATATGTGATGATGCTAGGATTTAGCACCACCAGGTAAGTGATAGTGAGCTCAAACAGTAGTAGTTATGGCAGCCATAGAGATGCAAATATATAAGTATGTAAGTGTATAGAAGGGGATGAGTATAAGAGGAAATAAGACGATGATGTATAGTGGTTCAGCCAAATTGGCCTACCTCCACTGTGAGTGTGTGATCCACTAAGTATGGGCACTAATGGCCATGGATACAATGCACATAACCCTCTCTCTCTCTCTACTGTGTGTGTACAAGCAGAGTTTTAGCTAGGGCTACTGTTCATGGATCGATCCCCTGTAGGGTTGTAGGTGACAAGTATATATAGGTCTTGGGGGGTGTAGTGTACCCCCTAAGTAAGCATGGTGCATGTGAATGATGATCTAACCAATCCCCTGTTGACACCTGTAGATGCCAAATGATGACATAATATTCCCTCACGTGAGGGGGTGATTCGGTTGTAACGGTCTTCCACGTGTCATCTGAGCCTGACGCGCACTGTTCCACGCGTGTCCCAAACCACGCGCTGTCATGATGTCACCCTCGGCCTATGAGACGAGGCCGAGGGCAAAGTTTCTTCCGGTAGTGAGCCTGGCTTGATTCTGGCCTCGTACCGTCGTACCCTCGTAGGGTCGTCCGGATCCTGGGGAAGGGTCGTCCCCTCGTAAGGTCGTCTGGAGCCCGGTGGAGGGTCGGCCCCTCGTAGGGTCGTCTGGAGCCTGGTGGAGGGTCGGCCCCTTGTAGGGTCGTCTGGGCCTGGTGGAGGCCAGCTGGGGTTTGGTGAAGGGTCGGCCCCTCTTAGGGTCGTCCGTTGTGGAGGTAATCCTCATCTAAGCCGAGGATATAAACGGGTATATCAATCACCCCCCAGCCCTTAGCCATAGGTGTCATTGAGATGGCTGAGGGATATTTGCTGCATTCGAGACACGTGTGGTCAGTTAGGTGAGTGACACATGTGCAGATACTCATTGATGTTCCAGTTTCCAAGGCAGGGCGGCTGCGCAGTACGCTTGGGGTCTTGTGCCCTAATTATATCTTTCTTTGGTAAAACGGGTCCACTCATTACCAAAGTATTTAAGAGATTTTCAAAATCTCTCTCCTCATCTTCTTCTTCTTCGCGCCCAAGGTTATTCTCTCTCTAGAACCAGTTCCCATTGCCATTTCAGCCTCCGATTTCCCAGGTTTCAGCAGCGTTCTTTGCCTCTTCTCATCAGGTAACCTCTTTCACCACGCGTTTTCTTTTGCCATCATTTCTGTTTATTTTTTAGGGTCGTAGGACGACAATTTCTTTAGAGTTCCCCCATAGCTTTTTCCGGTGTCTTCTCCGGTCACTGGTTCTTCGAACGTTCTTGACGAAAACCCTTGAGTTCTTTATTTAATCCAAAGGTCAACCCTGGTCAATCTCCCAAGTGTTTGTGGTTGAATTAGCCAAGTCTAGTATAATTTCTTTAAGTGTAGGGTCTTCCCCTTAATGCTTAGGAGGCTTTACAACCTGGTGTCTGAATTCCCGTCCTTGAGAGAGAAACTATTTGCCGAGATCAGACGAATAGAGGAAGAGGAAGAGAGGAGACGAGGGGCCGACCCTAATTGGGTACGACCCATTTTTCCCATTCCTCTTGCCACCATTAGACAATCTGAACCCTCTGAGTCTTGTGGGTCGTCGTCTCGTCCGGCCGAGACACCCAACCTAAGTGAGATGGACGAGAGAAACTCCTCTCCAACTGGTGCTGGAACTTCTGGTAGGAGGGACTCTCCTGACCTTAGCCCTCCCCGAGAGGCCGAGGGTACGATCCCCTCTGAGGCTGTCCCTGTGACAACCCTATCCCCCAACGCCTTCCAAGTAGCATTTCCTCAGGGTCTTCCTGCAGGTGATGAGGGGGATGAGGACGATGATACAGATGATGAGGTTGATACCTCCCATGCCTCGTCTTTTATCTCCTCTGTCAGGGATAGAGATCTTTTGATATGGAGGCATATTTACGGAGTGCCACCTGGGGTGACTATGAGGGTTCCCTCCGAGGATGAGAGGGTCTTTGAGGGTGAAGAGGGAGAAGTTGCAGTCTACGAGCAAATGTTCAAAGTAGGTGTCAGACTTCCCTTTCACCCTGCCGTTATAGATATTCTGTCGGCTCTGGGCGTCTCCCCCTCGCAACTTCCACCCAATTCTTGGAGGACGATTCTGGGGTACATCTCTCTGTGGAAAAACGCTTTCACTGACGAGCCCTCGTCCGACGTGTTCTTGGCCTGCTACAATATCACCTCTTCATCTAAACAGCCCGGATACTATCATCTGGGAGCGAGAAGATCTGAGAAGAAGCTGCTCCACGTGGCTCAAACTTCCAATCATGATTGGAAAAAAAGGTTCTTCTTCATATCTGGGGCATGGGAGAGCTCCACCGAGGCGTCCCCTTCTGCCGATGCTCCGAGGGTTCCTAACAGATGGTCTAACCCCTCCATGAAAGCTAGGTCAGACCCCGGACTTAGCTTGGAGGAGAGGGATATTGTTGAGTATCTGAGGGGACGGGGGAGAGAGGGTGAGATCCCAAAGTTCGAAGATTTGATGACCCCTCGCTTCCTTAAAGAAGCTGGTCTGAGGGTCGGCCCTCTGACAGAATTATGTGAGTTATACTGGACATTTTCCCATCTTTACTTATTTTTGAAGTGTTCTCTCTTTATCTCTGAACTTTTCTGATTCATCGTATCCTTTTCAGGTCGTCCTGCAGGCGTGTCAGATTATCTCTGGGATATGACTGCCCCAAGCCTTCTTGCTGGTCTGTCAAAGAAGAAGGGGAAGGAGCCTCAGCAAGCTCCTAAGAAGACAAGGGCCTTAGGGCCGACAGTTGTTGAGCCGACAGCTGTTAGCCATAAAAGGAAGGAGCCTGAGGCTCCTGTCGAGCCTCGTCCTGACCCTAAGACGAGGGCCAGGGCTGAGGCCTCTGAAGGAGCAACCTCTTCACCAAGCATGGGGGCCTTCTGGTCTCAAAATCTGTCCCATCTGAGGGCCGACCCCTCATCTCTTATCGCCAACCTGAGGGCAGCAAAGGCCTCTATGTTCTCTGCACCGTCGGCCTCCGACTTCGAATTCTTGGCGCAGATGCCTCCAGCCAAAGTGTATGACTACGGTCTGCACTCTCTTGCTCAGGTATTGGTCCTGACTTTTAATTTCATTCTTAGTGTTTCCTCGGCTCCCCTTGACGCATCTTCATTTTTCTTGCAGTCTGTCTGTGCCTTCACCTCTGCCACCAGGTGGATGGCCGAGAATCAACAGAAATTCCATGAAGCTGAGAGGGCCATCCAACAAGAGGCTGACCTTCGGACAGAGCTGGGCACTGCGAGGGCCGAGCTGGAGAGCACAAGGGCTGAGCATGCTAGGGTCCTTGATGAGCTGATGAGGCAGCATGATGCCGATATGCAGGCCAAGGACTTGTTGATCAAAGACAAGGACTTGTTGATCAAGGACAAGGATGAGGCTCTGATCAACCTGGAGGCCCGTCATAAGACTGATCTGGAGGCAGCCATCAAGAAAGCTGAGGCTGACGCTGTGGAGGCATACAAGATTTCAGACGAATTTCAGGGCTTCGGCCTTGAATATCTTGAGAGGGGGATCAGGACGGCCTGCCGATGGGTCATCCTCAAATTTGGCGATGTCGTCTCCTCTGTTCGCCCATCACTGGAGGGTGTTCAACTGGACGACCCCCTGATTGCCGAGGCCCTTAACCAAGTGGAGGCCGAAGTCCAGCTCGAAGGGGTCGGTACATCTGAAGATCATCCGGTGCTGGTTCCTGGGGAGACCATTCCCATTGATGTTGAGGCTCTGCCCTCTGATGTCGTCCCCTAGGGTGGCTGCCTGTGGCCCATACCCTTATTTTTGTAATTTTGTTCAAAGGCTTTGTAAAAACACTTGACACTTATATTTGCTTAATACCAGTCTCTTCCATAATTGCTGTCTTCCTTATTTCATTTTATTATGGCTTGCTCACTGTTGATGCTACAAACCCTTCCCTCGTCATTTTTGAGGACCACTGTGGGGTCGTCCCCCCATGTGGCCTCATTATAGCCGAGGGTTCAAGTAACCAAATTAATGGATTTTAATGTAGTCTTCCCTCGTCTTTTTTGAGGAGAGTGGAGGGGTCGTCCCCTCCGCTGGCCCTCATTATGGCCGAGGGTTCAACTAACCAAATTAATGGATTTTAATTTAGTCTTCCCTCGTCTTTTTTGAGGAGAGTGGAGGGGTCGTCCCCTCCACTAGTTCCCATTACAGCCGAGGGTTCAACTAACCAAATTAATGGATTTTAATTTAGTCTTCCCTCGTCCTTTTTTGAGGAGAGTGGAGGGGTCGTCCCCTCCACTAGTCCCCATTAGAGCCGAGGGTTCAACTAACCAAATTAATGGATTTTAATGTAGTCTTCCCTCGTCTTTTTTGAGGAGAGTGGAGGGGTCGTCCCCTCCGCTGGCCCTCATTATGGCCGAGGGTTCAACTAACCAAATTAATGGATTTTAATTTAGTCTTCCCTCGTCTTTTTTGAGGAGAGTGGAGGGGTCGTCCCCTCCACTAGTTCCCATTATAGCCGAGGGTTCAACTAACCAAATTAATGGATTTTAATTTAGTCTTCCCTCGTCCTTTTTTGAGGAGAGTGGAGGGGTCGTCCCCTCCACTAGTCCCCATTAGAGCCGAGGGTTCAACTAACCAAATTAATGGATTTTAATTTAGTCTTCCCTCGTCTTTTTTGGGGAGAGTGGAGGGGTCGTCCCCTCCACTAGTCCCCATTATAGCCGAGGGTTCAACTAACCAAATTAATGGATTTTAATATAGTCTTCCCTCGTCTTTTTTTGAGGAGAGTGGAGGGGTCGTCCCCTCCACTGGTCCCCATTACAGCTGAGGGTTCAACTAACCAAATTAATGGATTTTAATTTAGTCTTTCCTCGTCTTTTTTGAGGAGAGTGGAGGGGTCGTCCCCTCCACTAGTCCCCATTATAGCCGAGGGATCAACTTTCCAAATTAATGGATTTTAATATAGTCTTCCCTCGTCTTTTTTGAGGAGAGTGGAGGGGTCGTCCCCTCCACTGGTCCCCATTACAGTCGAGGGTTCAACTAACCAAATTAATGGATTTTAATTTAGTCTTCCCTCGTCTTTTTTGAGGAGAGTGGAGGGGTCGTCCCCTCCACTAGTCCCCATTATAGCCGAGGGATCAACTTTCCAAATTAATGGATTTTAATATAGTCTTCCCTCGTCTTTTTTGAGGAGAGTGGAGGGGTCGTCCCCTCCACTGGTCCCCATTACAGCCGAGGGTTCAACTAACCAAATTAATGGATTTTAATTTAGTCTTCCCTCGTCTTTTTTGAGGAGAGTGGAGGGGTCGTCCCCTCCACTAGTCCCCATTATAGCCGAGGGTTCAACTAACCAAATTAATGGATTTTAATTTAGTCTTCCCTCGTCTTTTTTGGGGAGAGTGGAGGGGTCGTCCCCTCCACTAGTCCCCATTATAGCCGAGGGTTCAACTTCCCATGCATGCTAGGACTGACAATAGGATGAAGGAAACACTGATATTTCTCATTAATTTTCCAAGTGTTCTGTTGGAGCAACCCTAATTACAATTATGGCCTTTCAAGACCTTACAACACTACTGATAGTATTTCTTCAAATGATCTGCATTCCAGGGGTTTGAAAAAGGTTCCCCCTCTAAGTTTTCTAGCCTGTAGGTCCCTGGGACAACTTCATCGATGACCCTATATGGGCCATGCCAATTAGGATGGAGCTTGTTGGGTTTCTGCCAAGTCTTTTTAAGAACCAAGTCTCCCACTGCGATAGGCCTCTGTTTCACCCTTTGGTTGTAAAACTTTGCGGTCCTCTGCTGGTAGGAAGCTTGCCTTATCTCAGCATCCTCCCTTCTTTCCTCAATCAGGTCTAGGTCAAGTCTTCTCTCTTCTATATTCCCATGGGGATCATACATTTGGACCCTATGAGTAGGAAACTCCACTTCGGTGGGGATGACTGCTTCTGATCCATAAGCTAACATGAATGGGGTCTCCCCGGTAGGGGTCCTTACTGTCGTCCTGTAGGCCCACAACACTGCATATAACTCCTCGACCCATCTTCCTTTTGCCTCCTCAAGCCTCTTCTTAATCCTATCTAGGATTGTCCTGTTCGTAACTTCGGTTTGCCCATTGGCCTGAGGTCGGCCTGGGGTGGAGAAAAATTGTTTGATACTTACCCTCTCACAGTACTTCTGTAAAGAGGCATTCTTGAACTGGGTCCCGTTATCCGAGATGAGGGTGTTGGGTAGACCATATCTGCATATCACATTCTTCCAGATGAATTGGAAGGTCTTCTGCTCCGTGATCGTGACCATCGGCTCGGCCTCTACCCACTTTGAAAAGTAGTCAATTGCTACGATGAGGAACCGATAGTTATTGACTGCCCTTGGTAAGGGTCCTACCAGGTCAATCCCCCATACTGCGAACGGCCATGGGGATGTAACAGAGGTAAGAGGCTGATGAGGTTGGTGTGGGATGGTAGCAAACCTTTGGCATTTGTCACACTTTTTAACATATGCGGCAGCATCTTTCCCCAAAGTCGGCCACCAGTAGCCTTGGGTGATCACCCTCTTCGCTAAGGATCTACCCCCAATGTGGCTTGAACACGACCCTTCATGCACGTCTTGCAAAATGGAAGGGACCTCTGAGGGATGCACACATCTAAGTAAGGGGAGCAGAAACCCCTTTTTATACAGCGTGTCTCCGATGACAGCGAACTTTGCAGCCCTGTACCTCAGCTTCTTCCTCTCTTGGCTCGCTTCTGGCATCTCTCCCCCTCTAATGTATCTGATCAGGGGGTCCATCCATGAAGGTTCTTGAGAAACATTCATGCAAACACCAAGTGTTCCCTCGTAATCTTCTATAGTTGGTCGAAGCAAGATTTCTACCGGGACTGTCCTCCTTATGTCTGTCCTAGTAGCTGAGGCCAACCTTGCAAGGGCGTCAGCACGGCCATTGTCGAGCCTAGGTATCCTCTTGAATTTCACTTCTTTGAAGTTTTTCAGCAATGACCTCACCTTATCAAGATACCTAGCCATCCTCTCGTCTTTGGCCTCATAGGCTCCTAGTATCTGATTCACCACCAGCCTTGAATCACTGTGAACCAAAATTTGGCTGACACTAAGGGATTTGGCCAAGGAGAGGCCAGCTATCAAGGCCTCATACTCAGCCTCATTGTTGGAGGCTTTGAAATTGAACCTCAGGGCGTACTCGACGTCTGTGCCATCGGGTGCTGATAGTATCAGTCCAGCACCACTTCCGCTATCACAGGAGGACCCGTCAACGAAGAGGCTCCACGGAGTCTTTCCTTCAGAAAAATTTCCCTCAGAGAGGGACCCCTGTCTAAAGATGTATCTTCCCTCTTCGTTTTCAGTCACTTTCCTTCTAGCGGTGCTCGTCTCAGCCATTTCTGCGGGTGTGTCTGCGGGTCTGTCTTCTGTATCTGCCTTCCCGAGGGTCTCACCCTCGGCCTCATCTTCTTCCCATGTGAACTCAGCCACGAAGTCTGCCAAGGCTTGCCCCTTAATGGCTGTCTTAGGCCGATACACAATGTCAAATTCCCCCAACTCTATAGCCCAGGTCATTAGCCTTCCTGATTTTTCAGGCTTGTGTAGGACCTGCCTAAGAGGAGAGTCAGTAAGGATGACCATAGTATGGGACTGGAAGTACGGTTTCATCTTCCTTGAGGCATGGATCAAGGCATAGGCCAACTTCTCCATCCTCGGGTATCTCTGCTCTGCCCCCTGGAGTGCCTTGCTGTCGAAATATACGGGCTTCTGTATCCCATCTTCGTCTCTTACGATTGCTGCACTGATAGCGGACTCTGAGACAGCAAGGTACACGTAAAGTCGTTCACCCTGCACGGGTCGTGACAGCAGCAAGGGAGACCCTAAGTATGATTTTAGCTCCTTGAAAGCCTCATCACACTCTTCGCTCCATTCGAAGGCTTTCCTGAGGATCTTGAAGAATGGTAGACACCTGTCTGTTGCCCTTGACACAAATCTGTTCAAGGCAGCCACTCTCCCTGTGAGCCTCTGAACGTCTTTAATGGACTTGGGGGTCTTCATCTCAATAAGGGCCTTTATCTTTTCGGGATTGGCCTCGATGCCTCTTTGATTGACAATGAACCCCAAGAACTTCCCCGCTCCGACCCCGAAGACACACTTGGCCGGATTGAGCTTCATTTTGTATTTGTCCATTGTATTAAAGGTCCTTTCCAGGTCTGCCACATGGTCCTCTGCTTTCAAACTCTTGGTCAGCATGTCATCCACGTAGACCTCCATAGACTTCCCAATTTGGTCTTCGAACATTTTATTTACGAGGCGCTGGTACGTTGCCCCCGCATTTTTTAGACCAAAGGGCATGACCCTATAGCAGTATGTCCCCTTGTCAGTGATGAAGGCAGTCCTCTCTGAGTCCTCAGGGTTCATGAAAATCTGGTTATACCCTGAGTAGGCATCCATGAAACTCATGAGCTCATGGCCTGCGGTAGCGTCTACCATCTGGTCGATGCGGGGGAGAGGGAAGCTGTCTTTGGGACAATGCTTGTTGAGGTCTGTGAAGTCCACGCACATTCTCCACTTGCCGTTGGCCTTTGGGACGATGACTGCATTGGACAGCCACTCAGGGTAGATGACCTCTCTGATAAATTCAGCGTCTTCTAATTTTTTAACCTCATCCCTGATGACCTCATACTTTTCTCTAGAGTAAATCCTCCTCTTCTGCTTTACCGGCTTCACTCCCTCTACCACATTGAGTTTGTGGCACATGATTTCAGGGTCGATCCCTGGCATATCTACATGACTCCACGCGAAGACGCTTCGCCTTCTCCTCAACAGTTTGATGAGGTCTTCCTTGATACTGGGATTCAGAGATTTGCCAACTTGGACGGTTTTTCCCGGGTCATCCTCATCGAGGATGATGGGTTCTACCTCCTCAGCGGCCTCTCCTTTTTTGAGCTTCGTCTCATCCCTGGGGTCTAGGGTATCAATGTTGTAAGTGGCTGTAGCCCTCTTGTGTGCCTCCCTTTCTTCAGCGGAGTTGTAGTAGCACTCTCTCGCTGTCGTCTGGTCTCCCTGAACTTCCCCCACCCCATAAGGGGTAGGGAACTTAACCATCTGGTGGACCGTGGACGGCACAGCTTCAAACCCCTTGAGGGCCACACGTCCCAGTATGATGTTGTATGCCGAAAACACATGCTCATCCAGCACAAAGAAACTGACCCTCTTGGTGAGCCATCTCGGCCACTCGTCCCCCATCCTGACATCAGCCTCATATATTCCTAGAGGGTGAACCTTCTCCCCACTGAACCCAATCAATGGATGATGGTATGGGACAAGTCTGGCACGACTGAGGCCCAAGGCCTTGAAGCATGGCCAAAACATCACATCTGCGGATGAGCCCCCATCCACCAGGATCCTCGGCACTTCGCACCCGTGCACCCTGGTGGTGATGACGAGAGGGTCATCATGCGGGGCCAATAGGTCCTTGAAGTCCATTCTTGAAAATCCCACAATCAAAGTGTCCATATCAACCTTCTTCCTTTTTTCTGACTTGACCTCTACAGAGGTTGAGTGCACCGTCTTCATCACTGCCTTAGCCTCAGCGACATGGGCCTTCCTGTCGGCGACCTCAGACCCTCCTCCTGCTAAACCCCCGGAGATCATTCCCACCCCGAGCGAGATCGTATTGAGCCTCTTGACAGGGCCGTGGTCGTCTCTCGGCGGGAGGTCGGGGTCGTCCTCATCATCAGAGGGGTCGTCCCCTCTTTTTTGAGGACCTTCTCTGCAGGCATCGACTCGCTTCTTTCTGGGGTCGTCCCCTCGGCCCCTCTTGAATTCGGCTTTATCGACGTACTTTCTGAGCTTCCCTTCCTTCAGCATCTTCTCAATCTCATCTTTCAGAGCAAAGCATTTGTCTGTTACGAGGCCGTGGTCTTGGTGAAATTCACACCACAGGTTCCTATTTCTCTTGCCGGGGGCTGCCCTCAGCTTCTCAGGCCACTTCAGCGTCCGGTCACTCTTTATCTCATTGAGGATCTGTTCACAGCTGACCGTCAGAGGGGTGTACCCCGCGAACTTATCATCCATGGTTCTCTTCTTCCCCTCTTTGTTCTTCTTAGGGTACTTTCCCCCGCTTGCACCTCCTTTTTCGTCTTCCTGTTTTGCGGCCATCGCCTCTTCGGCGTTCATCACCTTCCCTGCTGTTGACAACAGCTCAGCCATCGTCCTCGGAGGGTCTTCGGCAAGCTTCCATAATAGCTTCCCCTTCTGGAGCCCTCCAATCAGGGCTGTCATAGCTATGCTCTCCTCATAGTCTTCCACCTCCAGCTTCTCTTTATTGAATCTGGCTATGTAGTCTCTCAGAGTCTCGCTCTTTCCCTGCTTAACATAGAGCAGGTGTGTGGTCTTCTTCTGTGGCCTCACCCCAAAGCAGAAATTATGGATGAACAGGTCTGCCAACTGCTTAGAGTTTCCAATAGAATTTTTTGGAAGAGACGTGTACCAAACATGCGCAGCCCCTGTCAAGGTACCAGAGAAGGCACGACACCTCATCTCATCTGAGATAGAGTATATGTCTGCCGCCGACTGATACATTTCCACGTGGTGGACAGGGTTGGTGCTCCCATCGTATCTTGGGGTGACCACGGGAGGCTTGAACTTCGATGGCGTGGGGAAGTTGACTATCTTTGCCACAAAGGGTGAGCCCATGGTGTATCCCCTCTGAAGAGGGTCCCGGCTCTTCAGTATGTCGCCAATCTTATCCTCTAACCTCCGGATTGAGTCATTCCAAGGCCTCACAGGGTCGGCCTGGCCGATGTTATCCCCTGCTGCCTCTCGGAGGTGGATGGAGGGCTCCGCCATGGCAGGCCTGTGTCGGCTATTTACTTCCCTTTGGCCGTCATCCCGTCTTTGGGGTCGGCCTTCTGCTTCTTTCCTAGATCTCGCTGCGCTTCTTGACTTGGACAACTTGTCTCGCAGGTCATTCACTGGGCCCAGCCTCTCGAAGGCCGACTCCCTGCTCAGGCGGTCAAAAGCAGAGCCTCTTGGGCGATCATCAGGGTTTGGTCTCCCGCACTTTCCTCTACTGTCCTGGAGGGGTCGTACTGTATTGTTGGAGACCTCATATGGCTCCCAGCATTCTACTGGAGCCTCTTCTTCCTCCAGATCATCATACCTGTCCTCAGGGCAAGGGTTTCCTTGCCTCCCCAGGCGTAAACGCCGGGGGTCAGCAACATCCCTACGCCGCTGAGGGGGTGGCAGGTCTTTATGTGGTGCCTGGGGTGGTCCCCTGGCCTCATGATGTCCTGGAGCTGCTGCCGGAGTAATCATCTCAGGTGAGACCCCGGGTGGTCTCAGTATATTCTGACTTAGAGCTGTGAACTGCTCCTGCATCATCCGCTGGCTGGCTGCCAGAGACTTTAGGGCTGCTGCCACATCAGCCATCTCAGACTGAGGTGGTGGCTGACTGGAACTGGGTCTTCCCCCATCATCCGGCGGGGGAAGTGGTGGCGGTGGCATCTCAGGTGCCATGTGCTCGAGTTATGAAGAGCTGAACTGAAGAAAATACTGGTTAGCTTGGGAACCTTAGTGGGTCTCTTTCAATGGTGAAACACCTCCTCTCAGGGGGAGTGTTGGTTCACCACCAGAGTGCCCAGTGAGGTCAAGCTGTACAAAGGAAGAGATGTCTTCTCGTTCCCACAGACGGCGCCAAACTGATGATGCTAGGATTTAGCACCACCAGGTAAGTGATAGTGAGCTCAAACAGTAGTAGTTATGGCAGCCATAGAGATGCAAATATATAAGTATGTAAGTGTATAGAAGGGGATGAGTATAAGAGGAAATAAGACGATGATGTATAGTGGTTCAGCCAAATTGGCCTACCTCCACTGTGAGTGTGTGATCCACTAAGTATGGGCACTAATGGCCATGGATACAATGCACATAACCCTCTCTCTCTCTCTACTGTGTGTGTACAAGCAGAGTTTTAGCTAGGGCTACTGTTCATGGATCGATCCCCTGTAGGGTTGTAGGTGACAAGTATATATAGGTCTTGGGGGGTGTAGTGTACCCCCTAAGTAAGCATGGTACATGTGAATGATGATCTAACCAATCCCCTGTTGACACCTGTAGATGCCAAATGATGACATAATATTCCCTCACGTGAGGGGGTGATTCGGTTGTAACGGTCTTCCACGTGTCATCTGAGCCTGACGCGCACTGTTCCACGCGTGTCCCAAACCACGCGCTGTCATGATGTCACCCTCGGCCTATGAGACGAGGCCGAGGGCAAAGTTTCTTCCGGTAGTGAGCCTGGCTTGATTCTGGCCTCGTACCGTCGTACCCTCGTAGGGTCGTCCGGATCCTGGGGAAGGGTCGTCCCCTCGTAAGGTCGTCTGGAGCCCGGTGGAGGGTCGGCCCCTCGTAGGGTCGTCTGGAGCCCGGTGGAGCGTCGGCCCCTCGTAGGGTCGTCTGGAGCCTGGTGGAGGGTCGGCCCCTTGTAGGGTCGTCTGGGCCTGGTGGAGGCCAGCTGGGGTTTGGTGAAGGGTCGGCCCCTCTTAGGGTCGTCCGTTGTGGAGGTAATCCTCATCTAAGCCGAGGATATAAACGGGTATATCAATATGGTTCCAACTGGGATAGCTTTAGATTCAAACTATAAAAACATGGGTAGAACATGATATCTGCCAAGCTACCATTATCCACTAGTACTCGTGAAATCATTACTTCCTTCATTCTCATTTTGATCACCAATGGGTCATCATGAGGATATAGCACACCTGCGAGGTCGTTCTTAGAGAAACCGATGACCAGTTTATCCTTGTTCACCTTCCTCGAACGATCATCTTCAGCCAAATTTATTCGTTGTATGTATGATCAAGCTTGAGCCTCATTAAGGTAAGCTTTCCTTTCTGCGGTAAGATCTCCTCCTCCTGCATCACCACCTGTAATGACATTACACTCAAATGATCCAAAGTGGATTGAAAATACCTCACGTTCTGGCTGTCTTGGTCTTTTGGGGAGATCAGGGTCATCTTCTAGATCATCTTCATGATCTCTTTTCTTGTCATATTTTGTCCGAAGAGGAGATTTAGACCTTTGCCTTCCTCATTCGCTGGTTCGACCACCGCTTTGACGATCAACATATTTGGTCAATTTTCCTCGTCTAATAAGTGCTTCAATTTCATTTTGAATAGCTATGCAACTATTGGTCGTATGACCGTGATCTTTGTGGAATTCGTAATATTTGGACTTGTCTCCCTTATCAGGATCTGCCTTCATTTTTGCTGGCCAGGCTAGCTCCTCGCTGTTCTTGATCTCTTCCAGAATGTCATTTATATCCACCTTCAAGGGAGTATAATTTTCGTATTTCTTTATCTGTTCCAATGCTTGATTAACCTTTGATTGCCTGTTACCACCGTTGTTCTTTTGATCCTTCTTTTTGGTTTTTCCATCTTCCACCTTGGTCTCCTTAGTGTCTGCGTTCTTCTTCGCAGTCATGGCTTCCTCGGTATTCATGATTTTGGCTGCTTTTTCCATCAATTCTGCCATGGTCCTCGGCGGATCTTTGGCTAAAGTGTAGTACAATTTATTGGGTAATAGTCCACTCATCAAACCAGTAATTACAGTTTTCTCTTCATAATCAATTACTTCCAATTTCTCGTTATTGAAACGAGTAATATAATCCCTGGTTCTTTCACCTGTCTTTTGTCTAACACATAGCAAATGTGCTACTCGTTTGACTAGCTTTGCTCCAAAACAAAAATTTCCAATAAAGAGTTCTGCTAGCTGAAAGAAAGTCACAATTTTCCCCCGAGGAAGGTTATTGTACCATATCTGAGCAGATCCGGTAAGAGTTCCTAACAATGCCCTGCATCGCATTTCGTCTGGAACAGTATAGATATCGGCAGCTGCTTGGTATTGTTCTATATGGAGAACAGGATCAGTTTTTCTAGCGTATTTTGGTGTTACTACTGGGGCTTTGAATTTTAACGGTGTGGGAAAGTTCACAATCTCTTGTATGAATGGTGTTCCTCGGACAAAAGTCCTTTGTAGAGGATTCTTGGTTTTAGACATCTCCCCTAATCTATCCTCCAACCTTTGAATTGAGCCCTTTCATCCATCATTTCCTTCTTCGATCCTATTGGTTCGAGCAACTGATCGTGTTGAATTTGCCTCTTGGGATCTTTCATGACGAGCAGCTAGTCGTGATTGGGCAGAGCCTTCCTTTAAATTAGATGGTCATTGAGAGTTCCTCGACATAATCCTAGGGGGACTTTTATTCCTCCTAGGACCCAAACGATCAAAAGGTGAAACTCTACTCAATCTTTCAAGAGCACTTGTCCTTTCTGGAGACAGAGTGATGTTTTGTTGAGTGTCTGTAGCTCGTATCGAGGAAGTTCGTCCAGGCTAATAAGAAGGATCATTAGATCTCTTAGTACAATATGAATCAGTGTGCCTGGACTGAGATTCCTCTGGTAATAACGTTCGCCTATTTCATAAAGAGGGTAAATGAGTATTTCTCTGAACGCTTCGTTGTCCTGATTGGGCTGGCACTCCGCCCTAAATGATTTGTATGAGTTGACGCATGGTTTCTTGCATGGCCGTTTGCCCTTGGGCCAAATTAGCCATTTTACCAGTCAGATCTTGGACATTTAGAGGAGTAGATGGAGGATTTAGAGGGATCCTAGCGTTTCGATTGCTAGATTCAGGATGATCAGCCATTGATGATGAATTGTTTTGGTAAAAAATGATAATTACAGTCGTTTCCCACAGACGGCGCCAATCTGTTGATGTAAAAAATTAGATTTCACCTAATTATTTTAATCACAGATAAAAATGAATAAATAAATAAATAAATAAATAATAGACAATAGATTTTTAAAGTGGTTCAGCCTTATACGAATGGCCTACGTCCACTGTTTTTGTATTGCTGACTGTTTGCTTGGAATTCTCGAGGAATGGTTTTCTCAAGAAATTTCGGTCCCCTTATAATGAGGAGGTTACAATATATTTATAGCCTTGAAGCTGTACAAATGAAAGGATAATGCGCTGTTATCTAGTAGACATGTATATCTGTATGATAATAATGAGCATTTAATGCGCAGTCGTCTTCTTGATTATCCTGACTGGAGTGCTATGTTGCTCGGACCGCCTAAGTTGCTCGGACCGCTTAAGTTGCTCGGTATAATGAAGTTCCTCGGGTAACATGGGTTTCTCGGGATGCCTGAGTTGGTCGGGGAGTTTAACTTCCTCGGAGTCATTGTATTGTTCATTGAAAGTGTTTGTAGGTGACATGTAAGTCGACGCGTGTCTCTACATAATTGATCCACGTCAGCAGACTAAATTTGATATCAACACTAGGTTTTGTAAATACCTATGATGAGATTTGATTTTGTGTGTGAACATACCTGTGCTGCTTGTTATCCGGAGGATTTCACACAGAGGGTTATTCCTCCTTGAAGATCCCAGTGAGGTCTGGATTTGTGCCCAAGAACATTGAACTTAGGGCGTCTCACTACGTGTCGTGTATTAATGGGACCGGAGTGTCGTTTGGGTACATTAGGATTGTACGTATCCCAAATGCTTAGAACCATGTTCACCTCTATTGTGTGTTGATTTATTTTGGGTTTGAAAAGACATGTCGAACCATTAGTCCTTGATTGGACATGATAGCAGAGTATGCCAGCATCATGAGGGGCCATTCTAGGGATGATATAGTTGTATATATTATATGTGTGAATAATATATAAACAAGCATAATATACCTACTTGTCTATGAGAGTAGAACTGATAGATTGTGTTTATCTAAAAGTAATTAGGTAGAGAAACTTAATTCGTTGATTCAATTTTAATACGTGGGACATACTACTTATTGATATTGTAGTTGTGTATCGTAATGGTATTACAAAAGAGATAGATTTATTGAGGATAGTTAGATACCTTATCTATT
This sequence comes from Sambucus nigra, assembly GCA_949130495.1. Taxonomy (NCBI): domain Eukaryota; kingdom Viridiplantae; phylum Streptophyta; class Magnoliopsida; order Dipsacales; family Adoxaceae; genus Sambucus; species Sambucus nigra. Next base: position 451,922,875 of record OX422210.1, on the reverse strand, counting down.
TGGGCTTGTTAGCATAGCTAGGTAGGAACGTTAGGCGTGCACATTAGTTAAAAGGTAAGGAACTCAAGGGAGTGTACGTTGAACTAATATGTGTATTTAATAACCGATTTATAATGTGATTAAAACACTTGAAAAATATTTTCAAACTGTTTTCTTGGGCTCTAACTTGTGTCAAAATATTTTCAAAACCTTTTAGGTGTCCAGCCAGAGGGACGCCCATCTTAATGATTTTATCTAGGGATGCGTAGCTGTAGTATTTATGGAGGCTTACAGGAGTTGCTTTAGACGCTTTTGCTCGTTCATTTCTAGATAAGAGTTTCTCTTAGTGTTTAATTTTGGCGTGTTGCCCCTCAGACTATTTAGTTTTTAGTTTATTTATCAAACTACATTCAGATTCAGTTATATATTCAGATTGTAGTTGGATTATTTATTTTGGGAACCGATGGTTTATTCGGTCTTATTTATTTATATATATGTCTTATGATTGTTTAGATTATTGTTTTGTGAATGGTTTGGTTAAATTAATTTATTTCTGCATGTTGATATAATAATGAAAGATAAAATTTGGCACCGGCTTAATTTGACATAGGTGATTAGTAATTAATAAGTTTTTCGACAGTGATACTAAGAATGAACCAAATAGGATTCCTGTTTGTTTTAATGAAGGAGTGATCACCCATGATTAGAATAGGTTGGGTGTCACAAATGGTATTAGAGCATCATGTTCCAGTATCCATAGGATTTGTATGGCTTACTACGATTCAACGTAGCATTATTTGGCATAGAGCCCTATTTTTAGAATTGTTGCATTCATGATTATGCATTTGAGATTTCGTTCTTCTGATATTATATTTTTATTAACTGTGAACTCATGCAATTCTATTTGTTTTCAGATTCCACCTAGGAGAGAGCAAGCGATGAGAGCAACGGCTATGGATCATGCGAGGGAGGCTCGACAAGAGCCACAGGCACCGCAGCCACAACCACCATAGCGGACAGTGTTAGCAGCAGAGGTGGCAGCAATAGTGGCGCAGGCAGTTAATGCAGCGATGAATGCCATGGCTCTTTATTTCCATAGGCCCAACAGCCACCACAACCAGTGGCGCCAGTTGTCCAGGTCCACCCGGGACCGTCAGAGTGGCATAGGGTTAGGGATTCTTTTCAGAAGGGCCACCCACCAGAGTTTTAGGTAAGGGGAGTTCATAAGTAATTACGGCATGCCATTGGAAGAAATATATATAGCGCCACCTGTGCATGGTAGAGTTTAGTGAGGTGCAGAAGAAGATACTAGATACACTTATGCTGGTTGGGGCAACGTAACAGTGGTGGGAGTCGTTACCACCGTTGAGGAGAGGGACACAATGTCTATTGCAGAGTTATGGGTGTGGATTGATCTCAAATACTTCCCGACAACAGTTAAGACAGAGATGCGAAGGAAGTTTAGTGAGGTGACCTAGGGAGATCGATTATTCGTTGAGTAAGAGAAAGAGTTCACTCGTTTAACTATTTTTATTCCAGATAAGTTGAATAATGAGGAAAGAAATATGGCGAAGTTTATGGATGGGCTAGCCTGAAGGATCAGGCAACACTTGATTGGCAACCCCACATTGGTGATTTGTACAGACTCCATCAATGCCTCACTTTTGCACTGCTAGGACCATCGCATCCATGTGAAAGGAAGCAAGAGAGGAGGTGAGCCTAGCCAACAAGGCAAGTCAGGAGATAGCAGTGCTAGTGGAGCACCACAGTAGCAGAAGCAGCAGCTAGATAGACACCGAGCGCAGGATTCCTGGCAGGGGGATCAGACCAAAAGGTTTAGATCTGAAGGCTATCGACCCGAGGTATGTTATAGGCCGGATCAATAGGGTCCTTAGTAGCAACAGGTTCCTTAGGGCCATCAGGGTCAGGGAACAATAGGGGAGGCTAGTATGGCCAATAGCAGGGTCAGCACCATTAGGGCCATCAGGGCCGGAGATAGAGAGTGTTTCTAGGCAGCCAGTGCTTTGTTTGCGATTAGATAGGCCACAAGAGGAGAGATTTCCTACAACGGTGTAAAGCACTGCAGCAGCAGAGCGCCTCGCAGAAGTATAAGGCACTGAGGCCACCCTTGTGTGTGTGGAGTCATCATTGGGTAGTGGGGATCTTATACACTCGGTCTGTAGGGGTATGGACATCAATGTGGGTAGATTATGTTTAGCCACCAATCTTCTTATGTTATACATGGATGGGTATGACGTTATTTTGGGGATGAATTGGTTGGATGGATACAAAGCAATGGTGGAATATTTTGGGAGGACTATTGTGTTCTTGATTCCAAGGAAAGAGATATTCTTAGTGTCGATTCCTCTTTCTGAGGGAGGGTCAAGCACTCACTTGTATTACAATGAATAGGAGACCTAACAGGAAGTGATTGTTTCATTGGACTCGATTCCAGTGGTGAGGGAGTTTGAGGACATATTTTAGGAGATACATAGGTTGATGCCTAGCCGATAAATTGAGTTGTTATTGATCTAGCGTAGGGCATGAGGCCTATAGCCCGAGCGCCTTATCGCATGGCCCCATCTGAGATGAAGGAGTTAAGGGATCAGATCCAGCAGCTCCTAGGATAGGGTTTTATCACCGTGGGGTGCACCGATGTTTTTCGTTAAGAAGAGGGATGGATTGTTTTGGTTGTGTATCGATTATTGAGAGTTAAATAAGTTCATAATTAGGAATAAGTATCCACTACCCCGAATCGATGATCTGTTCGACTAACTGAGGAGAGCAGCTTACTTGTCCAAGATAGATCTAAGGTTCGGTTATCATCAGTTATACGTCATGAGGAGGATGATCCTAAGACTGCTTTTATAACGCGGTATGAGCAATACAAGTTTAGGGTGATGCCATTCGGGCTAACCAATGCGCCAACAGTATTCTTGAATTTAATGAATCGGGTCTTTAAAGAGTTCCTTGACCAGTTTGTGATTATGTTCATCGACGATATTCTGGTTTACTCTTTCTCTGAGGACAAGAATGTCGAGCATTTGCGGATGGTTTTACAGACACTACAGGATCACCAGTTGTATGCCAAGTTTCAGAAATGTGGGTTTTGGCTTCAGGATGTGCAGTTTTTGCCCCACATTGTGTCTGACTAGTCTATAGAAATCGATCCGAGTAAAGCATCGGCGATAAGGAAGTGGAGACAACCCACTACACTAATCAAGATTTGCATTTTTCTAGGGTTGATCGGATATTATAGACGATTCATTCAGGGTTTCTCGAAGATTGCGGGTCCGCTGACGAATCTGACTCGCAAGGGGGTGCCATTTGTTTACGACGACCATTGTCAGTTAGCCTTTGATGATCTAAGGGACAAATTGACCTCAACACTTATACTTACACTACCTAGAGGAGGAGTGAATTATCGTGTCTACACTGATGCATCCTTACAGGGACTTAGGGGTGTATTACTGTAGGAAGAGAGGGCTATAACTTATGAATCTCGCAATCTTAAGCCCCACAAGAGGAATTACACCACCTATGATTTATTGTTAGCCGTAGTTGTTTTTTCCTCGAAGATTTGGAAGCACTATCTGTTAGGGGAGAAATTTACCCTATCTATGGACCATAAATCCCTTCAGTATATTTTCGCACTGAAATATTTGGACATGAGGCAAAGGAGGTGGTTGGAGTTTTGAAGGATTACCAATTTGATATTCAGTATCGTCCTGACAAGGCTAATGTAGTGACAGACGCAATGAGCCAACGGCCCGCAGGGAAGATAACGGAGGTGTGAAAGGCGAAGTGGTGAGAGATTCAACATGATAATGAGGTTTCTAGAGATTGCATGTACATATTAGATGTCACACCCAAGATTGTGACGAGGGTGGTGAAAGCACATGCAAGGGATCATTATTGCCAGGGAAGAGTTCGTTAGTTGTTAGGTGATGGGGCAGATTCATACTCGATCGGTTCTGAGGGTGGTTTGTATTTTAATGAGAGACTTGTGGTTCTAGAGGATGAGGATTTGTGACATGTAGTGATGTCAGAGTCTCACGGTTCCAGATTTGTGATAAATCTCGGTGGGGATAAGAGGTACCGGGATATGCGCATGCTGTATTGGTGGTCAGGGATGAAGAGAGACATAGAAGAGTTTGTCTCGAAGTCTGTTACCTGGACAGAGATATTGCAGCCACTCTAGGTTCTCGTGTGAAAATGAGAGAGTATCTCCATAGATATTTTTACTCGGCTACCAATATCGCAGCGAGGTCACGGCTCCATATGGGTGATCGTGGATCGGTTGACTAAGGTGGCTCATTTCCTTTCAGTTTGTACGGATTTTGAGATGAGACGGTATGCATAGTTATTCATTGCTTAGATAGTACGGCTACATGGAATTCCGATTAATATTGTTTCCGATCGGGATAAGATCTTTATGTTCCATTTCTAGTAGAGCTTTTAAGAGGCGATAGGCACGAATTTACGGTTGAGTAAAACATATCACCCATAGACAGATGGGCAGACGAAGAGAGTTAATCATATGCTTGAGAATATGTTGCGAATATGCATACTTGACTTTGGGGAAGGATGGGAGTTGTATCTTCCTTTGGTGGAGTTTGCGTTTAACAACTCCTACCAGTTCACCATTGGGATGGAACCATTTGAGGCACTGTACGATCGGCCTTGTCGTTCGCCTGCTTGCTATTTAGAGGTGGGGGACAATAAGTTATTGGGGCAAGAGATGATTCAGGACACCACTGCCAAGATTGAGCTTATTCGAGGGCATATCCATATAGCTCAAGACAGGCAGAAGAGTTACATCGATGCAGACAGGAGGTACATAGAGCTTGAGGTTGGTGACCAAGCGTTGGTGCGGGTGTCTCCTAAGAAAGGGGTAATGAGGTTTGGCAAGAAAGTGAAAATAGCGTCGATGTATGTGGGACCAATAGCTTACTGGCTGGGACTTCCGAAGCACCTAGAGCGGATCCAATATGTGTTCCACATGTCATCGCTGAAGAAGTACCAAAGGAGTGAGAGGGCCTTCTATCATGTCCCATTATAGGAGATCGACTTGCAGCCAGACGTCTCATATGAGGAGAGACCGGCGGCGATACTTGATCGCAGTGAGAGTAAGTTGAGGTCTAAGGTGGTACCCTTGGTTAGAGTTCAGTAGGGGCACCACAATATTGATGAGTCGACGTGGGAGCAGAAGGATGACATGCGAGAGCAGTATCCAAAGTTATTTATCACAGGTGCGTCCCAATTTCGAAGGAGAAATTTTTTTGTAAGGTGGGAAGTATGTAACACCCCGTATTTCTGAGCATTTAAAATTGAATTAATTCAGTAAAAAATCTAAATCACACGTGTGAAGTAAGTTAAAGAAATAAAATACTATGTGTTGATTAAATTATTAATCGGAGAGAAATGACTAATATTTATCGAATGAAAATCACTAAATGAATAGTGATTTAATATTTTATGTCATAGCCAGTGACAGTGACGTGATAGTGGTATATCTCAACCGGGTGTCGAGGGTGGACTATTTGAGGTCAAGATAGGAAATTATTTTGGAGTGACTCGGATGGTCATTTCGATGTCACATTTAGTTCCGAAATGGTCGAAATAGTCAGAATAGTGTACCTAAAGGTAGTAGTTGGGTCCCGGGGCGATTTTAGAGTAAATTAGCACCGCGAGAGAGCATTTCGGTCATTCAAGAGATTAGGGTAGAGAGGAATCCGAAATTTTAAGTGTTATATCTGACCCCTTAGGTTAGAGTCTAGGGTAAACACAAAGTTGAGAGAGAGGAGGCTATAGAAGGGGAAGAGGAGGAGAAAACCAAGGCTTCCCACACCAATTCTCACCCTGAACGTTGCCGAAATCGTAATCGGAGCAAGGGAAGACCAACTCTATCATCCTAATCACAATATTAGACCTGCTTGATAAGGAAAGTGTTTATCTTGCATGCTTTAATTGAGTTATAATACCCATGTAGTGTAGGGTTTCAATTATTTGATTTAAATGATGTTTTTGAGGTGTAGATGTAGAGAACTCATGAATTGGGTGGATTTGCACGTAGAATGGATCCACTGATGTAAATAATTCGTAATCAGATGACGTATAATGATTACCATGGAAGAAATCTGGGTAAATATTTAAGTATGTAGGAAGAACAATGAAACTAGGGTTTTCATTGACATTGAATGATAATCTGTTCTTGGGAATAATTCTTTATGGTTTAATGTTAGATTTACATTGGAAATCATCCATATATACTTAAATAATGTTTAGAAGTGTTGGTTTAAAATTTGGTGAAGAATCATCAAGTTTTGGATAACGAAAAATGGTGAAAAATGCAACTGCGTAAGGAAGAACATAGCCTGACACTTTTCGAATCAATTCGGCCTAAGGGTGAATCAATTCAGCCTTTAGGCGAATCAATTCGGTTTGCCCAGAATTGAGAAATTTTTCCTATTAAATCCTGAAATTGTGAATAATTAATGGGGGGGCTTTTGGGGTATCTTGAAACTATTATGAGGGATATAATGGATTATAGTAGGCCTATGGTAGGGTGATGGCCTAGTCATAATGAGAAAATTAAAGCTAAGATTAATCGGGTATAATTGATATTAAATAAAATTGTTAGATTTAGAATGGGTCGCGGCGAGCATGAGTAAACCTATGACTTAGACCAGTAGTGTATGAGTTTATTAGCTAATCACATTTATTAAGGGGTAAGTAGTACCCTTAAGGTAGTGAGTGATACTCGGAGATTTAATAAAAGGTTATAAGTTTAATTGCTTGTGCGTTGAGTATGCGAGAGGTATATACTATGTACGGGCTTATATGATGGGTTGTGTGTATAAATACGGAATAACATGTATATATATGTTGTTTGAATGCCTATGATGTGATTTGATTTTGTGCGTGAACATACCTACACTGCCTGCTATTCGAAGGTTTTCGCCCAGAGGGCGATCCCAGTGAGGTTTGGATTTGTGCCCCATAACATGAAACTTAGGGCAGCTCACTATGTGTCGTGTATTAGTGTGAACGACGTGTCATTTGGGTACATTAGGTATGTGCATATCCTAAAGGATTAGAACCATGTTCCCCTCTAGTTTGTGTTGATTTATTTTGGATTCGAGGAGACGTGCCTAACCATTGGTCCTTGATTTAGTACAAGGAGTATATGGACTTGATAGCAGAGTATCCCATCATCACGAGGGGCCTTCTAGGGATGATATAGTTGTATATATTATATGTGTGATGAATATATATGGGCATAATATATCTACTTGTGTGTGATAGTAGAACCGATAGATTGAGTATATCTAAAAGTAATTAATTAAAGAAACTTAATTGATTGATCCACATAACAACTCAAAGAAATAAGTCATTTCATATGTTATGTTCTCTCTTGTATGTTCATGAGCAACTATAGTTTGGTATTGTTATTGATTGTCGTATTCTGTATAGACCAGTCATATCTTTATATCATCTATGACGTACTCTAACTAATCATGTATCCTTTACAGACACTAGATGTCATTCGTGAACTTCAAAAATAATTTCCCACAAAACGATATCATATGAGACTAAGAGTTATTGTGCCAGAGCCCAAATTTTCTTCTATATCTGAGTATCTCGGTGAGTGGCATGCCGACATTATTTCTAAAGTTGAATATGTACTTTAAATCTTTCATATGTTGAGGTTGTGTCAATTAGGGATTGTTTTTTTTTGGGTTCTTTGGGTATGTTAATTGTTTTGAGTTTTTATATATCTTTGTAATTGTATGCTATATGTTTAATGAAATTCCTAAAATCAAAATCAAGCCTACTGTTGACATGTTATTTCAATGTTCCAATCCAATCACCATGTGTGTATAGTTATTCTTTGTCTTGATTTATTTGAGATATCCGACTTTAATTGTAATGGTTTCTACCGTTTACATTGTGTATCCAACAATTCATTATTGGGATAGCATACTACATAGAGTTTTTCAGATAATTTTTGTTCATTCTGGTGGATTTATGGGTCTTCTTTTCTTTCACATTATATGTTGGTATGTTTTTAGTGGTAATGATTTTAGGTGTGTGATTTCTTGATCTGGATGTTGATAAAATTCTCCATTATGATCCAAAAATTGTTTACCTTAATGATTTTCCCTCTTAGAGAAGTAATGCTCTACTCACCGAGTGAACGAACGTTCAATTTGGTAAGCACTGCCACTTTGAATTTGCTTTTGAAATTCAGCGAATCGTTTTCACACTCACTCATTTCAATATGAAGTTTATTATATCGTCCAGTGTTTTCTCTATCGACTTTTCAGTTGAGGTTGTAATGCCTACTATTTGTTAGTCAATAGTACTTGAAGGGCCATTATAAATGATGCAAAGGTAAGGAAGTGAAAAAATATACTGCTGAAGTTAGACTTAATTGCAATATCTTTTTAACTTTATTTTTTTTATAATTAGTATGGGTAGGTTGAAAAATTATTTGCTTTACAAATGAAAAGTTTGTAAGATAGGACCTTGATTACGATTTCCTAAACTACCAAATAATAAATGAGTTTAATCAAGTTTGCAACTGAGGATGTGTTCTGTTAAAGACAAATTTGTAGATAACTATTGAAATAGGCTCTAAATGGACTTGGAGAGTTTGGCTTTGTACTGGAGATGAACTCTAAGAGTTTCTACTACTACTTCAGCTTCTGTGTTCATTTTTTTAATTATTAATGCAAAATCGTGATGTTACTGGCTGAAAAATGAGGTGTGTTGATGATCTCTAAGTGCAATGGTTTGAAGGATCAACACCATGGATGAAAAGTCAACTTTCACATCAAGTTTCACCACCCTGAAAATGAAAACTCTTCAAGAAGGAAATGAGCCATGAGGTAATTAAAAATCATTTCATAATTTTTATTGAAACATATTTTAAATTGCATTCTTATTTATCTTTAGTAACTGTTGATGCAAAAAACTGGACCGAATCCCATTTTTATGATCACAGATAAATAGATAAAAGCAATCCAATCAAGCACATGAGAGACAAAGATTTTTAAAGTGGTTCGGCTATAAGGAAAAACCTACGTCCACTGTTATTTTATTCCCAGGGGTTTACAATAGCACAATGTGGTGTAGAGAGAGAAAAAGGTGTGGATCTTGTGTATGGTGTCTCTCGGTTCTCTTGGATCTCTTGGATCTCTTTTTGGCTAAGGGAATACAAGTATTTATAGTGATGGGAGATAAAGAGATTCATTGTATGTAGACATTTATACATTATGTATACATTCAACGAATCTAATTGTTGAATTGATTGGTATGCTATGTGTTGTCATCTACAGTATAAATGTACATTAATGTTCATTAAATGCATAGTTATCCTTTGATCTTCCTGGTTGGTATGCCGATCAACTCTCCTCGGGGGCCGACCAACTTTCCTCGAGTGCCGACTAATTCTCCTCGGGTACTGACTAACTCTCCTCGGGTGCCGACTAACACTCCTCGGGTGCCGACCAACTCTCCTCGGATGCCAACCAACTCTCCTCGGGTGTCGAATATTGCCACGTAGTATGACATGTGTCCTTTTCTAATTGGTCCTCGTAGATGGAGAATTTTTGCTTTAACAGAAGCCCCCAATGCTCCATGCTTGATGGTTTACTTGAAAGGATGGAGTATTTATTCTGCAGTGTTGCTCGGTGCTCATGAAATTCTTGATCTACCTTCTTGATTTGTTCAACATAAAGTGCATTATCTCCTGTACGACATATGATGCAGGTTGATCGACAGTTGTTAATCTTTCTTTTGAGGAACTCCGTGTGCTATGTATCACCCCTGGGAATTTGGATGCAGCCATGCCATAGTATGCAGCTTGTAGCTTGTCATAATCTTCAAGTATGTTGATTGGTTTGCTAGCCGACCAACTGCCTCCTGTGTCGAGCCACTGAGTGCTAACTTCACGTGCTTGATTCTTCTGATTTATGATCCTCTGAATACTTTGTCGAGTAACATATTAGCTTTTGAACCCAACTCTTCAATCTGATTAGTACCAAGCTAGTGGTGGACTTCGAAACATTTTCATACAACTTCTTCTTCAATATTGGTCGGGATAGTAGTAGCAAAGATCTCAGTGTTGTAGATGATAAAATTGACTTTTGAACTTCAATAGTATGTGCATAATAACTCCTGAATATGCCTCCTGAACTTCTGAATGTACCTCCTGAACTTCTGAATACGCCTCCGTGTGAGTTTGTGAAGTTGAATTTGGTGCTCAACTGCATGATGTTATAAGAATGTGCCACCAAATGAATAAATATATCAGTAATAGAAGCCCCCAAATGAATAAATACTTTATCGAGCACCTCCTAGATCGACCATCCGTGATGAATATCAGGATGCTCAAAGATCTTAACTTCATAAATTCTCCTCTCACTTTAAATGATCCACCTGCTGGCGAGGAACCTGTTTCAAAAGCAGAGGGGAAGAAACCAATAGAATGGGAATATTGATGTAATAAATTTGTATTTCATTCCTGATGTATTTTGTTTTTGATTTTAATGAAAGACTTTCATTTTTGTTCGCAACTCTCCTCGGGGGCCGACCAACTCTCCTCGGGTGCCGACTAATTCTCCTCGGGTACTGACTAACTCTCCTCGGGTGCCGACTAACACTCCTCGGGTGTCGAATATTGCCATGTAGGATGACATGTGTCCTTTTCTGATTGGTCCTCGTAGATGGAGAATTTTTGCGTTAACAATAACATATTTTTTCGATTACTTTGTTTCAAGAACTTGGATGGAAGGAAAAAGAAACAACATTACGAGAAATGAAGATTGAACATTTTCTATCGCAATAATAAATATCGAATTATTTGATTTATATGTGGAACATTGATATTATGTATTGTGCAATATTATACGTTTTTACTTATCAAAAATATTGTAATTGTGTTCTAATCTATAATCATTTCATTTATCATTTACAAATGTTGGCACCGCATTGATTATTTATTACTATCCTAACGTATCCTTCGCGTATAGCATGAGTTTTCACCTAGTTTGATTAAATAATACACTAAAAGCAAATCAGTGTTTCAAATCAAACGCTGTAAATCGATAATTAATTTTTCAAGTATCCTTTAGTACAAAAATACTATTATTACTGCCATTTTCTAGCACAAATTTTTGACTTGATATATTGAATGATTCTGTAGTTGATTAATAAGTAAAACGTACAAGTATGTTAAAGTTACTTGATAAGATAAAATGATAAAACATGATGATAAATGAAGCATATCCTAGATAGCATGGAATTTCTACAAACTCTGGTGTCAGTGTAAGAAACTAATTTAATATAATTTGGAATCAGCGGCTTGAGTGGGGCATTAATACTCTCGGAAATAAAGTGAGTTAGGAGGAATCCATACTCAAAGCATATATGCGAAAGCCAAAGTCACCCACCCTCAACTGTAAAGCAAATGCAAACTCACACTTCCAATCCCTATAAACCATATTATTCATTCATGCAACACACAACAGAAAGAAAGATGGAGTGGTTGTACCCCAAGAGAAGGGGACCAGAATGGAAACAAGGCTGGACAAACCAAACCCTCTCCTCCGTCTCCACACCACCACTCCCACTGCTAGCCATTTTCGCCATTGTTGTTTTCTTACTCTCTCTATCTCAGTACACAAACTACAAGAATCAATTCAACCACATGGCCATAAATTTCCGGGTCTTTCTCTTATTGGTGCCTGTTCTACTTATCTTCTTCATGCGTTCAGGTTTCACCAATATTGGAAGGTTCAGATTTCGGGTCCCTCGGGTTGTTAAAGCTGAATCGACTAACCGAAGAGGCGGGGCCTCGCCTTGGGGTGTTGCCATCTTGGTGGTGGTGCTTCTCGTCTTGGTTTCTTACCAATCTTCATTTCGCTCCAAGTGGTTTGCGCCTCTTTGGAGGTCGAATTATTAGTTGATACAACAGAATGAACGTTGTACTTTGTTTATTAGTGCTTGTGTGTATTATTTTACTGTGGAAATGATTTTGAAAATGAATTATTACTTTGAAGTATATTCCAAGATGGGTTTATATTTTAAAGTGTTTTGTTTTTACCCTTGAAGTTTCAGCCTTAAAAGTTAATAGATAGTATTTGGTTTCTTAAATGATTAAGATCGTGTTTGTTTTTTTAAATGATTAAGATACGTAAAATTACAAGTTCAAATACATTCATTTATTTGAATATAAAAATAAATATATTTTTTCAATTTAAATTTTAAATTTAAAATTCAGACTTTAAATTTAAATTGAAAAATTGTGGAAGATGCATCCTTGAGTGTTTAGCACCAATTTGATTTGTATTGTCCTCATGGGTCTTCTCAATGAAAATTATGTTGTCTAATGATTAGTTTTCTAGGTGTTTGTGTTGGAAAATTGGACTCAAGACTGAAATTAAAAATTGTTCAGATTTTTTGACAGAATTTTTTTGAGCAACTTTGAGCTTAAATTTAGGTGGGACCCACACTACGATAATTATGGAATCATATACGAACGCGTTCTCCTCCGTAAGGAGATTAACGTAGTATATTCACATGTCCAATTTCATTATATTATGAATGATAAATATGTCTCCAAAGTGACTCACAAAGTAATGGAAGTTAATGAATTGGGTATGTTGCAACTCTTGTTTCACATTGGAAGAGTAGTGAAAAGTTGATGAGTTAATAACACTCCAAGTATGGACTAAGGCTTGGATGCTTGGCCTACACTATGCATATGTTGGGCTTGGCGCAAAAGCCCACACGCGCGCGCGAATTAACTTTCTGGGTTTAATTGTTAATTAATTACGAAATTAAGTAATTATTAATTAACTGTCTATCAGTTGATTGTCAATGGTCAACAGTTAACGAAACTAATTGTTTTGAGAGTTAAATTCGATTTTGACTGTTCCCAACAGTCAAAACGTTTGCTATAAATAATATATTTCCCCTACAGTTTTAGACTACTGAAAAATTGCCCTCCCATAATTCCGAAAAATGCATCCATATTATTTTCTTCTTCCAGAAAATAGTTTTCCTCATTTTGTACTGCATATTACTGTTCTGGTTGAGTAAAAACAGAGAAATTGTGTTCGTCAAAATTAATTATTGTCGTGCTACATAATTAATTGGAAAATCCGTTCTATCTATGGAGACAATATTCATCAACCTCAAAGCACATTGGAGGGAATAAATTGTCTTAAGGACACTGTGAAAATTCACAGGGCTCGAATTCTTTTCTATTTCTACAAATTCAAGTAAGTTTTTATTTTTAGTAATTTTGTTTTATTTCTGTAATTATTATAAAATTCGTAATTCTGTACTTTTGTTTTTATTAACCAGTAGACATAACAATCTTAAGCCAATTTATTTTTTTCTACTGTTTTGTAGTGTACGGAAAAAAAATTTATTACAGAAATTTATTCTTATAAAATAAATTTGTCTTGACAGAAAAATTTGAATTAAAATATTATTTTATTACAGAAATTTAATAAAACAGTTATTGTTACAGAAATAAAATTTCTACACTGTTTATATATCCTGTTTTAGAAAATAAAAAATTTATTTGTAATTTTTTGTTAAATATGTTTAAATAAAACTTTTAATCTTAAAATTATTATTCTGTTTTGTACGAAATTTTTTATTATTATTAAAAAACAGTGCGACACAGATTTTTTTTGGGCTAGTATAAACTTATGTTTATATTTTAGTTTAATTCTGAATATTATTTAAAATTCTTTTAGAATTCATTAATTGTTAATTATATATGGAGAAAATTGGTGTACAGAATTTTGTATTCTGTTTTGATTAATTCATTTATATATGAATATTATCATTGATATAAATTATATTTTTGTAACAGAAATGGAATCGCATAGTACGAACACTATTCCTGCAAATGTGACTGTCACTAACACAAATGTGACTGCATCTGTATCTATGCCACACGGGAAGAAACCGAAAAAGTTCAATGGTGCTGACTTCAAACGTTGGCAAGGACAAATGTATTTCTATCTCACTACCTGTCAACTGGGTAGGTTTGTATATGAATATTCACTACACCAAATCTGTCGAACTGTCACGGTCATTGACCTTGACAAGTTGGACTTGTCAAGGTCAATGACCGTGACAATTCTGCGGGTGACAACTTTTTTTATCACAGACTTGTCACGATCATTAACCGTGACAAGTGCGTTAGACTTGTCACGGTCATGTCACCGTCCTTGACCTTGACAAGTTTTGTCACGGTTAATAACTGTGACAACCCCGTGACAATGTTAAAAAAATTATCACGGTCAATGAGCGTGACAATTCTGGGCAGAATTAAAAAAAAATCTGCTAGGTAGTATGGCCACTACCACTGCCAGCAGTATATTTGTACCTGTTATAGCAACGTTGTACTTGTTCAAACATTATATATAGAAATAAAATAGAGATAATGCAAATATACATTCAAAACAATATGCATCACGATATAATCCGAATAGAATTCAAATATAACAACTTAAAACAACATTCAATTCAAATAATGTCACTAAATATCTGGGGTAAGGTTAAGTCTGAGGAGGTGAGTAGGCCAAACGATATACGAATTGACACACCCAGCAATATACATCGTGCCGCATTGTTCGCGCAACCACAAAGGGGAATTCTCCTTCCTGGGTATCACATGCATGACGAGCACCTTGGACTCGATGTCTTAAAGCACACGTCCATGAACTGGCATACCCTGGACGGTATTCGGGTCCCTCAACCCCCGCCCTATTCGCTGGCCATTAAATATGTCAAGTATAAACACACTCGGCCAACCAAGTGTCGACATAGGTCAATTGAAGGGAGCCAAATAGGGGAATGGATCACTAAAGTCCGCACGTGTCGGCGATGAAGCAGCGAGGTCCACATCCTCGTCATCCTGCACCTCCTCCTCCACCACCTTCTCCTTCCCTTTCCCCTTACGGTTTTCTCCCAATGAACGCTTCATGAATGAGAACATATCTTGGATCGTCGCCTCCAAACGGGACAGCTTCGCGTCATGTGAGTCCACCGTTCGAGCCAACCCGGTGTCGCTCGTCTCCAATCCGATGATCCAATATTTGGCCACCCGCGGGCTCACCCCCTTGTCCTCCCCTTGCGATCAGCACCAAGCACTTGGCTAAGTGCGTCTGTGGACAAAAATGCTTTGTCGGCATCAGACTGCGACTCATGCACTTCCCTAAGTTTTGACTGAAACGACAAAAAGCACATGATTAGTAAAATAAGTAAATAAAAAAATTATAATGTTATTAACAAAAAGTAAACTGTCGGATTACTTACAATCGTGGTCGCGACGCTCGGGTACACCTCCTTATCCTTCCTCTTCTTCGTTCGAATAGACACATAAGTATCGAGCCTATGTGGCCTACCCCCAGAGCTACCCCATGTCCCCAAAAATAAAATAAAGTAAAATTAGTATCGGCCCCGCAAAGTAAAATAATGCAGAATAATATATTTTTGTAGTTATAAAAAAATTAAATCTTACCATCATCCTATGCTCCACCTCGGCGTAAGACAACCGGACGAAGTAGTGCACGTCCGTCTTTTTTGCCTGGTTTTCCCTCCCCGATTGGCGAGATGCCAATTGTCGCTCCCCGGTCTCATTGTCAATGAACTGTTGGCATTTTACCAGTGAGATCGGCTCCTTCGGCGGGACGGATTCACGCATTCGAATAACGGACTCCCGGGTCTTCCCAAAGTACCGGGTCCACATATTTTTCTTCCACGTCTTGTGTTGCTCCCTCAACTGCTCCAAGACGGAATCGCATCGCTTTGGATCCAGGCTGAATTGTTCATGTCCAACAAATACAATGTTAGTTGCATAAATATAAATATAAATATAAAATTAAATCGAAATCGAAATTGAAATTGAAATTGAAATTGAAATATTCATATAAATATAAATATAAATACATTACCTGTAGTGCCACCCAAACAGCTAACTTGAGCTCATTTGGCACCTCCCTCCAACTAGTGTACCCCTGGCCGATGATCGTCTTTACCAGCTCGAGGGATCTCATTAATAGCCCCGTCTTGTTCTCGACGGCCATCCCCAATCTGCCATATTTGGGGAGCCTAGGGGCCGAGGAGCCCTCGTCGCCTCCGCTACCACCGATCCTAGACGACAGCATCATTATCCTCGCCTTAATACCTGAAGGAGACATTTACTGTAAAAAAATATTATTATTAGTACAAATCAAAATGAATTAGAAGAAGACATGCAAATATGTACAATTACTACAAATCCAAATGAATTATTATTGTTTAACACCTCAATTCTGAATTCCAAAATAACAGCATCTAGCTCATAATATGTACAATTACTACAAATTCGAAACATCCCTACCCCCACCCCTACTGCCCACACACACGCACACTACACAAGAGAGAAAATGATAAAGTGAAAATCAATTAAAAGCATTAAAAATGGATTGATAAATTACAAATTGGAATATTTATTACAAATTGAAAAATTGTTTCAAATTCGGGTTATCATAAAAAATGGATTGATATTCGGTAGGAGCAGCCAAGTCATCCACACTACTATTTAGATGCTTTGGCGCGTGTAGGACAATTCACCACGGCTCGTTGTTGATATACTCCGAGTAAAATACTTGGTTAACCTTTTGAAATGCACAAACAAACGGCTCATCACTCACGTGATCGTTGCTCTTCAACTTGGACAAGTCAACCATGATCAAATTGGTGACAGGATCAACTTTACAAGGATTTTTATCCTCAACTCTTACCCAGCCACAATAAAATACAACCTCTTTGAAGCTTATATAATCCAATTCAAATATATTTTGAATTACACCATAGTAAGTCATTTCAGCTTCAACGAGGTTTTTATCTTTTACGCTCGCTCGAAAGAAAGTAAGAGCCTTATATGAAATGCCCGAGTTCTGTACATTTGTACTTTTCTTGTACACTTTAGCGCCGAAAATGTAACTGTTCAATCGATACTTTTTGTACTCTTGTGCCACGAACAAGGGTCCAGTGGCTAGACGATCAAGCCTTGATGTCGCATCACCCGTCTTTAAGGGCTGAGAATATATAAATTAATTATATTAGTTGTAAAATTTGAGTGTATTGTAACGTTATATAACGGCCATTTTCATTATAATTACATCTTGTGTCAACCAGAGCCTAAATTCTTTGTCTCGTTGTACCATTGTTTTTCATCTTTTATTGTTCTCACAGGCTTCCTATTTTCTGCATATTACAAAATTAATCATGTATAAAATAATCTAAAATAATGTTAAACATTATAATAATCAAAACTTACTTTTTCCATTCTTCGACATCTTCATGTGTGTCAAATAGATAACGAGCTACTTGTTCATGTTGCAAACTTGTTAATTTCACTCGTTTTCCTATCACATTACCACCATCATCGACGAACTCATCAGTGTCATCAACGTTGGTCGAGTCAGGCATATATTCCAGAGTATATATTGATGACTCAACGGTGATGTATTCCTCTGCAATTGATCCTGCAATGTATCGCATATTCTTGACGTAATCTTTAAAAACTTTCATAAATCTTTCAAACGAATACATCCACCGATATCTAACTGGACCACAAGGAAGTGCCTCGTCGCATAGGTATACCGATAAGTGAACATTTATGTCAAAGAAGGATGGAGGAAAGTACTTCTCCAATACACAAATCGCTTCGGTCATCGCCGATTTTGCGGCCACTCTGTGTTCTCGATTGACTACCTTCTCACACAAGAGTGAGAAGGTAATACTAATTTGCATTATAGCCCTCCGCAAATCCTTGTTCTTGGAGAAACAGTGCTTAAATAATAGAGGAACCAATTTCATGATCACATGCCAATCATGAGACTTACACTTATGTAAATCGTGAGTAGTATAATTCACAATCCTTTGCAAGTTGGATGAAAAATTAGATGGGCCCTTCAAATTATATATTGTGTCTAAAAGCACCTTCCTTTCCCCACTCGTCAAAGTAAACGCACCAAGGGGAATTATTTTCCTTCCCCTACTATCTTTTTTCAACCATAGTTGTGGCTTAAGTTTCAACGATATAAGGTCTTTTCGTGCACATTTTCTCCATCCTTCGAATGACTCCCCCCAAGGCAAGTTCCCACAATATGTTCAGTGAAGTTCTTCTCTGCATGCATCACATACAATACATGGCGCACCGGGTTATTCTTCCAATAAGGCAAGTTAAATAAAATTGACCTCCTAGACCACGCCTATCTTGTCTCAGTTTCATTCCAAGTTGGGGTCTTCTTATGCTTGACATTATTAAATTTGGGATTCTTACCTGGCATATTAGGGCCACATTCAGAAGATTTACTTTTAATTTCTGAACCTGAAAGTTGTCTCGGCGGTAGCCTATGTTCAACCCCACCTAATAAAAAATTGGAACCTTTATCAAATGTGAAACTATGAGCCGGGGGTAAAAACCTCTTATGGCAATGGTATACATTTTTTTGAGCAAAAGGATAGACGAAGAGATTCAGTCTCCCCTCCATAAATAGGACACCCCAAATAATTATGTACTATACAACCGAATAATGTCCCATAAGCTGGAAAATCATGAATTGTCCACATCAACATAGCTTTCAACGTAAACTCTTCAGTGTTATTTCAATTGATCAATTGAAATAACAGTCACACTTGTCAATCTAGTATGTACCCAGAGAACATTAGGATACGACTACAGAACTTCCTCCAAAAGTAACAACTTTAAGCCACTAAGAATATTATTATAGAGAAATTATGCAGTCCCAAACAGTCCAAACGGGACAATTCGAGAGATCTCATTATAGGGGTAATGACTTTCGAACGGGTCTAAGGGCTATTGAATGCGTACGCATAAGAACTAGAAGGCTAGTATCTATGCGCACTATATGTAATTTCAAGTATATATATATTGTTCATAATACAAAGTAATTTTTAAAAAAAAAGTTGAAAAATCCCACCCCCATGTGGACAATAATCCAGTGGTCATGCCACTTTTAAAATTAACCAACCCAACATCGATCCACCGTATTCCAACAGCAATGGCAACAACAAATGTGTATCTCGTACTCCTTCTAATTCATCTACTCAATTAATTATTTTCATCAATTAAACTAACAATTAAAGTATACAATTATTAATTTACTAATTTACAATGAGGGGCAATCCTACTTTTATATATTAATTTACTAAAAAATTAATAATCAATCAATTCGTTTCCAAGGGACACTACTTGCATATGAGGAAAAATATATAATAAACCAATCAAAATTTAATAAAAAAAATTAACAAGCCCCACCCCTGCCCCATTTCCCCTTGCCCCACCCATCACCCCCGCATCATTTTCCCCTCCCGTACAAATGCACAAACACGCACACTACGCACATATATACACACACGCGCACATACACACACACACATGCAGCCCCTGCCCCCTCCCCACCCCCACCCTGCCCCACCCTCTTCCCCCCACCACATACACACACACATAGACCCATCCCCCACCACACACACACGCACACCCACATACACCCACCTCCCCACCCCCTACCCACCACACACATGCACACACACACACACAGATATATACACACATACATATATATAAATGGAAGAGAGAGAGAGAGAGAGAGAGAGAGAGAGAGAAAGTGGAGGGAAACAAAGCGGTGGGAAAAAAAGGAGGGGAAAGAATTTTTTGCTGCTAAACTTATCACGGACCTGTCACGATCCTTAACCGTGGCAATATTATAAGGATTGTCACGGTCATTGACCATGATAAGCCCGTGTCACGGACTTATCACGGTCAATGACCGTGACAAAAAATGCGTATTTTTTTGTCACTGTCAATGACCGTGACAAGTCTGGACGGTTAAAGGGTTCCAATTTGGCCTTTTGGGTGTAGAAATTGTCCCTTTAATCAAGAGGGAGATGACTCGAAAAAAGTTGTTGTTGTTGATGCTTGGAAGCACTCTAACTACCTATACCATAATTATATTCTGACCTACTTGGACAAAACATTATATCATGTCTACTGCACGATCAAGATATCCAAGGTATTGTGGAATTCTTTGGAAAAGAAGTACAAAGCTGAAGATGCTGGGATGAAGAAATTTATCGTCGGCCATTTTCTCGACTTCAAAATGGTTGACTCTAAACCAGTGATCGAGCAGGTGCAAGAAATCCAAGTGATCCTCCATGACATTCATGCTGAAGGAATGTCCCTTAGTGAAACTTTTCAAGTTGCTGCAATTTGGTCAAAAATTACCACCATCTTGGACTTTATTTAAAAATTATCTCAAGCACAAGAGAAAGGAGATGAATGTAGAGGAGTTGGTGGTCAGGATGAGAATTGAAGAAGATAACCGTGAGTCTCAAAAGAAAAGTGGGAAGAATCCAATGGAAATGAAAGTCCATGTTGTTGAAGGTCCTAAGAAGAACAAGCGAAATCATGATGGGGAAGGCACTTCCAAACAGAACAAGAAGAAGTTCAAAGGCAAATGCTACAACTGTGGTAACTTGGACACCGCTCAAGCGAGTGTCGTAAGCCTAAGAATAAAAATAGGAATAATCCTCAAGCAAATGTAACTGAGGGTGAAAACATCGCCAATGACTTGACAGATATGAATCTTTGTGTCGTGGTCTCTGAATATAACTTGGATGGAAATACCAAGGAATGGTGGGTGGACATTGGAGCCACACGACACATTTGTACAAACAAATGGATGCTCTCCACCTATAAGCCTTTGAAAAATGAGGAGAACCTCTTTATGGGGAACTCTTCCACTTTTAAGGTGATGAGACGAGGAAAGATTGCTCTGAAAATGACTTCTGGAAAGGAAATTACTCTCAATGATGTTCTTCACGTGCCTGATATCCGAAAGAATCTGATTTTTGGATCTCTCCTGACTAAAAATGGGTTCAAGCTTATGTTTATGTCTGATCGCTTTGTGTTGTCAAAGAATGACATGTATGTAGGAAAGTTCTACCTAAATGAGGTGCTCTTTAAAATCAATGTTCTTACTGTAACCCCAAAAACATATGTTTCAATGAATGAAATTGCTAGTTCTTCTTACTTGATTGAGTCATCTAATATTTGGCATGCTAGATTTGGACATGTTAATTTTGATACCTTGCGTAGATTAATTAACTTGGAATTTTTGCCAAAATTTAATATTGATAAAAATCATAAGTGTGGAATTTGTGTGGAATCTAAATTAGCCAGATTACCTTTCCATTTTGCTGAAAGAATAACTGAACCTTTAGATTTAATTCACACTAATATTTGTGATTTAAAAATTTTTCAAACTAGAGGTGGGAAAAAGTATTTTATTACTTTTATTGACGATTGCACAAAATATTGCTATGTATATTTATTACATTGTAAAGATGAGGCTATTAATGCATTTAAACAATATAAGAATGAAGTTGAGAATCAATTAAGAAAAACGATAAAGACTATTAAGAGTGATAGAGGAGGTGAATATGAATATCCATTTGAGGAATTTTGTTCTGAAAATGGAATTATTCATCAAACAAATGCTCATTATTCTCCTCAATCGAATGGTGTTGCTGAACGCAAAAATCGTACTTTGAAAGAGATGATGAACTCAATATTATTAAGTTCAGGAGCTCCACAGAACTTGTGGGGGGAGCCTTACTTTTTGCTAATTACATTCTCAATAAAGTACCTCACAATAAGACTCACAAGACACCTTATGAATTATGGAAAGGTCGAAGAAGTTCCTATAATTATTTACGAGTGTGGAGGTGCTTAGCCAAATTGATGGTTCCTAAACCTAAAAAGGTAAGAATAGGGCCAAAAATGGTGGATTGTGTGTCCATCGGTTATGCTACTAATAGCAGTGCATATCAATCTCTAGTTTGTAAATCTGAGATTTCGGATATTCATGTAAATACGGTTATTGAATCGAGGGACGCTTCATTTTTTTAAAATGAATTCCCGTATAATATGACCCTAGAATATGGTCCTTCTAAAAGGACAAATCAATCCACTACAAGTGGTACTCATCAACCTATTGTACCAATAGAGGATGAACTAAGACATAGTAAAAGAGAAAGAACCTCGACTTCTTTCGGTCCGAATTTTCTAACATATTTGCTAGAAAATGAACCTCAATCATACAAAGAATCCATATCCTTACCCGATGCTTCTAATTGGAAAGAAACAATTAATAGTGAAATTGAATCCATATTACAAAATCATACATGGGAACTAGTGGATCTTCCACCAGGTTCAAAATCGCCAGGTTATAGATGGATCTTTAAAAAGAAGTTGAAGGCCGATGGATCAATTGATAAATATAAATCTAGACTTGTAGCTAAAGGCTATAGGTAAAAGGAAGGGTTGGATTACTTTGACACATGTTCACCGGTAACAAGAATAACGTCCATTCGGATGTTAATAGAAATAACTGCTACTAATGGACTTGAAATACATCAAATGGATGTAAAATCGCATTCTTAAATGGTGAACTAGACGAGAAAATTTATATGGAGCAACCTGAAGGGTTCAAAGCTCCCGGACAAGAAGGAAAAGTATGTAAGCTTGTTAAATCACTTTATGGATTAAAAGAAGCACCTAAGCAATGGCATGAAAAATTTGATAATGCAATGTTATCAAATGGTTTCAAAATTAATTAATGTGATAAATGTGTTTACTTTAAATACATTCAAAATGGATATATTATTGTATTCCTATATGTTGATGATATGCTTATCATGGGTAGTAACTTAGATATTGTCAAAACTACAAACAAATGTTGAGTAGTCGATTTGACATGGAAGATTTGGGAATCGCCGATATTATATTAGGAATTAAAATTTCTAAAACATCTGATGGACTTATATTATCTCAATCTCATTACATAGAGAAAGTACTTGAAAAATTCAAGAAGTATAATATTAGTCCTACCAAGATACCTGTATATGTAAATTTATATCTAACAAGAAATAATAGTGAAAGCATATCTCAACTAGAGTACTCTCGTATTATCGGCAGTTTAATGTATATCATGAACTGTACATGACCGGGCATAGCATACTCAATAAGTAAGCTAAGTCAATTTACGAGTAATCTAAGGAGAGATCATTGGAAAGCAATATTGAGAGTTTTGGGTTATTTGAAATATACTCAAAACTATGGACTGCACTACTCAAAATATCCAACTATTCTTGAAGGACATTGAGATGCAAATTTGAAATCCGATACAAAAGACTCTAAGTCTATGAGTGGGTATGTGTTTACCCTTGGAGGTGCAGCCGTATCTTGGAAATTCTCAAAACAAACGTGCATTACTAGATCGACAATGGAATTCGAATTCATTGTACTAGACAAAGATGGAGATGATGCTGAATGGCTTCAAAATTTCTTAAAGGATGTTCCAAATTGGTCTAAACCTGTGCCCGCAATATGTATACATTGCGATAGTCAATCGGCGATTGGAAGGGCACAGAATCACATGTATAACTGAAAGTCACGACATATTCATCGCGGACACAATACCGTTAGACAACTTCTCTCAAACGGTTTAAAATATGCATTAGCATCTACTCTATTTTTATTTATAGTGATATATAATTCATGTGGGGGATTAGTGGAAAATTGGACTTAAGATTGAAATTAAAAGTTGTCCAGATTTTTTGACAGAATTTTTTGAGCAACTTTGAGCTCAAATTTAGGTGGGACCCACAATACGATAATTATGGGATCATATACGAACGTGTTCTCCTCCACAAGGAGATTAACGTAGTATATTCATATGTCCAATTTCATTAAGTTATGAATAATAAATATGTCCCCAAAGTGACTCAGAAAGTAATGAAAGTTAATGAATTGGGTATGTTTTAACTTTTGTCCCATATTGGGAGAGTAGTGGAAAGTTGATGAGTTAATAACACCCTAAGTATGGACTAAGGCTTGGATGCCTTTGGGGTATCCCAACTCTTTGAAGGGTAGATAGCCTACACTATGCATGTGTTGGGCTTGGCCCAAAAGCCCACGCGTGCGTCGTTCATCCGGCTCGGTTGGGTTTGGTCTTGGGCTTGGGCTTGGGCATATAATCTCTTAAATTTTTTATTCGTTTTAAATTAACTTTCTGGGCTTTAATTGTTAATTAATTGCGAAGTTAATTAATTATTAATTAACTGTCTGTCAGTTAATTGTCAAGGGTCAACAGTTAACAAAATTAACTGTTTTGACAGTTAAATTCGGTTTTGACTGTTTCCAACAGTCAAAACGTTTGCTATAAATAAAATATTTCCCCTACAGTTTTAGACTACTGAAAAATTGCCCTCCCATAATTCCGAAAAATGCATCCATATTATTTTCTTCTTCCAAAAAATAGTTTTCCTCATTATGTACTGCATATTACTGTTCTGGTTGAGTAGAAACACAGAAATTGTATTCGTCGAAATTAATTATTGTCGTGCTAAATAATTAATTGGAAAATTGGTTGTATCTTGGGAGACAATATTCATCAACCTCAGAGCACATTGGATGGAATAAATTGTCTTAAGGACACTGTGAAAATTCATAGGGCTTGAATTCTTTTCTATTTCTATTATTATTTCTACAAATTCAAGTAAGTTTTTATTTTCTGTAATTTCGTTTTATTTCTATAATTATTATAAAATTCATAATTCTGTACTTTTGTTTTTATTAAACAGTAGACATAATAGTGTGTGGCTAGGATGGTATAACGTGCGTGCACAAATTTGGGTTTCCATACTTACTAATATATCCAAGCTCTAACTTTAAAATGAACGATGAAAAAGTTTGACTCACTCCGAACGATGAAGTAAAAGAGGTTTTATCTCATTTTTCGTAGTTGAATTGATATATAATTAAGTTGAAGGTCATTTTTTTATATATATTTGGATTTTTAGGATAGTAATTTTAGATTTATAAATCTAGTTCCCGTGGTACAATAATATTTATTTGTGTGGTCCTTTTAGAATTATAAGTACACAAAATAGATAATTTCATTTGTTTTAGTTAAAGATGTATTTATGTTTATACCCTTAGTCATACTCATTTAAAACTCATTTTAAACATCAAACACATAACCCCACCTCCACCCCACCCATCAGAACCCTTGTCGGAACTCCGAAATCCTCGTCGAAAACTGCTAAAATTCTCGTCGGATTGTTTCTCTCTCATTGTTTCACTCTCCATTCATCTATTTCTTTTTTTTTTGTCCACGTCAGCTGCACAATTTCCAGAGCAGGAGAAGAAGATTTTTCGCCGGAAAAAAAATGGAGGTTTTAGTGAAATAGTAAATTTATCAGTTTCGATTTTTTTGTCAAAAAATATTAAATATGGGTGTTGTTTGATAGATCTCGACGAGTAGATTTCAAATATATAATAATTTTGTGAATGAATTTGTAGATTTGAAGTTATGGACTTTAAAATTTTGATGGTTTTTTTTTTATGAGTTATCAAATGGCATATTGGTCATTTTTCATGATGTTTTTAGTATATGGACTAAATTTATAAAATTATGTGGAGTGTCCTATTTTCACACACTTTGAGTTAGATTGAACCTTTTTCCAAAACCCCCTTGAATTAGATCTTGACAACAACCAAAATAAATTTTATGTATTTTTCAACATGAATTAGAGAAACTTTACTCCAAATTTTGGTCATGGGCGCTAGAGTACAAGCGGCTTACAGACGACATATGTTCTGCGGCTCCAACATTTTTCTCCTTTTGTGCCCTTTTTTAGGGATTATTATGTATGAGCCATAATTGCAAAGTTTGTCCTTATTTAAGTCTCATTCACTAGTCAACTTGTTTAAGTTCTATTTTTAAAAGATATACCATAATCTTTACCAAGATACCCAAAGATAAAAATCGGTTTACCCTATCTCTTCCACGATCTCTTTATCCCCCCCCCCCCCTTCTCTTGTCTCTCTCTCCGACCATGATGATAATGGATATTATTTACTCCTGAATTGTCTTTTACTTCTCATATTTTTTTCTTCTACTATCTTCTTTTTATTTCTATATTTTTTGTGCTCGTGTTTGAGAAATGTGTAAGGCTTTATATGTTGGTAGTGGTTTTGTTATTGTGATCACGATAACGGAGATTCTTTGCTCATGAGTTATCTCCTCCTTCTCGTCTTTTTCGTTTCCACTATCTTCTCTTTGTTTCTTTTTTGTTGTTCTGACATTAAAGATATGGGTAATGGTTGGTTTTTTGGATGCATTGTGAAGTTTAAGATTTTGGTAGTGGTTATATTGTCATGATGGAAAAGTTTAACTGGAAGGTTTTATGGGAGGATCGATGCAAATTTTGTTAATTAAGAATCAAAATGGGAATGTATGTAGGCGATGATTAAAAAACCTTGAAGTCACTGTGTTTTTGACTTGACAACAAATATTTTCTATCTCTAACAACCTTCACTAATTGCGATTTTGATCAGACAGTAAATATTTAATTTCTGATAAAACATCATACAGGTCACTGTTATTTTTATATAAAAGTATATATTTATTGTATATTCTAAATGCACGGGAAATTATTGTTAATCTTCACCTTTTTTTATTTTGTATTTCATAGTATATGCTTATTATGAAATAAATATTATCTTTGTGTACGTGTTATTCTAATATAAAATATTTGTTAACACAATATATATTTACTTTTTGAGAAAAATTACAGTAAATTATGTATGTGTATAATTTTTGTTAACAGAGTAAATATTTAATGTATCCATAACTTTTTTCTTTAGAATTTTATATTCTTTATGGATATTGTTGAATAGATTTTGGTGAGTACAATTCAAAAATAGTAATTTTGTAAAAAATGAATCTGTAAATCAAAATTTGTAGACATTTGAAGATTAAAAGTATGAGCAAAAAGTTCAACTTACTTAATGAGGTAACTTCTTCTAATAGTTACAATTAGCTTGTTCAAAAAGGGTAAATTTGTCAAATTAAAACCCAAAAAATTTAGAGTATGACATATTTGATGTTAGACTAATCAATGGGAATTATTGATGAAAAACCTTTTTAAATAAGACATATATGTAATAGCCTCTTGTTTTTAACTTGTATTACATTGGACCACATTTGCTTTGCACTCGAACTTTTTTGTTATTGTTAAAAAAAATATTATTGGGGCAGAAAAGAAAATGCAACCCAAGTCAAAAATAAAAATATCATGATCGCATCTATATTAAAATTTGGCTCATTTTGGCCATGTAAAATACATTAACCCTTGGAGTTTGTCATGAGTAACATTATTAATAATAATTTAAAAATAAACAGCATAAAAAATTGACGGAATTAAGAAAAAATCATTATTACATTACTGTTGTAAAATAAATAGGAAATAGAAAGAATTTAGAGAAAGAGGGTTTTTCATTTCATTAGTATGTGAATACTCAAGGGGTATGGCTCCTATTTATAGTATAAAATAAGATATTCAAATAGGCCCTTTAATAATTTTGGAATACCAGTGGACATCCATTAAATACATATTTTATAACACCCCCCTTAGATGTATATTATATGCACCATTCAATGATTGTTTCCTCATTAAACCGTACTAAAGAGAAGCCCAGGGAAAAAAAACCAAAGTGAAGAAAAAGGGTTAAAACTTTTATAATCATTAAATGGGTATTAGACGCGCTTAGTGTTGCCTCATTAAAACCTTTAACATGAAAATTCAATGGGAAAAACTTAGTTAAAGGAAAAAGAGTACAACGTGCATATGTCCCAAAATATCTTGTTCTTCGATTCTCCACCAAATTGGATACTCCCCCTAATTATGTCATTTCTCCAATGATAGAGTCTATGCATTTTAATCTTATACACAACCTTCTGAAAATGTTATTTTGACTTGGTGAATAGATTTGTTAGGTTATTACTTCAATCTCATTTTTCTTCAAAAGCTCGACTTTTATGAGACTTTGGTGAAGAGGGATGAACATGTAACTTTATCATATCTATTTGACTTCAATAACATAACTCTTCTGAATTTATATATGGAGTAACTCTTCTTGAGTTCATGTTTGTAGAAAATCTGAACTGTGTTGGTCATATATAACTCAAGGTATCCTCTTTGAGTTTGGGCTATATAAGAACTATTGCCTGCATAAATATTAGTAGGAACATATGTTATTTGAGGCAAGTAATAAGCACTTTGATTATTCCTTATGAGGATCGTAGAGATAACCTACATCTATATAACTAAGTAGACAAAGATGGTTAGATATAAAATATCACATAATATGATTAATATTTGTCACATGCTTAGTAAGTCAATGATATTAATTCTTGTAAAGAGAGAGACTGTAATCATTATGTCCGGTGTTGTGTTATGTATAACAATATATTAATAACCTACATGTGTGGTACTTCTAGAATAAATTCAAAAATGCAATAGTAACATGCACATATGATACTTATGGACTAAATTTATATGTGACATCCTTTTTAGGAAGATATGAATATTTTAATATCTAAAAACTAGATATCATGGGTATTCTAAATGGCGTTGTTAAGATATGCTAAAGTATTGTAGGACTTTTCAATCTATTAAATTAATGGATCATTATTTATCCAAAATTAATCTCAATGTGCAGCCGAGACAGTAACTAATTACCATAAGGTCATTCATTTTTGAACTCCTTATTTGGATATTTTGCATTTCATTTAATCTATTTAGGATCACATCCTTTTAAATATATTTATATAATTGCATATTGACATATATCATTGTTTCTATACCTTTTCTTAGACGAATATTTACTAATATGTTTGTATTTATATCATTCAAGATTGTCTGTTGCACAATGAACGTTTTAATATATTTGATTACGTACTCCTCATTTTTTACTCCAGAAAAAATAAATTCCTTCTAGGATTTATTTATATATATATATATTCTTTGTCTAAGTCCTTATAAATAAGAAGTTATAATATTCACGAATATCATATAGTACATTCTAAAAAACGGCTAAGCTAGTCAAATATCGAAAAAGTATACAACCGTAATGAGATGGTATGTTTGCATATAATCAATCTCCAATTTCTATAAGAAACCTTATGCCACATATTATGCACTTTTTAGCAAGTATCTTACTCCACTTTCTTATAAACATACATTCGTAACCTTCAGGGTTAACATCTCACTATGTTTGTATTTTAGGTCCAAATACACCATGTATATTAACAGACCAATATATTCTTTTGTCGACATTGATTTATAGTATGTGGATTTGTAGTATTATTGCCCTTTAACTGTTTTGTATCTACAATATATATAATTATCTCATCGACAATTATCTTTGGCGATCCTATTTTTCTTTTGTATATGTGTTATTGAGATTTCATTTAGTATTAGGTACCTTTGCCTACTTTAGGGAAGTTATAATCACTTCAGGGACTTGTGTCTTTTCATAGAAAATAACCTCTTCAGGGGTTTTAGAGAAAGTGGATCTTTTATCCATAACCTCTACTAGAGCGTTATGTATAAACTCTTATGGAGAATTGTTTGTGCATGATTTTATTTAACCTCCACTTTTGAGGAGTTAAGCAGTTCGAACCTATAGGCTTGCCATGCTTCTACTGTGAAATGAAATTATTTTCTGCCGAATTTATTTTGTTCTCGTGGGATGATGATTTTAGCAAACACATTTGCAACTAATCCATGTGACATTTGATATTGCAGTATCATTTTCACTTTATTTTTTCATTAAGAGATATAGGGGATTAGATGAGACAAAGTGAAATTATTCAACGATAATTCTCGCCATTTTTCAAGAATGAACCGTTCTTTAGGAATAATTTGTACTTCAAGTACGTTTTATCCTTCCCTTAACAGTGGGAACATTGTCTCATCAACATAAAATTGGTCATACATGATAAATACTATATTTATCAATGATTAAATATAAGGTGAAACACAAGCACCATATATATACCCTTGTGATAGGAAATATAAACATTAATTAAAATCGTAAATATTTTGTATAAAAATCATATGATATCATTCGCTATTTTCAAGCCTTATGAAAATGAGGTGATCAAAATCGTTATTATATAATATCACCTAATTGAATCATGGAGTTTCAGGCTCATGATAAAGTGCAATTCTATAATAATAACTATTATGTAGTATATCCCTATGGATAATGAAATGATTGTTTTCTAGTGTGAGCTTCTAGCTGCCAACATTAAAAGTAATGGACAATTACTTTTTATTATTCATTTCATCATGGTATCCATGTATACCGATGCCAATAAACTAAGAAAATTACTCCAGGAATTACTTTCATATAACTTATCGCATATATATGGGAGGCTACCAAATAATAACATCACATATGATCTTCTGGATCATTAGGTTCACTACGATTAAAACCTTTACTATATTACATACCAAGTCTGAAAAAATTCTGGTTTTTAAGAACAGTGTGAGTTGCTCACTGTCTGCTAAACATGTGTTATTATATAATGATAGTTAACAATTGTCAATTACAACATTTAATATAGATTGTGTAGCACGTGAGTCCAAATATATATATGTACAATAATAATTTATGTTATAGACTTTAGTGACCAAACTTAAATAAATGGAAATATGTAAAAAAATCACGTATCAAATAATTACCAGTTATTCAAAGAATGAGGGAAATAAATTTTTGAATACATAATTTCATATTTAAAACTATCGATCGTCTATGAAAAAAAATCTAAAGAAATATAATTTTGAAAATCTTAAATTTTGATGACTTTGGATCAACACAAGTCGTAATTTAATCATTATGCATTAAGCACAAAAAACTTTAACTATACGGATCTCAAATCAAGATGTATATTTAGAGGAGAAGATTTGGCAAATTAAAGTGTAGAACTTTGGGTTCATAACGATGAATTAAAATTTCGTATTCTTATTAAATAATGAAGACTTCGGGCTTGAAAATAAGAAACTTTAGGTTTTTAATATAAAACTAGGGAATAAACCTTTAGCATTTGCCAAAACTTTAGGCTTAGCCTAATATTGATCCATATTTTTCTTTCCTTCTTTTAAAATGTGTAATAAATAAAATAAATAGTCGAGGATATGTTCTGGATCACTAAAATAATTATGACAAATATCACGTACAAAATTCAATGAGAACTTCAAGTTCTCAAGTTAAGCATTAATTTTATTAACATAATGAATAAAACTTCAAGTTGCGAATATTTGGTGATTTAGAACTTTCGGCTCTTAGGATAACAAACAAGTGGAAAATATTTTTATTAACTTTGATCGATGATAATTCAATTTACCTTCTAAAAATAAAGGACATATTTTTCACTTTCTCTACATATTCTCAATATTCAAATGTATAGTAAATGATTGGGATGTGAAAACAAGTTAAAATTAAATATCATTAAAAAGATATTATAATACTCAAAAGAAAAGAAAGGTCAAGAAACATAAGTTTAATGTTAAAACCATTAATATCAAGAAGTTGAAAATATACTCTCTAATATCCAATTTATTTTGCACTAATCCTACCAAAAATGAGATATTTGGAGCTTCGGGTCTAAATTATAAATAATTATTTAAGGACCTTCAAAATTCATACCCCATGAATAGTCAAAACTTTGAGTTTTGATTTATTGTACATTTTGTAAGAGCTTCATGTCCAAATATTTTCAATAGTACCATATCCTAATAACAAATAATAATTTGCGAACTTCTGGTCACATTAATGATTATGGATCTTCATATCACCAATGTAATTGGAGAATTCTTAGTTTATACCCATTCAACTAGATCAAAACTCCAGGATTGTTTGTGATATATTTATTTGACACTTTAGCTTCGGGAACCTTAGGTCCCAAAATTTGAACGTAGAAAAGTTCAATTTCCATATTTGAATAACTATTGGGAAAACTCAGGTCCTAATTATAAATAATTAGGGCATCTTAATATCACAACATTAAAAATTTTGGGACTTTGAACGCCCTGCCTAATTATATCCAAACTTCAAGTTTGATAAGGGGTAAAATTATTTGGAACTTCAGGTCCAAAATGTAAATAATCATCGTGGGAGATTCAATATCCCTACTCGTAAAATAATCAAAACATCATGTTTGATGAAAATTATTGGAGCTTCGGGTCCAAATTTTAAATAACCATTATGAGATTTTTAGTATCTCGTGTTCAATTATAGAAATAATCAAAACTTCAGGTATTTTAAGGCATATTTTTGTAATACCCCGTATTTTATGGATTTTAATTATGAGATTAATTAAATGAAATTGCTTTTAATTGCTTTTAATTATGAGATCAATTAAATTAATTTGGGATAATTAATTAGAAATTAATTCGGATTTAAATAACTAGTGAGACGAGAGTTAGTATTAAAATATGATGATAATGTTGAATATTACTGAGTATATATGGTAATATATACCTATTGAATTTATTAAAATTGTCGCGAGTCATAAATACGATAATTCGGGAAATTTAGTTTAGACGCGCGAGTCAGTCGCGTCGGGAATCAATTTAATTAGATTAAAAAGTAAATTATAATTTTATCATCTGTATAGTCATTTTGAGTGCTCCGACGTGTCTAGAGGGGTCGATATAGTCAAAAAATACTAGTCAGGGGTTTAGTTTGGGTCCCGGTGCATTTTTAAGCCAAACCGACAACCCGGGAGGGTATTTTAGTCACTTTAAATTTTAAGGAAATTAGACCCATGAATTTTAGGGTTTATCGAATTGTTATTGTAAAGGCCATTAGGGTCATTATCAGCCAAAAAGTAAGAAGTGGGCTACGTGAGATAGAGGAGAGGTTACAGGAGGGTTACAAGCCATTACCACCACCACTTTCGACGAAATTGTGGCCGAAGAGAAGGAAAGAACCAGCCTTTGACACCACCAGCAGATCTGAAAATCAATTCAAAGGCAAGTGATTTTATTTCATTAATTTTCAGCGAATAATTCTTCCATGCTAGTGTAGGATTTGTTAATAGCCTTGAAAGATGATGAAAACTCATGAAATTTGGAGTAGAACCCAAAATCTTGGTTAGGAATTGCATGTATATTAGTTATGGACGAAATTCAGTAACCAAAACATAACCCTTGATGAACTAAAAATGAATTTAAGAATAGAAATATTATGGTTCTTGAACAAAATAGAAAAATAGTGTTTTTATGAAGATTTGATCCAAGTAAGACTAATTGTTGATGGTTTAAAGGTTTTGGGACGTTAAAAATCATGTATTTAGGTTGTATAATGACCATATATACTTATAATAGGATTTCACCTCACGTAATGAAGTTTTGGGACAAATTCGGGACTAAAAAATGAAGAAGTCCGTAGCCTCACTTGGTACGATCGATCGATCGACATTCATAGGTCGATCGATCGACCATCGATCAATCGAAGATCAGGATCGATCGATCGATCCCCCCAGAAATGGTGATTTTTCCCTTGTTGATTTTTAAATATTTCCATCTATCGAATGTCGTAGTTAGGGATCTTGTGAATACATTAGGACTTGACGAAGACCAGTAGGGACATATATTTGAAAACCGAAATATATTAGAATTGGGTGGGGTTGTCGCATTAAATTCTTGAGTGTCCGACTAGTAATTGTGTATGTTAAGATGTGAGAACATGATTTAAATCCTTAGGAGTAATAAGTTAGGATTTGGGACATAAATAAGGAGTTAAGAGTACTGAAATAATATGTGAGAATAGTTGGAGACGTAGTAACCTCTTTGGTTAGATTTAAGTACTTGAAAACTATACGACGAGAGACGTATTGGTGGATTATATTATATATTATCCGAAAGTATAAAAATGTACTAATTGGAGTAACAGTATAGGGATTGAGAACATACCTTTAAAAATATTATAAGTTATCTAAGTTGTGTGAATGCTTAGTATATGGATTATTATGTGTATGTGTAGGAGGGTAGTGAGACTGGGGTCTATGAATAACTGGAAAGGGTGAGGCGTGACCCACTCCAATGGACGCTGTCTGCAAGTCTTCAAGGTCTCCTGGTGCAGCTTCTGAAGAAAACTTCTCCTTCTGGTAACAATGGAACTCAAGCTTCAACTCACTCCCTGCAAGAAGATGAACTTTCACAGCAAAATAGCAATTTTCTCAAGGGAAACACCTGAGAGTGATGGCTGTCAGTGGGGAGTGAAGGAACAAGGCACTCAGCACTAAGAGAATGAGCAGGGAGAGAATACTAGGTAGGTCTGGTGATATTTTAGCAGAGTAACAGTGCGATTTCTATATCTCTCTCTATGACCTTGCCCAGGGGTCCTATTTATACTTGGGCACTAAGGCTGGGTTGGCACTCTTGGCGCCAAAACTTAGAGGGTTGGTGAGGGACAAAGTCTGCAGTGTACTATTTGTCCCTACCTGCAGGCAGGTCTGCCTGTCCCCTCTGGCAGATGCCCCCTGGCGCCGACCAAAGTTCAAAAGCAAATATGTCTTCTAATGGAGAAAAAATATCTGATTTGCTAAATATCTTTTGAAACGGTAACTTTGATACAAACTTTGTAAACTTGAGGGGGGATCTCGAGGACCACCTCCTCTAAAATATTTGCAAGCTTGAGGGGGGTCTCGAGGACCCCCTTCTAAAATCATTTTTCTTGAGAGGGGTTTAGAGGACCCTCTCCTCTAAAATCATTTTATACACAGTTCTTTTCTTGTGAGCAGCCAGCCCTTTGGCTGCTCACTTCACTTGTGATTAAGTGTGAGGTGTGTGAGGACTGGGTGACTTCTGGGTCTTCCTACTAGTATTCTCTCAATCCTATAGTGCTAAGTGGTTGAGCTTGCTCAACATACCTTGTCCCTCAGCCGCCAAGCCAAAACTCCCAAGAGGTCCCAACGCGCCTGTTCGAGCCCTGCTTGCTCGACTAGGCTACCTGTACAAGAAAATAAAGTGTTAGTGTTGTTGTTCATTTAGAGACTGCCGTTTCATGATGAAAACCCCTGTAGCAGCACTTTTCGAATAATATTTCTGCAGTGACCCTTGCAGTGGCACTGACTCTTGCGGTGACGCCGACTCTCTCAACTGTCTTTATTGCAGTGGCCCTTGAAGCGGCGCTGGCACTTGAAACGGCACCGACCTTTGTCCTGACGCCGACGCTCGAAGTGGCGCTGATGTTTGAATCTGCGCTGACATGTGAGGCGGCACCGACCCTCGTCGTGGTGCCGACGCTCGAAGTGGCGTCGGCGCTCGAAGTTGCGCTGATACTTGCATCGGTGCTGGCATGTGAGGCGGCGCTGACCTTTGTCGTGGCACCGACGCTCGAAGTGGCGCTGAACTTTGAATTGGCGCTGACATGGGAGGCGGCGCCGACCTTTGTCGTGGCGCCGACGCTCGACATGGCGCCGACGCTCGAAGTAGCGCTGATACTTGCGTC
Organism: Sambucus nigra; assembly: GCA_949130495.1. Lineage (NCBI taxonomy): Eukaryota > Viridiplantae > Streptophyta > Magnoliopsida > Dipsacales > Adoxaceae > Sambucus > Sambucus nigra. The sequence goes on along the minus strand of OX422210.1, from coordinate 451,887,417 downwards.
GGTGCTGGCATGTGAGGCGGCGCCGACCTTTGTCGTGGCGCCGACGCTCTAAGTGGTGCTGAACTTTGAATTGGCGTTGACATGTGAGGCGGCGCCGACCTTTGTCGTGGCGTTGACATGTGAGGCGGCGCCGACCTTTGTCGTGGCGCCGACGCTCGAAGTGGCGCTGGTGCTTGAATCGGCGCTGACGTGTGAGACGACTCCGACCTTTGTCGTGGCGCCGACGCTCGAAGTGGCGCTGAACCTTGAATTGGCGCTGACACGTGAGGCGGCGCCGACCTTTGTCGTGGCGCCGACGCTCGAAGTGGCATTGATGCTTGAATCGGCGCTGACATGTGAGACGACGCCGACCCTTGTCGCGGCGCCGAAGCTCGAAGTGGCACTGATACTTGAGGTAGCGCTGACGCTTGAAGTGGCGCTGACACTTGAAGCGGTCACTGATACCTGAGACGGCGCCGACCCTTGTCGCGGCGCCGATACTTGAAGAGGCGCTGACCCTTGTGTCGGCGCTGGTACTTAAAGCGGCGCCGATACTTGCAGCAGCGCTGGACCTTGCAACGGCGTTGGCACTTGCAGCGGCGTTGACACTTGCAGCGTCATTGACACTTGCAGCGGCGCTGATACTTGCAGTGGCGCTGACACTTGCAGCGTCGTTGACACTTGCAGCGGCGCTGATACTTGCAGTGGCGATGGGGGTTCCTGTTGAATATGAGTTTCTGCCGGGACCCTGGGGGTTCCTGCCCAATATGAGTTTCTGCTGGGACCCCGGGGGGTTCCTGCTCAATATGAGTTTCTACCAGGACCTCGGGGGGGGGGAGGGGTCCTGCTCAATATGAGTTTCTGTCGGGACCCTGGGTTTCTTCTCAGTATTTTTAATAAAATAATATTTTTACTTTTTTTTATAGGTAGACACCCTTCTATAGTATGACATACCTACCATACTTGCTATCACGGGAGGTCGGCTTTTGAAATAGAGCCATCTAATCTTTGTGTGCCTACGGAGGCATTTAGATTGGTACCTTAAGGATATAGGGTTGTGAATGACTTATTTGTGAGTTAATAAGTCAACTGACCATGGGAGCATAGGTATGTGCATGACCCATGGGTATGTGAACTATGTTCGCCTCCAATATGTGTGATTTTGCTTATTAAAACGGTTCCTGAGAGATTCGGAACTCGTAGTCCTTATGTACGTGATGTACCGCGATTCGATAGCAGAGTATGTGTGCACCGCAGCTTAGCCTAGGGGTGCCCTAATTGTATATTTATGTTGATATTAATACACTTGTAATTATAACAGATTCTTTGTTAAAGTGAATGTGAATACTTGAGACATTTTGAGAAGGATTAAAAATGAGAATTTCCTATAATAATTATTATAAATTAATCTGGGAAATAAAAAGGTGAGATACACGCAGGTTATGTTAGAATTTCTTGAATAAACCCATATATTAGAATGTGAGGACATGAAGTGGTACAGATAAGATAGTTAACGGCATAACTAGAACTGGATACGGATATACGTTAGGCGTGCACACTAGCTGAGAGATGAGAAACTCATGTGAGAGCACGTAACTAACATGTATTTAATATTCACTGTTTAATGCAATTAAACACTTGCAATATTTTAAACTATTTTCACATCAGGCTCTGGCCAGTTTGCTTTCAAATCTATTTTTCTTGAAAAACCTTTTAGGTTCCCAGCCACAGGGATGCCAAGCATAGGAGTTCCATTTCAGTGACGTGTTGTAGCTGCTGTGGAAGTTACAAGACCTCGATCGTAGATGCCTCCACATTATACATTGATTCTATTTCGGATTTATTCATCTGTTAGGACATGTTTCCCTTTTCTTTTAGAGACAGCTTTATCATACTTTTAGTTTCTTTTCAGTTTCGGAGTAAATTAATTAATTACAGACCTTGTACTTGGCTTTATTCAGTATTTAGATTATTCAGAGGAGTGTTACTCCAGGCTCATTTATTATTCCATTATTATTTAGTTGTCATTGTGGTATCATTAGTTAATAATTTAATTTGTTATATGTTAATTTAATTTAATAAAATTTGGCATCTCTCTTTTTAAATATTAGGTGGCTAGTAATAAAATCAAATATTTTTCGACAGTGATACTAAGACTGAACCAACTTGATATTCTGAATTAATTTCATAAAGGAGTAGCTACCCGGTATTTAATTAGTCGGGATGTCACATGTGGTATCAAAGAATCACGTTCTAGTGTCATTTAGGATTTGTGCGGCTTATTATGCTTCCAGCATAGCTTTCTTTGATGTAGAGCCCTATGTTTAGGATTGTTGATTTCTTTGGTGAGATTTCGTTCTACTGCTATAATGTATATGATAATGAATCTTATTTGTATCTTGGAGTGTTCGTGTGCCGAACAATGCAGTATATCGTGCGTGTTGGGCGGATAGCAGGAGGCAAATCTCAGTTGAGGTTATATGGTATATTCGAGAATGACGACCGTAGTTAAGGTCACCCCTATTATGGCAAGGAGGGCCAGGACAGTAAAGGCGGCTTGGACACAACATACGACTTCCAGGAACCACTATAGTAAAAAGTGGTGTCAAATTAGACTCACCCAGCAAGGTTAGATTGGGAGAGAGTCAGACAAAACAATGAAAAGAACCAGAAGTAGAAATTCTAAAAATGCGAAAATAGCGGGTGTTAGCCAACGAAGGTAAAATATCCAAAGGCTTGGGCATAAGTCGGAGTATGACAAATAGGGAGTGAAATTTGGGGTAAATTTTTTTCTTAGCTCGTAAGAGCAAGAGTTACAATGGTGTGAGGCAACCACCACACTTAGAAGTGGAATGTTTTGTCAAGAGAAGGTGCATACGTATTGTCTGACCATAAGTTCCTTCATCAGATGTTCAGGATAAGATGCAAACTTTGCTCTGAACTCACACAAGAGGGTCAGACAGAAGTCATTTTGTGAAAATAATTTAGTTAATTAGCGAACCTTACACCGGATGAAGTAGGTGCAATGAAGAAGAGGGCATTAAAGGGAAAAATTAACTTACAAGAAGAATTGCTAGCACCTCTGGGGAATTCTGCTTGGACGGTCAATGCGGATGGTAATAATGTCGCGTTTTGTTAATATGGAGGTAAAAGCTTCCTCGTGTGGGGAGCTACAAGGATCGAAGAATTTAGACAATGTAAGACCGAGGGGAAAAGGTGTTGGTGATGCACCACAAGGGGGAGACCCATCAGGGGACCCACTTAAATAATTCGGATAGCTGAATTGTTATCGAACGATGGTGATTTCTGTAAGAGTGGTGGAAGCCAGTAGCATGTTCCTTAGGGCCGTCAAAGCTATGGAAACAACGGAGGTAGTCATCAGAGTCGAGACTACCAACGTCCAAGAGAAGGATAACCTTAACATGGTCAGTGTGACCGAAGATAAGAGGAGTATGTGTAAGGGTACTTTGTGGGGAGTAAAACCCGTGTGTTAAATTTTTTTCCGAAGTTAGTAGAGGAATAAAGGGTATGGTGCCTAGCAAGGGAAATAGTTATTGAAATTTTTGGTTTGATATGAACGGGTGTGTTAAATCCAGGAACCATTTGAGCAGCCAGGGCAATTGGCAAAATATAGGTATGAGTTATATCCTCAGATAATGATGTGTGTGGTATGTGTCAGGAACGAGTTACTACATTTTTATTATTGCTATATTTGCATGAGAGACGAGTTTAGTGAGTATCTCGGCAATGTTATTATTTATGTGAATATTTTCCCTGGTATAGTGGGGTTACCTTTAGTGTTATCCGCGGAGGATAAATGGGTGTATCGATAGTGGTATATACCCTATTGAGATTACTCATTTTAGTGTTGTGTTATACGAGTATGATATTATCCTAATTATGGTTTTATGATAATAATTAAACCGATTGTGTGTGGTTATGGCAAGTCCATCGGGGTTACTACCTTGGTGTAGAATATTTTGTTCTGGCGAGGCCCCATCTGCGAGAGGGCCGGACTCACATTTATATATTTGTGTGTGTGTGTGTGTGTGTGTGTGTGTATATATATATATATATATATATATATATATATATATATACATACATATATTGTTGAGACTTCGAAAAGTATAATGGTTCTCGATATGTGTAGGGACTTTATTGATATGATTCAGAGTGTATTTGGTTTACTGTTCAGCGAAAAGATTTAGCTGGTTATTATAATTAACGCTCAAAATGTGGTAATAAGAAGAGTGCATTGTTATATCACCCTTTAGAGACGTGGGAATTAATACTCATAGTTGTATGTATGGGAACGGGATTTTGAGAGCCCCGATTATCTTTGCATGATGTTTATGGAATGTGAGTATTATTAATGTTAAGAGACGGAGTCTTTCGGAAGGAGTTTATTGTTTAAGTGTAATTGCGGAAGGAGATGTAACGTTGTTGTCAAGAGACGGGAATATAGGAGTACATGTTATGGACTGAGGGTCCAACGGATTTTGATGACCGACAATGCTAGGTAGTAGTGTATCGGGAGGTTACTTATTTGGATTTCGCTTTGCGAGACATCCCACGCATGAAACTTAGCGTAAGGTTGGTAGTAAGGAGATGTTTGTCCATTCGTCCATGATTTGAGTACCTCGATCATTTTGGAAGTATATAGTTATAACTGGAAGTTAAAAGGGTAAATTACGATATAAGGCCAGTAGAGCCAGTTATGTGGTGATGAAGTAATGAAAATTTTGTTTGATTTTGGCTGGTTGAAGGATGAAATGATGTTTAGGAGGATTTAGAATCTCGAATTCAGGGGTGATTGAGAATACCCAAATTGGTGTAGCCACGTTGCAAATGCAGGGACAATAAAGAGTTTGGAGTACTTATGAAGTGTATGTGATGTTTAAACCCGTTTGCACGATGTATAAGGTGTATGGACACCTTGGTTTGCTGGTATCAGGATCGCCGGAAGAAGAGACATAGATGGGTGAAATTCTTACTTGTGGAAATAACAAAATGGAAGTGGTAGAGTGGATTAAGCGTCGTGAGAAGGACGAAAATCTATAGATTCATGTGCAATCAGAGTAGCACGTCAAAAATTGGTTGAAGGGCAGTGGGAAGCCATCTAAAAAGGGGGTATCCCTTGAGAAGATAAATATTTAACTATTATGGGCGATTTGGAGCAAAATTCCACCCAAATTGAATGTTGAGGGTGGCTTATGCGTGAATAGAGTGAGGATGTTAATAAAGTATAAAGAGTCCAGATGTGCACAACGTGGTGAATAATGCACGGGCCAAAACTTTTGGTATATGCCGAAGGAAGAAGAGGGTTATTGAGTACCACTTAATGGGAGGAGTTATAAGTGGAAGTCGATGTTGAGCGAGACATAATTAGTAGCCCCCACGTGCACCACTTATAGATAGAAATCAGTTGGAGTAAGGGTATCAACCAGAAACTTGGGGTCGAGCCGACGATTCCAGTAGCGAAAGAGTCAAAATGGTAAATTTCTTTAATGGGTTGCAATCATAAAGATGAGTAACGAGTTCCTTCGAATGTGTGGAACAAATTGTCAAGAAGGAAAGAAATTGTTATATTCATGGGTGATTTACACTATTAGATAGTGACCGCGTCGGTATGAGGTCCTACCCAGTATTAATCCGAGCGAGGATGAAATATACGAAACCCACCTTCAATATGGGGTATAAGGAAGTAGTGGGAATAGTTTCATTTTGAAAAAGTTATGTCACCTATAGCCCGAGGAATAGGCACAAGGTGATTAACGACTGGTTGAACTGTATGAAAGATATTTTGGATTCATTACGATCATTTCATTTTTAGTAAGGGAAGTATAATATAGTAATGGGGAGAGGATATTACCGAATAGTAGAGTCGTGTGAAAGCACCCATACCTATTTATAGTGGACAAGGTGCTTATTGAGGTTTGTGTGGATAAATCTTACTATCCTTCCTCTGGATGCTTAGACGTGAGCAGAGTATGGGAGTTTTCGATCAATCAAAAGTTAAAGTCCGATGACTATAATGGGTTAATCACTAACCGTCTGAAGTGGCTTTCTTTTGTGTAAAAGTCACAACGCCGGGAACAGAAATTCAAAGAACGGACAAGTGTAGTTTGATGTTTTTATGGTTTCTCCCAGGATGGGAGTTTTGTGTTTAGATAAACGAGGGAGTCGATATGAAGTGAGGTGCGAACTCACGATAATATTGAGATAATGCGACCAATGATGTATAGGTTATTCTTATTCGAATGTTATTTAGTAAGAGCACAACGTGAGGTGCATTTATTGAGGAGTAACCCTATGACTGATAAAGAGTCAAGAGTGTTCAACAAGATTGTTGTGAAGCGAGTGCTGTAGTGACTGAGCCTTTCTTTGTATTTTGTTCTGAGTACTGGAGGATACCTAATTTTTCCAGGTATGCCTATTTTTCCGAATTTCGGGATGAAATTCGGTTATTAGAGGGGAAGTATGTAATACCCCGTAATTTTATGGCTTTTAATTATGATATTAATTAAATGAAATTGCTTTTAATTGCTTTTAATTATGAGATCAATTAAATTAATTTGGGATAATTAATTAAAAATTAATTCGGATTTAAATAACTAGCGAGACGAGAGTTAGTATTCAAATATGATGATAATGTTGAATATTACTGAGTATATACGGTAATATATGACTATTGAATTTATTAAAATTGTCGCGAGTCATAAATACGAGAATTCGAGAAATTTAGTTTGGACGCGCGTGTGAGTCGCATCGGGAATCAATTTAATTTGATTAAAAAGTAAATTATAATTTTATCATATGTATAGTCATTTTGAGTGCGCCAACGTGTCCAGAGGGGTTGATATAGTCAGAAAACACTAGCCGGGGGTTTAGTTTGGGTCCCGGGGCATTTTTAGGCCAAATCGACAACTCGGGAGGGTATTTTAGTCACTTTAAATTTTAAGGAAATTAGACCCACGAATTTTAGGGTTTATTTAATTGTTATTGTGAAGGCCATTAGGGCCATTATCAGCCAAAAAGTAAGAAGTGGGCTACGTGAGATAGAGGAGAGGTTACAGGAAGGTTACAAGCCATAACCACCACCCACCACCACCACTTTCGACGAAATTATGACCGGAGAGAAGGAAAGAACCAGCCTTTGACACCACCAGAAGATCCGAAAATCAATTCAAAGGTAAGTGATTTGATTTTATTAATTTTCAGCGAATAAATCTTCCATGCTAATGTAGGATTTGTTAATAGCCTTAAAAGATGATGAAAACTCATGAAATTTGGAGTAGAACCCTAAATCTTGGTTAGGAATTGCATGTAGATTAGTTATGGACGAAATTCAGTTATCAAAGCATAACCCTTGATGAACTAAAAATGGATTTAAGAAGAGAAATATTATGGTTCTTGAAGAAAATAGAAAACTATGGGTTTTATGAAGATTTGATCCAAGTAAGACTAATTGTTGATGGTTTAAAGGTTTTGAGACGTTAAAAATCATGTATTTAGGTTGTATAATGATCCTATGTACTTATAATAGGATTTCACCTCACGTAATGAAGTTTTGGGACAAATCTGGGACAGAAAAATGAAGAATTCCGTAGCCTCACCTTGTATGATCGATCAATCGACGATCAGGATCGATCGACCGATCGATCCCCCCAGAAATGGTGATTTTTCCCTTGTTGATTTTTAAATATTTCCATCTATCGAATGTCGTAGTTAGGGATCTTGTGAATACATTAGGACTTGACGAAGACCAGTAGGGACATATATTTGAAAACCGGAATATATTAGAATTGGGTGGGGTTGTCGCATTAAATTCTTGAGTGTCCGACTAGTAATTGTGTATGTTAAGATGTGAGAACATGATTTAAATCCTTAGGAGTAATAAGTTAGGATTTGGGACATAAATAAGGAGTTAAGAGTACTGAAATAATATGTGAGAATAGTTGGAGACGTAGTAACCTCTTTAGTTAGATTTAAGTACTTGAAAGCTATACGACGGGAGACGTATTGGTGGATTATATTATATATTATCCGAAAGTATAAAAATGTACTAATTGGAGTAACGGTATAGGGATTAAGAACATACCTTTAAAAATATTATAAGTTATCTAAGTTGTGTGAATGCTTAGTATATGGATTATTATGTGTATGACATACCTACCATACTTGCTATCACGGGAGGTCGGCTTTCGAAATAGGGTCATCTAATCTTTGTGTGCCTATGGGGGGATTTAGATTGGTACCTTAAGGATATAGGGTTGTGAATGACTTATTTGAGAGTTAATAAGTCAGCTGACCATAGGAACGTAGGTATGTGCATGACCCATTGGTATGTGAACTATGTTCGCCTTCAATATGTGTGATTTTGCTTATTAAAACGGTTCCTGAGAGATTCGAAACTCGTAGTCCTTATGCACCTGATGTACCAGGATTCAATAGCAGAGTATGTGTGCAACGCATCTTAGCCTAGGGGTGCCCTAATTGTATATTTATGTTGATATTAATATACTTGTAATTATAACAGATTCTTTGTTAAAGTGGATGTGAATAGTTGAGACATTTTGAGAAGGATTAAAAAAGAGAATTTTCTATAATAATTATTATTAATTAATCTGGGAAATAAAAAGGTGAGATACATGCAGGTTATGTTAGAATGTCTTGAATAAAACCCTATATTAGAATGTGAGGACAGGAAGTGGTACAGAAAAGATAGTTAATGGCATAACTAGGACGGGATACGAATATACGTTAGGCGTGTACACTAGTTGAGAGGTGAGAAACTCATGTGAGAGCACGTAACTAACATGTATTTAACATTCGATGTTTAATCCAATTAAACACTTGCTATATTTTAAACTGTTTTAACATCGGGCCCTGACTCGTTTTATTTCAAATCTATTTTTCTTGAAAAACCTTTTAGGTGTCCAGTCACATGGACGCCAAGCATAGGAGTTCCATTTCAGTGACGTGTTGTAGCTGTTGTGGAAGTTACAGGACCTCGATAGTAGACGCCTCCACATTCGACATTGATTCTATTTCTGATTTATTCATCTGTTAGGGCATGTTTACCTTTTCTTTTAGAGATAGTTTTATTATACTTTCAGTTTCTTTTCAGTTTTATAGTAAATTAATTAATTACAGACCTTGTATTTGGATTTATTCAGTATTTGGATTATTCAAAGGAGTGTTACTCCAGGCTCATTTATTATTCCATTATTATTCTGTTGTGACTGTGATATGATTGTGGTATCATTAGCTAATAATTTAATTGGTTACATGTTAATTTAATTTAATAAAATTTGGCATGTCTCTTTTTAAATATTAGGTGGTTAGTAATAAAATAAAATATTTTTCAACAGTGATACTAAGACTGAACCAACTTGATATTCTGAATTAATTTCATAAAGGAGTAGCTACCCGGTATTTAATTAGTCGGGGTGTCATAATTTTATTGTCATGTCTAAAATTTTAAATAACAATTGAGAACCTTTAGTCCCAATTTTAAATGATTTGGGAACTTGTGGCCCCAAATTAAAATCTCTATATGGGAACTTGAGGTACCAAATTTATATAACTATTTTGGAATTTCAGTCCCCAACTAGTAAATATTTATTAGGAACTTCAATTCTAAAATATCATTCCCCAAATTTAAGATAATGTAAAATTTACATCATGTCATATACACAAAAAATCATTTAAATGTAATTGTTTTAGAAATCTTTTAAATTATTGGTCATACAGACTTTTAGAGATGTTAATAACACAAAAAAATTATGAAGGAACAAAAATTGCAATGAGGAAGTAGATCATATTAAACTTTTAGTAAAAATATTATTGGTAATTGAAGTCTAACTTAATATTTATATAGTAAAAGATTTAAAACCTTATGCATTATGTGGTATGAGATGTATTATACTTATGAATGCATCACATGATTTCAAATGTAAATATAGAATTGGAACAAAATTTGAAACTAAATCCTATTCATGATGTGATTGTTTATATATAATATGGTAAATTGATACATGTGTGTGTATGTGTGTGTGTATATATAATATGATAAATTGATATTGATAGAATGAAAGGTGTGAACCCAAATATATTCATGGGATTGTGAATGAATCTACATCTCCAAAATAACAAACGTAAATCACAAACCACCAATATCTTTACTCGTAGATATATACACTATTAGACATATGAATCAACTAACCTTCATGTTGTACCATAAATATGGGACATGAAATAAACCAATAGTATTATGAGACATGCCATTAGAAGGTACTTAGCCCTTTCGATAAACCTGGTCGACTACGCCAATCTAGTCAGTTCAGTAATAACCTTACTCAGCTAGATAACTAATTACCTTCCGTTGACGTTATCAGTTAGCTCTATCAAGGCACATATAAGTCACCTGATGAAATATGAGTGGTACAACTCACACCATTACTCATAAAGATTGCTCGACATGATAACCCACCTTTTCAGTAGGGTGTAACCAACTCACCATTAGTCATCTCTTGAAATGTAAAAGATGTAATTGCCTAACCTATAAAGGCAATCCATCTATCTCAATACTCTCTATCTCTCTCCCAAGTGAGTAAGGATCAAGAGATTAATATGCCCAACGGTCAGACATAAACATTTGAGAGAACCATGAGAGCTTGTATCCATTTTCATCACCACTTTTGCCTACTGAATTATATACAATCGACACTGCATTTATGGACGTAGACACCTCATTCGTTCGAACTGTGTTAATCTCTGGTTTTATTCTTTGTCTCTCACCCCTCTCTACTCATCCTATATTGGCAAGTTAATATCAGTAATTTTTATTATTATTATTATTGGCATATTATAGCCAAGGCCCCCCAAAAATCCATATACCAGTGTTAGAGGCTAACAGATTGGACCCATCTGTGGAAAACTAGATAAGCAATTTATTATTTCCTAACATTTTCTATCCAAGAATACGATTTCTTTGAAAACCCCTAATCCATATATGTTTAGATACTCTGATTCCCGTAAATTCTAAAAAATGGGAGAAAATATAGAAAGTAACCGCACGAAAGAGACGATTCTACCTTCAGTACCTGTTAGAAGGGGGGACATACAGGGAGTTATAATTAGCCTAGCCAAGGGCTAGAAGGCGATACAAGAAAGTGTGAAAAAACTGACGTTGATGCTCAAGGTTGGACAAGGTAGATCCGAAGGAGAACTAATAACCCCAACAGGATTGAACATCTATAAATAAAGGAAAAAATGCCACCACTTTCCCCCTACCAAGATAGACGACAAGCTTACCATGACCAGGCCCCAGAGAACCTAAGGAGGCAGAGTTTGGGCTCATAAGAAAAAAAGGAGCAGGAGCAGGTGCTCCGAATCATAATAGAATCATTCATACTATCCAAGGGCTACCTCTTACCTCAAAACCACTGACTTTGATGATGAACAACACTTTTTTGAATGGAGGGCGAGCATGTTGAAAAAGCTAAGTAGAGGTTCTGCATTGATCATCTGGGCCCATGAGAACTGAAAGGGCAATATCGCAGAGAGCCCACGGGGTTTAGAGACCATAGAGAAGAATCAAGAAGGTTTGTTATTAGAGGAACGAAGTGTTCGAATATACCTAATACACTTGCACGAGGGTCGATATGAGCCAACTAGACTTCCAAGAAAGAGAGTTTAGCAAATAGTCGTGTCCAACCAGGAATATCAGTCATAACCATGGTCAAGAAAGATGACCAACGCTAAAAGGGGTCGATTCAGTGCCTGGAAGATTATTTTGGGGAAATCTCTAGATCAAAGGATACTTTTTATGGAGGTTTCATAAAATGGTCTCCATTCACCCGATCAATTGTGGGTTACTCTACACCCGCAAAGTTCAAGTATGGTGACCCTGAAGTATGATGGCAAGATTGATCTGGTGTTACATGTAGAGTAATACCAAGCTTCCGTTGATATTTATTATATTCCAAATAACATGCGTTACCAGGAATTATCTAATACAATCATGGGATCCACACAAATCTGGTACAATAGTCTTTCACGAGGACAAATTTCAAGCTTTGAATAGTGGGCCAATCTCTTCGTTAGTAATTTATGCTTTGGAACCAAGCCTAGTAAAAGGGTGGCTTATCTGTTGAGTGTCTATAAGAAGACCGATAAGATGACTCGAGAATTCATCACTCATTTCAATAATAAGAAACTAAAGGTGATTGATATCATAGGAAGATAGCCGTCACAATAATGATGAGTCGTGTATTGCCTAGAAAGTTATATTGGGCATTAGCTAAAGAGCCACCCAAGATGATGACTGAGTTATTAGCTAAATCCAGGAAAGTTATGAACATTGAGGAAGCTATGGTTTCCAGGGAAGTGAGCAGCTCCAAATCCAACACCAACAAAAGCTTGGAGAAGAAAGAATATAAAGATAAAAAGACTAATAACTAAAGATACGACGAGTATACTCCCATGACCATTTGTGTCCATCATATCCTCGAGAAGATTCGTGGAAGAAAATAACTAAAATGTCTTAAAAGGTTAAATCTCCAATAAACAGAAGGGGTAGGAATACGTACTGTGAGTTTCACAAGAATCACGGTCGTAACACTGATAATTGTTTATCCCTCAAGAACGAGATAGATAATTTAATCAAGTAAGGAAAATTTTCAAAGTTCGTGGACAAAAGAGGATCAGGAGACCAAAAGGACGAATAGAAACCTAAGAGAGGATCATAAGCTTGGTTCAGGAAGGCTAACGATAAGAAAAGAGGCATAGATGTCAATTCAGATGATGATCTGAACCTATCCAACAGACTCGAGGAATCTGTTCACGAGGTCAATGGGATTTCTTTTGAGTGTAATTTTATCCTAGGTGGAGACACTGGTGGCAGTGATGAGCTTGCAAAAAGGAAAGTCTACCTCAATGAGGCATAGTCTTGTGTTTATATTCGACTGATTAACCTTGTCGATGTTGTTGATACATGTCCAAGAAAATGGGGAAAAAATATCTTTTGGTGATTGAATTATTTAAGAATGATTTGTCAGGAGTGCATTACCCTCATAATGACCCTCTGGTCCTCGCAATGATGGTGCATGAGGGCAAGGTAGAAAGAGCCCCGATTGACAATGAAAGCTCAATCGATGTATTGTTTTATAGATGATTTAAGACTCTTAGGTTAAGGGACAACAAGATTGAATCCTTCCATAGAGCTATCATCGGGTTCTCAGGTGAAAAGGTGTACCCCTTGGGGACAATCGAACTCGAAGTTGTGATTGCCACATGAAATACCTTCCGAACAAAGAAGATTTATTTTTTCACCTTTGATAAGAATGTCCACTCAACATATAACATCATCTTCAATGGGGTAGGGCTAAAGAAATTTGTGGCGGTTCTCTCCACTGTACACCAGTGCATGAAGCTACCCACTCATTATAGGGTCAATGTGGTCAAAGAAAATATAGTTGAATCCGAGGAATGATACTATAGCCCAGTTGAGCAGGAAGAATAGAAGAAACTGACAACAGCCTACTGGATCAAGACATTGGATCCTCCATATGAGGAGAAATTAGTTAAGGGGTAGGTATTCTAGGAGATTGAATTAATTATCCTAAATAACGAGCAACCGAAAAGAACAGATCAGAATAGATCATTAATGAATCATCTCCTTAAGGAAGAACTGGATGATTTTCTTTGATAATGAAAGGGTGTGTCTGCATGGAATTGTGAGGATATGATGAGGATTGATCCAAAGGTAATGCGCCATGAGCCAATAATAATTATTCCCGAACAAGTCCACTTTCGTAAGAGTGACTACCATAAAGTTTTTTGCTAAGTAAATTCCACATATTGGAGTTTGTAACGGGGATTAAACACCGCTGCCAATGCTAAAATTAAACTATAATCATACCAATACTTTAGAAACTTCTCATATCTTGAAACCAAAGTAAATAAAGGTTTGCGATGGTATATTTGTTGCAAAAGAAAAAGCATGTAACTTTATAAAAAACTTTCAAGAATCACTTAAAGCTAGACGAACTCCATTAATCATTATTTACACAACGAGTGAAATTTGAATCACTTAAAGCTAGACAAGCAAATGCAAGATAATAGAATATGACACTTTTATTCATAAGAAATATTGCATTCCATACCGTAGGAACATCTTACCACGAACCTTTCTTAGCATTTCAATGAAAAAAATTAACGCATTCCGTGAACTTTTGTTTCCCCACTTGTGAACATTTAACATACTTAACACACTCACGAATTTTTCTAATCTCCTAATTAATTTCTTTTAACCCATTTTGCGCTGCTAAATTTTGAATGTGTGCACAACACCTAACATAAAAATAATCGCCATTGATCAATAGTGCACTCTCATTGTCCAATTAACTCTTGAACACCTCAACAAAGGTATCATTACTAGAAGCATTATCCAATGTTAAAGTAAATATTTATTCTCAATCCCTATTAGGACAACAAAGTAGATTTTTTTTAGTTAAATAATCTCCAGTATGTGGGGTGTCATAAGTTGAAAATTGAGCATTCTTTTTTGCAATTTCCAATCTTGATTGATAAAATGTGAAGCGACACACACGAAACCATCAATGTATATGGAAGACCATAAATTCGATGTCAAAGAGATCCTACTGGGAACAACTGAAAGCATGTGTTTAAGTTTTGTATTCTCATTTTTATGCATTTTCAACACACCCACTTGAGCGGTATTTTTTTAATATTTATGATAGCTTCATTCAAGTATCAAAAAATCGCTCTAATGCCCTTATACTCGACAAACTGAAATGGAAGATCATGTGTGGTGTCAAAAAATTCGCCCGAATGGGGGGTGCCTAAAAATTATTATGAGAGTATAAAAATAAATAAAAGAGAGATAAAGATTTACATGGTTCGACCATTGATGGCCTACGTCTACGGGGCTTTAACGACTGTCGATATAAAAAATTAGATTATCTCTAATTATTTAATCATAGATAAAATAAATAAGACAAAAGAATTTTTAAAGTGGTTCAGTCTTAAAAGAATAGCCTACGTCCACTGTTGTTGTTATTGCTGAGTGTTTTGGAATTCTCCATAACAGGTTTTTTACCAAGAAATTCCCCCCCTTTACAATGAGGATGATACAATGTATTTATGACCCTGAGGCTGTACATGTGAAAGGATAACACATAGCTGTCCAATAAGCGTATACATCTGTATGATAATAATCAGCATTTAATGCGTATTTAATCCTCTTAATTGTCTGATATTAAATGCTCTGATCGAGGCGCAGCTCGGACCGCCTAAGCTGCTCGAACCGCCTAAGTATCTCGGTATCCATGAGTTGCTCGGTGCAGTAAAGTTCCTCGGAGAGCACCTACTGCTCGGAGTATCTGAGTTGGTCGGGGAAATTGAGCTCCTTGAAGTCAAAGTGTTGTTCAGAAGTGTTTGTTATTGCCACGCAGATTGCCACGTGTCTCCACTTAATTGAGCCATGTCAGCAGACTAAATTTGGTATCAACAGAAGCCCTCAATGTTTCACAATTCGAGAATGAGGAGTGTGGAACATTCTTCTCGAAATATGGCGGTATTTAAATGGTCATCCTGAATTTTAGAAGTGTTTTCTTCGCATTTATTTTTCTTTTCGAATTCATAGAATCAGACTTTTTGAATTTTTCTAACTGCTTCGATCTTCGTGCCCTTTTTGTCCTTTTAGCCGCCGGTAGCGTAAACGTCTCCCTTTGTAATCATTATTTTTACCTTTTCCCAAGATAAGGTATTTAAGCGTTGCAGAAAATCATATCGTCTTTTACTTTTTAAAATATATATGTTTGAGTTTTCTATTTTCTCTCTCTCTTGTGCGTTCATCCTTTTTATCGTTCGTTGTCAACAGATTCATCCTTTTTCTGTAAGATATTCTTCCTTCTCTTTTATTTCCTTTATTCACCATGGTTTACCTTGTTGAGTTGCTTGATAAGTTTCGTTCTGATTTCTCTATTCCTTCATGGGTTATTTTGGAGGAACCTTCTGAACCTTCAGATTATTTTCATTTGGCTGAGGGACATTGGTTCCCGGGTCTCTTTGTAGCTGAATGAGGCTTTTCTTTTCCCCCAAACCCTTTGTGTCTAGAATTCTGTTAATATTTTGACGTGGTTCCTGCAAAAATAGCCCCCAATACATGGAGAATAGTTAATAGAGTTCATAAATTAAATCAGATTCATGGAACTCGTATAGGAATTCCAAAAATTATGTTTTGCTATAGATGGGCTGTCAGCGACAGTATCTTTTACTTGAAAACTAGGTTTTTAAATAGAGCTTTAGTGGTCAATCTCCCAGATGCCAATAGGGATTATTTCGAGCATGGTGTTGTTATGAAAAATTGGCAACGTGCTCCACTAACTGAAAATGATGTGTATCAGGGTCCCAGATTCCCTCCCTATGGCAATGGGATAGGTTATTTTTACTTTACTTTATTTCTGAAATTATGCTTTCTTTGTGTTTGATAAAAGGTGTCACTGATATTTTAATTTTAATTTATTTGCAGTTGATAGCAAAAGAAGGTCTCCAAAAGAGACAAAAGTTAACTTAAAACATCTTAAACTTATCTGGAGTTTGCATCAGACTGTTGCCGACGAGCATATCAGATCAGCTTCATACTTGCTGCAGTATAAAAGTTACACCTCGTCTTTTACTGCTCGTCCAGTAATAGGTGAAGTAGAACTAGCACCAGCCTCTAAAGGTTCTTCTCCTGAGTCACACATTCCTCTTAGTGACAGGATGAAGAGAAGAAGAGCTCTTGCCCTCTTCGAGAAATCTTCCTCTATTTCTAGAGAGGCAAAGAAAAGCAAGCATGATGTCCCAGAAGAAAGGACAAGAAAAATCGATGCACCTCCTCCGGTTGCTACTATGAAGGTTGTCGAGAAGCCCCCAGTGGCTCCGAGCAAGGTCGTTGCTCCAAGAGAGGTTATAGTCATATCCCCGACTAAGACTACATCTTTAGTCGAGACTGTTGATGCTCCTCCGAGGAGGCTGAAGAAGAGCTCCTCGGTCAATTTGGCTGAATCCATCTCTCAGCCTCTAACTACCGGAAGTGGTGTTCCTACATTCGTTGCTCTGAATTCTGCCATGAGCTCGGTGAAGTCTTGGATCATTCCCGAGATCCAAGGTATTAAAGAAAATCTTTCCCGGGATAGGGTTACCACTTTGGCAGCTCAGCACATTGCCTCAGTAAGTATTGCAAATCTAAACTTTTATTTTTCATATTATGTGCTTGCACTGACTTACAGTTATTTTCTTTTTCCAGTTGGTAACTTGTTTCAATACAATCTTGAAGAAGGACGAAGCCATCAAGGCGTCCATCTCCTTTGGTGGTGTAGAGGAGGATTTTGTAGGTTTGACGCAGTCTTTAAAAGATTCTCATCAGAAGCATGTTGATGATAAAGCTGCCTGAGAGAAGCTGCTCAATTCGACCGAGCAGGAGAGGGATCAGGCTGTTGAGGTCTCCAAGGGATTGGAGAAGAAAATAAAAGAATTGGAAGGTAAGAATAAAGAGCTCGAAGGGAAGCTCCAAAATGCTGGAGAGCTTGAAGGTAAACTCAAGTCTGCTAAGGAAGAGCTGGGTAGACTTCGTGACATTGGTCGTCAAAAGGAGGAGGCAGAAAAGAAATTGAAAGATGTCGAGGAACTTCTATTCGAGAATTTTTCCTTGGAGAAGGTGAAAAGGAAGTTGGTTGTAAAAAAGTCCTTCAGTGTTGGCTGGGACAAAGGTTGGAATAAGGGTTTGGCTGCCATGGTCTCACAAATGGAGTATGGCAGCCTCAAATACTTTAGGGATGGTTGGGTGGCTGCTCTGACAGAGATGAATGTCGATGAGAACTCTGACCTATTTTAGTGACACATTCCTGACCCCCCTCCTACTCTCGGGGAAGAAGAAGAGGATGAAGCTGCCTCCGAGGAATCTTCTATGATGGTTGGGGATAAAGTACCTACTGTTGAACTTTGCAACGAACTTCCCCAACCAACTATTACTCCTATCGAGCAGCTCCAGTTAAGTAACATTTCATTCGAGCAACTTCCAGCACCCACCGAGCAACCTTCTGGCCCTTCCGAGCAACCTTCCTCTTCGTCCCAGCCTCCCGAGAAAGTTTTGGGAGACAAGGAGAAGGTGTAGAGTTGTTTGGACTTTTTTCTCTATTTTATTTTCTTTGTCAAATGTAACTCTGAACTATGTACTTCTCCTTTATGATGTAATAAAATTTAAAATTTTAATTATGCATACTGTTGATTCTCTTCTTCTTGCTCTGTTTGCACTCTTATTGATTCTTGCTATCTCTTCCTTTTACTAGTTTATGGCCAGGATGGAATTGTTATCTGCTTATGTTACAAAATTATTGAGACAATGCAATGAATACTTCAAAGTTGGTCATACAGATATGACAGAAGCTCAGATTATTGATATCCTCGGTCCAGATGCTTCAGAGCAAGCAGTCGAAGCCTACCAGTACTTAAAGTGTCTGCTCGATCGGGCAGTGGCTAATAATGTAGCATATTATGCGATGATTGAAGACCTCTAGGGAACTCTCGAGGAGCTTCAATAATAATACAAGGAATCTACAGCCCTCTTGCACCAAGGATATGAGAAGAAGTATCAGCAACTGAATGCTGATAAGGGATATGATAATATATTTGCTGCTTATGATGTGAGGGAGAGAACTTTAAAAATCGAGGTCGAAGAGCACAGGCAGATAGCCAAGTTGCTGGAGCAGGAAAATAATAACCTGCGAGGAGAGGTATCCCAGCTGAGGTCTGCAGCCTCTACCTCAAACGCTTTGGTCCCTGTGAACGACGAGGGATTCTCTTTCTTGGAAGTCAAAAATGCCAATCTGAGAGACGAATTAGAAACCTTGAAGAGGATTGGGCCTTCTACCTCTGCTCGGGGATGAGCAAGAGCTTCTCGAGAATGAGCAAGGGCTGCTCGGATTACTATTGAAGAACAAAGAACTCAATCGGCTCTAGAGAACCAAGCCTTCCAATTGATGGCAAAGAACCAGGCATTGACTGAGATGTCTAAGAAAATTATGAATCTGGACGAGCAGCTCTCTCCTCAAAAGTCTGCTTTGGATAGTAAAGAACTTTTAGCGAAGAACCTGCTCGAGCAATTGGAGAGGCTAACCTATCAATTCCACAAGCATCCCAGGGAGTTTTGGATGGCTGGTTATAATGAAGCCCTCTACCATCTAGATGATCAGATCCAAAATGTAAATAATGTGGGTTACAAGCAAGGATGGCTAAATGCTTTGGGTGTGCTGCAGTTGGAACAAGGTCATTACTTGTGGGATTACCACAATCCTGGGTTGCTCGACCTACCAGTGCCTCCTTTCAAGCTTGATATGAGCTGGATTCCTGCTCGGGCCATTCCACAATGCCTAATTTCAAAGTATCTCGGAGACTACAGTCTTCACTCCAACTTTGAGATATCTCGCCCAGAGCACCTTCTTGATCGGCCATCAGTTATGAACATCAGGATGCTTAAAGATTTGAACTTCATAAACTCCCCCTATGCCTTAGACGATCCTCCTGCTGGTGAAGAACTTGTTTCAAAGGCAGAGGGGAAAAACCCATAGAATAGGATTCCTGATGTAATAATTTTTTTATGTATTTTATTCTCAATGTATTTTGTTTTGGATTTAATGAAAAACTTCTATTTTTCTTTGCAATCTTGATTGCCATTGTCTTGTAGGTATTTTGTAAAACACTTTACTTATTTACTAATGAATGTGCATGTATATCTGTTAAAAAGATAACAACAATGTGTTATTTGCCGATCAACTAAAGTTGATGAAAATTTATTGTCGACTATCCTGAATTTGTGGTAATCACTTGACGATTACCCAAAATGGATGATATTTTGTTTCACGACCAACTTGGTGGTAATTTGAAGTGTTACAAGTATTAAAAAATTTCTTGATCATTTTTTAATTCTAAGCCATTAGTTGACTTTTATCACATAATCCTTCTTTGTTTAATAGAAATGTTCCCGACCAACCGGAGTTGGTGGATTTTCTTCCCAACCAACCGAAGTTGATATTTCTGGAAAATATTTTTATTCCCGACCAACCGGAGTTGGTGGATTTTCTTCCCAACCAACCGGAGTTGGTATTTCTGGGAAATATTTTTCTTCCCGACCAACTGGAGTTGGTGGATTTTCTTCCCAACCAACCGGAGTTGGTATTTCTGGGAAATATTTTTCTTCCCGACCAACCGGAGTTGGTGGATTTTCTTCCCAACCAACCGGAGTTGGTATTTCTGGGAAATATTTTTCTTCCCGACCAACCGGAGTTGATATTTCTGGGAAATATTTTTATTCCCGACCAACCAGAGTTGGTGGATTTTCTTCCCAACCAACCGGAATTGGTATTTCTGGGAAATATTTTTCTTCCCGACCAATCGGAGTTAGTGGATTTTCTTTCCAACCAACCGGGGTTGATATTTCTGGGAAATCTTTTTATTCCCGACCAACCGGAGTTGGTGGATTTTCTTCCCAACCAACCGGAGTTGGTATTTTGGGGAAATATTTTTATTCCCGACCAATTGGAGTTGGTGGATTTTCTTCCCAACCAACCGGAGTTGGTATTTCTGGGAAATATTTTTATTCCCGACCAACCGGAGTTGACAAAAGGAGAGAATTGGGTAGAATATTCACATTTTATTAATACTGAAGAAACTGCATTACATGAGGGTTTACATTACTGATAATATTTGCGCAGATGCTCTGCATTCCATGCATTCTTAAACTCCTCCCCTTCTAAAGTTTCAATTCTATATGTCCCTGGTCGAACAACCTATGTTACTCTGTAGGGCCCATGCCAGTTCGTTTCCAGTTTATTGTGCTTTTGAATTACTTTCTTCAGCACATAGTCCCCTTCTTTCAGGTCACACTTCTTCACTCTCTTGTTATAGAACAAGGTTGTTCGTTGCTGGTAAGCAGCATTCCTGATGGCTGTTTCTTCTTTAACTTCGTCGAGCATGTCCAAGTCTAACCTTCTCATTAAGTCGCTGAAAGGGGAGTTGAAGTTCAGCACTCGGTGTGTTGGGAGGCCCAACTCGGCAGGTATAACAGCTTCACTTCCAAATGCCAGCATATATGGATATTCTCCAGTTGCTGCTCGGGGAGTAGTACGATAAGCCCATAGTACTGAATGTAGCTCGTTAATCCAGTTTGCTTTCGCGTCATTCAGTTTTTTCTTCAAGCCATTTAGCAGCGTTTTGTTTGTCACTTCAGTTTGTCCATTGCTTTAGGGATGGCCTGGTGCCGAGTGGATCTTCAAGATATTTGACTGATGATAATAGGCAGCGAACTCCTCATTGTCAAATTGTGTTCCATGGTTGGTGATGAATGCATGGGGAAGACCATATTTACAAATGATATTTTTTTAAATAAATTGGTACACCTTTTCGTACGTCATGTCGACAAGAGGCTCGGCTTCCACCCACTTAGTAAAGTAATCCACTGCGACGACGAGATATTTAAATCTTCCTCTGGTCGTTGGAAGTGGACCAACCAAGTCAATTCCCCATATGGCAAATGGCCAAGGGGAAGTAATGGGTGTCAACAATAATTGAGGAGTTCTTCGGATAGTGGAGAAGCGTTGACACTTATCACATTTCTGGGCATAGGCTATACAATCATCCCTCATCGTTGGCCAGTAGTATCCTTACGTCATCACTCTTTGCAAAAGCGTCCGACCTGCTACATGGGTTCCACAAAACCCATCATGGACCTCTTCAATCAAATCTTTCACCTCGGAGGGATGCACACATCTTTACAAACCTGCCATAATTCCTCGTCTGTATAGAATACCATTAGTCAGTACATAACGAGCAGCTTTAAACTTCAATTTCTTAGCTGCAAGTCTGTCAATCGGTAATTCTCCCTCCTCAATATATGCCCTAATGGGATCCATCCAAGATGGCCCTAAATCAAGGGTAATAAAATTCATCGTCAGATCTTCATCTATGCTCCGACCAGCTAGAACTTCAATTGGGATTGTTCTTCGTAGCTCGGTACGAGTAGCCGATGCTAATCGAGCTAAAGCGTCTGCTCTTGCATTCTCCATTCTTGGTATTCTGACCAGTTGAACAGTAACAAATTTCGATACCAATTCCATCGCCTTTGCATGATACTTAATCATCAACTCTCCTTTTGCTATATATGCACCAAGCATTTGGTTTACAATAAACTATGAGTCACTGCATACGATTACCTGCTCTGCCTTCATGGTTTTTGCCAGACTAAGACCTACAATCATCGCTTCATATTCGGTCTCATTATTAAAAGCTTGAAATTGAAAGCGCAGAGCATATTCTATATCGACCTTGTCTGGACTTTTCAATACAATCCCAGCTCCACTACCTGAGGTGCATGATAAGCCATCCACATATAGGTTCCATACAGGTATTTCGTCCTCAAACTTCTTATTGGACAAAGTTCCTCAATGGAATATTTGTTGCTCCTTTATCTCCATTTCTACCACACCTCGCTGCTCGTCGACCTTCTTCTCTTGCTCTCCGACCAACTTAAGTTGATCGGGGTTTAAATTTGATGATCCTGTAACATCCACAAGTTGGTCGGTGTTCAGCTTTTGCTCCTCGGGGGTATCAGGATAAGTGAATTCTGCTATAAAATCTGCTACTGCTTGCCCTTTTAGTGACGATCTAGGCTCATAAATTATATCATACTCACCGAGTTCTATTGCCCAATACATCAATCTCCCTGATTTTTCTGGTTTATGAAGAGCTTGCCTCACGGCATATCGGTATAGACGACTATGGTATGAGCCTGGAAGTATGGCTTCATTCTTCTACTCGCTTCGATCAGCGTCAGTGCCAACTTTTCCAGTTTTGGATATCTGATCTCTGCTCCTCGGAAGGCCTTACTAGTGTATAGGCCTGTCAATTGAGCCGAGCAGGCCCGAAGCCCGCTTGCTTGGCCCGCTAAATTTGGGCCGAGCTTTTATTGAGTTTGAGCCTAGGTATTAAGCTCGAATTCAATTTGAGCCGAGCGCGAGCGAAGCACTTTCAAGCCCGAACTAGGCTCGACCCGAAATAATACATATATATATATATATATATATATATACAAAATTATTTTAGTTTCTATGATATTTAAAAAATATTTTAAAAATAATTTTTTTATAATTTTATCCTTATGAAAATAAACTATTGGGCTTAATATTAAAGACACAAAAATAAGGTGGGTCATTTATTTATTTACTTAATCTTATGGGACTTGTCAATATTAATGCTGAAATCTATTTTTTTTTTAGTGCTGAAATATGTTATTTTAGTACTGAAATGTGGTTTTTTAATGCTGAAATGTTAATATTAGTGCTGAAGTCTGTTTTTGAGTGTTAAAATGTGTTTTACTAATGCTGAAATGTCAATATTAGTGCTGAGATCTATTTTTTATTGGTAAAATGTGTTTTTTTATTGCAGAAATATCAATATTTATTATTAAAATAAATAAATATGTATTGGAATATTCAATTCGGGCCCGCTCAAAATCGGGCCTGATGCCCGATTTACTTTGTGAGCCGAGCTTGAGCCAAGCACTCTCAAGCTCGTTCGGGCCGAGCTTGAGCTTGAGCCAAGTAAATCAAAATTGGGCCGAGCTTGATCAACCATAAGTTCGGCTCGTAGAGCCCGATTGACAGGCCTACTAGTGTAATAAATTGGTTTTTGTATTCCATCCTCTACTCTTATTAATGCTGAGCTAACTGCATTTTCTGAAACTGCCAGATACAAGTACAACCTTTCTCCCATCACTGACCTGGACAACAGTGGCGGTGCTCCCAAATATTTCTTCAATTCTTGAAAAGCTTTCTCGCATTCTTCATTCCATTCAAAAGTCTTTCGGAGCGTTTTGAAGAATAGGAGGCATCTATCAGTTGCTCGCGATACAAATCTGTTAAGCGCTGCTACTCGCCCTGTAAGACTTTGCACTTCTTTCTTCGTCGTTGGAGATCGTAGTCCCAATAGAGCTTTGATCTTTTTAGGGTTTGCTTCAATGCCTCGTTGATTGACAATATACCCGAGAAACATGCCTTATCGTACTCCAAATATGTACTTGGTGGGGTTCAACTTCATTTGATATTTATCTAATTGATCAAAGGTCTGGCCTAAGTTAACTAGATGGTCAGCAGCTCTCTTGCTCTTTGTCAGCATATCATCAACATAAACTTCCATATTGCAACTGATTTGCTCTCCAAACACCTTGTTCATCAGCCGCTGATATGTCGCACCTGCATTTTTCAAACCAAAAGGCATAACATTATAATAATAAGTTCCCTTAGGGGTAATGAAAGAGGTACTCTCTCTATATTCAGGTTTCATTTTAATCTGGTTATATCCAGAATAAGCATCTATGAAGCTCAGCAGCTCGTGTCCTGAGGTAGCATCCACTAATTGATCAATTCGGGATAAGGGAAAATGATCCTTTGGACATGCCATGTTGAGGTCGGTGAAGTCTACACCCATCCTCCATTTGTTGTTCTTCTTTTTCACCATCACTACATTTGCTAACCAGTCTGGATATTTAACATCTTCAATAAAGCAAGCTTTCTGGAGCTTCTCGACCTCCTCCTGTATAGCTTGGTTCTTCTCGGGGCTGAACACTCTTCTTCTCTGCTTCACTGGCTTGATCTCCTTATTCACATTGAGCTCGTGACATAAGAAATTTGGGTCTATTTCGGGCATATCCTCATGACTCCAAGCAAAAGTTTATTTTCTGCTTTTTAAGAAAACTATCAATTCCTGTTTTAGTAAGGCATCTAACGACGAACCTATCTGAGTTGTTCGTTCAGGGTGCTCGTCGTCCAGAATGATGTTTTCAGTAGCTTCCACCACCTGACCTTTCACGAGTTACGACTCGTCTCTAGGATCCAATGTTTCAATTTCTGCACCTCCATCCACCTGATAGGTAGTAGTCTTTTTCCTAGATTCCTCCAGTTCCTCCTGCTCGGCAGATGAATAGTAGCATTCCCGAGCTACTTTTTTATCACCCTTCACAACTCTTACTCTAAAATTGGTTAGAAATTTTAGGCATTGATGTACCGTAGCTGGTACTGCTTCGAACTTCTTCAATCCTACTCTTCCCATGATGATATTGTAGGATGATTGAACATTCTTATCCATCACGAAGAAGCGTACTCCATATGTTCGACAAGCAGGCCATGTACCAATGAACATATCCAACTTGATCGTCCTAAGTGGAAAAACTTTCTCGCCAGCAAAACCGAGGAGGGGCCTATGATAAGGCTCCAACTGAGATAACTTAAGATTTAAGCTGTTGAAGCACGAGTAGAACATAATATCAGCCGAGCTACCATTATCAACCAGTACTCTCGAGATCATTACTTCCTTCATTCTCATTTTGATCACCAATGGGTCATCATGAGGATACAGCACACCTGCGAGGTCGTTCTTGGAGAAACCGATGACCAGTTTTTCTTTGTTGACCTTCCTCGGGCGATCATCTTCAGCCAAGTTTATTCGTTGAATATATGAACAGGCTTGAGCCTCATTGAGGTAAGCTTTTCTTTCTGCAGTAAGGTCTCCACCTCCTGCATCTCCACCTGTAATAACATTACAATCAAATGAGCCAAAACGTATTGAAAATACCTCACGTTCTTGCTGCCTTGGTCTTTTCGGAAGATCGGGGTCGTCTTCTGGATCATCTTCATGGTCTCTTTTCTTGTTATCCTCTACTCGACAAGGAGATCTAGACTCTCTCTTGCTCGGTCGTTGTTTCTTCTTTCATTTCTACGATCAACATACTTTGCCAGTTTACCTCGTCTAATGAGTGCTTCGATCTCATTCTGAAGAGTTACACAATTTTTGGTCGTATGGCCATGATCTTTGTGGAACTCGCAATATTTGGCCTTATTCCTCTTGTCAGGGTCTGACTTCATTTTCTCTGGCCAGTTTAACTCCTCGTTGTTATTGATTTCTTCTAGAACGTGGTTGATGTCTACCTTCAAAGGAGTATAATTTTCAAATTTCTTCAATACCTCCCATGATGGCTTTGTTTTTGAGTGCTTGTCACCACCATTGTTCTTATGCTCTTTCTTTTTTGCCTTATCAACCTCCACATTGGTCTCTTTGGTATCCATATTTTTCTTTACAGCCATAGCCTCCTCGGCATTCATGATCTTGGTCGCTTTTGCCATCAGTTCTGACATGGTTCTGGGTGGATCTTTGGCCAAAGTGTGGTACAACTTGTTGGGCAACAGCCCACTCATCAGAGCAGTAATCGCTGTCTTTTTCTCATAATCAATAACTTCGAGTTTTTTGTTATTGAAACGAGTTATATAATCCCTAGTACTCTCATATGCCTTTTGTCTAACACTTAACAAGTGTGCTACTCGTTTAACCGGTTTTGCTCAAAAATAGAAGTTTCCAATGAAGAGCTCGGCCAGTTGAAAGAAAGTTAAAATCTTACCCCGAGGAAGATTATTTTACCATATTTGAGCAGATCCTGTAAGAGTTCCCGAGAATGCCCTACATCTCATCTCATCTGGCACAGCATAGATGTCAGCAGCAGCTTGGTATTGCTCTATATGAAGGACACGGTCGATTTTTCCATCATATTTAGGAGTTACAACAGGTGCTTTGAACTTTGATGGTGTGGGAAAATCCATAATTTCTTGGACAAAAGGTGTCCCTTGGACAAAAGTTCTTTGTAGAGGATTCTTGGCCTTAGCCATTTCCCCTAATCTATCCTCCAACCTCTTAATAGAGCCTTTTCACGCATCATTTCCCTCCTTGGGTCTACTGGTTTGAGCAATTGATCGTGTTGAAGTCGCTTCCTGGAATCTATCTTGTCGAGCAACTGGTTGTGATTGGGCAGAACCTTCTCTTAGATCAAATGGTCGTCGAAAGTTTCTCGACACAGCCTTAGGAGGACTTTTATTCTTCCTAGGGCCCAATCGATCAAAAGGAGAGACCCTACTTAATCTTTTCAGTGCACTAGTCCTTTCTGGAGAGAGAGTGATGTGTTGTTCAGTATCTGTGGCTCGTACTGACGAAGTTCGACCCGGTTGATAAGAAAAATCATCAGATTTCTCAGTGCGATATGAATCGCTTTGCCTAATGCGCGAAGAAACTAAACGGATATTTCTTTGAACACTTCGTTGTCCTGAATAGGTCGACGCTCCACCTTAGATAGTTTGCATGAGTTGTCGCATAGTCTCTTGCATAACTGTCTGACCTTGAGCCAGATTGGCCATAAATCCAGCCAGATCTTGGACATTTGAAGGAGCGGATGGATTTGGGGGGTTTCCAGTGTTTCGATTGCTGGATTCAGGATTGTCAGCCATTGGTGATGAATTGTTTTTGGTGAAAAACGAAAATTACAGTCGTTTCCCACAGACGGCGCCAATTTGTTGATGTAAAAAATTAGATTATCTCTAATTATTTAATCATAGATAAAATAAATAAGACAAAAGAATTTTTAAAGTGGTTCAACCTTAAAAGAATAGCCTACGTCCACTGTTGTTGTTATTGCTGAGTGTTTGGAAATTCTCGATAACAGGTTTTTTACCAAGAAATTCCCCCCCCCCCCCTTGCAATGAGGATGATACGATGTATTTATAGCCCTGAGGCTGTACATGTGAAAGGATAACACATAGCTGTCCAATAAGCGTATACATCTGTATGATAATAATCAGCATTTAATGCGTATTTAATCCTCTTAATTGTCTGATAATAAATGCTCTGATCGAGGTGCAGCTCGGACCGCCTAAGCTGCTCGGACCGCCTAAGTATCTCGGTATCCATGAGTTGCTCGGTGCAGTAAAGTTCCTCGGAGAGAACCTACTGCTCGGAGTATCTGAGTTGGTCGGGGAAATTGAGTTCCTCAAAGTCAAGGTGTTGTTCAGAAGTGTTTGTTATTGCCACGCAGATTGCCACGTGTCTCCACTTAATTAAGCCATGTCAGCAGACTAAATTTGGTATCAACAACGACGTTTTATTATAAACTTGAGAGAATTAACATGAGAGTGTTATCTAGCCTTTGAGCCCCTATTTTACAATAGGGGGTGTGCCTTTTATATAGAGTTAGTGGTTACAATTAAATAAGCTTATCATCGTAGAGTTTGAGGTATAATAAAATAGTTCTTCTTGGTGGTCGTCATCTTGACCGGTCCTCTTGCCACGTGTCATGCTATTATTGGTGGTGTATTTTTTACCCCACAATAGCCCCCCAGGTTGTAGTTCAACTAAGTTTTTTTCGAGATAAGCTGGGAGCTAGTCTGTAATCTCTTTATACATTTGTAGTCGTCAATGTGAACTTGACTGGTGTACTTTTAATTGTTGTTCAACTTTTTAGTCTTCTTTGGTTAATCCGCTTGCTTTTGTAAGGTCTTAGAGGAATTATTTTACTTCAGTTGAGAGACGTTCAATCGATATGTGAATTGAATTAGAGTGTATCAAGTTGCCTACGTACCCACGTGGGATCAGGACGATTGTAATTTATTTTTCTGAGAGGCCAACCACATGCTATTAAGAACTAATATGTCGAGGCTTGCTAGGGCGTGCACCTAGTCTAGGGTATATTGCCTGTATTAGGATTTTATATGGTCCAATTGGAGAGTCTGACCACATTCCTATTAAGTACTCATGCACCGAGGCTTGCCCAAGCGTGAACCTAGTCTAGGGTATCTCCCTGTATTAGGATTTTTATATAGTCCAATTGGAGAGGACAACCACATGGCTACTAAGCACTCATAGGCCGAGGCTTGATCGGGCGTGCACCTATTATATGGGTATTTCCCTATATTAGAATTTCCGTATGGTCCAATTGGAGGGGCTGAACATATGCCTATTAAGCACTCATATTGAGGCTTGCTCGAATGTTTGTGATCGGATAGGACTTTTTAAACCCACTCATAACGGGGAAACCAATCTTATAGTTTTTCAACTTTTAATATGTTCTCTTGCTTAACTAACACTGCATTGGGTTTGCTCACATATCAATATTACCACGAAGCCCCCAATCGAGGCCGTAAAGATAAGACTAAATAATGCCTGACCATCCATCGAGACTTTGTTGCGAACCATGCTAACCATTTTTCGAGTGCTAAAATGAGAAGATTCGGTGATCATCATGCCCGACCATCCATTGGGACTTTGTCACAATATAAATATAACGTCTGTTGTATGTAAAAATTGTGCTCCCACGTGGAACAATGATGAGTACACACTTGTCATCTAACATGGCCGACTAGCCTACTTGATCGGCTCTATAGACACTTAGTCAATTGAAACGCCGACCAAATCCAGAAGGTCAACCAACAGGACATCAAAAGTTACTCAAAAAGAATTCCAACCAGCACTGAATTCCAAGAGTTTTACTTATTGTACACAGATGTAAACGCCTGGAAATATAAAGGCGTTCCATCTTTAGGGTTTTGACACCCCTATAAATAAAAACTACTCCTTTATCTCAAGGGACAACTCTAATTACTCATATGCACACCATACTAAGTAATAACAATAATAGTGGACGTAAGTTATTTTACAGCTGAACCACTCTAAAATCCCTATCTCTTGTGTGTGTGGTTTGAGTTATTTCTCTTATTTTTTATCTGTGATTATAAAATTGGAGTTAGTCCACTTTTAGACATCAATAGATTCACTCCGTCTGTGGGAAACGACTGTCTGTCATCGTTCTCTACCATCTATTTTTTTTTTAAAAGAAATGATTGATCCTGATAATAGCGCTCGAAATGAAGGCGAAACCATCATTCCATCTACTCCCCCTAGTGCGATAAATTTACAAGGAATCCTTCTAAACCTATCCAGGGGTCAAGAAGCCATACAAGAGACTATTAAGCAATTGGCTAACACCATGCAATCCAAGTCCTCTAATTCCATAAGGGATATACCACCACAACCGCCAGTTAGGCATGAAAGAAGTTATCATTCTCGTTCTTCTCACAACAGGCCATGTCATCCTGGTGAAACTTCTTCACTTCGGTTAACTGATTACTATGATGGTGGATCTTTTACCAAAGAAAGACCAAGTTTCTTGAAGAGGATCAGTAGGGACACTGCCTTTGATCGACTAGAACCTGAGTAACCAAAGGAAATTATAAGGAGCAAGATCATCGTCATGAATATTAAGAAGGTTTCATAAGATCTAGGGCCAATATGAGGGGCTTTGTGCATGCCGAGCAGACCTCTCGGGAGGAGATTTCAGCACATAGACACAATAAAGCCACTAAATCTACCTTGGCTCTAAACTAGAGGAGCATTCGTGGAAGGGATCCGTGCAACAATTGGAAGCTTGGATAGGAGAAATGTCCAAAATAAAGAATCCATTACAAAGGATTTTTATCAAAGGATCACCTTTCATCCAAGAAATTATAAAATACCCCACACCTTCTAAACTTAAGCCACCAGTGCTTACTCCCCAGAATGATAGGAAAACTGATCCAGTCTTGCATATAGAGCAATACCAAGTTGTTGCCGATATCTACTTAGTGTTGGACGAGATGAGATGAAGAGCTTTTTCTAGTTCTATCACAGGACCAACTCAAATTTGGTATAATAATCTCCCCATAGGTAAAATCTCTAGTTTTCATCAGTTAGATGAATTGTTCGTTGATAACTTTTATTTTAGGGCTAAGCCGATCAAGGGCCCAACCCCTCTATCTAAGGTCACACATTTTAGGGTACTTGGAATGTATATACTCTATCCAAGGGACCAACCCCTCGTAAGCACCAAAGGAGGCTTCAAACTCCACCTTCGAATAGGAAAAAATTTCCTAGTTCAATGTGAAAATGAGTAACGATAGCAGTAGGGATATACGCAAAGTCTTCAGTGTCCTCACCCTCCTCCATTAACAAGTTAGGGTCCTCAGTTGGCACTAGTTCACCGAGAAACGTCTCTATCGTCTGCTAGAATCGGTCTTCCTCTCCGAAGTATGGGGCACGGCGGTAGCGCGGCCACTGGTGCTGGCGCGCTTGAATCTCAGGAGAAGCACTCCTAGAGGATTGGGTTCATTTTACGACAAGTTCCATGGAAGTGTAGAGAAAAGGGGACAAAAGTTCAGGTTGGAGGAATGAAAGAGGTAAAGATAGCAAACTTTCACAAAACCTCAGTACAAGAGAATAGAAACCCAAAGGTGATTGTTTGATATGAGGATACCCCTTTTTATAGGGGTAACACAGACTCTCAAAGACAGCAAAAAGGTTATGCTTTGGAAAACGTAATAATGAAAGGTTTAGCTTGCGTGGATGTTAAGTATGCACGGTTATAGAAAATCAAAGGTTGTAATGATGAAGTTACATGGGGGGATGCGCGGTTTGGCAGCGTTGTCTACACGCGCGCACCCTAGGGTTGTCGCGTGTCATAATATGGAAGAACAAACGATAATTCCATTTAAAGCGGCACGCTTGGAGTCTTATCTGCCTTGGGGAATGAATAGCTTTGGGGGAAATTTAAATAAACCTCTTCATTTTCTCTTAGGGAAACACTGAAGATCAATAAAGGGTTTTGTACAGATATTTCTTCATGCAATAAATAAATATCTCTACGAAGGGGAAAATGTAGGGGGTGTCCCCACCAAAGGGATGGTTAACTTAGTAAAAAAGATTGATTGGCTCACAAAGAAAGAGAAGTAATACTGCCCTATAGACCCACCTCGAAGATTCTTCACAGAAGCGGCTCGAAGGACCCAGTTCGAAGGATCCAATTCGTAGATCAAAATCACGTGAATGACAATAGTTTGTAATAAGTAATAGAATAGTGTGTCATTTACTTTATCTTATAAATGTATGTTGAGCGAGGTTGCTTGGTACCTACAAGGGACCATGACTGGCAGGGCATGGGAGAGCTAACATGCTCTATCGAACAACCTCCTCTTGGGAACCTGCAAAGGACACGGTTTGGAGGATTGAGAACAGGGCAAACGTTAGGAATGCAGTTACCAACCCTCTTGGCACACTTGGGCAAAAACTTCATCCAGAACAAATGGTCACTCGAGCCACTTCAGTCGAGCCACCTTAGCGCTTACCCGTTCGAAGGAACCTCCTCGAGGTACTCCTATCTTGAACCTTGGGCCCAAAATAACTCTTAACCAACATATAGAGTCCAATACACTTGAGCCACCTATCAGCCGAGCAGGTTCGAAACAGATTCTGGCCCACTTGACTGATATGACAAACTATCTGACAGGGCCACTGTTTAAACCACTTTCAGACGTCATAACATTTGGCGATTAGGGACTCGAAAGTGCAGTACTTAAGTGGGTTTATCCCTAGGATGGCAGGCCTAGTTCACCAAACCTGACCATTTGGTCATCCTCAAGTAAGCCTCAAGTTGACATGTCACATCCCTCATTAACGCCCACAATGCTTCCAGCCAATAGAATGGTTTCTCGCCTAAATCATGAGATCTCATGCATTTAATGCAATATATTGTTCATTTAATACACCAGATCAAATCGATCGCAAGCAATATCACTCGAGAAACCTTGCCCCCATATATATATAATAGATGAACAAGTTAGAGAGGAGAGGCATTTTTTCTGAGCCTAGAATTGCTGCCCAAATTCCTCCACAGTTGAGAATCATCGAGAAGGACATTAACTCCCCCATACCCATCTAATACACTCATCATTGAGCATAAATTGAGCCTGAAGTTCCTGCCTTGGCCTCATTATGCCCAGAGTGCTTGTTCTTTCTCCCTCCAACCACGCTTCCTGCTGGTCCCATCTATTTATTGTGCTTGTCATGCATCTTTTATGCCGATTGGCTATTTAATATAAGTCTGTACATTGGGACCTCTTGTCTTTGACTCACCTGTGGCCATCACCAACATTTAATATTTAACGGTGTTAACCTCAGTCTTGATAAGGGGTCACTTAATACTAACTGTATTTGAAGAACCCACATCTTACATTTGGCTACTTCGCTAGGGAGGTATTCTCTTTTGAAAGATGCCAGAGGATAACATTCTTAGAGTCATTGACTTCGATGCCATATAGCGTGAAGAATAGGTAAATAACCATGCGCCGCTTAAGGGGTCGAGAACGGTGAGGGCACAGTCAAGTATGCCTCGCGCTGACACCCCAGAAATGATGGCCACGCAAGCGAGAATCGGACCGACACAAATATAGGGACTGATGGGCTTGTTCGCAGGTCCAACCCCTCGCAAGCACCAGAGGAGGCTTCAAACTCCACCTTCGAATAGGGGAAATCGCTTTGTTTAATGCAAAAACGAGTAACGGTAGCGGTGGGGATATACGTAAAGTCTTCTGCATCCTCACCCTCCTCCATTAACAAGTAAGGGTCCTCAGTTGGAACTAGTTTACCGGGAAACCTCTCTGTCGTCTACCAGAAGCGGTCTTCCTCACCGAAGTATGGGGAACGATGGTAGCATGCCCACTGGTGTTGGCGCGCTTGAGTCTTAGGAGAAACACTCCTGGAGGATTGGGTTCGTTTCACTACAGGTGCCATGGAAGTGTAGAGAGAAGGGGATGAAAGGTCAGGTTGGAGGAATGAAAGAGGTAAAGTTAGCAAACTTTCGTAAAAGCTCAGTATAATAGAATAGAAACCCAAAGGTGATTGTTTGAAATGAGGATACCCCTTTTTATAGGGGAAACCCGGACTCTAAAAGACAGAAAAAGGTGATTCTTTAGAAAACGTAATAATGAAAGGTTTAGCTTGTGTGGCTATTAAGTATGCACGGCTGTAGAAAATCAAAGGTTGTAATGATGACTCTACAGGGGGGACGCGCGATTTGGCAGCGTTGTCTACACGCACGCACCCTGGGGTTGCCGCGTGTCGTAATATGGAAGAGCAAACGACAATTCCATTTAAAGCGGCACGCTTGGAGTCTTGTCTGCCTTGGGTAACGAAGAGCTTTGGGGGAAATTTAAATAAACCTCTTCATTTTCCCCAAGGAAAAGACTGAAGATCAACAAAGGGTTTCGTTCAGATATTTCTTCATGCAATAAATAAATATCTCTGCGAAGGGGTAAATGTAGGGGGTGTCCCTACCAAAGGGATGGTTAACTTAGTCAAGAAGATTGATTGGCTCACGAAGAAAGAGAAGGAAAGCTACCCTATAGACCCACCTCGAAGATTCTTCACAGGAGCGGCTCGAAGGACCCAGTTCGAAGGATCCAATTCGTAGATCAAAGTCACCTGGATGACGATAGTTTGTAATAAGTAATAGAATACTGTGTCATTTAATTTATCTTATAAATGTATGTTGAGCGAGGTTGCTTGGTACCCACGAGGGACCATGCCTGGTAGGTCATGGGAGAGCTAACATGCTCAATCGAACAACCTCCTCTTGGGAACCTCGCAGGGTGATGGTTTGGAGGATCAAGAACAGGTCAACGTTGGGAATGTAGCTACCAACCCTCTTGGCACACTTGGGCAAAAACTTCATCCAGAATAAATGGTCACTCGAGCCACTTCAGCTGAGCCACCTCAGCGCTTACCCGTTCGAAGGAACCTCCTCGAGGTACTCCTATCTTGAACCTTGGGCCCAAAATAACTCTTAACCAACATATAGAGGCCAATGCACTCGAGCCACCTACCAGTCGAGCAGACTCGAAACAGATTTTGGGCCGCCTGACTGATGTGACCAAATATCTGACAGGGCCACTGTTTAAACCACTTTCTGACATCATAACGTCTAGCGTTTAGGGACTCGAAA
The DNA here is from genome assembly GCA_949130495.1 of Sambucus nigra. Taxonomy (NCBI): domain Eukaryota; kingdom Viridiplantae; phylum Streptophyta; class Magnoliopsida; order Dipsacales; family Adoxaceae; genus Sambucus; species Sambucus nigra. The sequence continues at coordinate 451,852,688 of OX422210.1, read as the reverse complement.
GTGTAGCACTTAAGTTAGTCTATCCCTAGGATGGAAGTCCTAGTTCACCAAACTTGACCATTTTTCCATCCTCAAGTAAACCTCAAGCTGACATATCACATCTCTCATTAACGCCCACAATGCTTCCAGCCAATAGAATGGTTTCCTGCCTAAATCATGAGATCCTATGCATTTAATGCAATATCTTATGCATTTAATGCACCGAATCAAACCGATCGCAAGCAAGCTCACTCGAGCAGCCTTGCCCACCCTATATATATATATATATATAAGAGATGAACAAGTTAAAGAGGAGAGGCATTTTTTTAGCCTAGAATTGCTGCCCAAATTCCTCCGCAGTCGATAATCATCGAGAAGAAAATTACCTCTCCCACACCCATCTAATACACTCATCATTGAGAATTAACTGAGCCTAAACTTCCTGCCTTGTGGTCATTGTGACCAAAGTGCTTGTTCTTTCTCCCTCCGACCACACTTCCTGCTGGTCCAATCTATTTATTGTGATTGTCATGCATCTTTTATGTATTTAATATAAGTCTGAACATTGGGCCCTCTTGTCTTTGACTGACCTGTGGCCATCACCAATATTTAATATTTAACGGTGTTAATCTCAGTTTTGATAAGGGATTACGCCTCACTTAATACTAACTATATTTGAAGAACCCACATCTTACAGGGATCATGGGCATAACACCAATAGTTGTATTACGATAAAGAATAAAACTAAAAATCTTATTCAGCATGGAAAGTTGAGTAAGTTTGTTAATCGGAATGGTAACAAAAATGATCGAAAGAGGTTAGAATCTCGAGCCCGAGCAAGGGATGATAGCAAGAGAGCAAGTAATGATGGTTTTAAAGAAGTACTAAACTTATCGAAGAAGCCTGATGAGCTAGAAGTTGAGGTCAACATAATATCCTTTAGGTGACATTTTATTGTAGGTGGTGATGATGGAGGAGGAGATGCCATTGCAGAAAGGAAAGCTTTTCTGAATGAAGTTAAAGCGTGTCCAACTGTCAAAAAAATTTATTATAGCTGGATCAAGTGATAGTCGGCCAAGGAAAGTTAACAGAGATATGATAGTAATTGAGTTTTCCAAGAATGATCTGAGTGGGGTTCTCTATCCTCGTGACGATCCATTAGTTATCACATGCATAGTTCATCATGACAGAGTTGCGAGGATCCTTGTTGACAATGGGAGCTCAGTTGATGCAATGTTTTATAATTATTTCGACAACCTAGGGTTGAAGATTAGCAAGCTAGAACCATACCATAGACCTCTCATCGGATTTACAGGAGAGAAGGTATACCTATTAGGAACAATCAAGCTGCAAGTCTTGGTCATCACTTGGTCGACGAGCATAAGAGAAAGAATTCATTTCTTTGTGTTAGATAAAAATATTCCATCAGCTTACAACATCATCTTAGGACGAGTGGGAATCAAGAAATTTGAGGTTATGCCATCTACAATGCACTAATGCATGAAGTTTCCAACAAACTACGGAGTCGACATGGTAAATAATAGTCAGAAAGATGCCAGAGAATGTTATTATACATTAGCCGATCAGCAAGAGATGCAAATGAGGACCAAAACCACTTTCCACATTGGCACTCTAGATTCTTGGGAAGAATATCAACTAGTAAAGGGACAAGTTATAAAAGAAACATAAGTTATGGTGCTGGACGACGAGATGCCATAAAGAATTACCCAGATCAGTTCCATGTTATTTCCTTCCCTCAAATAAGAGTTAATCAGTTTCCTTAGAGAAAGGAAAAATGTTTTCGTCTGGATCCATGAAGATATGCTAGGAATTGATCTAAACTTCATATGCCACGAGCTCATTATTTACCCAGGCTCCAAGCTAATCAAGTAAAGGCAAAGAGTATTCATCCCCGAGAAGAATACAACAACCCAGGAAGAAGTAGAAAAGTTACAACGAGCACAGTTCATTGAAGATGTCAAGTATCCAAGTTGGTCAGCTAACATGGTGATGGTCAAGAAGAAAAATGACAAGTGGTGCCTGTGTGTGGATTTCACAGATCTCAATAAGGCATGTTCAAAGATTATTTTCCTTTGCCAAGAATTAATCAATTGGTCGATGCTACAACAGATCATAAATTACTTAGCTTTATATATGCTTATTCTAGTTAAAACTAGATTAAGATGAAACTTGAAGACAAAAAAAAGGCACTTCCTTCATTACAAGTCTAGGAACTTATTATTATAATGCCATTCCTTTTGGGCTAAAAAATACTAGAGCTACCTATCAGATACTGGTAAATAAGATTTTTTAGGATAAAATCTACAAAAATATGGAGGTCTATGTAGATGACATGCTCATCAAGAGCAAACACATTATCGACCACATAGTAGACTTATCCCAAACCTTTGATTGGTTAGAAAAGCACAAATTGAAGTTCAACCCGACCAAATATATCTTCGGAGTATATGAAGGGATGTTCTTAGGGTACATTGTTAATCAAAGGGGGTTATAAGCCAACCCTGATAAGATAAAAGCCTTGCTTGAAATGCGGTTCCCGGCCAATAAGAAAGAAGTTCAAAAGCTGACAGGAAGAGTAGATGCATTGAACCGCTTCATTTCTCGAGCAATTGATAAGTGTCTTCCATTCTTCAAGGTGATTGGAAAGACCTTTGAGTGGAATGACGAATGTGAGAAGGCCTTCCGGGAGCTAAATAAGTATTTAGTTTCTCCCTTACTCCTTTCCCGATCAGTTTTGGGAGAAAAACTATATTTATATTTGGCTGTTTCAGAGTCAGCTGTTAGTTCGGATTTGATCAGACTTGATAATGGAGTTCAAAGGCCAATGTATTACACAAGAAAAGCATTCAGAGGAGCTGAAATTAGATATCCTCGCTTGGAAAAGTTATCCCTAACTCTTATTGAAGCATCTAAGAGAATGAGGCCATATTTCTAAACTCACACCATCATTGTCTATACGGATTTGCCTCTAGAACAAGCATTGCATAGCCCAAAAAATTTCGAAAGATTAATGTCATGGACAGTGGAGTTAGGAGAATATGAAATTGTTTATGAGCCTAGAGTTGCAATAAAAGGCTAAGTTGTTACAGACTTTATTGTTGAATTCACATATGCAGAGGAGCAATATAATCCACGTTTGCCTGTCGAGTAGACTTCTACGAAAAAGATCATAGCTCAAAAGCAAACAGAGATTATGGCCGATCAACTCAAGTCGTCGGTTGCCTCAAGAAAAATTACAACAAAGCCAGGAGATATTCAGGCATGGAGTAGTCGTAGAAGAGAAATTCTCTAATGACATTCCAACTTGGCAATTATTTGTGGTTGGGTTCTCATGTGCTATTGGAAGTGGAGCAGGACTCGTCATTAACACTCCCGATAACTTGGATATGGAATATGCACTAAGATTCTAATTTAAGACTTTCAACAATGAGGTCGAATATAAAGCACTGATCACAAGACTAAAATTAGCTTCATCACTGGGCACCGATCAAGTATTGGTATATAGTGATTCCCAAATGATTATTAATTAGATGCGACATATTTATGGTGTTTAAAGAGAAACCATAATAAGATATAACCACAAAGAAATGGAAGTTGTTCTTTTGATTACATTAGTTAAAATAGTGAGAATTACCAGACTTGAGAATGCCCGAGCAGATGCTCTTGCTCGGCTTGCTTCAGCAATTTCAACAAAAATCAAACGAACAATCCCAGTGGAGATTTTTGCCCACAGAAGCATCAATGGGATAGAAATCAGTGTCATATCTATGGAGTTATAACCTTCTTGGATGGACCCAATTAGAGAATACATCGAGCAAGGAACACTGCCATCCTACCAAAAGGAAGCCAGGAAAATAACGTACAAAGCACCCAATTATGTGCTTTAAAAAGGTGTCCTATACAGACGAGGATACATTATTTCATTACTTAATTGTGTTCATCCAAATGAGGTAAATGATTTGATTAAAGAGGTGCATGAGGGTTCATGTGGTGCACACACAACTGAAAGTTCTCTAAGACAAAGAATAGCAATGCAAGGTTACTATTGGCCAATGATAAAAGCATATCATTTTGTTTTCACTAAGAAATGTGATAAATGCCAGAAGTATGCTACCATCCACATTGGCCAGAAGTATGCCAGAAGTATGCTACCATCCACATTGGTTCAAACTTTTCAAACTTTTTCAACTTTAGAAAAGTTCAAACTTCATGTATGATTTATACTCGGCAAGTCACAAACAAGAAGTCAGTAAAAATTCTTAGTTAGATGTTTTACCCGACCAGGTTAAAATACTGGAATAATTATACATTCCTAATGCACTTGGTCGCCACTAATAAATAATGTTGTAACTTAGTACAATAAAGCTATTTACAATTTTATCTAAGTGCATTAGACGAATCTAAGGTCGCATACATGATTCAAACATGAATCAAATATTAATATTAGAGCAAGTAATTTAGTTTATAAAATGATTAACTAATCATTATACAGTTTACCTGGTCAGCAAAAAAGATTAATAACAATCATAAGCTTAAATAAAGAGAACTCAAATTAATTCCATTTCATTAATAACAATGTATTACAATGGTAATTGATAAGCAAAAATCAGTATAAGAAAAATATCAATTCATTCTGCTGGTCATTTTCCTTGGGCCTTGTCCATTCCTACCGGAGGAAAATCAAGAGTATATAGAGAATTGATTGTGTTAAAGTCCCTTAACATCTGTCTATTACTACTGCTAGGCCTATTAATTAAGTGAGGAGGGAGAACTACCTCAAGCTCATAATGAAGGCCATAATCCTCTAAATATTTAGTTATCAGACATTGGGGAATAAAATTTGGAAGAATCCATTTGGTATCTAATTTGAATGGAGGCTTGACACAATCCAAGAAATATGGGTCACTCAAATGTAACAAGTCACTATTTTGATCAAACATCAACAAAATCAACAAGTTAGTTCATCCCCATTTGTAGCATTCACGATTGCTTTGAGCCAGATGATCATCCATGTGGGATAAATCCTCATTATAGCCATCTATTCAAACTTCCTTCAGCTGTTTGTGAAATTGAAATGTAAGCCTCTCCACCTGATTTTGAAGCTTCTTAAGGACATTATCCTTTGCTTTCAGCTGAGGAGCCTGGTCGGCAATGGCATTATCTTTGACTTTCAACTGGGCAGCTTGGTCGGCATTAGTCTTTTTAGTTCTTTCTTCCTCAACAGTTGGTCGAATAATTACCCTTTGCCTAAAAGTTTTCCTGGGTTTAATTTCCTTCTTCTGCAAAGCCTTCGGTTATGTCACCAGTCTTGTATTTTCATTCTCCAAAAAGGAAGCTCCTTCATCGGGACCAGCATCAGTTGCTATTTGAAATCTTTCCAATTCATCCCTCAAAGCACTATTTACTTTTTCTAACATTACAATAATGGACCTAGAATTCTCTGAATTCTACTTCAAGGAAAGCTCATTTTTGTTCAAAGTAAAAGTCATATCCCTCAATTTGGTTTCAAAACCCCAACCTTCACTTAAAGATCTTTACTTGGACTCATAGTTAGAATGGAGTAAGACTAAGGATAACTTATGATTTTGTTGGAATTGCTCAATCATCTCATAATATACGGCATTGTTAACCACAACTCTGTCTAATAGACAAATGAATATGGATATATAACTCTTTCACTTGGTCGAATGCATCTAGGTCGAGCAATCCATTTAAGTCTTCTTCAGTTATAGGAACATGGCCAGCTTCTGAGAGATTTTTACTTCATTTGAGCAAGTTAGATTCAGCAGAAATTATAGCTTTTTTCCTAGCATCAAACTGGAAAGTTACAAATACATAAATTTATAGAAATCTAAAATATCAAACAACGCAGAAAGTAAAGGAACATAGTTCAACATAAAATACAAATCATTCTTAAAGCATAGACATCAATTGTAGAAAAAAAAATACTTTCATTAATTGATAAGTGGATTACAAAAAGTGATATGTCTTTAAGAAAGAGAGGGCAAAGAAAAATAAAAAGGTAAACTTATTAGACCTTCTACTTGTCCTAGGCTTGATTTTGACCCGTAGCAGGTTGGTCGGCACTAACACTTGGTACCACTAAGGATTCAATAGGCACCATGGAATATTCTCTAGATCATTCCTCATCGTCAAACTCCTCATCCAGGTTAGGAGGAGTGCTAGGATCATACTTGGAGAAGAGTTCAGAGCTTTTCTCGGTGCCAACCACCTTCAAAGCTTCAGACTAGCCCTCCTTAAAAGATAACTTCTTAGCATACTCAATTTGAGTAGAGGCAGTAAAAAAGTCTTTCTCCCATACCTTATCAAAAGCATCTATGGCTTTGTCCTTCAAGGAAGCAATTTGAGACGTCAGACCAGTCGTCTTATTTTCAATAGTTTGAGCTCGACCAGTAATTTCTATAAGTTTGTCTTTAATAGCCATGGTCCTATTTTCAGCACTTCCCAGCTTCTCCTCGGTAGCTTTGGCCTTCTTTTTAATAGACTAGAGTTTGTTCTCATCTGCAGCGACCCTTTCAACATCCTCCTTCAAACTGTTATTGGCCTTTTTTAAGTCTGCCTCCCAAGATTTTTGCTTTGTTGCTAAAGATTCTCGAGATGAATCTAAGGATTTACCCAGACCCTCAAATGCTTCTTTAACTTCATCAAGAAAAGTCCTTAACTGGTCTTTCTTCTCCATTATTTGGTTGAAGTCAACTAAAAACTATAAAGAGAACAAATATAAAATGGTTAGTAGAAGTTCAAAAGCATAAAGTAAAGGAGGGATGAGGGAAAAGTTACCAAGGTCAAATTGCGGCAAGTTATCTCAATGAGCCTAAATCTCGGCATGGGGGATGAAGTAGTCCTATTAGTAGGGAAGGTCCCAAATTTGATCAACCCCTTGGCTAATTTAGGGTTAACAGCAATAGAGACTGACCCAATGTCTAGGTCAACCTGAATCTTCTTCACCAATTCCTGTTACTTGGTGATTTTCTTTACAGCTAAGGCCTGGTGCTCGACTGATGTAGTATGTACCTATTTAAAGAATCAAGCAAACCTATATTTATTCTCTTCAATTGGTGTTCCTAGGCTTAAGTCTCATCAATACCAATAGTCCTCTTATCACTGGCCTTAGACTTCCTTTCAACTGGCTTCTTGCTTGTATTAGCAATCTTCTTAGATTGATGGGATAATGGTCCTCCCATATGATTGGGCATTTTGCTCCTCGTCATGTCCGTGAAAAAAGAAAAGGGAAGCTAAAAAATGTCAAAAGACTCAAAAGAGGAATAAGTTCCTCCCTGAGTAAAATCAGCAACTGCAGACTCAATGGCTGAAAAAGTTGGCACTGGGTCTTCTTCAAGGTTGAAAGAAATTAGAGGCAGAGCAAGTGTAGGTCAGGCAACAAAGTATGTGATGGGCCTTTTATATTCTAATAATAATGATGTATCCCTAGGATTTTCTTCTCCAAATTTCTGGTTCAAGCCCCATAAAAACTTAAGGTCATTGAGGTTGATTTCTACTTCCTTGGGGGACTTTTTCTTACTTTCCTCTGCCTAAAAAAGAAACAACAAATTTAATCGGTGTATATCATAAACTCAAATCAAAAGAGGAAATATAATTAACAGAGTAATAACTTATGCCTATCCCTGATTGGGGAAATATGGGACCAGTATAAGCCACCCCCAGTTAGGAGGGGACATATTGCCAGTTCTTGACAATAATCCCAATAATCCTTATTGGAATCAGGTAAATTTAGGTCTTGCCTAGTTTTCAAATAATGGGTACTCTCTCCTGTAGCAAAACATCAACTCCAAAACCCTAATATGGGTCTTAAAAAGTTCGTTTAATCTATGAACCCCATATACAACCCTCCAAGTGTTGGGGACTACTCTAGCAGGAACTACATCAAAATATTGGCAAAATTGAAGAAAAAAGGATTAAGTTGAAAGGTGATACCACACTGAGCTATAAATAAGGTTGGGATCTAGTGACCATCAGAAAGGGAATAAATGTCAACGAGACCCCTAGGTATTTCTAAGTCTACCTAAGATGGGATTTTCTTTTTTTCTCTAAACTCATCTAAAGAGTTCTCATCAACGATGTGAACTATGGTGAAAAAGAGGGAAAAATGATAAAATAAAGGAAAGGGAGAAGAAGGCTTACATGAAATCAAAGATGATAGCAAGAATTTAAGAAGGTAACAATCACACAAAGAAAAACTTGGAAGCAAAGGGAATGCTAAAGTTTAGAAAATTTGAGGTAAAAGGAAATGAGGGAAACACCGTACCTATTTACCTCAAGAAATGGGAATGAAATGATTAACTGAACTAATCGTATAACTACCGTCGGCTTCACGCTTTTCTAAGCATCAAAAGATAACTGTATCCTTTGGCGGTTTAAAAAAGGTTCAAATTATTTACAAAAATTCCATCATCAAACGTGTAGAGGTCGATTTCCTGCCAAACACTTAAACAGAACGTCGAATAACTTTTTGGGATAAATACTCCAGACTTTCACGCAAGCATCAAGCATGGAGCATTGGGGGCCTTTGTTGTATGTAAAAATTATACTCCCACGTGGATCAATGATGGGTACACACCTATCATCTAAAATGGTCTACCAACCTACTTGATCGTCTTCATAAACATGTAGTCGGCTAGAAGGCCGACCAACTCTAGAAGGTCAGCTAATAGGAACATTAAAAGTTACTTGAAAAGAATGCCAACCAGCCCTGAATTCCAAGAGTTTTATTTATTGTACACGGATATAAATAACTGGCAATATAAAGGCGTTTCATCTTTAGGGTTTTGACATCCCTATAAATAAAAGCTATTCCCTTAGCTCAAGGGACAACTCGAATCACTCATATGCACACCAAACTGAGTTATTGTAAAACCCTACTGAATAACAATAACAGTGGACATATGCTATTTTACAGCTAAACCATTTTGAAATCCTTGTCTCTTATGTGTGTGGTTTGAGGTATTTCTCTTAATTTTATTTGTGATTATAAAATTGGAGTTAGTCCATTCTTAGACATCAACACGATTATCTAGAATAACTGGGGCAATAAGGTTAAATAATAAACATGCACGACTGTCCATCAAGGTTTTATTGTAATGAAGAATATCGCGCCAATCATCCATCCAGGTGGATACAAATAAGAATTATCTCACCCAAACACCTATTGGGGCTTAATAAATGAGGTTAAATAACCAACACATCTTTGATAACCTGAATTGAATTGCAATAATAAATATAATACTGACGAATGAATGATCATGCAAACATTAGTCGAGGTTGAATTAAATAAGAATTATATTTCCCAACCATCCGTTGGGGCTAAATTCTAATGTTCACATAATATACATTACGCTAACTACCCATCGAAGCTAATAAGAAATCCAGAAAATTAATATAACTGTCGACCATTTGTCGGAGCATTAATAAGATTTTAAAAAAAAATAAGGAGATGCACGAGCATCCGTTGAGGCAAAATTTAAAATACCTAATAAATGTTACAGATGATCCTGCATTGTTATAGATAAATAAATTTCGAGACTATCCATTAGGGTTTAAACACAATAGTAAATGTAATTTCGACTAATACCCGACCACACCTCGGGACTAAATATAAATAAGAATTATCTTGACCAACCATCAATTGGGGATAAAATGCAACTTGTATGGAAGATTTTGTGCCAAATCGTCCTTCAAGACTAAGCTAAATATATATATGACGATAAATATTTTGTGACCATCCATTGGGCTAAATCCAGAGTACGCCTGACCCTTCGTCAGGTTAATAATTACAAGTCGAACAATCAATAATGAAGTTAAAAAAAATATCAATGCCTAAGCGTCCGTCGAGAGTAAAATTACAATGACGAATGACTGATAATCAACCTGCTTAAGAATCCGTGGGGGTTATGTTACTAATACTGAATAATATATCACGCTAAATAATCCATATGCTAGACTATTCACCGAGGAAAAATTACAGTATCGAATAAGTGTTATGAATGATCCTGCACTAGTGCTTGATTAGAGCTATACAATAAATAAATTTTTAGCCCATCCATCAGGGTCGATATACAATTCATAGTATAAAGATTAGTCGATCATCTATCAAAGACAACAAGAAATTTGAAGAGAATCAATTTAATCCCGTCAATATTAAATCAGTGATCGAATAATAATTATGATGGGACCTCATTGATCATGCCCGAGCATCCGTCGGTGCCGCATTCAATACTTAAAAAATTATCACACTGACCATCCATCGGTTATAATCTATAATCTTGCCTTATCGGGTCTAAATTGCTATAATTAGATGACAATATTCAAAATTAAGTGGTCAAATAATATATAACTATCTCCAACTAATATGCCAGTATTAAATCATATAAGACTAAATGTGAGGCTGAATTGAGATGATTAGATACAATCGTGCCTGAGCATCCATCGGGCCATAAAATCACAAGCATACTCAATGGGTAGATGAAATCATGGTATAATGAACTTTATTCTAGAGAGAATTGACTAATGAATTTGTTTGGAGCATGTAGTCACACAAAATGTGTATGTTACTAAAGTTAAATAGTTTAAAAACCACCCCATCTCTTCCATCAGTTTGGCCCTTTTCGTTTAAGAAAATAATGCAGATAGGGATAGGATAAAAAAATGAACTTGGTGCCACTAATACCTGATGGTGTTCATACGTCACCACCGCCGACTACTAGTAGGTGGTCGGGAGACACTCCTCTAATCTGTTCTTTAATGATTTTCGTGATTCAATCGAAAATAGTACTGCGACTATCCTGGTTGGAGAGACAATTCAAGGAGATAACTTCCGTCGACCAGAACCTCAAAGCAGGGTCGACTCTGAAGTTTTAGGGGCTTAGGCGAACAATCAATTTGGGGTCCTTTACATTAAAAAAAAAATCAAAGAAAATGTGTTCTTCTCGCATTTTTCGATGCAAAACTATCAATTAATTCATAAAATTTAATTGTTGTTAATAAATCTTCTTCAATTGATAACATGTCTAATCCATTAAATTTTTCCTATGACATGGTAGGACGAAGGTAAGATTTTATTAATTTTAACTTTGAAAAGCTTCTTTCTCCCGAGGCTACTGTAACGGGTATTGTCAAAATTATTCTATAGGCAATCCAAGCGTTTGGAAAAATACTATCCATTCTTTTAATATATTCTAACACCTCAATTGATTTTTTAATTTATTTAGGTAAAGACGTCTTTAAAATTTTCAATTCACAAAACAATTGATTTCCATCAATATCATAATTATTGTCATGTGTTAAACAATTTTCAATGTTAATACAATAACTATTTAAAATATCATCATCTAAAGTTTTTAACTTGTTTAAATCAAACAAGTATAATGTACACTGTTATTTTCATGGCTCCTAAATCGCATACTTATATTTTTCAAATCATCTACTCCTTCATTTTCTAATTGAGCTTTATGTCCATTCTTTTTGAATAACTTACAAGAAAAGCAAAAAACCTTATCCACTGATCGTGAGTACACTAGGCATTCTCTATTACGCTTTTCTCCATTTTTCCAATAAAAAGTATAATGTATAGTATAAAAACACTTATTTTTTATATCTTTAGGAAAAGTAATATCATTATCTCTTATTAGACCTTTTTTTTACCGTTGTGTCAATCAAATTTTGATCAATATTTTTCCAATTAGCCGAATCATAAATATCTAGTGGTAAAGCTTCTACATGTTCATTTCCTACTTGTTCATTATCTAATTATTCTAAATGTTGATATTCAACAATATTTTCATTATCTAAATCTTCTATATTTTGATGTTCAACATCAATATATTCTTTTTCTATTTTTTTTGTTATTAAAATATTTATTTAGTGAACCCTCTAGTTTTGATATTTTTCCTTCAATTTGTTTTTATCTTTTTCTTTTTCCGTGATCAGAGGGATATTTTCTACTAGACATATTCACATAACAACAAGTATAATTTTCAAACACAAAAATTAATCACACAATCACAACAATATTGACAATATTAAAGAAAAATGCTAACGATGAACAATAAAATCTGATTTGTAATCAATTTGAGAGCAATCTCAAATTATATAATTTGTAAATCTCTCGAATAACAAATTGTAATTTATTAAAAAAAACACAACACAAATATTAGTAACACGAACAAATTTATATAGTGGGCAATAATATAATAAAGGAAATGAATAATATATACTCACACAAACCAGCTCCAACCAATCTCCAAACAAGCCCTAACTTTTTGAAATGGAAGAAATTGAAACCCTATATTTTTAACCCTTATTTTATGATGAGGTTATTTCAAGAAAAAAATGTGTTTGTGGGGGGGAGGGGTGCTCTCTGGAATCTTTCTTTTTTTTGTTGGTGGGTTGGTGGGTGGGTGGGGGGGGGGGGGGGGGGGAGTGCTAGGGCTACCCGAAAATAAAGGTTTGGAGGGGGTAAATGAGGGGGGATTGTTGTTTTCTTGCTTTTGTTAGTAGTAGAGAGAGTAGTGTGAGAGACAATGGAAGAAGATAGAGAGAGAGAAGAAAGTGGGTGAGAAATGAGAGAGTTAGGGTTAGAAATAAATAAGTAAATGAGTTGGGTTATGTTAAGTTGGTATGTTTAGTGTGTGGGTTTATTTTTTATTGTGTTGGTTGGGTTATTATGTTGTTTTTAGTGTGTGGGTTTATTTTAAACGGAACAAAATTTATTTTTTGGGGACCTTTTTTTAAGTGATAACTCTAATTTTTTTCACAATTAATTTTTTGGGGGGGTCTTTTTTTCACAATTTTTTTTATACCTAAAAAAGATTTTTTTAAGGGGCCCCGATTAATCGGGGGCCCTAAGCGACTGTCTACTTTGCTTATAACAAAGTCAGCCCTGCCTCAAGGAGAGACTCATAATTTTGATTGAACCAAGATGGTGGTTGCCAACCATGGCCATAAGAACTTGAATTTTTCTGATCGACATCTGGTTGTTGGGATATTGTCTTGGTTTGCCGTTAATTGGTATATAAGTTTGATTGGCATGAATCGTGATGATAAGATCACTGTTGGTGGTCAGAGAGATGATCGAGCATCTTGCAATCGGTGTGAAATCTTTCTCAGACATGTGGTGATGCTCTGAGAACCCCATCAGAACGGATGGAGAAGTAGACATGTCTTCAGGTCATTTGTCGTCTTTGTGGTATTAAAGTTTTTGATTAGATTGTTTCCAATGGCTTGCAAATTTTCGGGTTAGGTTAGATCTTCTTAGGCTTGACTGCTAAACACGTGGCCTAACCCACTCTTCAATTCCTCTTCAATCCGAATGAAGTCAACAACAGTTTCATTTGAAATTTTTCTACCGATTTTATGGGTGTACACGATTTTCACATTGGGTATCTGGAGGATATGGTGGTCATTGAGTTGTGTATACTTACATACCCCGTGTTATCAATCGGATCTTGTCTCTGTCGGAGAAGGTGTTAAATAGTTACAACATGAATATTTTTTTTGTAATGAATCAAATTGATGAGGATTTCGGTGGATAGACATGAATCGTGATTATGGTTGTAGAGCATCAAATAAGTGTTTGTACAAAAAAAAATCTGATGTGGGAGAATTTTATTAGAATTTATCTCTTTCTAAAATCATGGAGAGAATTATATATGCGATGGGATGTAACCCATAATCTGTTTAGTGAGATATACGGTGAAAAATTGTATTCCACCTGAAAACTGTCATGAGAGTCCATATATTTAAGGAGTCCTCGTTCAAGAACTCTGATCCTGATATTCATCCAAAACTAATACTTTTATGCAGACTCAGATGAATAATAAAAAAAACAATACACAGTTCATGAATATAAATATATGAGCATCACGTGTCAATGACACTATGCATATATAAAACACATAATTGTTTATGCAAAGATAGAGATTTAAAACTTAGTTACTGATTATCATGCGTATAAACCATTATCTTGCAATGTAAATATTCGTCTATTCTAACAAAAAGGAAAGACGTTTTGTGTCGTTTTTTTACAAATGATGAAAATTATGATGTCAAAAAATTCACCCGAGGGGGGGTGCCCAATAATCATGATGAGAGTATAAAAATAAATGAGAGGGAGACAAAATTTACGTGGTTCAACTATTAATGGCCTGTGTCCATGGGGCTTTAATGGTGTTTAACTATAAACTTGAGATACTTTACATGAGAGTGTTTCTCTAGCCTATGAGCCCCATTTATACAATGAGAGGGGGGGTCCCTTTTATATAGAGTTAGGGGTTACAATCGAATTAGTCCTATCCTCATAGAGTTTGAATTACAATAAAATAGTGATTATTGGTGTAGTTACTCTTCTACTTTATCAAGGACTCTAATCATCCTTATCTTGTTAGATTGGGTATGGATCATCATCCTGACTGGTCTGCTTGCCAGGCATCACTCTATTATTTGTGGTGTATTTTTTCCCCCACAAGAATAACAATGGTTTCATAAAGTACTTCACAAAAATTCTTTGGATCGAATTTTGTGGTACGCAAAGCCATTTAACCTTTCTCAGAATTCATGATCAGTTGAGCAATGTTACCTTTGTCCCTTCTTGGACACCTACGGATATGTTTTTTTAAACTACCCATTCAGGTCTTACTCTCGTAAATATACAATTTTCCACATTTCTCACACTTAGATCGTTCACTCCCATCAAGCCTGATTGGAAGCAAATAAAATAAGTTACATACCTTAGACAAACACTCTCTTGGGCACTTCATGCCTTGGCCATGTCCATCTTTCATTTCAAGTTTAATATTCAAATCAATTGCATTTGCATCATTATCTCTGTATGAACCATCTTCTCCACTTTTCACCATCTAAAAAATAAATGGAGAAGTTTCAACAACATATTTAAAACTAAAAAATACAATAAGTAAAATTATTGCAAACTATAAAACTAAAAATAACATAAAGTAAACCACTACAACTGATTCAAGCAAAAGTTTCAAGAACAAAAACTGTGATGATACTTACATAATAAAAAAAAAGTAAAACTATTGCATCTGTTATACTCATATTACAAAAGAAAAACATATTGACTTAACACATTTGTAACACCCTGCCTAATTAAGTATCGGGTGGCCAGTCCCATACCAAATTAAAACAGAATATACAGTTGGCTCATTCTTAGCATCACTGTCGAAAACATGTACAACTCACCTAATACCCAATTAAGCTGGTGTTAAAAACTTTCCAAATTTTAATTCAACAAAATCCATTTTTAGTTTAAGAATAACACTACACATATTATTCTACAACACTGATAACCAAATAGCAAACACAAAAGAATTTAAATGCATTTAGAATAAACATTCCCAAATAATAATCCAATACAGTAATTCCAATAATAGTAAATGTATTAAAACGACACGACCACTAGAGTATTTGACTCAAATAGAAAAGAGATAATTGAGTTCCTTTGGGTGACATTCCCTAACGAAGAGAACACTGTGAATCAAATGAAGATAAGCGTCTAAGCATAGCTCCATAGCTCCTCATAATCCTCTAAGGTTGGCGTCCCTGCTGTTGGACACCTGATATAGAATATATAATAGAAAAGAATATATGCAAGGAAACGGGTCAGAGCCCGATTGTGAAAATGATTTTGAAAACAGCAAGTATTTAACGAGTGCAATAAAGCATTTATTATGTACATGTTAGTATCCAACTCTCACTTTCTATTCTCACCTCTTAACTAGAGTGCACACTTAACGGTTCCTATTAACCTCCTAGTTAATGGTTCCTCTTTTCTAGTTTCCAAAACGTGATTCCATTCCCATATCATAACCCCGTATGTACCATACCATACGTCACATAATCATTCATTTACGTTGTTCATTTATATGAATCATTTCTCATTAATATGAATTAAGCTCTTCAATAAATATTCATTAACTTATTTCAATTCTTTTCTCAATTCACCGTTATCTACAATTATCACATATCAGATGATTTAACCAGAATATGTCCATTCATTCATTTAATTCATTATATATATATATATATATTTACATATATAATACAGCACCCCGAGTCACAGCTGCGGTGCAATGAATTACTCTGCTATCCTATCATGTCCCATCATCGCTGGTCGCCGAGTAGGGGACTAAAGGTTCGGTAAGGATTTCTCGAACCACAAACAACAACATACAAGTTGGAGGCGAACATAGTTCTCGTATCCATGGGTCACGCACATACCTACGTTCTCACAGTCAGCGGACTTATCAACTCCCCGATAAGTGTTTCATAGACCTATGTTCTTGAGCGACAAATCAAAGATCCCATGGATTCATCAGGATATGACTGCCCTCACGCGCAAACCTCCCGTCGATAGCAAGTAAACTAGGTATGTCATACACATAATCATCAATCAATTAAATAGGCATTATCATACTTATAATATACTATCAACAAGGTACTCACATTACCCTTAGATTATTCTCATACGTAACATTATATCTCTTTAAATCCCACGTATTAAAATATCAAAACTTTACTTCTTTTCTAATTATCCCCGAGCCTCACTCAATACTCAAGGTTCAAATAGGTTTTTCCTCAACATATATTCAGTAAGAAGTCACTAATACCCTACTGGTCCATATCGTTATATCTCCCGAATTACTACGAATTAAACTCTCCCTTTTATTAGGGTTAAAATCGATAGTTTTAAATCTCTTATAAACACATCTTCTTTCACTTAGGATTAAACCCTCTTGTAAACTTAAGGATACCCAGGTATTATATTCAATCAACCCTATTGGTCCTATCTTTAATCCTCATACATACCAATTAAAATCCAACAAATGAATCTAGCTACCGAAATACCTTTGAATTTAATTATCATTATTCTAATCAATTTAAATCCCAATCAAATTAATTCAAATCTTATCAAGGGCTTACTGATATTTTCTAAGTCCCATAATATCCAATTTATAATCACCAAAGATCTACAAAAGGTTTGGGATAAGAATCAACATTAAAAATAAATAACTTTAATAATTCTGGGGAGGTCGATCAATCGAAGGTAGGGGGTCGATCGATTGATTGCCCATGTATCAACCCAGTTTTTTTGCATTTCTTCTACTACGGATTTAACCATTTTTTATCATTCAATCCTTCATATTAACAAACCAAATGACTTATAATCCTTACTACATGATATATCAACATATATAAATGATTTTTAATGATCTAAACATCATAGAATCATCAAGAGATTAAATTAAAAGCATGTTTCCATCCTTATTTCCAGAAAATCATCAACATAATATCTTCAAGAACACATCAATGGTTTTCAGAATTTCTTCAATAGATTCATGATTATTTCGTGGATTACTATCTACCTACAACACGAGTTTGATTCCTATATATTTTCAGTTTCCAGAAATCCATTTAACAACTCCATTATTTCTTTCAAACATGAAAAATCTCATCTTTATAGAACTATTCTAACATAGATAATATACAAACTTAGATTGCCATTATCAAACACTTGCCTCTAATGAAGGTCTGATCCTTTGGGGTGGTGTATCACAGGTGGTTCTCCCTTCTCCGGTGAACTTCCGGGGGTGGTTGGTGGTGGTAACCTTTGGTCTTTGTTCTTCTCCTTCCCAAGTAAGCTTTTCTCTTCCCAAGCAACCTCTCACTCTCTCTAGGAAGATGACTTCTCTATTTTGTGTAGAGGAGATGAATAACCCGCGTACACTTAATCTCCAAATACTTATAATAGGACAAAATCCAAAATCACTATTCATCCCCCATATAAAAATGACAAAAATGCCCTTTTGGGGTTGTCTTTTCATTTTCAAATGACCCGAGACCTAAATCTAACATCTAAATAGACTTTTCTGACTATTTCAAATCTTTCGGACGCAACGACGTAGTCAAAATGACTATAAGGTCGATAGAAAATAAATTTTCTTTCTAATTTAAACCAATTAGTCCCGACACGTCCCATATCGCGTCTGACTAAAAATCCAAATTACTGAATTAATATCACACAGCCATATCAATAGATTCACATTCATATATTACCTAAATATCTTTAAGTAATAATCAGAATCATACATTTTAATATCCACAATTCGGATAAAACCCAAATGAATTAATTAATAATAAAATCCAATTAATCCATTAGTTTAAAATATAATCCATTTTAAAAATCCTTAAAAATCACGGGGTATTACATACTTCCCCCCTTATAACAGAATTTCGTCCCGAAATTCAGAAAGATACATCATACTGGTAAGGTCAACTCTGAATATAAATATCACATCACAAGAAATCTAAGTAGTATTGCCCATAAAGTACATTAACAAAAATCTCCATCGATGTTATATGCCACACCTCACCATATAGTTTCAACTGAATTGAATTTAAACTTTACGCAATCTTCCCTATACCATCCTCGTGACAAAGTTCGGGAAAAATGATCCTCATGTATTAAATAAATAAATCCCGAAGTCCCAACTACTTACAGCTCCATAATTATGAAAACTACTACCATGCAACCATCCAGGAGGCCCATACACCCTATCATACAACTTCCATTATAATATTTATCGTAAAGGTTATAAACTCATATCCTAACGACCTATCTTATTTCGACTCCCAACGGTTATTAGTTTCATGCGTGGGGTGTCTCGCAAGCAAAATCCAAACAAGGAACTCCCCCGATACACTACTACCTAAAGTAGTCGGTCATCGAAACTCCTCAGGTCCTTAGTCAATAGTATATAACCTCTCTACAGGTTTTATCGATTTAAAATAAAGTCTACTCATCCACTCTCTTATTACAGACAAGATGTTGGCTAGTAGTAGTACATACGCTCTCATATACCACAAGTCAATGCACACCGATAGTCACATCATGCTCGGACATGCCCAACGTAAGTAATCTCACGATAAAAATTAGACCCACGTGATAACATGTAGAATATAGGTGTCCCACACCCCTCAATGAGTCTACGTAAATAACAATGCTATAGGCTAAGTTTAGTAACCCTTTTGCCCACATAATATTAATCACTATAAAAAAATCAATATACGCATCATAATTCTTTAGGTAGAAAACATACCCTCATTCACGGGTGGTGGTTGTTGATTCGCTGCCTGATGGACGTTATATGCACGCCTGTACTGACCCTGCTGCGCAGGTGCTGCTGGAATGGGAGGTAGTGCTAGTACTGGAGCTGGAAGAGCAGCTGGTGGAAACACTGGTGTCTGTGGCTCCTGTCGAGTATTTTGTTGCTGAGGAAATTTGTCTTTATCAGGACAATCTTGTCGTTTATGGCCATACTTGCCACACACGAAACATTTTTTGACAAAATTTCCACCACGTTGCCCCTGTTGGCCCCGTCCCTGTTGGCCATTACCTCCGCTCCCTTGGCCCTGATGAGCCTGCCTCTGGCCCTGATGGCCCTGCTGTCCTTGCCCATTACCTCTATCCTCAAATCGAGAATCTTCAGATCGTAAACGCTTAGCATAATCCCCTGTCTGGTGTAATACCCCGTATTTTTGTGATATTTATTTATGTGATTAATTAAATTAAATGCGTATTAATTGGAAATTAATCCGGATTAAAATACTAGCGAGATGCGAGTTGGTATTTGAATATAATGTGCATATATGATTATACATGAATATTGAAGTATGAAATTTGTCGTGAGATTGAAATACGGCAAGTTGGAAAATTTTATTGAGACGCGTGTGACAGTTGCGTCAGGGAAATATTTATTTTAATTAAAAAGTGAATTTTAGTTCTATTAACCGTATGGTCGTTTTGAGTGCGCCAACGCGTCCGGAAGGGTCGAAATAGTCAGAAAACACTAGCTGGGGGTTAAGTTTGGGTCCCGGGGCATTATTGGGCCATACCGGTAACTTATAAGGGCATTTTGGTAATTTCGAAAATTGGGTAATTAAAACCCACGAAAATTAGAGTTAAAAATCTGACTTAGTATTAACCCACTAAACCATTTCCAACCCCAATTTAGGAAGTGGGCTACGGAAGAAGTTATAACTTGGCAAAACCAACCCCACCTCCATTAACACCTTGAGAAGAACTTGTAGAGAGGGAGAGAAAGAGAAGGATTCTGCAGAGAGAGAGAGAGAAGGCAATTCAACCTTCAGAAATTCGTCATCAAATCAGAGATTCAAATAAGGCAAGTGATTTAATTTCGTTTTTATAGAGAATGCTTCTTCCATGCGTAGGAAATTCAATTAAATTGTATTGTTCTTGGGAGTTAATGAAAAACCCATTTAAATTGGAAGTAGAAATTCCATTTTGATGAGGAATCGCATGTAGATTGGTATTTAGATGTTTATTCTGATGATATTATATCTTGGATGGAACAAAAATGGATTTTATTAGACTCATTGATGATTTATAAATGTTAGGGTTCATGTTCATATAAATTGGGGATAAATAAAGGGATTTGAAGATTTGATGATGTTTAATATGAGTTGGCCCTATATAAACGTTTGATTATGACCTATGAATGTTTAGTACGAATTAGGAACCTTAAAATGATGTTGGAACGATTTTTATGTGGGATTAGGAGTGAAGAAAATTGGAAAAACGAGATAGGAATTTCTGGGCTCGAATCTGGCCACTCGTTAGAAGACCTGCCCAGGTCGTTAGAACGAGCTCGTTCGAACGAGCTTCTAACGAGTTGACAGTTTGGGTTCTAACGAGAGGGATGTTCGTTCGAAGACCTTCGTTCGAACGAGATCTCGTTAGAAGGCCCAGTTCGTTCGAACGAACTCTCGTTCGAACAGCCTCGTTCGAACGAGACTTCGAACGAGTTGACAGTTTAGGCTTTTTAGCCTGTTTTGATCCCGAGTGTCCCGTAACCTTGTGTATATGTAGAGATAACCTTCCCTTGATGATTAATTGTTACATTTGGGATGTTTGGGATATAATGAGGAGTCAAACCTAGAAGTGTAGTTTGAACCTAAGGGAAAATATGAAGTAGGACGTGAGTGTCTATTATGTTGCGAGAATTATTGACGGTTTATTTTATTATATTAACCGGGAACATATAAATTGTGTAGTATTATATGTCGGTACAAGAATGAGAAGTGTACCACCAATATATTATGGTGATTACTAAGATGTGTGAATACTTAGTATATGTATTGATTTTATGCGTATGACATACCTACCATACTTGCTATCACGGGAGGTTTACGTTCGCTTAGGTCCTTCTAATCCTTATGTTGCCCGGATTTAGATTGGTTACCTCGATGAACATAGGTCAGAGAAGGACTTATTGGGATGTTATAAGTCTGCTGATCGTGGGAGCGCAGGTATGTGCGTGACCCATGTGATGTGACTGTGTTCGCCTCCATTATTTGTGATGTTGTTATCTGAGAACGATTCCTGAGAGATTCGGAATACGTGATCCTTATGTACGTGATGTACCGGGATGGATAGCAGAGTATGTGTGCACCGCAGCTAGTCTCGGGGGGCTTGTATTGTATATTTATGACGTGAATAATATACACTTAATTAATGGGAACTTTCATGATTGGTATTGTGAATAATTTAATGGTAATGATTTGAGAAAACAAAACGGGTTAACTGATAGTGGATGGTATTTCTAATTGAGAATCTGGGAGTAAGTAAACTCCTCTATTTAATTGATAACGTTAGAATGTAATATGGGAATCGAGTAGTAAGGGGTAGAACTTATTACAGTTTGGTTAGATATGGATGTCTTATAGATGGGTATGGTACGTTAGGAGTGCACATGTAGTCGAGAGGTGAGAATTTCATGTGAGTGCACGTCCTAACATGTATTTTGCATTTAATGTTTTAATGTTATTAAAACACTTGCTGTTTTTAAAATGATTTCCACTTTCGGGATCTGACCCATTTGCTTTCAAATCTATTTTTGTAAAAACCATTTTAGGTGCCCAGCCACAAGGACACCATGCTTAGGATTCTCATTCAGGTGATGAGCTGTAGCTGTTTGTGGAAGTTACAGGACTTTGCTTGTAGACGCTTCATCTATCTTGACTCGATATTCTTCAGTTATCAGTTGTAGGGCATGTCGCCCATTTCTTTTAGAGACATTTCATTTATTTCAGTTATTGAGACTTCTGGCATGTAATTATTCAGGATTCAGACTTGTAGTATTATTTTTCAGTTGTGGGATTGTTGTGAGGAGTTTTCCTATTGATTTATATTTATGTTGTTGGTTATTCATTACTTCATTATAGTGAATGGTTGTTATTCTTTTATTTTTCTTTTACTGCATGTTAATCAGACTTAACTTAAAATTTGGCACTTACTTTTTAAATACTAGGTGGTTAGTAATTATTAAAATGTTTTCGACAGTGATGCTATTAACTGAACCAACTTGGCATTTTGAATTAATTTAATAAAGGAGTAGCTACCCGGTATTTAATTAGTCGGGGTGTCACATCTGGGAACCCTGCTCACCCTGACGCTGATGACTCTGTCCTGGCTGAGTCCTACTAGAACTGTCCCTAGTAGTCTTGCCTTGCAGGCTTGACTCAAACCCCCGCTTGACACCCTGAGTATGAAAGCGGTTATCCTGGCAGTGAAGCATTGCAGCATTAAGAACATCTGCATATGTACGTAGGGAAATATTTCCCAATAAATGTTGGCGAATTTTATAGTTCAACCCATCAGTGAACATTAGAATTCTCCTCTCCTCAGTGGGTACCTCTTCTGGGACCAAATAAGTTAGTCGCGTGAATTCTTCCTCGTATTTCGCCACCATCTTCTCTCCCTACTTCAAATCAATAAGTTTCCGCCTCATCTCTGTCTGGATGGCGGAAGGAAAATACTTCCCATCAAACCGTATCCAAAAGTCTTGGATAGTCATCGTGTCTCTCTCCTCCATAGTAGTCGTAGCTTCCCACCATTGCAAAGCCGCCCCTATTAGCTTGAATGTGGCTAGTATTTGATGTTGAACCTCAGTACATTCGAGCATTCTCAAGTGCCTTTGGATATCTTTCTTCCATTGGCTAGCAGTCACAACATCTGATCCTCCCTGAAACTCATATGGGTGCGCCTTCTGAAAGGCATCCCTCATTCGTTCCCATGCAGTAGGAAACACTTGCCCTTGCGCGGGTGGCACAACTGGTGCCTGTGCTGGAGCCTGTTGAACAGCATCTAGAGCTGCATTAACTGCCTGAGCGACAATTGCAGCAACTTTGGCCGCAATCATTGTACCCTGAGCTAGGGCGGGCTGAGGTGCACGTCGAGGAGGCATCTAAAACGAGAGTACACTATCAGTATTTGATATAACACAATAGCTGAAGATCGTAGGCGTAAATAGAAAAGCAATAATCCTACTCCTAGGGCTCTACATCAAAGAATGCTAAGTCAAAACCACAATAAGTCGTACAGATCCTAAAGGACATTAGAACCTGATGCTCTGATACCACCTGTAACACCCCGCCTAATTAAATATCGGGTGGCCAGTCCCATACCAAATTAAAACATAATATACATTTGGCTCATTCTTAGCATCACTGTCGAAAATATTTACAACTCACCCAATACCCAATTAAGCTGGTGTTAAAAACTTTCCAAATTTTAATTCAACAAAATCCATTTTTAGTTTAAGAATAACACTACACATATTATTCTACAACACTGATAACCAAATAGCAAACACAAAAGAATTTAAATGCATTTGGAATAAACATTCCCAAATAATAATCCAATACAGTAATTCCAACAATAGTAAATATATTAAAACGACACGACTACTAGAGTATTTGACTCAAATAGAAAAGAGATAATTGAGTTCCTTTGGGTGACATGCCCTAACTAAGATAACACTGTGAATCAAATGAAGATAAGCGTCTAAGCATAGCTCCATAGCTCATCATAATCCTCTAAGGCTGGCGTCCCTGCTGTTGGACACCTGATATAGAATATATAATAGAAAAGAAAATATGCAAGGAAACGGGTCAGAGCCCGATTGTGAAAATGATTTTGAAAACAGCAAGTATTTAACGAGTGCAATAAAGCATTTATTATGTACATGTTAGTATCCAACTCTCACTTTCTATTCTCACCTCTCAACTAGAGTGCACACTTAACGTTTCCTATTAACCTCCTAGTTAATGGTTCCTCTTTTCTAGTTTCCAAAACGTGATTCCATTACCATATCATAACTCCGTATGTCCCATACCATACGTCACATAATCATTCATTTACGTTGTTCATTTATATGAATCGTTTCTCATTAATATGAATTAAGCTCTTCAATAAATATGCATTAACTTATTTCAATTCTTTTCTTAATTCACCGTTATCTACAATTATCACATAGCAAATGATTTAACCACAATATGTCCATTCATTCATTTAATTCATTATATATATTTACATATATAATACGGTATCCCGAGTCACAACTGCGGTGCAATGCATTACTCTGTTATCATGTCCCATCATCTCTGGTCGCCGAGTAGGGGACTAAAGGTTCGGTAAGGATTTCTCGAACCACAAATAACAACATAATAGTTGGAGGCGAACATAGTTCTCGTATCCATGGGTCACGCACATACCTACGTTTCCATAGTCAGCGAACTTATCAACTCCCCGATAAGTCTTTCATAGACCTATATTCTTGAGCGACAAATCAAAGATCCCATGGATTCATCAGGATATGACTGCCCTCACGAGCAAACCTCCCGTCGATAGCAAGTAAGCTAGGTATGTCATACACATAATCATCAATCAATCAAATAAGCATTATCATACCTATAATATACTATCAACAAGGTACTCACATTACCCTTAGATTATTCCCATACGTAGCATTATATCTCTTTAAATCCCACGTATTAAAATATCATAACTTTACTTCTTTTCTAATTATCCCCGAGCCTCACTCAATACTCAAGGTTCAAATAGGTTTTTCCTCAACATATATTCAGTAAGAAGTCACTAATACCCTACTTGTCCATATCGTTATATCTCTCGAATTACTACGAATTAAACTCTCCCTTTTATTAGGGTTAAAATCGATAGTTTTAAATCTTTTATAAACACATCTTCTTTCACTTAGGATTATACCCTCTTGTAAACTTAAGGATACCCAGGTATTATATTCAATCACCCCTACTGGTTCTATCTTTAATCCTCATACATACCAATTGAAATACAACAAATGAATCTAGCTACCGAAATACCTTTGAATTTAATTATCATTATTCTAATCAATTTAAATCCCAATCAAATTAATTCAAATCTTATCAAGGGCTTACTGATAAGTCCCATAATATCCAATTTATAATCACCAAAGATCTACAAAAGGTTTGGGATAAGAATCAACATTAAAAATAAACAACTTTAACAATTCTGGAGAGGTCGATCGATCGAAGGCAGGGGGTCGATCGATCGATCGCCCAGGTATCAGCCCAGTTTTTCTGCATTTCTTCTACTAAGGGTTTAACCATTTTTGATCATTCAATCCTTCATATCAACAACCCAAACGACTTATAATCCTTACTACATGATATATCAACATATATAAATGATTTCTAATGATCTAAACATCCTAGAATCATCAAGAGATTGAATTAAAAGCATGTTTCTATCCTTATTTTCAGAAAATCATCAACATAATATCTTCAAGAACACATCAATGGTCTTCATAATTTCTTCAATAGATTCATGATTATTTCGTGGATTACTATCTACCTACAACATGAGTTTGATTCCTATATATTTTCAGTTTCTAGGAATCCATTTAAAAACTCCATTATTTCTTTCAAACATGAAAAATCTCATCTTTATAGAACTATTCTAACATGGATAATATACAAACTTAGATTGTCATTATCGAACACTTGCCTCTAATGAAGGTTTGATCCTTTGGGGTGGTGTATCACAGGTGGTTTTCCCTTCTCCGGTGAACTTTCGATGGTGGTTGGTGGTGATGACCTTTGGTCTTTGTTCTTCTCCTTCCCAAGTAAGCTTTTCTCTTCCCAAGCAACCTCTCACTCTCTCTAGGAAGATGACTTCTCTATTTTGTGTAGAGAAGATGAATAACCCACGTACACTTAATCTCCAAATACTTATAATAGGGCAAAATCCGAAATCACTATTCATCCCCCTTATAAAAATGACCAAAATGACCTTTTCGGGTTGTCTTTTCATTTTCAAATGACCCGAGACCCAAATCTAACATCTAAATAGACTTTTCTGACTATTTCAAATCTTTCGGACGCAACGACGTAGTCAAAATGACTATAAGGTCGATAAAAAATAAATTTGCTTTTTAATTTAAACCAATTAGTCCCGACACGTCCCATACTGCGTCCGACTAAAAATCCAAATTACTGAATTAATATCACACAACCATATCAATAGCTTCACATTCATATATCACCTAAATATCTTTAAGTAATAATCAGAATCATACATTTTAATATCCACAATTCGGATACAACCCAAATGAATTAATTAATAATAAAATCCAATTAATCCATTAATTTAAAATATAACCCATTTTAAAAATCCTTAAAAATCACGGGGTATTACAACATTGATGATACTTCACCATCCCCAGGTTTTCGAACACAAAAGAAGGAAAAAAAGATCAATATCAGGTTGTAATAAAAAAATGAAACAAATAAAAAACGAAGGTCACTTTTCTTTCTTTCGGTTGTAATAAAACAGATCAACGTCGAGTTGTAATAAAAAACTAAATGAATAAAAAACGAAACAAATAAAAAATGAAAACATAAAAAAAAAATCGACTAACCTTGTCTTCTTCATCAACATCAGGATTGAGTTCAATCATTGTAGGTGTTGCAGAATCGAATGTCACTTTTTCCTTTTTCTTGGCATTCATTTGCGATGGAAAGAGAAATCAGAAATCCTAGACGAAGAAGATTAGGAGCGAGTGAGGGTTTCAAAAGGGGCGGCTGTAAAAATGAATGGTTACATTATGTTGTGGGTTTGGTAGCGCTTAAGTTGTGTTTCTAAAGTATATCATAGATGTAGGACACGTGGAAAAAATCATCGGTAGATAATATGATAAGTGTATAAGCATATAAGATATACTCCTTTATTTTACCTTAGAATAATCGTGTCTAATTGTGTCCTTAATCGTGTTAATTTGAATAAATTTTGTGTCTAATTTTAAATACGAACCCGATCCAATTTCATCGTGTCAATTTTAATTCAATTTCATTTTCCCGAGCCAAATAAACCACGACACAGTGAATATTAGAGGAGCCCAAATCCGTGGAATGGGCCCAGTTAGGCCTGTCCACGTGTTCAAAAGTCGTCGCCACCTCAACTTAAAAACGAGAGCGCAATAAAAACAAACTTAAAGCTCACCCCCGAGCCGAACCTCCCATTTCTTCACTCTCCCCTAAGCTGGCTACGATCTATCTCGATCGTGCGTTAATCAATACAATCATGACGATTAGGGTTTTGTTCATTCTCGGTCTCCTCTTCCTCTCATCTTCATTCCTTCAAGGTTTGTATCTCAGATCTATACACATTCTCATGCGTTAATCTTCCGATCTACATTGCATTTGCATTCTTACATCATATATTTTTTTTCCTCCCCGAGATTTTGTTTTCTACAAGTTTTCTAGGATATTAAATTACTAGACTTTCTCTATATTAATTCAAACAAGCAAGTTATCTCAATTATGCTTACACTTTTTGTATCATATGATGGTGAATTTTTGTTCTTGTTATGATTTATGCGTTTTCATTTTCGTACATGAAAATTTAGTGGATTTGATTTGATTAATGTTAGTCTCATACTTGAATGCATCATACTGTCCTTTTTGGCACCACTCGTTTCTTTTGGGTAGTAAAAGCCAGATCAATTTTGAAATGATTGGAAATAGTAAAGCTGCCAGACCAGATAAATGCCTATACTGTGATGTGAACTTTTTTTGATAATGTAGGAGTTGAGTGGCTAAAAAAATATGCATAATGAATGGTGAAATAACTGCCATAACATCATATATAAAATTAGAGGAATTATACAAAGGTGTTACAACCTTCTGGAATTAAATTAGTAAGTCTCATTATGAACCTATGATAAAAAGTAATATAACAAATATTAGGAAATGACCAACACTAGCACTGGCAAAATTATGGGTTGGGCCTAATTTGGGCGGGTCAAATATGGGTTGGGCTAAATGTGGGTTGGGCCAAATGTGGGCTGGGTTAAATGTGGGCCGGGCCAAATATGGGCGGACCAAATATGGGTTGGGCCAACCCATTATTTTTCTACTAAATTAAGTATTACAATTCGAGGTATATATAAAAAAAACTCATATTTTACTCATAACTTTTTAAAATGAGTATTATATTTGATTTGTATCTTTTAAAATTGAGCTCCATATTTGATTTTTTGCTTTCAAATATGGGCCCCATATTTAACTCATAGCTTTGAAATATGGGCCCCATATTTAACTCATAGCTTTTAAACATGGGCCCCATATTTAGATGCTTGGGCTAATATGGGTTGTTTTATTATTTGGGCCACATTTTGCCACTACTAACCAACACGATTGGACTACCAAATTGGATTTATGATTCAAAGATCTACTATGGAGATAAATTACTTCTTGCAATAACTAACGGAAGATACAGGAGTAAAAAAAAATAAAAAAATAAAAGACTTTATGATCGTTATTGATTTTGAAAATGGCTTCTAACAGGGTTCCGAGAAATAATATCTTCTGTTAATATATTTGAAGTCTTCACAATATGTATAATGATATAGACTAGAGTTCGTACAATATGTCAAGAAACTCATGATATTTTAATTGCAGTAGGATTACATCAACGATCTTCAATAAGCCTTATTTGATTGCAGTTGCGTTGGACGAAATAACCAAGTATATACAAGAATCATAGCATATGCTATTTGCTAATGATATAGATTAAACTTTTTGCAAATGTGGACCTAAGTCACTGTATTTGAACAAAAAAGGTTAAGAATTAGTACTAAAACTGTAAAACACAGTAAATAGAATTTATATTCAATAAAGATATTGAAAATAATTACAGAAAAATAAAGTGTGAGAAGATAACACAGTACATCCAATTTTAAATTCAAAAGAAAGTGGTGCAAAGTAACTGATGATGATATATAACAAGTGAAATTGGAGTATGTAGGGCAAAATAAAGTAAATAGTTATCCTATATGATAAAAGAAGGGGATCTTCCTATTAAGTCCTATTTACATGGGACATTTCCTAATAGGTCCGATCGCAATATTTTTTCCTCAATAGGTCCTATTTGTACATTGTAGGGGGGACTTGAAGATAATCTCGAGATTAGAGTTAATCTCCCCAGCTAATACAACAGACTCAAGAGATTAAGGCAGCGATGCAGCTCGGTAGGGCAGCGATGCAGCTCAGGTGAGGTAGTTCAACGTGGCAGGGGGATCTTCCAGCGAAGAAGCTGTCCGAGGGAGCTCATCCTTTATTCCTATTGCTTTACTTAGTCATGTGGCATCCTTTTATTTATATTGACTATGAGTTGTAACGGTTATAATGATTATTAGTGGGAGGTTGAACGGTACTCGCGAGAGACCAGGCTTGGCAGGGCCTGGGAGAACTTTCATACTCTATCGAACGACCTCGCCGTGGGAATTTCAGAGGGACTTGGTTTGGAGGATTGAGAAGTGAGCCACTGTTGGGGCTTGTACTGACCATCTTAGATACACCTGGTAAAACACCAAAGGACTTTGATCGTGGAACCTTAGGTAGAGCAGCCTTGAGTTCCATCGGGCGTTGAGTTGTGAACCAAACAACCATCTACTTAATGTCACATCTGCTTTATGAGATGTCACTAGCCAGCTAGGCAATGTCAAATCTGCACTTGAGTAAACCACCGTGATATATGGGGCTGTCAGACAATTGGTGAGCCACCTCTGTGACGACAGCCCTCTGATGTACAGTGGTTAGGCAAAAGGCATGTCTTGGCATTTAATGTTTATGACGTGGAGCTGACTAGTCCATCAGGCATTTAATGTTTGTGACATAAAATATGAGGGATGTCTTTCACATTAATTAATGACTGAGTTATCTCGGGAGTAGTGTGGGGGCTATTTAAGGGCCTCAACCACCTCTGAGGATGAGATCTTCTTTTTTGAGAGTTCGGAAGGTATTGCTAGAGAAAAAAATACATCAGAGAGAGAGATTTATTACAAACCAGAGTTCACTCACCCACCATTGTCATTTATTACGAAGCTTTTAATACTTGACAGAGATATTTGAGGGTGGTTGTTGTGTTTGGCTGCCTGCCAAGGTGTGTTTAAGGTGCTCACTTCTCTCTCTCTCTAAACGAGTTACTTCTGAGTTTCTTTATTGTTTTTCTTGAGTTATGCATGAGATTTCTTGCGAGTTCAAACTGAGTTCATCTCTATAGATTTGTGATTGTATGTTTTACTTAGTCAAAGGTGTTTCTTGATTAACTTATCATTACTGTACTCCCAAAAGGGGTTACGCCTCCGTCTTATCTAAACTACCCTCTTACATACATATAGTGAATATTCACTGTATGATTACAAATAGGACCAATTGGAACAAAAATATTTTTTCATGGGACCTGATTAGGGCTGTGTTTCAGTCGGATCAGATCGGAAAATGCCTCTTAGGAAAAAATTCCGATTTTTTCGGAAATAAAATAACTCTTCCGATTTCGATCCGATTTTTTTGGAAAATTAAAAAAAATCCGAATTTGGAAAAATTGGCAAAAATCGGAAATTCACAAAATATATTAAAAATACAGAAATTTCGGAAATTCCAAAATTTCAAAAAAATAAATTATGGATTTTCGATTACTCGAAATTCTCATTTTAAAGAAACAAAAAAATGGCTTAACCCAACATGTAAATACGTGAGGATTTGGCCCATTTTTTCATTTGTGTAGAAGTTAGGATGATACTCTCTTTTTATAGATCATATTTTGGAGCCCTCTCCCTCTCCCAACCGATGTGGGATATGGGAAACTTTCAAAAAATCAGAAAAGAAATCGGAAAAATCGGAAATCGGAAAATAATCCCGGAAAAGTGGGAAAAATCGGATCGGCATAGTTTTGGAAAAATCGAATCGGAAAAATCGAAAAATCGGAAATTCAGAATTATTTCTGATTTCCGATCCGATTTTTTTCCTAAAAATTGGAAATCGAAAAATCGGAAATCTGCAAACTAAAATTTCATTCCAAATTCTGAAAAAATCGGATCGGAAAAATCGAAAAGTTCGGAAAAAACCCACAACCCTAGACCTGATGGAGCAAAAGAAAAATGTTAGGACCTATTAAACTATATACTTAGTAAATAGGACTAGTTGGTAAAAAAACCATAAAAGAATGGCCATAGATTAAAAGAAAGTTTTTACATAACTGTAATTAGGTTAGGGGAGGAATATTGGCATTCAAGAAAAATCTAGAGTAGCACATCCATTTATTTGAGATGAGTATAATTATCAAATGATATGTATGAATGACCAAAAGAGACAAAATTAACAACTAATAGAAAGAAGTTAGGATTAACACCTATTTGTGATAAAATAAGAGATAGTAGGATTAGGACTTGGGTAATGTTAATACATACATATACAAACATATACTATATTCATATACTACATAGAATATTAGATCACCAATCACAAAAGGAGACTAGTTGAAATAGAAGTTAAAATATAAAGCGGCCAATCAATACTAACTTGTGAGGCAGTTATAAAGAAAGATCATATGACATCGGTGTTGATGGCGGGAAGAGAGTGAACTTTATGTACGAACTCTAAGAAAGATCAAACATGAGTGCAGGTGATTTACTGCAATCACCATTTTGAATAATCAAGGACGATGACTGTGATTGTTTGCAAAAGACTGCACATATACTTCTAACCAATTTTTCTCTAACTTCTTGTGTGTTATGTGTCGAATTAAAATTTGCTTTACTGTTGTATGAATATTATATAGTTACTAAGTGATATATCTTGTATTTCATAGTAAGCTAGTTTGCAATTCTATCGTATTGTATTATTGCGGAAATGTAGTATCATTTTCTAAATTAATTAACACTTTGATTCATAGTTGCTAGGTGTCAATCGGATTTGGACATCGAAGTTCCTGAAGCTGCTGAAGGAGGAGATCTAGGGATTGTTGGTGAGGATGTCCAAGATTTCAGTGGTGGGAGCTTTAGTCCAGCAGCTGGGGTGGAAACAGTTTGTGTTTTCCCAAAAACCCCCGCAAAATGCAAGTATTTTGTCCTTTGCTGTTTATCATTATCATCATCATCATCATTATTATTATTTTAATTGTTAGATTTTTTTGTTGTGAATTCTTATCTTTTAAAATAAAATATTCTTTTTGAGACACATTTTTTTACGTGGTTTCTTTATATTTGCAGTGGTGATGGCAGGAGAAGAGAGTGAACTTTTAGTTGGAATAAAAAATGAGGGTAATGCTTTGTTGATTCTTTTATGGTTTTTGGGTTATCTTAGATATGATGCAGATTATGATGAAGTTAACTTAAAGATATGTTGATTTTTCATTTTTTATAGTGTTGGTGTCGTACTTTATTAGTCTTTTTTCCCTTCAGTGATTATTTAATTTATTGTTTTCCATTGTTATTCCTGTCTTATATGTCGAATTGTTGATTATTATCCAATGCCATGAGTGGTGACCTCACTTGCCAGTGTTGGATATTATAACAGGGGAATCAAGTTTAAACATCATTGCAGTTCACGCCAGCGTTCATCTTCCTTTTGATCATCATATGTTTGTCCAAAATCTTTCTACACAGGTAACTATAGATTTATTTAGTTTCGCACGACCATTATTTTACGTGATTAATCAGTACATGAGCACCCCCCCTCCACCCCCACCCCCAACACCAACACACACACACACACAATCCCAAAAATAAAAAGAATAGAAAATATTTGAAATCCCACCAAGAAATGGGAGAAGGGGGAAAAAGAAAAGAGAGAAAAATAAATCGGCTAAATGGTTCTAAAAATGGACTGATACCAACACTGAAGAACTCTCACACATTTAGGTTTTAAATTGTTCTCTAAATATATTGACAAATGCAAGTATAGTCTTTGTTTGACAAATTAGTTGGTTGATAGGATTTGAACATATTTGGACTTTGGGGAAGATGATTTTTCAATAGAAACTGTCGTAATATTATAACTTCTGATTGATCTTTATGAGGTGCAGTCTCTTTTGTTTCAACAATTGTTGACATAGATAAAGTGGTACAATACACAGTAATTCATGTTTCCTTGTATAACATACTGTAAAAATGGTCTAAATATCCCCTATGCGCATTTTTTTTATTCATCACCTCTGGCCTATTTGCAGTTGGCAAATAATTGGTTTTTCTACACATTACGTAAACATGCCCCCCCCCCCCCGTGTGTGTGTGTGTTCAATTGTGAAGTTGGAAGTTTGAAAAGGCATGTTGTTGGGATATTATACTTTTGGTGCTCAATCATAGTGTAATTGCTCACGCACATACCAGATATTTGTTCTCTGATATGAGCTTAATGAACCATCCTTCTTCCTGAAGTGACTACTTGCATGCAAGGTTGTCAAAATGTGTATCGGAGCCGTATCGTTTAAAAAAATGTATATCATATCTATCATAAGATACACTTTGATTGACAATAATTATATAAATAATTTATATACAATGATATATATGTGTCTGGGTGTCTAAAAATAATATAAAATGCAAATCAACACAACTTACACAAGCTATTAATAAAATAATGTGACAAAGTGGACACACATTAGTTATTAATGTCGTAGCATCTCTATATTAATATTAAAAAAACATAGAATAAGGTTAAACTCAAATATGTTATGCTTTAACATACCTCAGGGCATTAAGCTATTAATAAAAGGGGGCTTTGCATTTTAGTCCTTGGCCAATAATATTTTGACTCTAGTCCACTTACATATTTTTTGGTCACTAAGGTCCCTCAGCCTTAATGTATATACCTTTTAATTTGAGATATACACGTATTATTACTAATTCCAAAGTTATTAAAAAAGTATGTGAGGCAAAGAGGACACACATTAGTTGATTATTGTATACTGTGTATTATAATACACAATATTTAATACTATATGTCATATAGTTACAACTTACAGCCTCTTAAGGCAACTAGTTGTGCACATGTGCGTTGCACTTGTTACCAATGTGTTGAAGCCAAGTGAAAACCTCTGTGTATTTTTATCATCTATGAAGGTAGAAGCAACATATATAATATAAATAAATAGACACGGAAAAATTTAAAGTGAGCCAATTAATGACTATATATTAGGGTGAGAGAAAAAAGTGTAATGCAAAATCATAAATGAGATCCCACCAAAAGCTTCAATGCGCTATTAATCAAACAAAATTCTATAGTTAAATTATAGTACGGAGATAAAAATGAAGATAACAAAGATAAACTTTTATCACGCGTCTAAGAACATAATAACATTAATTAGAGAACATAAAGTGGAAATGGAATTTGTAAGGAGGTTAGCAGTAAAGAGTTATGGATGTGTAAGAAGTTATACGAGTGTCTTATGGATTGATGTCAAATACTGTGACTGAACCCTACGTATATTGTAAAAAGGCAGAGACGATCAATGAGTATAGTGTGGTTATACATTTACAGTAGTTGAATAATGCTGTTCTCTTGGAACCCCCAAATAAAAAGCTTGTATTTATATACACATTTCATCATGTTGATTTGTAATCACATATACGCCTAGTATTCTAAAAAGGCAAAAGTAATGCAAGGAAAAATTAATGATTGATGTTGGCATGTTCCTTATATTGGAATCCTTTAACAACTTCAATGATGAGAATCTGCATATTAATTATGCCAGAGAATAAAAACAATTAGTAAGAATATATGAAAAAGGGAAAAAAAGTTAATATATTTTGTAAACAGTTTAAACAAAAATTATAGGGCTATAGTGAACATTATCAAACTAATTTAAGTAGCTAGTTCAAATCCACATAAATAATCAACTCGGCACAAAAGAGTATTAATCCATCAATATATCAGCATATCCCCAAATATAAGCATAAAAGATTGAGTTAAGGTCCTTAATTCAAATATTATACATCAATGGCTCAAGATATAATTAATGTACTGATGTGAGTGGTGAAAGCCCTATGAACCTTACCTGGAAGTAGATAAACTCACACAATGTCAATACGACAGATGAACTGCATAACATCTTAATTTCTTCATACACTATATATACAAAAGAAAACAATAACAAAAAAATATCATCCATTTCCTTGAATATTTTAACATATTTCTTTGTCACGTCTGTTGTAGGTGGACTTTAAGTAAATTTCTAATGTTAAATGATTTAACTGAAGGTGTTGGTCTTCATGCTTGAAAATATACGATATACCCTTTTCTTGTAGTATCATAGTCCAGATTTAGCTCCTCAATCAAAATTGACCTAGTAGGATATGACTGGCTGTTCATCTGATTGTAAGTAAACATCTCTTTGAAACTCTTAGAAGTGGTATCAACACCAACGATTGTTTTCAATTATTTAACAGAGGGAGTAATACAAACGATCATTTGTAGAGGAGAGAAGAGCACGAGAGGAGCTTAAAATTAAATGAGTTGATGGAAGGTTGGTTCTTTCTTGATGGCTCATTTGCAACTGCGTGGGTCTCAAGGGGTATACTGGCTTAAAACTGCACATTCTGTTTAAGCAACATTTTAAGTTAGTATTGATATATATTATCTACTAATATTCTAATAATGATGCACATGACATACACTAAGCTGCAAATATAATAATATATCTTATATCATTATATACTTCTCTGTTGGAAATAGTTAGTTGCGAAGAAAGAGAACAACAGGAATCTCAATTATATAAAAAGACAGATGTGAAGAAGTAAGAAGAAATTAGTCGAAAGTCTCTAAGAAGAAAGAGTATATGAATCATCAGACCCCTTTGAAATCCTAGCCGTTCTTGTTCGTAAGTTCTTTGTTCTTTTTTTTTTTGAAATCCCTTCGTAAATGAGGTTTTCTTTTTTCCCATCTTTTATGAACCGCCAGATCACTTTCTGCCTTTTCTTTCTATAATTTTTTTTTCCCTATAAAAAAGGCCCTCTGTGACGTCGTTTGCCTAGAAAATGGCCCCTTGTTTGTTTCAGACAATACATATGTATTGAGCTATGCATATGTATTGTACAATTCAAAGTAATGTATATCCAATTTACCTCAAATTCCGATATATCCTCCGATACAGCACGGAATAGGTTCGAGACAATATGTATCGTGTATCGGCCAATATTGACAAAACTGCTTGCATGTATATTGTTGATTCTTTCCGCAAGACCCCTTATTGAACTGTTTGGATTAAATTCTCGACTTGCTCTATTTTGTGAAACTGGTTACTACTTCATAATTATAATGTAAAGAATTTGGTGTCATTTTTAATTCTTGTGGTGTTCCATGCTATTTGTTTCTGCTCTTATCTATAGTCAGATTCGTTTTTAGTTTTCTCATAAACTGCCTTGTGGATATTTCTCTTCTGCGTTCAGTATGTTATTATTACTGTTGTTGTCAGTTATTAATTATAGTACTATGAGTCCTAGTCGATTTGTTGCTCACTTGTGCTTTTTAACTTTTTGTAGGGTTTTAACAATGCAACAGTTCCTCCTTCAGCCCTGGCTACTTTTCCATACTTATTTGCGGTCAGCAAATTCTTGCAGGTACCTGCATTCATATGAAGCTTGTGCATACTATATTGATGTCCTCGAAATTACCAGTATATTAACTTTTGCTACTTTAAGATACCAGAAATCTTTTGATTGAGCTCGAGTACTTACTCTAGTTCTTATCATTTTAGGCTGGAACGTTTGATCTTGTGGGAACCATTGTTTATGAGATAGAACAACATCCATACCAAAGTACGTTTTACAATGGTACCATTGAAGTTACTGAGGCTGGTGGCCTTGTCAGCGTTGAGTCTGTTTTCCTAATTTCCCTTGGAGTGGCTCTTCTTGTCCTTTTTGGATTGTGGGTTCATAGTCAGATAACACATCTTTCCAAGGTACATATATCTCAATTCATACACTCTAATATATGTTACAGCATGTAGTCTGGGATATTGTTTTGTACTTTTGATGTCTTATTCTTCTGTACATGATTCACATTGTTGGAGTCCAATTAAACAACTTCTAGTCATATGTTAGATTTTGGACTCTAATTAGCCTATAAATAATTTCATTGGCCACCTCTTGCAATCACTTTATTTTGTATGAATATTACTCCCTCCGCCCCAAATTAAGAGTCCATTATTACTTTTTGGGCTGTCCCAAATTAAGGCTTCACTTTCCTTTTTTGGACATAATCAACGAACCAAGTTTCACGATGGTGAACAAAAGTTCATGTTGGCCGTTGATTGAGTGTATCCTTAATCTACACAAAATAAAGACATGGGATTTAACATATAAACATATTCATAGCATAGTCACACATTCTTCAACATTACATACTGGTTTTTCTTGCCTGCACAGTGGAATTGTAAGCTTACCGGTTAAGCTAATTTGAGCTTTTAATATGCTAAAGTTTAAGATCTTTAGATTGCCTGAATGGTTTTGCTAGATTTTGGAAGGGATTGAATGCTTCAGCAAAAGGTTGGCATGTATGTTGCTTGTTTTGGGGTAAATAGGAAGTGCTGACTGCATGAAGGAAATATAGATCCGTGACGTAGGAGTGTCATATCGACAAGGAGCATGGTCAATGTAGGATCCTACTCACTCAATTAAGATAATATGTCTTGACTCCGGAGGACCCCTACCTGGGATATCTTCATTACGTATCAGGCAAATATATATAACATAATTGCATAAATATGGACATGGAGTACCAGGTGTTCTTTAATGGCACAATTGATTACACCATTGTAAAAAGACTGAAAACATGAACAAAGTAAGAGAACATTTCTATATTACTGAAATTAAAAAGTGTTTTCAGTATGGGCTTTAGTTCTACTTTTCTTGTAAAGAAGGTTCAGTGCTTTTAATTTGCTCCCGTGAATGCCCCAAATCCCTGCCACTGCTAATCAAGATTATTACTTTTTTTACTGTTAAGTCTGACAAACAACTTAATGGTTTCTCTTCGAACACAACTACAAGGTGGTCAAAGTGTTTTACTTTCAAATTATGGTAATCGTTTTGCTAACTGGGACAAATAGATTGACAGCTCTAATTAATATATTTTCTTTATTTTATCTTTGAAATGAATTCTCTGACTTCTCTGTGTCCATATGATTATGTCGCATTCCTAGAAAACCAAGAGGGCACAGGTACCTAAGGTGGAAGTTGGAACTGGGACCACTGATGCCTCAATGGATGAGTGGCTGCAGGTCTGTACAATCATTCTCACTCTCAAAACTACTAAAGTTGTTATTGTCTTCCGTATTTCTGTATTCCTGTATTGACTCTTTCTAACATGTGGTTTCTCGAGGTTTTGATTTTGTAAAAAGGTCTTTAATATCACAAGTCCATTGGCTCAAGTTGATTTTCAACTTGAAATCCAAAATTTGGGAGAAGTTGCTGATTAACATCCTTCTCTCTCCCTCTCTTCCGTGCAGGGAACTGCTTATACTCAGTCACTTTCCGGCAAATTAAAGAAGAAGAAGTAGATCAGCATTACAATGAGAAATAGATTCTTGTAACTGAGTTTAGGCATTTGGAGATTTTGAGGAAAGCCCAAAAGGTGTAGTTTATGGACACGAGACCTGAAGAGATTTGCCTTACTGTTGTAGCATGAGGAAATAACTTATACAGTTACATTGTATTAGAGATTCTGAAACTTGAGCCTTTTTAATACAAAACCAACCCAATGGATATTCTGGTGGACAGTTCTGTTAAACTTGAGGGTTTGTATTTAAATGAAGCTCACACTGTTTTCGCATTTCAATTATTCTTTGCTTGGTCTATGGATAATACCTTAAGCTGTGGAGCTGCATATGGACGGATATAGGTTTTGTATTGAAAGCATAATATGTTTAACAGGGTTGAAGGTAGCGAAAAGTTAATTAGATTTGTGTGTCGTGGTGTTTCCCATTCGTCTTCCCTATAATAATTTTGTGTATCTTTTTTAAATTTCACATGTAGTAGTGAGGGTGTTATTGCAAGGTAGTGTGCAGAAAAACATTGTCAGTTGAGCTAAAAAGGCCATGTGATGTGATGTTCTAGAAAGATCAATACGATTCAGTTATGGCTATTTGATTATCCATATATGACTCAGATATGTTGAGAAGGCTTCAACTGCTGATCATCTTGTGGACTGCACAATTAACATATTTTTGACAAGAACTCCTCCCTCCCCGAAGTAGGCCAATGCCCTACAAGAATGGAGATCTGCTCTTCATCAATTTCCAGCCCAATCTAATCCCATTCTTCGCGGTAGATGTGTTTCACCTTGATTCCCAAGTTGTAACAAATTCGTGCAATCTTCAATATGAGCTAGGAGGGGTGGTATTTGCATCTTGAGCTGAGATTAACCGTGGTAGAAGAGTTTGTCTCAACCTCAATATTTGGGAGGCGAATCTCCCATGTCATTGTGAGGTCTTGACAAATGGCTCAAAGCTCAACCCTCTAGCTCAACTTAACATGTTTCTAATAAAATTTCAGGCCTCTAAACTACTCTCGAGTCTGGTATGTCAGTAGACATTCTGAAATACCAATAATTCCCAATGTAAATTTATCCATTAATATAAACACACACATATTCAAATTAAATTCAAATTATTTAAAATTACGGGGTATTACAGGTTTGGGTGGTAGGGGAGGGATGCCCCCACCTCATTACCATCCGTAAGTAGGAGATAGTTAAAGCTGATAGCGAAGGAAGAGTTTAACCTTTGTGATTAGGCATTTAAGGAGTATGGTTGAAGATCACATCGAGATCATGTTCTTGATTGATCTGCATCATCAGCTGTTTGTGCGAGACAAGATTAAACCATATAGATCTCAAAGATAAATCCTAATTTTGCCTGGCAGAGTTTTACACTTTTTGTAATTAATTTTTCAAGTTTGACTTATACGCGAGATAAAAAAAATCCTGAGTTTCCCTTCCAACACTCCTAAACTATTTTGAAGTTTGTTTCCTTACAACACATGCAGCATTTCACAGATTCAGTTAATTAATTTTGACAGTAGAAGTGAAAATTTGTAACTTCTTTCATAGTTCCCACTCACTTCATTATCTTATCCTTAGCACTCCAAGAAACCCAATATGAAATTCTACAATTCATATATTTTCCATACTGTATGTATCATATCATTGGGTTTGAAACTCTTGTGATGAACATTGACATCACCGTCTATTTTTTTGTAACACTCAGTATATTTATCATTATTATAATGGATTATTATTGCTTGTGTGCGTGGTTGTGTGTGCATAATAATTGTGTGAATTCTTGCGACATTTCATTTGTGTGGCGTAATTACCTTAATTTGAAAAAATAAAATTATATGTGCATGCCTCTTAATTAAATAATAATATTGTGATTTATTTTTATGCTGTGAGTTAGTATCGTTGGACTAGGCTCTGGGGGATATAGAGGCCCGAACTGGTGTTTATAGTGTACCAGTTTGGGCCCAGTGGTAGCTATCCGTTTGTGATTAGTTTTGGAAGAATTTAGGTAGTGTTTTGGGCTAATTTAGATGTTCTAAGTTAGGTCCATACCTACATGATTAAGGGTTTATATAGAACTTAACCCTCAGTAGTCACTTGTGTCAATAAAATACCAAATCTAAACACTAGAGGAGCTTTTGAGAGAACCAAGGAAGCTAATTTTGGGAGAACTAGAGGATCACCTAGAGAAATCAATCAAGAGACTTCATCTTCCACATTCAGACAAGATATAACTCGTTTTACTAACGTATTATATGTAACTTATTTATTATTGAATGATTTCATCAAATAAATTGGGATTAGGCGCATGCTAGGTTTGGATCTCATGCTTAATCATGTTGTACCCTAGCTAGAATACTAATTTTCATTAGAATTTGTTAGACCTGTTATATAACTAATTTTAAATGGTTAAAACTGAATTTAAATTATTGGAACTCAATTAATATGATGATATCGTATTTTAAAGAAAGACTTTGATGATTAAAAATTTGTTTTAATGATTGGTTCCATAATTAAGAATAACCCATACAAAACACATGATGTAAGTGTATATTTAACCCACATTGTGATGAATTTGATATGGGTTATGATCCTAATGTGTTTGAAACTCATTTAAGAATATTTATAGATGATTTGGAACTGTTATGAAGGTATAGAAACCATTAATGGCGACATGGTCAGTTAAAAAATCAAATTGAGTTATTTTTAATACTACGTCGTTTCGAAGGATTAAGGGTGAGTGGGGCTGGAAATTGGGCAAGTGGGCCTAGTTTTAGCTAGGGTGAAATTAGTTTTGGACCTATGACCTTTTTTAAACCCTTAGTTTGGACTTTAGGTTGAGGATCCTATGAATATATTTTCAGGAGATTATGATTCAGAGATTTGAGATATAGATTTAGGGTGCGTTGATATGATATATGCAGTTATGATGATATATTGTATTTGGTTTGGCGTAGGGTGTATGATAGTACAGATATTGCACCACATGCCGCAGACCGATTGCGTCAATGTTATCATCTATATGCCGCGCCCCTAATCTCTATTGGATACATGCCTTACGGGCTGCAGCCACCTATTTGATACATGCCTCAGGTCGCAGCCTCACCAATCAATTGTCGCGGGCTCTCTAGCACGGGATGCGGCCCCACATATTATAGGGCGCGACCCTAATCTAACGGACCGCAGCCCCTCTTTATTTACAGCAGCAGTACGACATCTACACCTATAAATAGAGGACCACACCTCGAAATAAAGGAGGATTGATTCCTCTGATCCCCAGTCAGATTCTACAATACCTGACGAAGTCTTGCCAAATTCTCTCTACACATCCTCAACATACAGCTTGGGGGCTACTCACCCACATCGTAGTCATATCTCCGCACTCCCGAAACCGCTACAGTCATGTATTCTTCTCTCTCATCTAGCTTGTACGCCCATTGTGGCATTGTAAACTTGTACAACAACGATATGAATATAATGAGAAAGAGGCACCAAAGTTGACGTAGGCTCTTTTATAGCCGAACCATTCTATATTTTGTGTTCATGTCTCTTTACTTGTTTTATTTATATTCTTTACTTGGCTTATTGGTATGAGAACGACTTATGGGAGATTTATTGTATCATCAGTGTATATATACTTTGTGTGCTATATGTAGACATACCATGGGAGGGGCATATGTGGGGAATTTATCGGTGGGGATTTGATGGGATTGTTTTGCGGGGTTGTGGACTACCACCCTGGTTGATGACACAAGTTGTGTATAGGTCTACATCCCAATCCTAAGTTTAATTGGTCAACCGTCTCACGAGAGGGAGAGATAGTGTAACGCCCCGACCCGGATTTGTGTGTTACCCGTGGTTAACCCGCCCCGACCCGAGCGTTAGATGTGAAGTGCCATGAAACAATCTATATA
This sequence comes from Sambucus nigra, assembly GCA_949130495.1. Taxonomy (NCBI): domain Eukaryota; kingdom Viridiplantae; phylum Streptophyta; class Magnoliopsida; order Dipsacales; family Adoxaceae; genus Sambucus; species Sambucus nigra. Next base: position 451,810,029 of record OX422210.1, on the reverse strand, counting down.
AAGTTGTTAATCCAACTTTATTTTATTTAACCTCTCACTTGTTTAGCGTGTAATTCCTATTTCATGTTTAAACTACGTGAGGGACCCGTGAATTTTTTTTTCCGAAATTCGAGCATACAGAGCTACTAATGTAAAATAAAAGAGAGTACTTACCTGTGTAACACTCTCAAAATACAAACCCGCACCCAACCTGTCATAAAAAAGACGAGGGTGTGAGCCTAATCCTCAGTGGAAAATATACAATAATGCAATATAGAATCAAACGCTAGAAATAAGACTCTAACACATTATACTTACGTGCACATGCAACTACCTTATACATATACATATATATACTTAACGCATGAAACAACTTTTATTTTTAAAAACGTGATTTATCCTGATTAATTAACCTTAATCTCAAGAAAAACTCCTTATTTCTTAACTTGACATGCATCCCTTTATTTAACACACACGATTAAATGCTCAAATGTATACACTTTATTTAATCAAAAACTATATCTTTACCGAAATCGCCCTTTTGCTTGAACCAATCCATGTTAGTATTTTTATTGAAATCACCATTTTCGACACACACGAACACCGTGTTAGAAAATATTTATTTAGCTTTTGAAAACCTTTCACAACATACCCTTGTGTTAATTGTGGGTCAAACCTTCTATGGTTGCCTCACTTACCAATTTAACCACTATACTTTACCTTTCCTTTACTTTATGGATATTAATCAATTTACACTATCTTGTAAACCTTAACCGGAACATCTATTAATTCATTCAAGTTAGGTTGACTTAACACATTTTCACCACACAACTCATTTCTTGACATGTTCCTTATTCCTTTAATTTTTTCTTGTAATCTTCCAATAAATCGCGTACTTTAACGGGTTCCACACCACCGGCGACGCCACCATATGCTCTGGCCAGTAATTTTGAGTTTTTCACCCTAGGGATTTGGGCCCTCCCTAATTATTCCTGTATCATCCGAATTCCTTTTTAATGTGTTTTAACACTTTGTAAATGTCTTCATTATTCAACTTTTCCTTTTTACCTAGCCGAAGCCCATACTCGGGGTATCACCCCAACTTGTGTTACACATTGAAAATTATCATTAATTCATGTCCTTGACACCTTAGCCTTGATTTCATTCCAAAATCATTTTCATTTAGGAACAGTATGTGTAATACCCTTTCCCACATTTTTATTTCATAGAAATGTTCCACTTTAAGTAAAATTACCATTTTACCCTTTTATTTTCAATTTCATAAGTGTTAATCTCCCAAAAATTGTATTAAGTTACACACACGAACTTCTCAATGTTTTAACCCATTAACACTTATTCAAGCCTTTTCTAACCATTTTCCAAGTTAGGCATTTCTTCACTTTCTTTATTTAAGAAACCCAATTACATTTAAATACTACTTACTTAAAGAATACCATTTTCTTTTTATTAACACATGTGGTCTTAAACCTTCACATTTATCACATTTCAACACCTTTTCACTTATATTAAGGGTTGAAACTTATTACTTCTTTATTTCATGTTTAAACCCAACAAAACCTTCATTAAACTTGTTCATATTTTTATCATCAAAATACTACAAGTTTATATGCATGAGAAGACGGACTTTCATTTTAAAAAAAAATCATATTAAATGGGTTAAACACACAATTCATTCTAGAATTTCATAACACTTGAAAAAATATACAAAATAAATGTCTAACTTTTATAAAATCTTTATATTTGCAAAAACTTTGGAACATATTTTTGATCAAGTATTTTATCAAGGTTAATATCATTTCAAAACATTATATTCCATAAAATGTTTAACATCAAACTTTCAGAAAATGCATCATTTTCACAAAAATTACAATCTTTATTTCAAGAAAAATTGAAATACTTACTCATCATTTATTCTAACAAAATGACATTTTTCCAACATTTTTTTTCCATAAAAATGTTTATTACCAATTTACTTTAAATTCATCACTTTATCTAAATGCATCCTTCTCTTATAATCTAACAACAAGACTACTAATGTGAAAATATAGTCTTAATACTAAGAGTAGAGTTTTTTACCTCAAATGATGCTCTAATAATGAAAGATATGAAATGTCTAAGAAGATGGCAACCTCCTACCTCCTAAGGTTGCCTTAGAGAGGTTGCCTAGCTCCACCAAGCTTGTCTCCATGAAAGCTCCATCAAAACCCTCTACAAGCTCCATAAACCATCCATCTTCATCTTCTCCAAAACCCCCCAACAACACTCCAAAATTCGTAGATCTACTCAACGATGGTGGAAATGGGTGTATTGGGTTTATTTATGGTGGAATATATCTATAATGTAGTTGCATAAGGTGGGTACATAGTGGTGTAGGGTGTTTTATGATGGTTGGAGAGAGTGGTGAAGCTTTCAAGAGCTAGAGAGAGGAGAGAAATCGAAAAGTGGAAGACCCACCCCTCTCTCTCTCTCTTCTTCAACCTCTAATAAGCCCAACTAAAGCCCAAACAAGCCTTATAAAAAATCTCCCAACACCAAAATCCCATTTTTCCCCAATCCGAGTTCACCAGAACTCGACACGTCATCAATCTAATGGTCCAAAATGTGAGAACACACAAAGGCAAGCCAAATAATTCAAATTTGCGTAACCTTGTTCGGAGGAGAATCGACTTTCATTAAGGATAATGGCTTCTCGTTCGAACGACCCAGACCTGTTAGGCAGACGATCCTTGTTCGAACCTCGTTCATTCACCACTTAGAATGACCTGACCTACTTGTTCATACGACTTATCTTCGTTCAAATGAAATTCCGATCTCATTTGAACAACCTTCCATTCGTTCGAACAACTATTTCCTGAGTTTCTCCAAATTTTGTCCAATTTTACCAAAAACTTTCAATATTATCATCAAGCCTCCAAAATTTGTCAAACACAAATATAAACCTAATCATAATGATCTAAATCCCAAGGTTTTCATATCGTTACAATTCATGCGAGAAAAATAATAAAATATTGGGGAGGGGTATTACAGAGATAATGTTTGATCCATTGTGTGAATGTTGGTATTTGATTACGCGATGTTGTGATTACGTAGTGATTTCCCCTATATCTTTACGTGTGAATGTTCTGCAATTTGTTAGGGTTGAGCTTCCTACAGATTGCCCAGATAATGGTACAAAATAAGGTCCCTAAGGGTTGGAACTATTCATATGATGATGTAATTTATGTTAATGTTGTACTTATTTGGTTACAAGGCAGTATTTGTGTACTATCTATGATTTATTACTTTTATTGCTTAGTTATAGATGTATTACTATGTTGTAGTATTAAAGTGATATGGTGTAGCTTACTTGATAGTCTTTGGACTAGAATTGCGCATTGTACTTATGTATAATATAACTAGACACTTATCTAAGATACACCTTAGGACATGTGGGGTGATGTAGTTTGGATGTGAGTGCCGGTATGACGACATAATATGTAAATGAGTCGTATTTAATAGTGTCTCGTAAAGTAAGCTATTTATTGAAAATTATAGGGTCTAACCCACTTTATTTTCTTAAAAACCTTTACAGGTTTGCCTAAGCAGGGTTGAGCAGTCTGACTTGCATTTCAACTAATTAAACACTCATTTATCCTTAAAGTAGGAGTTGTTATTTTATTTTTGTATTTCTGTCTGTATCAAAGTCTCTAGTTATTCTACATTTCAAAGACATTGTTTATGGGTTCATAGGACTCAAGAGTTGTTTATAGATTTGTTTAGAGGCAATCGATATTGTTCAAACTCATTTATTTATTACTTCATTTTTGGAGACTCTTATAATTATCTCAGTTTTATTCACATTATTTATATTACTATTGTGGATGGTTTACTTTAGTTTACTTACTCATTTATTGTAGATGCTGAGAATGATATAAATTGGCCGACATCCAGTATTTTCGACGTAGAGACTTGGCCACCCAATGCGTAAGAAAATAGGGGTTTTATAGATGGTACTAAGGGATCTCAGGTTCCAGTGTCCAATGTTCCTTGTGATTTTTTTTTTACAATCTATGTTGCATTCTTTTATGTTAGACACATATTTCAAGGTTCTTTGTACTTTTATTCGTGGTCGTTATCTCATGTGAATTTCTTGGATTGATTTTAGATGCAAACACCATTTGGAGGAGAGTTTGGACAGCTATAGCCAGGTCTACCAACCGGGTGGCTGAGCCGAACCAACAGCCATAGTAGCAGGCTCCACTGACAACACTAGTTGAGGCTCCCATTATTTTTCAGGTGGTTACAACCGATGTGGACACCGCGCATCAACACCTTCAACAAACCTAACAACCGCAACCACGAGTGGTTGTTCTTATTCCACTATAGACTTTTTCTTGGGAAAGAACACGCGGGGATTTTGCTAAAGGTAACTTGCCAGAGTTTATAGGAGTTATTGATATTCTCGTATCACATCACGAAGGACATTGAGAGGCACTTGAGGATGGTTAAGTGCGCCGACCATTTGAGTCAAATTTTATCAAACTTAATTTAGTGGGGTTCATTGCGGTGGTAGGAGTCTACTACCATAATTAAGCAGATGAGTAATCTACCCATAACTGTGTTATGGAGAAAATTTGAGGCAAAGTAGTTCTCTTCGATAATGAAAGGGAACAAGAAAAGATAGATTCTAAAGTTTGAGCAGGGTGATCATACATTTGCTGAGTACGATAAGGAGTTCATTAGCCTTTATTTGTTTACACACAAAGAGGTGGAAACTGAGGCTTAGAGGATGGATTGATTCACCGAGAGACTAACTTGGAGGATTAAACAAGTGCTGATGAGAAACATTTACTACACCACTTACACTGAAGCGGTTAATTTTTTCTTAATACATTTCGAGGACCATCATGAGTTTTATATGGTAAAGGGGGATGAAAAGGTACAAAAGGTACACATCTGGTCGGATAAGCAAGATAATAGGTGGTTCAGAGAAGTCTTCCCATATATATGAGGCTCAACAATTGAAGGAGATACGACATGGGGATCATCCTCATAAGATACACAAAAGGTATGATGATCGTCGATGACAGGGCCATCAGGGTCAAGGACAACAGACTCACCAGGTCCAGTAGGGCTAAGCTTAGTAGGGTAGAGTCCAGTTGGGAATGCATCAGCATGGGATGTTTCTCGGTACTTGTTTTACTTACGATGAGGTGGGACACATAGCTAAGAGGTTCCCTAAGGGCAATCAGGGTGTCCACGGATATCAGGCACCACAGTGCTAAAGTCAGCAACTATTGACCACGTTATTTATGGTCATTCCAGCCTTACCAGCACCACCATTGGCACAACAGTAAATCCAACCACAGTTATAATACAGGCGTGTGTATCACATTTCTTTGAGGGATGTGTTAGCACCAGTGCATACAATTGAGAGTACGTTTCCTGTCCATGAGCTATTGGGACGTGTTTTATCTGATATGGGTGCTTCATATTCATTTGTTAATAGACATTTTACTCAGTCAGCGGGGATGGTAGATTTAACATAAGATACTTTATTGCATATAAATTCATCGTTGGTATGGGGTATACCTATTTATCATGTTTGTTGTGATATAAGGGTGGATATTGGGCGGTTATGGTTTGTGGCCAACCTTTTGATTTTGTACATGTCTTTTTATTACGTTATCTTATGGATGGATTGGTTATCCCAATATCATGATAGTGTGGACTATTATGGGAAGACTATAGCCTTTTCCATTCCAAGACATATGTAAGGTCAAATTTTCTGTCATTTGCCCCTAGCATCATGGACTTGTCCATAGAGTTTAGTTTACACTGAGTATGGCGTATCCCGTTACATCCATCATGGAAATTCAAGTTCATAAGTTCAAGAAGATAGATCCGAATATCAAGCATCTTCAACAAGACCTACAACTTGGCGTATATTTGGTATGGATTTTGTTTTGTGTTTCGTAGATTTTAACTAAGTATTGGGAAATTTTTCTAAATTATTTTTTGTCAAAATGAGGCATTTTCAAATAGTTTTTCGAATAACAATTTAATTTAAAAAATAATTTTTGCATGCAGTCGTTAGAACGACTTGGCCTTGTCGTTTGAAGGACTTGAATATGTTATTTGATATGTCGTTTGATGGGCTACTTCTAATATGGTTCAAATGAAGGCTTACTGTTTTAGTTTTTGAAGGTCGTTTGATGGTCATTAGATGGTCGCTTCTAATGAGATAGACATCTCGTTCGAACGACATGGTGATCTCGTTCTAATGACTTTTTTCTGCCTCAAAATTTTTGTCCACCTATAAATACCTATTTTGTGAAGATTTTTCTGTGACACCCCACCTAATTAAATACCGGGCGATCACTCCTTTATTAAATTAAATCAAGGTAAACAGTTGGTTCATTCTCAGCATCACTGTCGATAAAAATAAATTTTCCAATTTAACACCCTAATAATTAAGCTAAGTGTCAAAACCATTTTCATACATACTTTCCTAATTTTAATTAAAGAAAAAGATTTATTTATTTAAAAATAACATTTCTACAATTAAGAATCACACCACAATAAACCAAATAATATAATACATTCGTCAATCGAATGTCAACATATGAAAACTAAAGTCACAAATCCAAACTGAATAAATCCCATAGAACAATACTGGAAATAACTGAAGTACAAATGTCCCAACAATAATGAAATAATGGAAAGGGAGACACATGCCCAATAAATGAGAATGCTAAAAGTGGAGTCAATAAGGGAAGCCGTCTACGCAAGTAACCTGCAACTCCCACCTAAGCTGCAGCACGTTCCTCTCAAGGGATCCTAAGCAAGACGCCCCTGTGGCTGGGCACCAGAAATATATACATATATATACAAGAGAGAGAGAGAAAAAGAAACGGGTCAGAGCCCGAAAGTGTGTTTGATTTTAAAATACGTTTAGCAAGTATTTAAATTGATACAGGCCAATGCAACAACATATTAATGCGCCACTCTCTTGAGAAATACTCACCTCTCTTCTAATGTGCACACCTATCGCACTAACCTTCCCAAGGGTTATTCTTAACAAATTTTATCATACTAACCTTTCCAATAATTTAGCTTATCTTAACTTACTCATAAGATTTCAAAACCGAACAATATTTTTATTTAAAAAGAATACTTCCAGATTAGCAGCACAACTCTCGTTTTAGCTTTTATTAATTTATAAAGTTTCTCAGTAACATATTATACTTTCAAAAAACAAGTATTCACTATCTGAGTCATCAACCATGTCCTACTTATCAAATCACAGTAGGCAGTTTCAAATTTCCAAATCTCATATATATATTAACTACTCGTATAATATATATAAAATAACAACACCCCACATAAAACTATGGTGCGTGCATACTCTACTATCCAAAGTCCCATATCACTCATATTAAGGGGAATACATTCGAAATCACTCTCGAATTATATTAACATAAATACACAAACAATATTGAGGCGAAGAATAGATTCCAAGTCTCTAAGAGGATGGCACATGCCTGCGTCTCTTAGGACCGTCTGAACTATCACATCGATAGCCTGTACCAAGGATATCTATCTTCTAGGGTACAAGTCAATATCCCCCATAAAGGTCCCATCGAGATAAGACTTATCCCAGCGCGGTAACCTCAGGGATAGCAAGTAGCGTGGGCATAATTTTCACAAGTATATAATATATGTACACACAATCATATAAATATACCACTTTATCATATTAATATAGGTTCTTCTCGTCACCCATAATTATACCATTTATCCTTAATTTCACATTATTAGAATTACGTATAAGGTTTCATCTCTAACCTTAACTCGAAGGGTTTTCTCACTTAATACGTGACATTCGTTGACTCTATCCTTCCAAGTAGGAAAATTCAGTAGGTATACCTCTATTTACTATTGTAGCTATTCGCCGCATTCTCTCACTTGAAATACGTAGTTTCATAGTTCATTATATAATTATCCCAAAAACAAGATTCTCGTCTTATAATAAAGTTCTCAACACTTATTCAAATGTCCTACTGGTTTTTCCTATCTCCCAAAACATTTCATTAAGGATACCCAAGAATTATTTCACGATAAATTCAATTTAACTAAGTAAACAAGGGAAATAAGAGTCTGCCTGGAGGGGTTGATCGATCGAGGTCTGGGGCTCGATCGATCGAACCTTCGATCGATCGAAGCTCTAGGCTCGATCGATCGATCAAGCAGGTCTGCGAAAATTCTGCAGAAATGCAGTTACGGGTTCTACCAAATTTCTTCATCCAAAACCATGTTTTTCCATTCCAATCGTCCCAAAAATCCTACTACTATCATTATAACAATATACCAGATGTTTACAACGTAAAGCATGTGTATATCTAACATTAAACATGGATAATTAACCCAAAATTCATCTAATCATCAAGAACCCTAGAGTTTTTCTTAATCAAGGTTCTAATCTGTTTTTACCAGAACTTACTTCTAATATATCACCAAAATTTCATGGGTTATAATCCTCTACATGGCAAGGATTCCAGAATTTCATTATAAATAATACTACATGCATTTTCCTAACACAAATTGGGTTTTCTTCCATAGTTTTCATCTCTAATTAATCCTAAACTAATATAAAGATTGCACTAACGAAATTACGCAAGTTAAATACTTGCCTGGGATTTTTGGTATTCTGATTCACGGCTGATTTTGGTATGGTTGCGTTCCTCGTCTCGCGATCTACGCGGTGGTGGTGGCGGCGGTGCAAACCGGTGACTTTTTGGCCTTGAATTGCCTTGGAGCTCTCTCCTCTCTTCTCCAATGGCCGTCACTTGTGTTCTGAATATTCTAACCCTAAAAGACTAACCTAAATGGCTGATATAGGTTGCTGAATTTCGTGGGTTTAATTACCCAAAAAGGTGAAATGACTAAATTGCCCCCCCGGGTACCAATTAGGCCTAAAAACACCCCGAGACCCAAACTAAACCCCCGGGTACACTTTTCTGACTATCTCGACCCTTCCGGATGCGTTGGCGCACTCAAAACGACCATACGAACAACTTATAAAATATTCACTTTTTATTTAACAAAATTAGTTCCGACGTGACACGGGCACGTCCCGACTTAAATTTTTGAAATTGTCATTTAATTCACTCATGACATTCAATATAACCAATATAATATATTACTTTGCTCATTAGTAATATTCAACAAGTTTTCCATAATTACTAACTCTCGTCACGTTAATAATTATAACATAATTAATTTTCGGATTTTTATTAAGTAAATCATTCACGTTAAATTTAATAAATCCCCAAATTAATATAGCATAAAAATACGGGGTATTACATACTTCCCCCCTAATAACTGAATTTCGTCCCGAAATTCGAAAAATAAGGCATACCTGGTAAAAACAACTCTGGATATCTCTCGCGCATATCTGCCTCACGCTCCCAAGTGGATTCCTCCACATTATGATGCTCCCACTTAACTCGCACAAGTGGAACTATTTTTTACCTCAATCTCCTCTCACTATAGTCTAGAATAGCCACTGGTCTCTCTTCGTAAGAGCTATCAGACTGTAAGTCTATCTCATCTATCGCAATGTGAGTATGGGCCATATCATCCCGAAGTTATCGTCTCAACGACGAGATGTGGAATACATCGTGGATGCGATGTAAATGTTCTAGCAGTCCCAACCTGTATGCAACCGGCCCAATCCTCTCGATAATGGGAAATGGTCCCACGTACCTCGGAGCCAACTTCCCCTTCTTTCCGAACCTCATAACTCCCTTCATAGGAGATACACGCAATAACACTTGGTCTCCCACATTAAACTCCCGGAAGAATCGTTTCGCATCGGCGTAGCTCTTCTGCCTGTCCTGGGCTACCCGAATACGACTCCTGATTATCTCAATCCTCGCGGAGGTCTCCTGAATCACTTCTGGTCCTAGCAACTTGTTATCCCCCACCTCGAGCCAACAAGTTGGAGAACGACAAGGCCTTCCATACAAAGCCTCAAATGGAGCCATGCCAATCGTGAACTGATACGAGTTATTATAACAAACTCTATCAGTGGAAGGTGTGGCTCCCAACCTCCTCCAAAATCGAGAACACACATGCGTAGCATATCCTCTAACATCTGATTAGTACGCTCTGTCTGTCCATCTGTCTGTGGGTGGTAAGCTGAACTCAACCTCAACTCAGTACCCATAGCCTCCTGAAAGCTTTCCCAGAAACGTGACACGAAAATCTTGTCTCTATCTGACACAATATTCAGGGGCACCCCGTGTAATCTGACAATCTTCGCGATGAACAGCTGAGCATACTGACCCATGGTGTAATCTGTCCGCACCGGCAGAAAATGAGCCACCTTGGTCAAACGGTCTACAATCACACAGATAGAATCGTGGCCCCGCTGTGATGTAGGCAGCCCTGTAATAAAATCCATGGAAATACTCTCCCACTTCCACGCGGGTACTTCCAATGGCTGATGTAACCCTGACGGTTTCTGGTGGTCCACCTTCACCAGTTGGCAGGTAGAACACTTGGACACGAACTCGGCGATGTCCTTTTTCATCCCACTCCACCAGTATTGTCGCCTCATATCCTGGTACATCTTATCGCCTCCCAGATGTACTGCAAATCGGGATCCATGCGAATGAGTCATTACTGCATGACGTAGTTCTGCTCCTTCTGGAACCACCAATCTCCCATTAAACCGCAAACCTCCATCAGAACTAACAGAATAGGACTCAGCACCCTCGGCTAGAAGTCGCACAATCTGCTCCTGGAAAAATGGGTCTGTGGTCTGTGCCTGTATCACCCTCGTAATAATCTCGGGTGTGACTGACATCACGGATATGAAAGAACAGGCTACTGCGTCCTGGCGATCCAACTCCTTCCACTTTGCTTTCCAGACGTCCGCTAAATCGTCTATCGGTCTACGGCTCAACGCATCAGCAACTACGTTGGCCTTCCCCGGATGATACTGTATATCGAACTGGTAGTCCTTCATGAACTCTAGCCATCTGCGCTGGCGCATATTTAGCTCTCGCTGAGTGAATAGGTACTGCAATGACTTGTGGTCTGTGAACAAACGGAATTTCTCCCCCAATAAATAGTGCCTCCATATCCTCAATGCAAAGACGACTGCTGCTAACTCCAGGTCGTGGGTGGGGTAATTCTTCTCATGCGGCTTAAGCTTGCGGGAAGCAAAAGCTATAGCCTTCTCCTCCTGCTGGAGTACACCTCCAAGTCCCCGTAAAGACGCATCGGTGTAAACCAGGTACTCCACACCCGGTTTCGGTAAAGCAAGGACTGGCGCCGAGGTAAGCTTATCTTTCATCTCGTCGAAAGCCAATTGACAAGCGTCATCCCAAACATATGGTACCCCTTTGCGAGTCAGATTCGTCAATGGACCCGCTATTTTGGAGAATCCCCGAATGAATCTCCTGTAGTAACCAGCTAACCCCAAGAAACTACGCACTTCCGTCGGTGTCGTGGGCTGTCCCCACTCCCTCACCGCTGACACTTTGCTTGGGTCAACTGCAATCCCCTGCTCAGAAACAACATGGCCCAAGAACTGTACTTCTCGCAACCAGAATCCACACTTCTCGTACTTAGCATACAACTGATGCTCTCGTAGAGTCTGAAGAACCTGCCTCAAGTGTTCGGCATGCTCCTCCTCGGAGTGTGAATATATCAAGATGTCATCTATGAGACGATGAAAAACTGATCCAAGAACTCTCTGAATACTCGGTTCATCAAGTCCATGAAAATGGATGGGGCATTTGTGAGTCCGAACGGCATCACCCTGAACTCATAGGACCCATATCTCGACAAGAAGGCAGTCTTTGAAACATCCCGCTCTCTAATACGTAACTGATGGTACCCCGACCTCAGATCTATCTTCGAAAAGAAAGTTGCTCCCCTCAACTGGTCGAACAGATCATCAATTCGAGGCAACGGATACTTATTCCGTATTGTGACCTTGTTCAACTCCCGGTAGTCCACACACAATCTCAGTGAACCATCTCTCTTCTTCACAAATAAGACTGGAGCGCCCCAAGGTGAGGTACTCCTACGAATGAAGCCCTGACCTAACAGCTGCTCTATCTGATCTCGTAGCTCTCGCATCTCTGCCGGAGCCATACGGTACGGTGCGCGTGCTATAGGTCTCGTACCTGGCAATAAATCTATAACAAAGTCTATCTCACGACTAGGCGGTAGGCCTGGTATCCCCTGAAACACATCGGAATACTCCCTGACAACAGGGATCGAATCTAAGGGAATCACAACCTCCTTAGAGGTATCCTCCTCTATGTAATACAAATGAGCGGTCGAACCTCCCTCTGGGCGAGGCATCGCCACTACAAACATCTCTTGCCCCGGAATGGCAAAAATAATGCTCCCACCGAAGCAATCAATCATGGCTCTATAAGTTGCGAGCCAATCCATACCAATAATCACATCATGCTCGTGCATGTCTAAGACTAACATGTCTGCAGGTAATACCAAGCTACCAATCTCTACCCCCACTTCCCGGCATATAAAGAAAATAAGTGACCCACTCCCCAGTGGTGAGTCAACACACGTCACTGTGCTCTCTGTTGTGGCTAACAACCCTAAGGCCTTCGCAAAATGCGTAGCTATAAAACAATGCATTGCCCCTGTATCAAACAAAACCTGACCCATAGTACCATGGATAGGAAACATACCCTCAATCACGGGTGGTGCCTGTGGAGCTGCTGCCTGGTGGACGTTATAGACACGTCCATACTGTAATTGCCCCTGCTGTACTGGAGCCGCTGGAATGGCTGGTAGGTCTGGCACCTGGGCTGGAGCTGGGAGGGCAGGTGGAAATAGTGGCCTCTGTGGTTCATTATGGGCACCCTGCTACTGTGGGACCCTATCGCCCTATGGGCAATCCTGACGCCTATGGCCATGTTTTCCGCACCCAAAGCATCGGCCTTTGAAGTTACCTCCCCTCTGACCCTGCTGTCCACGGCCCTGTTGGCCGTTACCTCCACGCCACTGGCCCTGTTGGCCCTGATGTGCACGCTGTTGGCCCTGCTGCTGTCCCTGCGGTCGGTGTTGGCCCTGCTGGCCCTGCTGATTAGGCTGGCCCTGATGGCCCTGCCTGAAACCCCCGAATCCCTGCCTAGAATCACCTGAACGGAATCGCTTAACAGGGTCCCCCTGATGGGAACTCTGCTCGTGCTGACGAGTCTGTCCATGAGATGGTGCCCCACTGGCACTATTACCCCCGGTCCTGCCCTGCTGGCTGGACTCTCCTGCTCTCTTGCTTCCCTGCAGATGGAAGCGGTGATCCTGGCAATGTAGCAATGCGGCATTGAGAACATCAGTGAACGTACTCAGGGATAGATTCCCAATAAGGTGCTGACGGATCCTCCAAGCTAATCCGTCGACAAATAGCAAAATCTTCTTGCTCTCAGTAGGTGCCTCGTCTGGCACAATTGTGAGAAGTCTCGTGAACTCCTCCTCATACTCAGCTACAGTAAGGTTTTCCTGCTTCAGATTTAGTAATTTTTGCCTCATCTCAGTCTGCACTGTGGGTGGAAAGTACTTGCGGTCAAACCGCTCCCAGAACAACTGAATAGGGATCGTGTCCCTCTCCTCCAATGTGGTAGTGGACTCCCACCACTACAATGCGGCTCCCACCAGCTTAAAGGAAGCCAATAACTGCTTTTGCACCTCAGTGCACTCATACATTCGGAGATGCCGTTGGATGTCCTTCTTCCATTGGTTAACTGTAACAATATCGGAGCTACCAGAAAACTCAGGGGGATGCGCTTTCTGAAAAGCATCCCGAACCCTCTCCCATGCAGACGAAAGCTGTGCTGGTACTGGCGCCACTGCCTGAACCTGGGGTGGAGCCTGCTGAATCACCGCTATCGCGGCATTCACCGCCTGAGCAACAATGACGGCTACTTCATTTGCATTCATTGTGCCTGGTGCCGGAGCTGCTGGCTGCTCTGCCTGGGCACGCCTATCTTTCGGAGCACGTCTCGGAGGCATCTGAAACGTGAACAAGTTTATTAGTCTACAGTTATTATCAAATCTCAAATAGCTGAAGACTTAAACGTAAAAGAAAGAATACAACAATCCTAAAAATAGGGCTCTATAGCAATAAAGTTAAGTTGAAAGCGAAATAAGCCGTACAGATCCTATGGACACTAGAACCTGATGCTCTGATACCACCTGTGACACCCCGCCTAATTAAATACCGGGCGATCACTCCTTTATTAAATTAAATCAAGGTAAACAGTTGGTTCATTCTCAGCATCACTGTCGATAAAAATAAATTTTCCAATTTAACACCCTAATAATTAAGCTAAGTGTCAAAACCATTTTCATACATACTTTCCAAATTTTAATTAAAGAAAAAGATTTATTTATTTAAAAACAACATTTCTACAATTAAGAATCACACCACAATAAACCAAATAATATAATACATTCGTCAATCGAATGTCAACATATGAAAACTAAAGTCACAAATCCAAACTGAATAAATCCCATAGAACAATACTGGAAATAACTGAAGTACAAATGTCCCAACAATAATGAAATAATGGAAAGGGAGACACATGCCCAATAAATGAGAATGCTAAAAGTGGAGTCAATAAGGGAAGCCGTCTACGCAAGTAACCTGCAACTCCCACCTAAGCTGCAACACGTTCCTCTCAAGGGATCCTAAGCAAGATGCCCCTGTGGCTGGGCACCTGAAATATATACATATATATACAAGAGAGAGAGAGAGAGAGAAAAAAAGAAACAAGTCATAGCCCGAAAGTGTGTTTGATTTTAAAATACGTTTAGCAAGTATTTAAATTGATACAGGCCAATGCAACAACATATTAATGCGCCACTCTCTTGAGAAATACTCACCTCTCTTCTAATGTGCACACCTATCGCACTAACCTTCCCAAGGGTTATTCTTAACAAATTTTATCATACTAACCTTTCCAATAATTTAGCTTATCTTAACTTACTCATAAGATTTCAAAACCGAACAATATTTTTATTTAAAAAGAATACTTCCAGATTAGCAGCACAACTCTCGTTTTAGCTTTTATTAATTTATAAAGTTTCTCAGTAACATATTATACTTTCACAAAACAAGTATTCACTATCTGAGTCATCAACCATGTCCTACTTATCAAATCACAGTAGGCAGTTTCAAATTTCCAAATCTCATATATATATTAACTACTCGTATAATATATATAAAATAACAACACCCCACATAAAACTATGGTGCGTGCATACTCTACTATCCAAATTCCCATATCACTCATATTAAGGGGAATACATTCGAAATCACTCTCGAATTATATTAACATAAATACACAAACAATATTGAGGCGAAGAATAGATTCCAAGTCTCTAAGAGGATGGCACATGTCTGCGTCTCTTAGGACCGTCTGAACTATCACATCGATAGCCTGTACCAAGGATATCTATCTTCTAGGGTACAAGTCAATATCCCCCATAAAGGTCCCATCGAGATAAGACTTGTCCCAGCGCGGTAACCTCAGGGATAGCAAGTAGCGTGGGCATAATTTTCACAAGTATATAATATATGTACACACAATCATATAAATATACCACTTTATCATATTAATATAGGTTCTTCTCGTCACCCATAATTATACCATTTATCCTTAATTTCACATTATTAGAATTACGTATAAGGTTTCATCTCTAACCTTAACTCGAAGGGTTTTCTCACTTAATACGTGACAATCATTGACTCTATCCTTCCAAGTAGGAAAATTCAGTAGGTATACCTCTATTTACTATCGTAGCTATTCGCCGCATTCTCTCACTTAAAATACGTAGTTTCATAGTTCATTATATGATTAACCCAAAAACAAGATTCTCGTCTTATAATAAAGTTCTCAACACTTATTCAAATGTCCTACTGGTTTTTCCTATCTCCCAAAACATTTCATTAAGGATACCCAAGAATTATTTCATGATAAATTCAATTTAACTAAGTAAACAAGGGAAATAAGAGTCTGCCAGGAGGGGTCGATCGATCGAGGTCTGGGGCTCGATCGATCGAACCTTCGATCGATCGAAGCTCTAGGCTCGATCGATCGATCAAGCAGGTCTGCGAAAATTCTGCAGAAATGCAGTTACGGGTTCTACCAAATTTCTTCATCCAAAACCATGTTTTTCCATTCCAATCGTCCCAAAAATCCTACTACTATCATTATAACAATATACCAGATGTTTACAACGTAAAGCATGTGTATATCTAACATTAAACAGGGATAATTAACCCAAAATTCATCTAATCATCAAGAACCCTAGAGTTTTTCTTAATCAAGGTTCTAATCTGTTTTTACCAGAACTTACTTCTAATATATCACCAAAATTTCGTGGGTTATAATCCTCTACATGGCAAGGATTCCAGAATTTCATTATAAACAATACTACATGCATTTTCCTAACACAAATTGGGTTTTCTTCCATAGTTTTCATCTCTAATTAATCCTAAACTAATATGAAGATTGCACTAACGAAATTACGCAAGTTAAATACTTGCCTGGGATTTTTGGTATTCTGATTCACGACTGATTTTGGTATGATTGCGTTCCTCGTCTCGCGATCTACGCGGTGGTGGTGGCGGCGGTGCAAACCGGTGACTTTTTGTCCTTGAATTGCCTTGGAGCTCTCTCCTCTCTTCTCCAATGGCCGTCACTTGTGTTCTGAATATTCTAACCCTAAAAGACTAACCTTAATGGCTGATATAGGTTGCTGAATTTCGTGGGTTTAATTACCCAAAAAGGTGAAATGACTAAATTACCCTCCTGGGGTACCAATTAGGCCTAAAAACACCCCGAGACCCAAACTAAACCCCCGGGTATACTTTTCTGACTATCTCGTCCCTTCCGGACGCGTTGGCGCACTCAAAACGACCATACGAACAACTTATAAAATATTCACTTTTTATTTAACAAAATTAGTCCCGACGTGACACGGGCACGTCCCGACTTAAATTTCCAAAATTGTCATTTAATTCACTCATGACATTCAATATAACCAATATAATATATTACTTTACTCATTAGTAATATTCAACAAGTTTTCCATAATTACTAACTCGCGTCACGTTAATAATTATAACATAATTAATTTCCGGATTTTTATTAAATAAATCATTCACGTTAAATTTAATAAATCCCCAAATTAATATAGCATAAAAATACGGGGTATTACATTTTCTTCAAGACTTTTGATTTAAGAAACTGTAGACCTGCTGTAAATAGTCTTCACTTTTTATAAGGAAAAACTTGTTTTTGATTTACACAATCAATCCCAAATACTTTTGTGAATCATCTTTGAAATCCAAAGCACTTCCATGTCGAAGTTACTCTTGTAGATAAGGAGTCTTTACTGCTGCTCTTATGGTTCTGGATGGAATCATTGCTGAGGACTTCGATCATTGAGGGTTCTCGAGTGAATTCATTGTTGAAGGAAAATTACGGTCTTTGTAGTTCTTGTGCAAACTATTGCTGAAGAAGAAGGTAGTCACCTGCGGAGATTAGTCGGGAAGATTTCTCTAATGGTATTTTTAAGTTGTGATTTGTAAAACTATTAGTGAAATAAAATGTTTTTCCCTTTTCTTTTTCCTGAAATTGAGTTTCTTTACATTCTTGATTTGAATCAAATAGTTGCATGTTTAGGGTTTATTAAAAATTGGAATTTGTTTATGGGATTGACATTTATTTAAATAAGTTTAATCCATCAGAGAATCGCACACTCTCAAATTGGTATCAGAATGATTCTTACCCCTTTACAAATTGGTATCAGAGCAGGTTTCACCAAATTATCATGAGATCATTTTTTTCGCAAAATTTTTCTGAGATATTAGTTGTTTTGAAAATTAATTTTGAAAAATTACAAATTTTCAGATGGATAACTTATATGATCGAATTCCCATCTTTGATGGCACAAGTGATGCGTATTGGAAGGCCCGTATGAGATCTTGTTTAAAAGCTATAGATGAAAGAATTTGGCTCATATGTGAAAGAGGGTGGAATCCTCCCACTATCACGGTTGGGAATGACATTATTCCCAAACTTTTTTCTGATTGGACTAATGATGAGTTTAAGTGGAGTACCTACAACTCCCGCAGAATTAGTGAAATTTCTGGAGACATTAACCCCGATGAGTTCCACCATAACATGAGGTGCACTACGTCCTAATAGGCATGAGATACCCTCCAACTCACTCACGAGGGAACCAACGTTGTCAAGTCATTTAAGCTTCAAAATTTGACCACCCAGTTTGACAATATCACGATGTTAGAGTCCGAGAGTTTTAATGAGTCTTATTCTAGGTTGTCGAACATTGTTAACACGAGTTTTAATTTGGGTGAGAAAATTGAAGAGTCGAGAGTTGTTAAAAATATTTTGAGGTCACTCCCTTCCCATTTTATTCCCGAGGTCACTGTTTTGAACTCATTGGTGATATTAGATACACTTAGGTTAGAACAACTCGTAAGTGACCTTCAAACTAATGAAATCGACATGTTTCCCCAAACCATTAAGCCTAAGGATTGAGGGATAACTTTAAAGACTCAAGTTAAGAAAAAGAAAAAAAGAGAGAGTTTGTGAGTCTGATTCTGAAGGTGAGGTTGATTTCAATGACTTGGCCTTATTTGCGATTTTTTTTAGAAGTTTCTCAAAATTTCCAAAAAAAATTCTTCCGATAAAAAGAGTTTTGAGAAAAACAAAAACAAGAATGTGGTCAAGGATAGCGGTGAGAAAGAGAAAGATATAAGGTGTTTTGAGTGCGAGGGCGAAGGGAACAACGTGTTTGAGTGCCCCACTATAATAAAGAGAAAAGGAAAGGCGATTGCTAATAAGGACACTCTTAATGATAGTGACATCGAGTTAAATAATTCAGGGGGAGGGTCACCACATGAAAAGTGTGTTGCTTTTATGTCTAGTCATGTGAGCACTTTTAGTTTGTCCCATGACGATGAGGACACCTGTAAACGTGAGAGCCTCGATGATGTTTTAATCCATTCGAATGAGTGTGATGATGAAATTGTAAGTGAAGGTGAAGGTGATATACAAAATAATTGAGTGATTTATACACCGAGACATTAAAGACGAAAAAGATGAATAATGAGTTATCTCTTAGAGTGATAGGTTTGAAGATAGAGGTTGAAGTTTTGAGGGTGTGTGAGGCATCGCCGAGTCAACTCGAGAAAATGGAGGTTTCTTTATGTGAGCAATTGATCGTCTTAAGCCGAAAAAAAATGATTTGACCAACACTGTGGCTAGCCTTACTGGAGATCTTCAGTCTTCATTAGCAACTCGTGAGAACTTGAATCCCGTGTATCTCAACTCGAGAGGGATCTCAAACATGCTTACCGAGGAGGTCAAAGTCACTTTAGAGGACACATATAAGAAGATTGGAAAGATGATCCTCGGTCCCGCTTTGGGTAATGTTGAGAGACTAGCAATAAGTTATGACGGTGTGTCAACTTCCCATGTTGCACCTGAGTGGGTTTTAATTTATGATAGATACATTTGGCTCTCAACCTTACCCACCTAGGCATCCATTTCCCTGTAGGAGAGCGTGTCCTAGTCGTTTTGAGATAGGTATTCATAAGCCTGTTTATTTTTGTTCCCATTGTAAGCAAAGAGGACACTGTTGATATCTAAAAATGGAATGATTCCAATTTTATAATCACGGATAAAGATTATAGAAATAACTCAAACCAAACACACAAAAGACAGAGATTTTAGAGTGGTTCGACTATAAAATAAACTACATCCACTATTTTTGTTATTTAATAAGGTTTACAGTAGCTTAGCAAGATAAGCATATGTGTGATTCAAGTTATACCTTGAGCTAAGGGATTGGTTTGTATTTATAAGGGCGGGGAACCCAAAAGATAGAATGCCTTTATATTACTAGGAATTCACATTTGTATACAATAAGTAAAACTCTTAGAATTCATAGTTGGTTGGTATCCCATCTGAATAACTGTTGATGTTCCAATTGGTTGGCATTCTTATGTTGGTCGGCATTCCCACCGAATAAGTGTTTCTGTGACCAACCAAGTAAGCTGGTCGTCCACATTGGATGACAAGTGTTCCTTCTTCATTAGTCTATGTAGGAACATAATTTTTAGAAACAATAAAATCCCTCAATGCTTTATGCTTGATGTTTAAATGAAAGTATGGAGTATTTAACCCAATAAGTTGCTCGGCGTACTATTTGAGTATTTGGTCAGCATCCGACGTCCTCTACTTGTATAATTTTCATCAAATTCGTTTGAGAATGGAATTCTTGTAAATAACCCAAAGTTTAACGAACCGCCAAAGGGCGAATTGGTATTTTCTCGCATTTGGAGTTGTGTAGTCATCGAAATATCAATCGTTGGTATAGTTAATCATTATTTTTGCCTTTTTTGAGGTAAGCTATGAAAAATGAAGCTTATACCGGTTGTTGTACCATTACTCTTTCAAATTTCAAACTTTTCTTTATTTTCAAGCTTTCTTTCTGCTCCCATTTTCATTGTTCTTACTTCTGCAACTCTTTCCTCTGTAAGCCTTCTTTCCTCTTCTTTGATTTTTGTCTTTGTTTAATCATGGTTTATATTATTCATGGACATTCTTTAGAAGAATTTAGGAGGGAAAGAGGAATTCCTAATTGAGTAGATTTAGAGATCCCTATTCCTCCAGTAGACTTTTTGTTGTTAGCAAAAGGTTGTTAGATCCCATCTCTATTTATAGCTAAATGTGGCATTGCTTTTCCACCCTAATCATTTTTTCCTTGAATTTTGTCAAAACTTTGATGTTATCCCTGCTAGGGTAGCCCCCAATACGTGGAGAATAGTGAATGGGATTCATATGCTTAACCAAATCCATGGGAACCATATTGATAATCCTGAAATAATGTTTAGCTATAAATGGGGCACCACCAATGATAATACTTACTATTTATAGACCAAATTTTCCAATAGAGCATCAATAGTCAATTTACCCGATTCGAATAAGGATTACTTTGACTATGGTGTAGTGGTCGGCATAGGTTGTAAAAAAAATTCCTTTTTTTTGCATATTACATGTTTGATAATATGTTAACTCACCTTCTTATCTCTTTTTATGCAATGGATAGTAAGAAAAAACTGTTCCAAGGAGAAGGATATTAAACTTAGGGAACTTGAATTTTTATGGGTCATTCATCAGAGGATTGGTGAAGAACACCCAAGTGCAGCCTCATATTTGCTTAATTACAGGAGTTCTGTCACTTCATTCATTGCTCGGCCCACTGTTACAGAACCTTTATCCCCTGTCAATTTGGAGGAAAAACCTATTCCCACTTCTTCAGTTGAAGAGTCAACTAGAGTTGAGAAAGATTTTGGTACATCCTCTTATTTTGAATCCTTAGACATTTTTTCTATTCATACGTCCCCATTAGTTGTTATGGGTAAGAGAAAGCTCCCCAATTTGATGGATGTGCCTTTATCTCCTACTACCAAGAAGGCCATAAAAAATACCGCCAAATCTACTAACGCCCAAAAGTCCAAGGTGATCGAAAAGGTTCCTAAGTTTATTGAGAAGATTACTCGGGTTATAAGAGGTTAAAAAAAGGTTTGCCTAAAAAATAGTCCCAAAAAACTATTGCGATCAACCGGAGTTGGTCAAGAAAATTCAGGATGATTTGAAGGTTGTTGGTTCATCTTCTATGGCTATCAATTATGGTCTGGCCAGAGGGTTGATAAAAACTGGGACTCTTTCAGTTGATAAGGAAGCTATTATTACCATGCCCCGATCAATATTGATAAAGAGAGCTTGCCAGAATCTGGCTTTGGTAACCTATTTCCCTTCATTACTTATCTTTACTGTCTTATTTTCTCCTCTTCTGAAGTGATATTTTTCCCTTTTGTAGTTTCTAGTGGATTTTATCCAACTGATGGAGAAATCCGATCAATTACGTTCTTTCTCATATGAAGTTGAAGAGGCCTTTGAAGGCCTAAAAAAAATCTTTGGAAGCTTCTCGATAAGCTTTGGAGACAAAATAAAAAGCTTGGGAAAAAGAGTTAAGAAAAGCCATTGAGATGGGTGATTTGGCTGAAGGAAAAATAACCTCTACTGAGAAATAAGTTAAGACTACTAAGGCTAGTTTGAAGGTGGCTGAGGACAGCCTGTTAGGGAATCAAGCCCTTATCAAAGCTGATAAGGATATGGTAGTGGGTCTGAGTGCTGATCTTGATGCAGAAAAGGCCAATAGTAAGAAAATAAAGGGAAACTCTTTGATAAGGGCTTGGAAAATAAGAAGAAGTCTTTCAAGGATGGTTGGTCGAAGACACTCAAGGAAGTCGACATAGTTGAAAACTCAAAGATGTTTCAGAGGCATGACCCGGCTACTCCTCCAAACTTAGAGGAAGAGTTTGATGATGTTGAAGGCTTAAGGGAATCCTCTATGGCACTAGTTAAGTCTACCTTGGTACCAACTGTCCTATCCGACTTTCCACCTGGCCAAGTTAATCCTCAAGATAAGGATAAGGTCTTGTCCGACTTTCCACCTGGCCAAGTTAATCCTCAAGATAAGGATAAGGTCTTGTTTTATTTTTGCAACTTGTTGGACTCTTCCTTTATGTCTTGTGATAGGAGCATACCTTTGTACACCTTTATCTTATCAATGAAAATATCTCCTTTTGGTTTAATGCATTTTGTTGACTGTACGTGTTTCTCTTTGATTGGTTACCATAAAGTTCTATTTCCTGCTTTATTTAACCTCCTTAAAAGTCCTCCCTGACTCATATATATATATATATATCCTTATTTGATGTTTTCTAGTTGATGCTAGGAAAAGGGCTATAATTTTTGCTAAATCTGAACTGCTTAGGTGAAGTAGGAACCCTCTAGAAGCTGGTCATGTACCCATTTTTTAGGAAGATTTGGACGAGTTGCTAGGACCTGATGTCTCCGACGAAGTCAAAGAGTCATATATCAATCTCCATTATTTATTGGACAGGGATGTTGTTAAAAATGCTGCATACTATGAGATGATCGAGCAACTACAAGAACATCACAATCAGTCCAAGGCTTTACTTTGTGCTGATAATGAAGTCAAATATAAGGCTTTGAGTGAAGAATGGGGTTTTGACAAAAATTTGCAAGACATCACTTCTGATTTGAATAAGAAGGAATTATATTTAAAGCAGAATATGGAGAATGCTCAAGAAATTGTTGTTATACTAGAAAAGGAGAATAATGCCTTGAGGAATGAGCTAGATAGTTTGAATAATCATTTACCAGTGTTACTGATGAAGGTACTTCCTTTTTAGAGATCGAAAATGCTAGATTATTGGAGGAACTTGAAGCACTGCAACAGAAAACTAAACCTGGGCAAACTTCCAGGCAGAGGACGTTATCCAACCAACACTTGATGGGGAAAGAACTATGAAAACCTTAGTAGACCAAGTTGCCCAGTTGAAAGTAAAGAATACTGTTATTGTTGACTTGTCTATCCAACTGAAAACCAGAGATACTGCTATTGCTGACCATGCAACTTAGTTGACAACCAAAGATAATGTCATCAAGAAACTTCAAAACCAAGTAGAGAGGTTGACCTTTCAATTCCGCAAATAGCCTAGAGATGTATGAATGGGGGGTTATAATGAGGCCTTAAACCACGTAGATGATCACCTTGCTCAAAGTAATCGTGAGTGCTATAAATGGAGATGGACTAATGTGCTGACTTTGCTGAAGTATGAGCTCGGCAAAATATTTATAATCATATATTCAACTCCAAGGAGGTCTCCAGCATTTGTTATATTTTATCCCCAACGAACTGTTGGTCAGGAAAATTCTTTTCTCTATATATATTTAGCAACCACCAACTCCTGTTGGTAGGCATTCAGCAACCACCATCTCCGGTTGGTCGGCAGCAACCACCAACTCCGATTGGCCGGTAACAACCACCAACTCCGGTTGGTCGGTAACAATAAATTTAACCAACAATGTTGGTATCATGGATGATCTCAAGGGACACCCCAAACTAGGTAAAAAGATGAGTGACCTCCCGGGGCATCCACTGTCTAGGCAATAAGGTAATCCTGGTAAGATTACTACAATTAAGCAGGAACATGGGATGAAAATCATTCCATTGCTTAGGCCCAAAGAGTGACAAGTCACTATAATTAAACAACAGGTGGAGCAAATTCCATTGTCTATGTATATATATATATATATATATATATATATATATATATATTCATCAGCAAACAACAAGGGTAGCATCTTACAAAGTATTTCCAAGAAAATGAAAATGCAAACATGCAAAGATCTCAGGGAACATTTCCTCGACCTTATTTTTCTAGCAAGACCAACATACCTCAAGGCCAAGAAAGCATTCAAAATTCATATTCCACACTTGGGAGGATTCTATTACAGATATAGTTGTTCATTCAGTGACACATTCTTATAACATCATCCAGTCGAGCATCAAATTTAACTCCACAAACTTACATGGTCGGGGCCCCGACTAATCATCATTCAGGTGTTATTTTTGCTCAGGAGTTAGTTTTTGCTATTGAAGTTTAGGAGTCAGATTCAATATTTACAGCACTGAGATCTTCACTACTACTATCCCGACCTTCACTGAAAGATAAGTTCTACTTATATGTAAATGTTTCAAAGGCTGTTACTAGCTCGACACTAATCAGATTGAAGAATTGGGCTAAAAAACTAACATGCCACAACAACAAATCACTCACAGGAGCAGAGATCAGAAAAATCTAGGGGTGGCAATTTGGGTCAACGGGTCGTGTTTCGGCCCGACACGACACGACAAGGTTTTTTCGGACACGAACACGACACGACACGAATTCATGTTTTTTTAGCTCACACGAACACGATCCGAATAAAAAATAACACGGCACGACCCGACACGACAACCATAATTTCTTAAATTTCAGGCCTAAAAAACACGATAACATGACACGACACGACTCATAATTAAGACACGAACACGACACGACTTCGTGTTAAAAAAACACGACACGAACGCGAAATATTGTGTCAATTTGGGGTCAATTTCGTGTCGTTCCGTGTCATTTTTTCGCGTCGTTTCTAAAATTGCCACCTCTAGAAAAATCAAACATGGACAATCAGTACTCAGTTGCTCGACATAGAAGGTAGTTGGTCGGCACAGAAGGCAGTTGGTCGGCTAATCAACCAACCAACATACTTGAAGATTATGACAAGCTACAAGATGCATACTTATGGCATGGCTGCATCCAAATTCCCAGGGATGACACATAGCACACGGAGTTCCTCAAAAGAGAGATTAGCAACCATCGATCAGCCTGCATCATATGCCTTCCAGGAGATAGTGCACTTTATGTTGAACAAACCAAGAAGGAAGATCAAGAATTTCACGAGCACCGAGCAACACTGCAGAATAAATACTCCATCCTTTCAGTGAACCATCAAGCAGGGAGCATTGGGTGCTTCTGTTGACGCAAAAATTTGCTATCTACGGGGACCAGTGAGAAAAGGACACCTGTCATCCTACGTGGTAATATTTATACTTGCTCGACACTCGAGGAGAGTTGGTCGGCATAACAACCAACACATGGCATACCAAGCAACTCAAGGAAGACCAACCACCATTGAAGGCCAATAGTTATATTCATTGTATATAGATATAAATGTCTGAAGGTATAAAGATATTGCATCTCTTTAACTCCCATCACTATAAATACATGTATTCCCTTAGCCAAAAGGGGGAGGACTGAGGGACAACTAAGAGACACGATACACAAGATACACACCTCTTTCTCTCTCTACACCATGTTGTGCTATTTTAAACTCCTGGGAATAAAATAATAGTGGACGTAGGCTTTATTCATAGTGGAACCACTTTAAAAATCTTTGCCTCTTATGCGTTTGATGTGATCACCATTTCATCTTCAATTATCATCTTCATACCTTCATGATAAGAGGCAAAGATTTTTAAAGTGGTTTGGTTATGAATAAAGCCTAAGTCCACTGTTATTTTATTCCCAGGAGTTTAAAATAGCACAACATGGTGTAGAGAGAGAAAAATGTGTGTATCTTGTGTATCGTGTCTCTTAGTTGTCCCTCAGTCCTCCCCCCTTTGGCTAACGAAATACATGTATTTATAGTGATGGGAGTTAAAGAGATACAATGTCTTTATACATTTAGATATTTATATATATATACAATGAATATAATTGTTGTCCTTCTATGGTGGTTGGTCTTCCTTGAGTTGCTTGGTATGCCATGTGTTGGTTGGTATGCCGACCAACTCTCCTCGGGTGTCGACTAACTCTCCTAGGGTGCCGATCAACTCTCCTCGGGTGTCGAGCAAGTATAAATATTGCCACGTAGGATGACATGTGTCCTTTTCTGACTGGTCCACGTAGATGGCGAATTTCTCCGTCAACAACAGCGAAAAAACAATAGTCTGCCCCCCTCATCTGATTGAAAGGCCAAGCAACAGTAATAGGAAACGTTGAGAGATTTCAACTATATAAACTCTCCACATACCCTTGATGATCCTCCAATTAGGATGGACAAGGCCCAAGGGAAACATCCAGCAGAATAATTTTGGTTTTTGTACTTGCGCAACTTTTATTGTAGCACCCTGTTATTTATCAATAGAAATACTTTGTTTCCTGTCTTAAATTTATGATTTGCTTATGCATTTAATTAGATATCTGTTTTGAGCTTATGATTTGTAAGGACAAAATTTCTAATTGAGTCAATTGTAGTATTTGACTTATTTTCGAAACAAAACATGTTTTCGAGCCATAAATAACTTTTTATTGTCACAATCCCACATAGTCTATGACATGGATTTTATTGAAGACTATGCGGCCAATCTTTAAAGATAAATCATGCTGAGATTATTTTGGTGCATGTTTCGCATCTTCATTGCATTTTGAGATCGCTCAGGTATGGATGTGTAATGTTTATGAGACTCGAAAAAATGTTTTATGATGTTATTTTTATTAAAAAGTGTTTTAAAATATTTAAACTTCGTTTATTCTGAGATAAAGATGGTTCAGATTTGTGTAAATAAAAACTCTTGTTTTCAGTGGTTCAAATGACTTTGAATGTCGTTCAAGCGAGATCAGCTTATCGTTCGAGCGACATGTGCATCTCATTCGAGAGACAAGCTTAATTCGTTCGAACGATGTGCCGCCTCAACTTTTTTATTTAAGGCGTATTTCTTTCAGAATTTCGTAAGTGTGCAATCCGAAAAATCAGTTTACATTTAGTACGTTTTCTGCACAAGTTTTCTAAGGTTTTTAAAGATTAAAAACACCCTTAGAGTTTCAAATATTCGAGCTTTCATTCACATATGCAAAAGTGATATTTGTTTGCACTATTTGGAGTTGTTCTACACTTTGAACATCGTTGGGTTTTGTGGTGAAGAAGTGAAGGAGTTCATATTCAATGTCGTAGACGTTTCCAAGATACATCGGTGGACACTAAAGCATTCGTGGATGCGAGTGTTGTGGAAATTTTTGCGAAAGGATTCGCGTGGGCACTGTGGAGGAGTGGTTGAAGACCAGAGAAGCCTCAAGACTTGTGGGGATTGATTCGTTGAGTAAGTCTATCTTTGTACTTTGTAATACCACATCATAGTGATTTTCTGACTTGGCCGTCCGAGGTTTTTTTCCTTTAGTGGTTTCCTCGTACATTCGGCGTTGTTTTTGTGAGCTTACTTTTTTACTTGGTTTAATCACTAGATGCATGTTTAGGATTAATCAAGATGAAATTTGGATAAGTTAAAATTGGTCACAACTTTGTACGGTCTAAAATTTGGAAAAGGTTTTTCAAAAAGAAAGTTAGTTTTGTCATCCTTAAAACACATTCGAAAGAAAACGGGGCCTATAAATTTGTATCAAAAATAGAAACATTTTTTTTGTGTGTTTTGATCCCTTATGTTTTTCAGGATGAATTTTGAAGGTATGGAAAGTTTTCGTGATCCTATTTCTAATGGCACAAATTATGATTTATAGAAGATGCGTCTGATAAGTTCTTTGAAATAAATAGATGAGCGTGTGTGTCTAGCAGTCGAAAAGGGTTGGACACCATTGGTTACACGAGAGGGTGAGGCCACTACTTTAAAACCCGTTGAGTCATAGACCAAAGATGAACATAGATTTTCACTTTATAACTCTAAAGGTCTTTACGTTATTTACTCACATGTCACACCGAAAGATTATAATAAAATCATGACTTGTGAAACTTCGAAAGAGGCTTGGGATACACTTTTACTTACTCACGAGGGCACTAGCACGGTTAGGGCGTCTAAAATTCATAACCTCACTACATAGTTTGAGACTATTAAAATATTAGAGAATGAGTCGTTTGATGAGTTCTATGCTAGGTTATCCAATATTATCAACTCTTCATTTAACTTAGGAGAGAAGATACCCGACAACCGAGTCATAAAAAAAAATTAAGATCGTTGCCGACTAGGTTTAATGCAAAAAGGACTATTTTGAACTCCGTAGTATGCTTGAATTGACGAAACTTGAAGAGATTGTAGGTGACCTACAAACCTATGAACTCGATGTGTTTACCTCCAATAAAGTGCCAAAGAAAGAAAAGGGCATTGCTTTGAAAGCCAGGAAGGAGGAGACTAAAGTTTTGGATGATGATTCCGATTTCGATTCCGATTTTGAGGATGTTGCCTTGTTGGTAAAGAAGTTCAAGAAGTTTCTATAATTTCAAAAGCAATCGAAAGATGCCAAAAGATTTGAGAAATTTAAGAACAACAAGGTAGATTCCACCCCTAAGGATAAGAAGGATAAAGTTAATAGGGATGATTCAGATAAGTGTTTTGGGTGTGAGGGGTATGGTCACAAGGTTGTCGAGTGTCCCACTAGACTTAAGAAGGAGGGAAAGAAACCGATAGCTTATAATTCCACCTTAAGTGATAGTGAACCGGAAGAGGGAGAGAGTTCCCCCATTAATCCCAATTTTGTAGCATTCATGGCATGTCATGTGAGCGACGATGATAAATCTTCCCATGAACATTCTCATGTACATGACACTTTTATGGTTGTTGAATCCCAAGTGAGTAAGGATGAGGAGATTGATGTAGGAGAGTTGCAAGTTGGCTTTAGGGAGTTGTATGAGGAATCGATAAAGGTGAAAAGGGCTAACTCAAAATTGCAAGCCAGGTTGAATGAGTGTGTCGTAGAGAATAATGATGCTTTAGTTGAGGATATTAGGGCATGGGAGAAGATGCTTAGGGAGAATCTAGAATATGTGGAGAAAGAGAGAGATAGTCTTCGTGGTCTGATGGAGGCTTTAAAGAAAGATGTTCTAGAGTTTGAGGAATCTAAGAATTTTCTTGAGTCTAGAATTTATGAGTTAGAAGAGAGATTGAAAGACTCGAGTAAGGTTAAGTTTGATTTAGAATCTAGGTCGGAGAAGTTGGATAGAATATTAGGCACCATCCAAATCAAGGGAGATAGGTTTGGTATTGGCTACGATGATAGATTTGCTCCCATTCCCAATGCCAATACCAATCGTGTGAGAGACCCTTCTAGGAACGTGAGGAGAGGTTGACATTTTGGTAATCATTCCCACCGTGTTTACACGTATTCTCACTGCGGTAGGAAAGGTCACCTTAGACGTTTTTACTATGACCTTACGAATGCTCCTAGGAAGTTTATAAATAAAGTCATTTCGGTTCCCAAAACCCCCATGTGTAATTTCACACCTACTTGGGTTAGGAAATCGGACTTAGAGGCTTTAGGAATAAAACTTAATGGTTCTCATTTGGTTGCACTTAATTCTTCCCATGCGAAATCTAAAGGATGATTGTATTGCCATGTTTGTCATACGCTAGTATTTTCATCATGATTTATATCTTGCTAGTGTTATGACATGTATATCTTTTGTATTATATCTTTTTTCATTTATTGAGTCTTATTTAAAAAATACAAAAAGATTTTGTTTTTGATAAAACTTTAGAGAAAATACAAAAGGATTTTTGGTTTCATATATTTTTGAAAAATACAAAAAGAATTTGTTTTTTATTTAAGTCAAAATATGTTGAAAGCCTAAAAACATTTTCGATTTGTTTTGAGTTTACATGTTTGATGTGGCATATTAGTGTGCTTGGACCCCCTTCACTTTATTATCCTTGTGGCTAGGACATTTGATAATAATTATTGATATTTAGAATGATCTTAACCATTGTACTATGGGATTGTTTCAAAGTTGATATGCATTTTGATTTGACTTTGTATATATGCCATCTTTGCACATATGCACGAGTTTATATGAATGTTTGACATTTCTTGCATATTTGAGTTTGGTGAGACGTTCTTATCTCAATCTTGTCTATGCGTGAGTAGACTTAGGAGGAGTTGTGCATGTATGAAACGTTTACTGTGAGGATCGATAATGCTTAAAATGAAAAAATGATAAGTGTTCACGGGAAGGGGCAGCGAGAGTACAAAATTAACTCATCGTGAAAACCACCATTTAAAAGAGGCCAAGAAAAAATTAAGGCAATAAAAAGAATCATATGCCAAAATAGGGCCAATAGGATTTCTCTAAGTTGAGAAAAATAGAAACCTCAAAAGAGATAGAAATGAAAAAGGAATAAATATATGAGGGAGTTTGGATGAAAAAGTTTAAACGGGTTTGCACCACGAATCCTAGTGTTGAAACATTGCATCATGAAGCTATTATTTGTAGCATTGTCAAGATTTCGAATTTGTGTGCAAGTTGATTGTTTAGTTCATTTAGCTCAACTTATTAACAATCACGTATGGCTAAAACTAAGCTTGATGACATTTTGATATCAATTAGAGCTTCTGGGACGTTTAGATGTGTTGGAATTATGATTCATTTATTGTAGTTCACACCCATACATTCCATAACCTTGTTTGAGCACATCAGTACTATGTTAGCATGTAACTCACATTGATTTTTATTTATTTTATTTTTTTGTTTTGAGTTTGTTTTGATGTTATCTACTCCTTCCAGTTAATTTTTTCAGTAATTTTTTTCAGTGGGCGAAACTTCATATTTTTTTAAAATTGGAATAGAGAAATTTTATCATTGTTTAAACGACATAGAGGCCTCGTTCGAGCGATAACCTGATGTCGTACGATGTACTGTTCACATAAGGTTCAAGTGATACATTTTTCGAGGCATCAATTTTGTCAAGATGGTCGAGCGAAGGTCGCAAGATGAGTTTTTCCAAGCGACGGTACACTATTTTACATTTTTTAAGCTCTCTTGATGTGCTGATTTGAATGACCTACCTATGTCGTTCAAACGACATGGCTAAGTTGTTCAAGCGACCTTCTAAGGTTTTTTTTGTTCCTTTCGATTTCGTACCTGATTTGACTTAGTGTTGATATCATAATGTTTGGGTATTTCTGGACAATTTTCATGTAGTTCTTCTTGGTTATTCATGCTTCATTACTAATACTGCATTATTTGTTTAGTCACATCTTTGCTGATTTTCATGATTTCCCTTATGTGACTATTGTTTAGCTACGGATTTGGTATCTTTTGATCATTATTAGCTGGTTGTTTCATGTTTATCAAGATATACTTCAATGGTTATTCTTATTCCAGATATTTTGATAAATTGTTTATCTTTTCAGTGATTGTCTATTCGAGATAAAAAGGGGGAGAGATGTACGTAATGTAGGGGGAGAGTTTGTTTGATGAGCATATATGTTTGTTGCATTACACATTGATATCATTCTTGTAATCATATGCCTTCCTAATTAGTTTACACAAATTGGTATCATGTTATATAATCTTGTTCACAAGTTTAACATATGATTTGATTTTGATTTTACATATAGGTATTGATATTTCATATTGGTATCATAATGATTATATCATTTGTTCGTCCATACTTCACTGGGTGTTTGTCTATTTCATGTGTGTAGGTATGCTTTAGAGATTCGAGATTTAAAGTCTACACCACATTCAGACAGATCATGCTTGTCGGACCATCATTTTTAGTCTTGTCCAGTAATTTTTTATTTTGGATTTTATGGGATGGGATTTAGGCGCCATATGGCTTAACAGCCCGACTTGAGCATTTCATAGTTTGGGTTTTGTCCCGAAATTGTCAAAGGGGGATATTTCTAAGGATAAAATTTCCAATTGAGTCCATTGTACTATTTGACTTATTCCCGAAACAAAACATGTTTTCGAGCCATGGATAGATTTTTATTGTCACGATCCCACATAGTGTATGACATGGAGTTTATTGAAGACGATGCGACTAATCTTCAAAGATAAACCATGCTGAGATTATTTTGGTGCATGTTTTGCATCTTCATTGCATTTCAAGATCGCTCAGGTATGAATGCGTAATATTTATGAACTCAAAAAAATATTTTAGGATGTTATTTTTATTAAAAAGTGTTTTAAAATATTTAAACTTCGTTTATTCTGAGATAAAGATGGTTTAGAGTTTGGTAAATCACAAACTCTTGTTTTCAGTCGTTCAAATAACTTTGAATGTTGTTCAAGCGAGATCAGCTTGTCGTTCGAGTGACATGTGCATCTCATTCGAGAGACAAGCTTATTTCATTCGAACGATGCGCCGCCTCAACTTTTTTATTTAAGGCGTATTTCTTTCAGAATTTCGTAAGTGTGCAATCCGAAAAATCAGTTTACATCCAGTAAGTTATCTGCATAAGTTTTAAAAGGTTTTCAAAGACTAAAATTATCCTTAGAGTTTCAAAGATTCAATCTTTGTTTGCACCATTTGGAGTTGTTCTACACTCCGAGCAACATTGGGTTTTGCGGTGAAGAAGCGAAGGAGTTTGTGTTCAATATCGTAGACGTTCTAATCTACATTCGTGGACACCGAGGCATTCGTGGACGCGAGTGTTGTGGACAGGTATCGTGGAAGGATTCGCATGGGCATTATGGAGAAGCTTCAAGACTTGTGGGTATCGAGTCATTGAGTAAGTCTGTCTTTGTGCTTTATAATACCACATTATAGTGATTGTCTGACTTGGGACGTCCGATTTTTTTTTCCCTTAGTGGTTTCCTCGTACATCCGGCGTCGCTTTTTTTAGCTTACTTTATTTTACTTGCTTTAATTACGAGATGCATGTTCAGGATTAATAAAGATAAAATTTGGCTAAGTTAAAATTGGTTAACAACTTGGTGCGGTCTAAAATTTGGAAAAAGTGTTTTAAAAAAGAAAGTTAGTTTTGTCGTCCTTAAAACACATTCGCAAGAAAAAGGGGCCAACATGATTAGTTAATTGGCCGCCTGACTAGGTAATGTTCTTGTTTAATAGGTAATGTGTTCAATACTTGAATTGAGATTGTAGGGCCTTAGATTCTACTAATGCACTTAGGTAAAGTTGTAAGTAATTTTGAACTAAACATTGACATTAGTTATCAGTGGCGAACAAGTGTATTTAGGAATGTATATGTATATTCCTATGGAGTTTTAGGAATGTACATATATATTCATTTTTTTTAACTTAGTCGGGTAAAGCTTCTTGTGTTTCTACATGAAGTTTTATAGGCGTCTTATTTGTGACTTGTCCGAGATGAAGTCATACATGAAGTAATGATCATGATCTATTAAGTGTATTAGGAATGTATATATGTATTTATTTATTTAACTAAATCGGAAAACAATTGGGAAAGACGAATGTTTGTTAAGATGTTGGTGCATCTCGAATTTTATAAGTTCAACATGATAAAGTATTTGTTGTCTTTTGGCCGACAAGTGCTGACCACCAAGAGAAATGAATACAAACTTGAATATTGGTGGGGATGTATTAAGTTGTTGGTGCATATCGAATTTGATAAGTTCATCATGATTAAGTATTTGTTGTCTTTTGGTCAGTCAAGGTTGAAGACCAAGAGAAACGAAAAAAACTTGAAGATTGGTGGGGATGTATGTATATCACCGTACTTTGAAAAAAATAAAAAAATAAAAGCATAATTGACCTGAAATCAAGATTTTTTATTGAACTTGAAGAAAAAAAGTACATGATGATTTCATTTTACTGATATTTTTTTGGAGGTGGTCGACATTCCAAGGGTTCTTGAATTCCTCCCCATCAAGAGTCTCCAATCGAAAAGTTCCTGGTCGGATGACTGCCGAAATACGATAAGGACCATGCCGGTTTGCTTCCAATTTATTTCCTTTCTAAATGACTTTAATGAGGACGTAATCCTCTTCTTTCAAGTTGGTCGGCTTGATCGTCCTGTTATAAAAATGGGCAGTTCTTTGTTGATAAGTAGCAACTCAGAGGGCAGCGTCTTTTCTGACTCTTCCACCAGATCCAAGTCCAACCTTCTCATGAGATCACTTTTTGGGGAATCAAAGTTCAACACTATATGAGTTGGTAGACCAATCTCGACTGGGACCATGACCTCTGTCCCAAAAGCAAGCATATAAGGTGTTTCTCCAGTGGTTGTTCTCCATGTTGTTCTATATGCCCAAAGAACAGAGTGCAATTTATTGATACAGTTTCCCTTTGTGGCATCAAGTGTGTTATTCAATCCAACAAGCAAAGTTTTATTCGTTACTTTTGTTTGACAACTGCATTGTGGATGTCCGGGTGCTGAGTCAAGCTTCTGAATCTTGGATTGAACAAAATATTCTTCAAATTCATCGTTGTCAAACTGGGTGCTATGGTCAGTAATGAAGGCATAAGTCATGACATACCTGCATATAATGTTTTTCCATATGGACTGAAATACCTTCTCATAAGGCATATCTACTAATGATTCTGCTTTCACCCATTTTGTAAAATAGTCTACAACTACAACCAAGTATTTGAACCTACCCTTAGTGGTCGATAATGGGTGGACCAAATCAATTCCCCAAATGGCGAAAGGCCAGGGAGAATTATTAGTGTTAAGTTAACCCCCGGTCATCTATGAATGGGTGCAAACCTCTGACCCTTATCACACTTTCTGGCGAAGGTTCCACAACTTGCTTTCATGGTAGGCTAATAATATCTTTGCATGGTGATTCGTCGGACTAGCGACCGATCAACTGAATAAGCCCCATAAGAACCTTCATGTACCTCCTTAATTAAATTAGGTATTTACACCGGATGGACACATCGTAGTAAGGAAATAGTATATCCCCTTTTGTATAGGACTCCTCTTTTCAACACACACCTAGCTGCTTTATATCTAATTTTCCTGCATCTTTTTGATCAGTTGGTAGGACCCCTTTTTCAATGTAATCTTTAATTGGATCCATCCATAATCGTCCCAACTCTATAGAAATGAAATTGATCATAGGATCCTCCTCTATTCTCATGGATGCCAAGATATACATTGGGATGCTTCTCCTGAGTTCTATCATGGTCGCTGAGGCTAGCCGAGCAAGTGCGTCAGCTCGAGCATTCTCTATCCTTGGTATTCTAACCATGTGAACTGAAGGAAATTTGGTAATCACCTCCATAGTTTTAGACAAGTATTTGACCATTAAGTCTCCTTTGAATCCATATATATGAAGCACTTGGTTTACGATTAACTGAGAAGCACTGTGTGCCATTACCTGCTCGGCACTCAATGACAAGGCTAATTTAAGGCCGACGATTAGTGCCTCGTAATCAACTTCATTATTCAAGGCTTGAAATTGAAACCAGACAGAATATTCTACATAAATGTTGTCATGAGTTTTAAGTATAATACCAGCTCCACTACCTGCTGGACAAAAAGATCCATCCACATATAGTTTCCATGATGGAATATCTTTGTCATAGATTTTTACATATAGAACCCCTTACCGGAATATATTTTTGCTCTTTTCTGCATATTTTTGGGCTATCTCTTGAACAATGGACGGTTTAGGTTGATCAGCTACAACCCTGGATTGCTTTGGAGCTGAGCTCTCTTCCGAAAAAGTCTGATCGGTAGGCAAGTTTGGTTGGTCGATAGCCTCTAGATATATAAATTCTACAATAAAATTTTCTATTGCTTTCCCTTTCAACGATGATCGTGGCTCATATAAGATATCGTATTCTCTAAATTCTACTGCCCAACACATCAGCCTTCCCGATTTCTCAGGTTTGTGAAGTGCTTATCGAAGAGGTAAATCGGTGTATACCACTATAGTTTGCGCTTGAAAGTAAGGCTTCATTAGTCTTGAGGCTTCAATAAGAGCTAAGGTTAATTTTTTCAGACGTGAATATATAATCGTTTCCCCTCTAAATGCCTTATTGGTGTAGTAAACTAGTTTTTGGACTCCATTTTCTAGTCGGATTAATGTCGACTCACTACAGATTCTTAAACAACTAAATACAAATGTAATTTTTCCCCAAAAATTGGTCGGGACAGTAATGGTGGAGATTCCAAATACTTCTTCAGCTCCTAAATGATGTTTCACACTCCTCATTCCATTCGAAGGTCTTTCTGAGTACCTTAAAGAATGGTAAGCATTTGTCTGTTGGACGGGAAATAAATCGATTAAGGGCAGCCACTCTTCCAGTAAGTTTTGAACATCTATTCTGCAGGCTAGATATTGCATCTCAATCAGAGCTTTGGTTTTAGCAGGGTTAGATTATATTCCTCTCTGGTTTACTATAAAACCAAGGAAAATTCCTTCTTGCATGCTTAATACACATTTGGTCGGGTTGAGTTTCATCTGGTGATTTTTTAGTTTGTCAAACGTTTAGCTGAGGTATTTGATGTGATCTAAAGTTTTTTTGCTTTTGGTGAGCATACCATCCACATATACCTCCATGTTATTACCAATATAGTTTTTGAACACTTTATTTACCAATCTTTAGTATGTTGCTCCGAATTTTTAAGTCCGAAAGGAATAACGTTATAACAGTAGGTACCTTGGTTGGTAATAAAAGAAGTGTGCTTTCTGCCTTTCGGCTTCATTTTTATCTGGTTATAACCAGAATACGCATCCATAAAACTCAACAACTCATGTCTTGCAGTGGCATCTACTAGTTGATCAATTCTGGACAAATGAAAATGGTCCTTTGCGCATGCCTTATTAAGATCGGTGAAATCTACACGCATATGCCATTTGTCATTATTTTTTTTACCATTACCACATCTGCTAACCACTCTGGATACTTGACATCTTCAATGAACTGGGCTTTTTACAATTTTTCTACCTCCTCTTGGATGGCCCTGTTCTTTTCGGAACTAAACACCCAACGTTTCCGTTTGATCGGCTTGGCATCCTTGCTGATATTGAGCTTATGGCAAAGGAAATTAGGATCAATGCCGGGCATATCTTCATGACTCCAAGGAAATACGCTATTCCATTCCCTAAGGAATGTTATTAATTCCTGCTTTAGATATGGTGCTAATATGGAGCCAATTTGAGTAGTCATTTCTTGCTTTTCTTCGTCAAGGATTATACTCTTAGTAGTTTCTAATACTTTGCCCTTTGACCAGTTTTATTTCATCCCTGGGATCCAAGGTGTCAACTTATGTTTCATATGAGGTGTCAATTTGGTTGGTAGTGGTTTTTTCTTCAGATCAATCAAGTCTTCCTGCTCAGTATAATAGCATTCTCTGGCCACTTTCTGATCACCCTTTTCTATGCCGACTCCGAAGTGGGTAGGGAACTTCAAATATTGGTGGACAGTGGATGGCACAACTTTAAATTGCTTCAAACCTACTCTGTTGAGAATCACGTTATAGGTTGATTGGACATTCTTATCTAGAACGAAGAAATGTATCTTCTCTGTTCGGCTTACTGGCTAAAAGTTGAAAAACACCTCAAACTTGACATTTCCTAAGGGATAGACTTTTTCCCATGAGAAATCGATCAAGGGTCTGTGGTATGGTTCGAGTTGACTTGTCGTTAATCCCGTACTTTTGAAGAAATTACAGAATATGATATTTGCAGAACTTTCGTTATCTATCAAAACTCTGGCAATTATGACATCCTGGATTCTAAATTTAATTACCAGAGGGTCGTCATGGGGATATAGTACACTGAGTAGGTCATTTTTGGAGAAGATAGTGACAAGATTATCTTTATTCACCTTTCTGGGCCGACCATCATCATCATTCAAGTTAATATGTCATATATAGAAGCAAGCTTGTGCTTCATTTAGGTAAGCTTTCCTCTCAGCGATCTCGTATCCTCCTCCAGTGTCCCCACCTATGATGACATGATAATTAAAAGAACTAAAGCTTATCATAAATACCTCAATTTTTAGTTGTTTGTGCTTCTTCGGTAGGTCTGGATCATCTTCGTAATCATCCCCGTGACATTTTTTCTTGTCATCTCTAGTCTTGCAAGGGGAATCTGGCCTTCCTCTGGTTTCTTGACCTTCATATCGATCAACGAACTTGTTCAATTTTCCTCTATGAATGAGGGATTTAATATCATTCATCAATGTAATGAAATTATCAGTGGTGTGCCCATGATCTTTATGGAATTCATAATATTTGGACTTGTCTCTCCTGTTGGGTAGTGCTCTTAGCTTCCTAGGCCATTTAAAGTCTTTGTTGTTTCTGATCTCCTCTAGAACATGATGGATACCAACGGTTAGTGGAGTATAAGCTTCATATCTATTTGGTTTCTCCTTCTTATTGTGCTTATGCTCCTTCTTTTCGGCTGGCTTGGTCATCAGGGTTTGCTTCGCAACCATCGTTTCCTTGGCATTCATAATTTTCCCAACTTTGGCCATGAGTGATGTCATAGTTTTCGAGGGATCTTTTGCCAATGCATACTACAATTTCTCTAGAAGTAGCCCACTTATCAAGGCTGCTATGGCTGTCATTTTCTCATAATAAAACACTTTTAACTTCTCGTTATTAAAACGAGTGATGTATTCCTTGGTGGTTTCCCCTACTCATTGCCGAACACTTAGAAGATGCACTACTCTTATAATTAGCTTAGTACCAAAGAAAAAATTACTAATAAATAGCTCAGCGAGATGATTAAAATTAGAGATTGGTCCTCGAGGCAAGTTATTGTACCGTATCTGGGTTGAACTAGTGATGGTGCTTGAAAAAGCTCTGCATCTCATTTCATCAGGAACAAAGTATATATCGGCTGCATCCTGATATTGCTCAATGTGTAAAACTGGGTCAGTCTTACCATCATATTTGGGGTTAACCACTAGTGTTTTAAACTTAGATGGAGTAGAGAAATTAACCCTTGCCTCGATGAAAGGAGACCCCTCAATAAAATTTCGCTACAATGGATTTTTTCCCTTATCCATTTCCCCCAATCGATCTTCTAATCGTTGAATTGACCCTTTCCATGAAGGATTTTCGGCATTAGGTCTATTGTAAGCAGCTCGTCCTTCCCCGCTATGCCTTTGTGCTGAGCTCTCTTCCTGAAAAGTCTGCTTGGCATGCACAGATCCTCAAGCGTTCGTTCTAGACTTGACTAATCCCTCACGGTGGTAAGCATGACGTTCATGCGATTTAGATGATTCACTGTGATGACCTTTATTTGTTCATGGACCCAGATGATAAAAATTCGACGTCCTCCTTAACCTTTCCAGGATGCTTGGATGTTCAGGGGTAAGAGAGAGGCCATCATAGTAATTCGTAGATCTGATTGATGAACTGGCCCCTAGGCGATAGGACCTATCACGTATAGACCTGGAATAACTCTTTTAATTATTTCTTGGAGGAGGGGGTGACATATATCTTCTATAATATGGATCAGTGGTATACTTGGATGGAGTAGTAGGCCTGGCTTGCAATGACTGAGCCATTTGCCTCATAGTTTCTTGCATCGCTTCTTGCCCCTTGGCAAGATTGATTAGAATTCCATTTAGGTCTGACGCTCTAGAAGGAACATTGCCTCCGGTAGCATTAATGCTTCCGAGAATTTCATTCATCTTTGGAAATCCTTCCGGATAACTAAGAAAATGAGTTGGGTAGCGAATGATGACACACAAACGTTCCCACGGACGACGCCAATCTGTTGATGTGTAATAATGGATTGATTCTAATTTTATAATCAGAGATAAAGATTATAAATATAACTCAAACCGCACACACAAAAGACAAAAATTTTAGAGTGGTTCGGCTATAAAATAACCTACGTTCAATATTGTTGTTATTTGATAAGGTTTACGGTAGCTAAGCAAGATAAGAATATGTGTGATTTGAGTTATCCCTTAAGCTAAGGGATTGGTTTGTATTTCTACGGGTGTGAAACCTAAAAGATTGAATTCCTTTATATTACCAGGCATTTACATCTGTATACAATAAGTAAAACTCTTAGAATTCATAGCTGGTTGGTATCCCATCTGAATAACTGTTGATGTTCCAATTGGCTAGCATTCTTATGCTGGTCGCTCTTCCCTCCAAATAAGTGTTTCTTTAGCCGA
Source organism: Sambucus nigra (assembly GCA_949130495.1). Lineage (NCBI taxonomy): Eukaryota > Viridiplantae > Streptophyta > Magnoliopsida > Dipsacales > Adoxaceae > Sambucus > Sambucus nigra. The sequence continues at coordinate 451,769,679 of OX422210.1, read as the reverse complement.
TCAAGTAAGTTGGTCGATTGTGTTGGATGACAAGTGTGCCTTCTTCATTGGTCCACGCAGGAACATAATTTTTACATACAACAGACAGCTTAGGGAATTTTGTTTTGAGTTGGGTAGTGTGTCACATTGGTATCTTCCATGATATGATACTATACGTGCACCCGCACGCACTCCCACACATGTTACTACACATGCTCCCCCACATCACATGAGACATTTTGAGCATTTTCGAGAGCAAATCGAGTATTTTATCAAGACTTCACATGATTTGGTGGATGTTTTTCATAGGATGTCGCCTCCTTTGGAGAACAGCTCCGGACCTAATGATTGAGGTTTAAACTTGTTTGCTAGAATATGGATGCTTTTCATGCTTATATCATTCATGCCCATTTCTAGTGTGTACTACCAATTTATTTAGCTTTTTGATTGTGATATATTTTTCAAAAAATTCAAAAAGAGTTATGTCTTCTTGAAAACTTTTGTAAAAATTCAAAAATATTTTCGATTTCTTCTTAAAAAAGGTGAAAAGGGCAAAAAGATTTTATTTTGATAAAAAAAATTAAAAAATCCAAAAAGTGTTTTGTATTTTGTTTCTACCATATATGGAGGAACATTTAGGATTTCCAAGTTACAATATCATTTCATTATCCATGTGACTTTTTTATAGTGTTTTAAGACACAACATCATTTCATTGATGTGCTCTATAATGTTTGGAGTCAATGATATGTGATTAGTGATTACTTTATACATGTTTGACTCATTGTATCCTTTAGTGCACACATGCACAAATATATTTGATCATTGCACTTGTTTATCACTTGTTGGTCAAAATGTTTCCATCTCAATCCTGCCTATAAAACAAACCAAATGCGATAAAACAAGATAATGAAAGTAGTGCTTGTAGGAACCATTATCCGGATTGAAATAATTGAAATTATATCCCTAGTAAAAGTGTTAATTTAAAAGCAATGGCTTGAGCTGCGAAAGTAAAAAGATCTTTGCGTGAATAGCCACCATTTGTAAAAGAAAAATGAGCGTAAAAGATCAAAACCACTCAAAAGAAAAAAATATAAAGTTTTAGGCCAAATTCAAAGAACATTGATGCTTCGCTACATATGAGCAGTAATTTCTTTAAAACAAAAGATTTGCGTGAAATATTCTATATGTGAGTTTTGAGGGAGTTTAGTCGAAAATCAATGGGTTTGGAGGTCCTGAAAAAGTCTTGTAAAAGCATTACATAGTTTTAGGCGCTATTGGTGTGAAAATCATTTTAGACTTTGATATGTTGATTAGATTGAGTTGATATCATATGAATTCAATAATTTTTAAACCTAAGGACGATTTTGAGTTCATTCGTTAGGAGTATCCCAAATTCATCGAGCACATATGTTATGATTGTTTGAGTTGATTTTTCTATTAAATTTGTTCACACCCATTCATTCCGTTTCCATGATTTGCTTATCTTAGTGTTAGTTCATGGTGTATGTTGTTTTTTATAAAATTATTATTGCTTACAAAATTTCGAAAATCAATAATAGTTTGTGGAGCTTTTGGTATTATCCTCGCATACGCTTTTTTTATATATGTTTATGATCGTCAAGTTCGACGTATCATACCCAATCGAACTCGTATATACTACACTTCATTAACTAAATAGCAGGAGAACGTAAACTATGTACGTGGAGGAGTACAACAATCCTAATATAGGGCTCTATATCAATCAAACGATACGCTGAAAACGTAGTAAGCCGTACAGATCCTGTGGACACTAGAACCTGATGCTCTGATACCATCTGTGACACCCCGCCAAATTAAACATCGGGTGATCAGGCCTTTATTAAATTAAAACAGGTTTCTCAAATGGTTCATTCTTAGCATCACTGTCGAAAACTTTTTAATTACTAATCCCCTAGTGTAAAATTAGACCGGTGCCAAATTTTATCTTTCTTAAAACAGATAAATCAACCATGCGGAATAAAGTACAAATAATCATGTACTATAATTCAAACAACAAAGTAAAAGTACAACGGAACAAAACTAATTCCCGAATAAACCATCGGCTAAAAATCCCAAACAACAATAGAATAACCACTAGTCTGAAACTAACATCTGAGACTAATACCGGACCACAAGTCCATACATAGATGGTGTGAGATCCTATACTAGATCTGAATGAGAAATATCGTCTAATCAAAATCCTGTAAGCATCCACTGTGCTACAGCTCCGAGTCTCTGGAATGGAATCATCATACATGGCGTCCCTGTGGCTGGACACCTAAAAGGTTTTGAAAATATTTTATAGCAAGAGTTAGTACTCAAAACATTTTGAAAATATTTAGTATGCGTTTATCACAATATAAAAATGCGGTTATTGATTACACATGTTAGGTTCTCGTACACTCTCTTGAGTTTACTCACCCCTCATCTCTTGTGCACACCTAACGTTCTACACTTAGCCTACCTAACCATATCTTCCAAGCTATCTAGGACTAAGTAATCATCTGAACTTATCTATACTTAAGTTCCATTACCGCCCATACAGTACAACCGTTTCACTAACATCTCGCGTATGTTAATTAATTCTCAGGTAACATTTCATCTATGTTATTTTTCAATACTTCTCATTTAGTTTCACTACTAAAATTACTACAATTCTCACAATTGTTGACTTCTCACTTGTGTAATTAAGTTTCACTACTTGAAATACTAAATAGATTTTCTCTATCTAAAGGTGCATTTCGTAATTAAGTTTCACTACTTAACTTACCAGTTCAGTATGTATCTTTAAATACTTAATATATATCAATCTACTAATACACAGAAGTAGAATATCATCAAGTATATATTTCACACACAATATATATACTAAGTATCAGTCATTACTATTTTTCCCTTTTTATACACGTAAAGGACTCTTGGTTCGGAATGATTCATCGACCCCAAGGTAAGAATTGGTTCAGAATGATACATCGACCCCAATTATTTATATACACAAATAAAGATCTCTTGGTTCAGAATGATTCATCGACCCCAAGTGAGAGTTGGTTCGGAATTATCCATCGACCCCAACTATTTTCAAAATATATATATATACACATATTCTGTTTCGGGACTCTTCCATCGCGACACCAGTTCAAGGTTTGGTTCGGCATTTCTCATCGACCCCAAACATATAATAACTTTATGTTAGTTCGGAATGTCTCATCGACCCTAACATAATTAATTTAGGTATCAATCTCTTGACCTAAAAGACCACATAATTTAGTAGGTACACGCCCGACCTATTAATTATATACGTACGTAATATTTAAATCTCATATATTTGCCGTACAACATTCGCTTTACGATTTATCTCATTAATCGTATTTATTTGAGTATTCACATAACTCTAAGGGTCCTAGTTACCCCTTACATATAATTTCAGTAGTTACCCTTATTAACCTACTGACTCAATAAATTTAAGCTCGCTCACACTTTTTCGAAATCATATTCTTATCATCTCGAATTAGAATACGTCACAATCAAGCCTATGAATCTCCACTTTAATTCTCTCACAAAATTAAGGTCCAACACTCAATCATAGACCTACTTCCATATCATTATTATATAAATATATTTCATCAAGGTCCCAAACACTTCCCCGATAAAATTTTAGGCATTTGAGTCTTAAAAAGAAAGATCTCACATTTTCTCGCAGCCTAAACGAATCATAAATTCTTCTGGAAGATTAAACACCCTCTAGTAAAATTTCGATTTCTCCCTCTACAGAACTCCGATTGACCTGATTCCAAGTTCATTGGATAGCTAAGAGAAATACCTTTCCAGTAATATATGGTTCACACTCTAGTTCGAAGTAAAATTCAAATCGCACACGTTTAAAGTCACGTCAAAATTCTGGCAGATTACTATGTTGACAGATCAAACACCCTGTAGTAAAATATCGATTACTCCCTCTACAGAACTCCGATTGACCTGATTCCAAGTTTATTGGATAGCTAAGAGAAAAAACTTTTCAGGAATGTATGGTTCACACTCTAATTCTAAGTACAACTCAAATGGGATACGTTTAAAGTTGTATCCAAAATTATGGCAGATTGACATCTTGTGTTCCTCAATTAAACCCTAAGTCATTCAAGATTCATGTTCTTTAACCAAGAACTCATAAAGATTATATGTTAATCATCGAACATATTCAAATTTTGTTTCATCTTTACTTAGGGATTCATTCTACATGCAATCCTACCCAAATATATGATCAATTCATACATTTAGTTCAAAGTTTTTCAATAGAATCAACCAATTCTTAAAATTTCCTACACATGGGTATTATAACTTGAATTTGATTTGTAATAAACACTTGCCTTGATAGAGGGAAATCTGATTTCGTGGAGTTGATGATGGGTTGATGTTCTTCTCCCTCCATCCTTCTTCCATGGATGATTTGGGGGCAAGATTCAAGTCCAATTCTTCAAGAATCCCTTCTTAAGCTTTGGAATTGGTTTTCTCCTTCTCTCTAATGGTATTGGTGTTTACATGGGTTTTCTAACCCTAACCCCTATTTCATACGGCTGATAAAAAGGCTCTCAAATTCATAGGTCTTCATACCCTCTTATTTTAAAAGACCAAAACGCCCCCGAATAGTCTCGGTTTAGTCCAAAATTATCCCGAGACTCAACTAGTACCCCGGCGTATACTATTTTGACTAATTTGACCCTTCCGGACTCATCTGTGACCTCTAAATTATCATTTGAGTCACTTAAAAATATTATTCGTTCTCACCCCAACACGGTCTACACGCGTTAAGTAACTATTTACCACTCGCACTAAGTAAATATAATGAGAAATATAAATCGGTATCTATCTCTCGATTAATATTCCAAAATTACAATTTTTAATAAATCTCATTAAATTACTCCTCTTACGTAATTTAAATTAAGCCGTATTTTCTTATTTAATTCTCTAATTTAATTAAATAGAATATTCAGAAATACGGGGTATTACATACTTCCCCCCTTACAAAGGAATTTCGTCCTCGAAATTAGGATAAGGCTGGTATTAAAATTAACGGTCGCCCCAAGTACCTGCCTTGATTCATTATAAACTCTTCTTGCATGTTACCCATGCTGCATATATCATAATTAAGTCTCACTACTTAATTTCTCCATAGGTCTTTCTCAATCTAACGTTAACTCTTGAAATTAAGTTCCTCCCTACTTAATTTACTCTTTTGATGTATATCTCTATATATAACACCTATGTGTCTACTATAACTCATAAGTAGGATATTATAAGGTATATATTTCATACACAATATATACTATAAGGGAAATTGGTCCGACAAAATCATTGGCCCCAATAATCCTATCATTTACATTGGTCCGTAAATCCCTCGACCCCAAGGTAAATGTAATGTATATGTTGGTTTAGACCTTCCGTCGATACCAAATTAATCATCGATTTGGTTCGAAAAATCATCGACCCCAAATCGATCCTTTATGTATTGGTCTGGAACATCATCGACCCCAATACAGAATTTAAGCACACTTATCATCGCACATAAGTAGAAAAAAATCAATAGGTATATATCTTACACATAACATATACTATAAACACTTATTTTATAATCATCCCCCTTCTGTAACACTTTTGGGGTTCTTGGCTCGGAACCCCGCCTCGATCACCAATGGTGATTAATATATTGTCTCAGAATCACATCTCGTGCACCAATGTATGTATGTATATCTCATCGCACATGAGTAGACAATTTGTGAGCCATATATTACACATTTCATATACCCTAAAACGTCATACTCCAATAGAATGTCCTCATATCACGCGTTAAGGACTAAAAGTTCGAAATGTCTCCTCGAACCACCACTCAAAGTACATATAGTTTCATAATAGGTACCCAAGAACCTAACCCTTATGTACAGTCTATATAGGCACTCATACTACCTATAAATATGCTCATAAAGGTATACATGAAACCTATGATTTGATCAGTGGTTTCCTCCAAAATTCCACTATCGTAAGGGCGTATTATTCTGCCTCACAATCATTGAGTCATAGGCGACACAACATACTCAAAATAAAACTTTATTTCTATTCCCCCCTGACCATCTCTCACAGGGTGGGATTTTAGGATTTCATCCAGATTCACAACCACGTAGAACGGCACCGTGCACTGTGCACTCTTCCTTTTCAACTTACATACTAATCCATCCCGGTCAACCCATTCTGCTATCCCAACGAAATGTTGGTTTATTTATGATGTTCACAGCCCATTAAAAAATATCTAAGTCTGTCTCCTCATTCCATCATTGGATACGTAGGTTCACTACCAAATTTCTGATTGCTCATTTTGTGCCCATCTTTCTCTATCAACTAGTGGTGCATCTGGAGACAATCTCACTATGTCTCTTCCTCAATACCGCTTCCCACTTACGTCATCTTTACTCAAGTGGTACTCTATTCCCCTTTCACTCCGGGTATATTATACTTTACAATCCGTGCACTTTCGTAATTGGCGCACTTTAAGGGTTGATTACCTTATAAGAATCAACATTTTAGTAACGCGTAAGTCACTCTCAACACTCAGTTAAGTAGAACCTTGCGTCACTTATTCACAACAGTTAGGCCTCCCATATCAAGAGATAACTTTTGAACGGCTTTCCACCGACTTTTATCCCATAGGGTGTGCTGGTTCTCTCAGCACAAAAATCTTGGATTACCGTCTATCTTCCATGACATTCAATCCATTTCATCAACACGACTAGCCAAAACTTCCTCCATCGGCGTACTTAGCAAATAATTTTCTCTGCATCCCTCTACCTCAGATGGCTAAGGAAGCCAATTGGCTAGGGCACCCATACACCCTTTTCTCCGTGCATATTTGCAAAAACATTACAAACGTCGCACTTGTAACATGCTTTTCCTCAACTCTCGCCTTGTCTTCACGCGCGTGACTACAATCTTGTGGGTATTCACAATCCCCTATAGACCAATAATCAAATTCTTGCCCACAAAGTCCCACTTATCCTTTCGTGGAGAGATAAGATTTTCAGTGTTTTCCCACAACACTTTCGGTTCTACCGATACCCTAGCATCTAACGTCTCTTCTCTTGACGTGCATAAAAATTTAGTCGTATCCCCTTTCGCGATCGAACTTAAACAGGGGACTTCTCCCAATGCATTTTTACTGAGTCTTATCGGTACAACACATAGTCGAGATATTCAAATTTCATCCCCTGACAATATGTACGACCGTAGCCCAACATCTCTAAAGGAGCCAAGTGGAAATGTGCTTATAATATCACTAAGTCCTTAGCTCTTGTTACAACAACGAGTTCGATCTCTCCCCCTAGCGATCATACGATATACCTTGATTCACATCATTAAGGTTCCTACACACCGGAATCAATCACTATGAGACATCCATAATCTCTGGAGTCTCCCACATATTAATGAAAATGACAGTTCGACCCTCTTTCAGGTGAGGCATCGTCATATACCCCATTCACTCGAGGCTAAAACTCATATATTATTTACCCATCGCTCTGGTAGTTCAAATGGTTCCCGGACATAACACGCTTGTCCTTTTCGAAATGCAAACTTATCGAAGTTATTATCTCCTTAAATAACTTCGAGCAAGATCAACATGTATGGTCTTACGCCTCACATAAGACATCCTTTCATAAATTCCCTTATTCCAGGCCACACCTACTGGTTTAGGGTATTCCTCCACTCGAACTTGGCAGTCTTGATTTTTTTTTTAACATTAATCATCATGGTTCCCTTAATTTCGCTGACCACGGAACGCACTAATAGACTTAACAGTCCTGACTTAGGATTAAATTAAGGAATCACTTAGTGGGTTTCCACTTATGGCTTGCACTAGCCCCATTATATTCAGTCTTACTCTTTGACTAAATCCTTAAACTCTTTTAGCTCCGCCCACCTAGGAGCATTTACCTCGACTTTGTAACAAGTACCTTACTGCCTTCATACACATAAGTCGTCCAAGCAGATTTTTCTCAAAATTGCGACCGACAACAACTCGTGAGTCCATTCTCTCAAGGGATCTTTTTCCCTTGTACCTGTCTCATCGGTCACAGGTTCACTTCAACCGATAAATTTCTTCCTCACAATTGGCATCTACCAGGCTTTCACGTGATGGGTTCAAGAATTTCCATTCGCTTCGCTTCTGAACTGTCATTGGAGAAATTTGTGGTTAAACTATACGTAAGGTCCCTATTTGTATACTGACCCTCAGTCCGGATGTGGTGACTGGTATCCCCAACACGTTGCCTCTATAAAATTTACCCAAGTTTTCACTTCTGTGCATTTCTACTCTATCCTTAATGCCAAAACCCCTGTACATTCTACTTCCATTACACACTAGGAGTGACCTCGACAACGGTCATCTTTCCTACGATTACCATCCTCGAACACCCCATGCCTCATGCCGAGCCCCTTCCTCCTGCAGTCCTTCCAACACCCTCGCTGGTCTTATCGTCAGGTTCGACGTATCATACCCAATCGAACTCGTATATACTACACTTCATTAACTAAATAGCAGGAGAACGTAAACTATGTACGTGGAGGAGTACAACAATCCTAATACAGGGCTCTATATCAATCAAACGATACGCTGAAAACGTAGTAAGCCGTACAGATCCTGTGGACACTAGAACCTGATGCTCTGATACCATCTGTGACACCCCGCCAAATTAAACATCGGGTGATCAGGCCTTTATTAAATTAAAACAGGTTTCTCAAATGGTTCGTTCTTAGCATCACTGTCGAAAACTTTTTAATTACTAATCCCCTAGTGTAAAATTAGACCGGTGCCAAATTTTATCTTTCTTAAAACAGATAAATCAACCATGCGGAATAAAGTACAAATAATCATATACTATAATTCAAACAACAAAGTAAAAGTACAACAGAACAAAAGTAATTCCCGAATAAACTATCGGCTAAAAATCCCAAACAACAATAGAATAACCACTAGTCTGAAACTAGCATCTGAGACTAATACCGGACCACAAGTCCATACATAGATAGTGTGAGATCCTATACTAGATCTGAATGAGAAATATCGTCTAATCAAAATCCTGTAAGCATCCACTGTGCTACAGCTCCGAGTCTCTGGAATGGAATCATCATACATGGCGTCCCTGTGGCTGGACACCTAAAAGGTTCTGAAAATATTTTATAGCAAGAGTTAGTACTTAAAACATTTTGAAAATATTTAGCATGCGTTTATCACAATATAAAAATGCGGTTATTGATTACACATGTTAGGTTCTCGTACACTCTCTTGAGTTTACTCACCCCTCATCTCTTGTGCACACCTAACGTTCTACACTTAGCCTACCTAGCCATATCTTCCAAGCTATCTAGGACTAAGTAATCATCTGAACTTATCTATACTTAAGTTCCATTACCGCCCATACAGTACAACCGTTTCACTAACATCTCGCGTATGTTAATTAATTCTCAGGTAACATTTCATCTATGTTATTTTTCAATACTTCTCATTTAGTTTCACTACTAAAATTACTACAATTCTCACAATTGTTGACTTCTCACTTGTGTAATTAAGTTTCACTACTTGAAATACTAAATAGATTTTCTCTATCTAAAGGTGCATTTCGTAATTAAGTTTCACTACTTAACTTACCAGTTCAGTATGTATCTTTAAATACTTAATATATATCAATCTACTAATACACAGAAGTAGAATATCATCAAGTATATATTTCACACACAATATATATACTAAGTATCAGTCATTACTATTTTTCCCTTTTTATACACGTAAAGGACTCTTGGTTCGGAATGATTCGTCGACCGCAAGGTAAGAATTGGTTCGGAATGATACATCGACCCCAATTATTTATATACACAAATAAAGATCTCTTGGTTCGGAATGATTCATCGACCCCAAGTGAGAGTTGGTCGGAATTATCCATCGACCCCAACTATTTTCAAAATATATATATATACACATATTCTGTTTCGGGACTCTTCCATCGCGACACCAGTTCAAGGTTTGGTTCGGCATTTCTCATCGACCCCAAACATATAATAACTTTATGTTAGTTCGGAATGTCTCATCGACCCTAACATAAATAATTTAGGTATCAATCTCTTGACCTAAAAGATCACATAATTCAATAGGTACACGCCCGACCTATTAATTATATACGTACGTAATATTTAAATCTCATATATTTGCCGTACAACATTCGCTTTACGATTTATCTCATTAATCGCATTTATTTGAGTATTCACATAACTCTAAGGGTCCTAGTTACCCCTTACATATAATTTCAGTAGTTACCCTTATTAACCTACTGACTCAATAGATTTAAGCTCGCTCACACTTTTTCGAAATCATATTCCTATCATCTCGAATTAGAATACGTCACAATCAAGCCTATGAATCTCCACTTTAATTATCTCACAAAATTAAGGTCCAACACTCAATCATAGACCTACTTCCATATCATTATTATATAAATATATTTCATCAAGGTCCCAAACACTTCCCCGATAAAATTTTAGGCATTTGAGTCATAAAAAGAAAGATCTCACATTTTCTCGCAGCCTAAACGAATCATAAATTCTTCTAGAAGATTAAACACCCTCTAGTAAAATTTCGATTTCTCCCTCTACAGAACTCCGATTGACCTGATTCCAAGTTCATTGGATAGCTAAGAGAAATACCTTTCCAGTAATGTATGGTTAACACTCTAATTCGAAGTAAAATTCAAATCGCACACGTTTAAAGTCACATCAAAATTCTGGCAGATTACTATGTTGACAGATCAAACACCCTGTAGTAAAATATCGATTACTCCCTCTACAGAACTCCGATTAACCTGATTCCAAGTTTATTGGATAGCTAAGAGAAATACCTTTCCTGGAATGTATGTTTAACACTCTAATTCGAAGTACAACTCAAATGGGATACGTTTAAAGTTGTATCAAAAATTATGGCAGATTGACATCTTGTGTTCCTCAATTAAACCCTAAGTCACTCAAGATTCATGTTGTTTAACCAATAACTCATAAAGATTATATGTTAATCATCGAACATATTCAAATTTTGTTTCATTTTTACTTAGGTATTTATTCTACATGCAATCCTACCCAAATATATGATCAATTCATACATTTAGTTCAAAGTTTTTCAATAGAATCAACCAATTCTTAAAATTTCCTACACATGGGTATTATAACTTGAATTTGATTTGTAATAAACACTTGCCTTGATAGAGGGAAATCTGATTTCGTGGAGTTGATGATGGGTTGATGTTCTTCTCCCTCCATCCTTCTTCCATGGATGATTTGGGTGCAAGATTCAAGTCCAATTCTTTAAGAATCCCTTCTTAAGCTTTGGAATTGGTTTTCTCCTTCTCTCTAATGGTATTGGTGTTTACATGGGTTTTCTAACCCTAACCCCTCTTTCATACGGCTGATAAAAAGGCTCTCAAATTCATAGGTCTTCATACCCTCTTATTTTAAAAGACCAAAACGCCCCCGAATAGTCTCGGTTTAGTCCAAAATTATCCCGAGACTCAACTAGTACCCCTGCGTATACTATTTTGACTAATTTGACCCTTCCGGACTCATCTGTGACCTCTAAATTATCATTTGAGTCACTTAAAAATATTACTCGTTCTCACCCCAACACGGTCTACACGCGTTAAGTAATTATTTACCACTCGCACTAAGTAAATATAATGAGAAATATAAATCAGTATCTATCTCTCGATTAATATTCCAAAATTATAATTTTTAATAAATCTCATTAAATTACTCCTCTTACGTAATTTAAATTAAGCCGTATTTTCTCATTTAATTCTCTAATTTAATTAAATAGAATATTCAGAAATACGGGGTATTACATTTAAATGCTTGATTTAAATCACATAACTGCATGTTTAGGGTTTAATGAAAATTGGAATTTGTTTGTGGGATTGACATCTAATTAAATAAGTTTAATCCATCGGATAATTGTGCACTCTCGAATTGATATCATAGAGATTCTTACCCCTTTAAAACATGAGATGTTCTTGATTGCGATGCCACGACCCGATGGAGGGCTGAGTATGCATCTTTATTATCTAGAGGATTATAATTTAAAGGGAGTCACTGTGTCATGAGATTCCATTATAGCGGTTCGAGAGTCTCCTAATTTCTTTCAAAAGATCCCTCGGTTAACACTAAGTGGGGAGATTGATTCCGTTATTGACTTAGCTTCGGGTACTACACCGATAACCCGAGAACCATATTTTATGGCATCATTAGGATAAGAAAGATCGGGGATAAGATTTTATTATTGTTCTATTCTTAAAATCATGTGTGAAAATTTTTGTTTTATTTAATAAATGATTGTTTTATTCATTTTGAAATGAGAATAAAGCTTGTGAGAATGCTTTATATTTGTCTAAATATATTATTTCATATAAATGTCAGTCAATAGAGTTCACTAGGAATTCTAGTGAGTGGACTTCGATTTTTTCACAAGGAGATGGAATTCTGGTTCTAGCACTCTTTAAAAGTTCACAACCTAGATAGGGCTTTGACATCCTATTGGAACGGCTGCGATACAATCCTAGTAGTTTATCTCAAACTAAGATAACATGTATGATGGTTTGAGAACTTGTGTGAGAGTTTAATAGAGGATTGTGATCGGTAAATTTGAGGAATGTATTTTATAGGACCACTCATGAGATTTGAGTCTAAAGTTATCTTGATTAGACTCAGGCAATCTCACACCATTTGTGAATGGTGCATAAATTCTTAATACTGAGAATTATAAAGATTGGAATGCTTATGTGATTTTCTTTTTATTGTTGTGGGTAAGATTCAATTTTATATTGAATCAAATGATCCCATCATATTGGGTCACATCTATATAAGTAGGTTTTAAATCTAAATTCGGAGGAATTCACATCGGGGATACCTTGGATTGCGATACCCCTTGATAGACTTATAAGATTTATTTTCACCAGTAAACCTGATCGGTGGATTATTTATAATGTAATGGAGTAGAAAAATAAGCTAAGTCTCAAAATCAAGGAATTGAATAGATGTTAGTTAAAACAACTTGGCGAAAAATTGATTTGACCACGTGGGTATCGAAAGATTAATGTGGGGAATCACATTATGTACCATTATTAACTTTGCAAATAAGACCTCATTATATCCGAGTGATTTATGAGATTATTAAATTAGAGTGCAGTCATAATTATTTGGTGGAATTAATCATGATTAAATAAAGAAAGGAAATAAATTACGGCAATTGTTATAAGTGATTTTCAAGTATTTATTTGCAAGCCAATTTAATTATTTGTCTTGGGTTCCTAGTATAGTACAAATACCAAAGTAGTTAGGACCAGACTCTCAAGAAACCGAGTTTGTCCCAAGCCCAACTCTTATACTTGTATCTAAAGGTGTGGGAAAGGATTTCAAATATATTTATTCATCATTGGGATTTGAGAGGGGTGATAAAAAAAAGGTTATTCATGATTTTGTGAAGAGGGCTAAAGATGGACCATCATATCTCAATCAAAAGAAAGAATTTTTATATCAAAAGGTGCCCATACACCTACCTAGCTTTGGGAAGGATCATATACCAGAAGATCCAAGATTTTCAAAAGGTTAAGAAAGCTTTTAGACATCCAAAAGAAGGCATCACTTCGTCATCAACAAATATTTTTCTCTTCAACAAATTGCAATCAGATCCGCAAAGGTATTGTGTTCTAAACCCTAGGTTTTTTCTTCAACCCTAGTTTTGGTTTTTCCTTTTGCTATTGTTTGATAAGTATAATATTCAAGAACTAGAAATTATATTCAGTGCATATCGAACCCCAACAATTGCTACCCGAACCTTTAGTTTAGATTAATCATCCATTGGAAAAGTCCATGTTGTCCAAATAGGAAACCATAGTTTTGCATGTTGTAGGATTATGTATCTTTGTGTATGCTTCCATATTAACTTGATTTTTTGGATATTCTTTTTTTAAATCCCTCCCATCATGGTCACACACATTTTTTATGTGAATGAATCCTAAGTTAATTTACCCGTAGTATTTTTTTTGCTATTAGATTTAATATGGTTATAATAATTAGGTTTTTGCAATAATTTATTTGTTGCTGTACTTGGTGGCGATTGTAAGGGAATGTAATGTTTGGAAGTGTTATGCAGTTTTATACGAGAAATTCGACAAGAAAATGAAGTTGTCACACACAGGTCTTTCAGATTGATCCAAAAGGAAAACCAGATCGATCCAAAAATTCAAATCGATCTGAATTGGGCTCGAATTAATCCAATTGGGGGCAGGCAGATTTTTTGACTTGTTTTTTTTTGTGTTTCCCGGTGGCTTCTCATGGTGGTTCTTCCTCATCTACCTTTAAGACCAGGTTGGACTAGTTTCTAGAAAGAAATATCTTCAAGCACACTTATTTGTGATGAAGTCTACTTCAAGTTAGACTTTATATCAGTGCGAAGTCTTTGATAACAAGGATTCTTGGGCTTAAAGGGTTATACTTCAAGAACAAGTTTAGGCCATGATGGAAAGGGGAAATTTGCCCTTTTATTTTGTCACATTTATTTATTTATTTATTTGCAATGTCTATTTATTTAAGGAAAATGCTATGTGTCCCAAACAACTCCCCCAAATAGCTTTAAGTGTTATACCTTATGGTATGGGTCCCGCCAGGGCACAACTCATCAATGCTATTTGGGGGAGATTTGGGGGAGTTATTTGGTACCCATAGCACCACTCTTTATTTAATCATGTTTCATAATTCATGTGCTAATTAATTGTATTATTAGGAATGCCTCTTTTTATGGCCAACATGAATTTTAGTTTTGAGACCAACCTAGAACCCCGATTTTCTTCAAAAATTAGTGTTTGATTTATTCTTTTCTAAATTGAATTATATTGGGGTAATTAAATTTAAGGTGTGAATTAAATTGAGATCTCCGAGTTTTAATTCATTTTTGAAAATTCAAATTATTATTTTATGTTAAGAAAATTAAAATGTGAGATCAATATATTTAATTCAAACGAGTAAATTTGGAAATTAACAAGGATTTAAAATCGGTCTTTTGGAATTGAATAAATTATTTTTCAAAACCCTCGAGTTTTTCAAAAATATTAAGTGGGACATGTGTTTCAACATAAACCCTACCGTCTCCATCGATGTTTTAATAAATCAGATGTAACTGATTCGTTACGTCAACTTGTCTGGCCTCCCAACGGATGGAATTAATTAGGACATCAGGGACTCATTAAAACTCTTAAGTGATAATTCTGAGATTTAGAACATGAGTAAATTCTATCCCCCTGATAGGAAAGTTCATCACAAGCTGGTTCTATTTCAAACAATGAACTGATTGTATACACTTAGACATAATTAATGATATCCGCCTTAACGGAGTCATGGTCATTAATTGTGGGACCAAAAGATGAGGACTATTCAACTATGTTGGACATGGGATCCTGAACAGTCCAGGTACATAATTAAAAGACAAAAGTTTGTCTAGTTCAAGGTGGATGATTTTTAACTTCTAATGAGAAATCTCACTCCATAAGGGAACAAGGACGTCTAACGGTGTTATCGTCAAAAATTGGTTTCAACATTTCATCTTTTAAAGTTGAGATCATATTTGAGATAACAAATAATAAATAAGAAGTAAAATTTAGACGTGTAAGGACAAAGGTGAGAATAAGAAGAATTACAACAAGGGTTACGTAATTCAGCCCTTAAAGAGGGCCCTAAGTCCACATGGTAGCTCTTTGTACTATTTTTTAATTAACCAGTGTTATAAGAACAATATAATTCACTCAATCTATTCTCATTCAATGATTTGACAGTTAGAATGTATCAATATCTCTCTGTCGGTCCTAATCCCAATGGGGGATCTCTCCTTCTATACTAATTGAGTATGAGGGAATGTATGTCAGGCCCAGAGTATGGGGTCTAAATATGTCCTACTCTTATAAGTTGAATGGATTACAACTAAGATGTAGTATGGTTTAAAGGATTTCCCATGAAGGAATATTCCCGCACGTGTTTGCGAACAATAATGCAACTCACGCGGTACTCGCAAACCTTTAACAGTGTTATTAAAGTTATATATTGTTAGTTATCCTTACTAGAAACAATCTCGTCCATTCAGATGGAAAAGAGGTTGGACACATTACCTGTGGCCGATCTGCTATGCTAAGTCGAAGTCATCCCTTAGTAGATCTTGTCGGCCAGGGATGAGCTATTACTTTATTGAATGGCTTTACTCAGTTCTCTTCATGCCATGAGACGCTCCATAAATATGTTATAATAATATACCCCAAGACTTTTCTCATGATTGTAGATCTTAATCTTTAGGAGAAGTATAGAGTAAAGAAGTGAGTGAAGTGTTTACAAATGGTCCTAGGTTAGCATCTCTTAGATAAGAGGTCGGCAGTTATTCTGCTTGGTCGGCCAAGCATAATGACTTGTAAGTTTTGTTAATGAAATTTCCAGCTGACTTAAGTGTGCCATGCGCTAGCAATCCAGTTGATCTTCGACAAGTGTGTCTAATGCACGCACTTTTATCCCTTATAAAAATGGAGCAAATCGTATTTTGGTCTGTTCAAATTTTGTGTATTCAAGTTTTCTAGAGAGGGGGAGAGAGGATGTTAGCCATTACCAAGTCGTTTGAAGATTCTACAACTCATCTTTCAGTTCGTTTCCATCATCAAGTACACTTTTTTCTTTCTTTCTCAAGTCTTTTATCGTTTACACTTTTTTCATTTTGGGTTTGTGTTGAGATGAGGGATTTTCGTTTAGGGATTTTTATTTATAAGGTTTTACATTTCTAGGGTTAAGTGTGGATGCCCTATATGAGTGAATCTTTGAAAATCTGGAAACACATTACTGATTTGAATAAGATTTTTTCCAGAGCTTTTGCTGAGATATTTCCCATTCAACTCCAGGCCCTTAGACCCAAAGATGATCATGGGAACCCAAAATTTATCCCAAAATTTTATTCTTCTTTTTCATCAGCCCCCAAGCGTTGAGTATAGCACATCATAATTTCATACCTCAGAGAGTTTTGATGGCATAAACCATAGAGTTGGGGGGAGAAATTATGTTGGCACTAGTAATACAACTTCGTCTGAATATTTAAACTCTGAATAGAGGAATTTGATGGATAATCCTTCCCTTCCACCTCGCCTATTGAGGTTCCTTTAACTGTTGAGGAATTCGACCTCGGATAGGTTTGTACGACCTCTTATAATACTTCTACCTCTGATACCAGATGGTACAGAAGTGACATCGGAGCAAATAATCTCGCTGATTAGGCATAAATTCTTCACATTTATCCCCTTAATTTTGGTATTTTTATGATCCCGTGCATTGTAAATAGTTTGGATTTGTCTTATATTTATGATACTAACCCTTTTTGGCAAGTATTTCGTATTTTGTATATCTCTTATGTATTTAACAGGTATTTCATGCAAATTAGTGCGAAAGAGAACGCAAAACAGTGAAAGAAACCAAGAAACGGGGAGTTGAAGGGCATTTTCATAATTTTACATATATTCCGAAGTTGGGGAGAACTAGAAAGTTTAATAGCTATAAATTACAAGAACATTGGAAAAAACGGCACCCCAATCCGAGCTACGGTGAAGAACTTAAGTCCATTTAAAGTTGGAGACAGAAAATCAAAAGTTGAAATTAATTCTGGAAGCTGAAGAGTTTCAACTCTTGAAATTTCTTGTATAATTCCTTTTTATTAGTTGTAAAACGTGGAGAGGTAGGGTAAGAGTCATTTTTTATATGTATAAAAGGTCAAACCCTAGTAGGAAGAAGAGGAGGTTTTTTACTTGACGTTGTAGGAGGCTAGTAGTTAGGGTTTCTTTGTAGTTAGTTTTTAAAGGATTCTTGTATACAAGAACCCTAGTTTTGAAGTTTGGCTACTATTCAAGATTCAAATATCTATTCAAGATTCATCATTCATCCATTGCAAGTAATTTTAATTTATTATTTTTACTGCTTTCATAGTTAGTTTAATTAATTAGTGCTTTCTAGTTTTCTAATCCAAATTCAAGTCATGTTCTCAATTTTCTAGATTTAGTTATGAATTACTGCACTTTCAGTTTTAAGTTTTCTTTTATTTTAATCATGTTAAGCTAAGTTTTTAAGGGTGGGGATGCATGAACCCAACCTGATGTGGTATGCATAGATATAAAAAAATTCCTCTAAATTAAATAAGTGATTACATCGTGTTGTATAGTTTCACAACCATTGTAGACCTTTTGACCTCGTTTGCCCTAGGTAGCCGGGGTGCTTAAGGATGCAACGGGAGTGAACTATTGCAACACTACTTTACTCATTCTTTGATTATGTATGATGCGGGCTTGAACCTCATATATGTAATGCTTTGGAGTACTAAAGACTGGGTCTGATCAATTATCTAATTTATGAATAGTTTTGTACTGGCATACACACTAGGGTTTGGGGGAGTGTATTCTTAACCCATTTCTTCATTCATATTAATTCCTTCTTAGTTAGTTAATTTTGCAAGCGTGGGTTAAATTAATTGAATTTAGTTAATTCATAGATAAAATCCAAAAATCATTCATCTTTTTCTTTTCTTTTCTTATAATATCAACTTTAGGATTAAATTACCTTACCTTTGTCGTCACGTTCACACGTCCTAACTCCCTGTGGATTCGATACCCAGACTCACCACTATACTCCTTAAGAGTGTAGTTACAAGTTTAGGTTTTTTGTATTGAGGTTGGAAGCCGATAACAACGACTAGCGTATTACACGGAAGCTTGGTTTTTCCACTCGATCACTCGCTAACCTAAGAATTCTTTATTATATACCAGATGATATGAATATTAGAATACCTAACTCGGAGGAGAAGGCCTATGATAGGATAAATAACAACGAGGTTTTCTTTCCCTTTTGGGTATTCCTAGTCTAGTGTGGGATATATTCGGATATGGGGTTACCCAACACATGTGCTATGGAAGGAGGAAGGGAAGTTGGAATCAAGGATGGATGTATGTCTCTTTCTGGGTTACCCTAAAGGAATCAAGGGTGGACAATTATATGATCCTAAGGATCGCGCAGTATTTTTTTAACACAAATGCTCGGTACTTGCATGAAGATTATATGATTGACCACAAGTCCAAGAGCAAGATTATCTTACAAGAACTAATAAGATAAGATCAAGAAAATGCTTCGGGACCATCCGTACAAGATGAAATACAATATGATATCGATAATACACTGACTAAGAGTAGTGGGAGTATTATTGATGATAAGGATACACATGTCACTTATACTGGACCACAAGTGGGGGCACGTCATAGTAGGAGGGTCAGGTGTCAGCCTGATAGGTTGGGGTGTTTAGGAGAGCACTTCGGTGAGGTCACAATGGAACACGAACTGGATCCCGATAACTACAATGAGTCACTATAAGACAAGGATGTTGAGTATGTATATAAATCGGACTAAGTGATCCAGATTTGCATTTGTTTAGGCTCGACCTTAATTGATTTATGTCTTCCCAAGACAAATCTAGGCCTGAAATTAAATTAAGCCTCATGGATCAAGCTCATATCACACTCTATTACGGGATTTGAGCTCAAGTTCAGGTCATCCCGAACTCGATATCAACAAGCATATTTTTAAATATTATTTCATTTAAGGACTAAATAATCATAAAATTTAAAATTATAATAAAGGAAAATAATAAAATAAAATTTTGAATAACCCTTAAATAAATATTTTAGACCTAAAAGTTTTAATATGAATGATTAAAACATAAAAACCATTGTCTAAATTGGTTCAAATCTATTGCATAAATCTATAACACATTACATCGTTTGTATAAAATAGATAAATATATAAATACATATGAATAAAATATTTTTCAGGTTCGATCCCAATGAAGGCTTTAAGAACGTGGCTCAAGCTTGGCCCTAATAGAGTTCGGGTTTCAAATTTTGTCTCAAGCGTAGCTCGGATTTGAATGAACTAAGGATTCATCAGAGGGTGAAGCATATTGAGGGTAAGTATCAGCTTATTCAGGAGATCGTGCAGAGGGGCGGTGTCATCGTGACCAAGATTTCATCTAAGGATAACCTGGTGGATCTTTTTACAAAGATCGTACAACCTAAGACCTTTGATAGTCATTTTAAAGTAATAGGATTCAAGCGCATAGTCACGTGGCTTTAAGACTAAGTGGAAGATTGTTGGGATTTTATTCTTAAAATCACGCATAAAATATTTTACATTATATAATTAATGATTCTTTTATTCATTTTCAAATGAGAATCAAGTTTGTGAGAATGATTTGTATTTGTTTAAATATATATTGTTTTATATAAATGTCGATAAATAGAGCATAGTAGGAACTCTAGTGAGTCGACTTCGGGTTGATCACAAGGAGATTGAAATTTCGGTTCTAGCATTGTTGAAAAGATAACAACCTAGATACAGAGTTGAAATACTATCGAAACGGTTGCGATACAATCCTAGTAGTTTATCTCAAATTACGGGAACATTTATGATGGTTCGAGAACTTGTGCGATAATTCAACAGAAGATTGTGATCAATACATCTCAAGAATGTATTGAATAGGACCACCCGTGATATTTGAGTCTAAAGTTTGTCTTAATTAGACTCAAAAAATCTCACACCATTTGAAAAGGGTGATGTAGACAACCCATCCTATGACCCATATAAGCACCTCCTTGGGTTCTTAGCACTCACCCGTTCACCACAAATTCTAGGTCATACTTCGAGTACCGATCTAGAGGTCGTCGAGCACTCCCGGGCCCCGTTCGACTTCGATTAACTCTCAATTTTGAGTGAATCTCAATGAATCTTCGAAGGGGTATGAATTATTATTCCTACAGTCCATCACGTGCGTGGATCGGCCTTACGGTTCAGACGAACGATCCGTTTTACTTCGAGTACCAATCTAAAAGCCACCGTGGCCCTATTCGACTTCGGTCAACTATGCAGCTGGATCAAATATCAATGATTATTCTAAGAGCTATGAATTCTATTTTCAACGGTCCATCTCATGCGTGAATCGACCTTACGGTTCCAACGAACGATCCGTTTTACTTCGAAGGGTCATCAGGCACTTTCGAGCTCAGTTTGACGTTAATTAACTCTCCAAATCGAGCAAAGCTCATTGAAAATATTAAAGGGCTCTGAATTAGCTTTCCAACGGTCCATCCCATACACAAATTAGCCTTACGATTCTAATGAACAATCCGTTTTTCTTCAAAAATCTTCCGTCTAAAAACCACTGGGCGCTTTTGAGCCCCATTGACTTCGGTCAAATATCGGACCCGGGAGTGGCTCAATGAATTCTTAAATGACTCTGATTTTCCTTTCCAAAGTTCCCCCCCCGTGTGCGATTCGGACTTACGATTTGCATTTTATCCCCGTTTTTTCGAAGAAACTGTTTCGGACTGCCGATAAGCACCCCAGACACCCTAATTATCGGTTAGGTGTACTTTCCCTTACCCAACAAGACCGTCCTTATGCCAATAGGCAGGTCAGGGGCCATGATGATCGGTACCCCCTTTGACCCTATAAAAGGGGGCCATGACCTCACCATGAGAGAGACACAATGGACCCCTCTCCGAAAGTTAAAAAACATTCTCCTCGAATTCAGAGCCTTTTCCTTTACCAATGAGCCTAATTTCTCCCATTCTCTTACCTCATTTTCTTCCCTCACTTGGCAATTCACCCCACCTCTTCATACCGCCTCCATACCACTTCAAATTTAGCACATTTGCATCTCAAACAGCAACAAGCATTCGTGAGGAGGTCTATTTCTCCATTCCTTTCTCCAATTTTTCCATTTTTGTGTTATTCACTTTATTTCTATTTTTGTGCTTTTGTTTCATTATCTCATATCCACTAATATCTACTCTTTATTAGTAATATTCCACATATTCTATTTTCATAAAACCCAAAAGAGACAAAAGGAGGGTTTATCCATAAATTTTAAAAGTGGGATTTATATTTCACATTTTCACTCATAAAACGCATTTTCCTCACACACACACAAGAGAAGTTCCACATTTGGATTTATGGGTTGAACCCCACCCCTGTGTTATTTTCGAGCTACGTGGACTTTGATGCCCCTGGGCTCTCTCTCTCTCTCTCTCTCTCTCTCTCTCTCTCTCTATATATATATATATATATATATATAGGGATAATCTCAGGTGCGGACCAAACCGTGCGCACCCGGTGCGGATTTTGTCCTGTTCGTCACGTGGTCCCCTCGTGGTCCCTAAAGACATTTTGTTATTTTCCTCAAGAGGTCCCCCTCTTGTTTTATATGAAACCCTTAGTTTAAGACTATATAATTAAAGAATTTATAGTTTAGACCCCAATTGGTATCAAGACCTTAAAGATTTTAGAACCTCACCAAATTCCGACCTAAACCCAAATTCTGGTATCAGAGCCATAAGACGTTCCTTTTAGACATACGTTTAAAAGACTTTAATGCCCTTGGGATTTATCCCTCGCATTTACCAAGATATTTTTGGATCCAACCCAGACTACCAACCTATACCCATAACTGATTTAGACTCAGAAGGTTGTTTAACCACACACATAGACGGTTGTTCACATATTGAACATATCCCAGCCAAACACGCAGACAGTAGACAAGTTACTGCTAGTGCTATTAATAGTATAATAGACCAAAATAAGTGTATACTGCTTATATTAAGACAATTAATAAAAGACACCCATACCTTAGAAACAGAGATCAAAAATATCTCTAAAAGATTATTAGATATAGATAATCAAATCCCAATAGACTTAGTACACGTGTTACAAGAAATAAATATTAAGACTAATCATATAGAAGTCCTTAACAAAGACATTTTAGAAATTAAGACTTTAATTAAAAATCAAGACAGTGAGTTAATTAAACTTACTAAAGAACAAGCTAAGCTTATCCCTAGACTTGATAGTTATCTTCCTAATGGAAATAGTTAGATCAGACTGGAATGAGGTATCAAAAGACCTCTCCATTCAGACCTTATCAGAATTTTATCAAAGAATTTTAGAGAAGATAAATGATGATAGATTTTACTATAAGATAAATGAAAATGAGATTGCCAACGCGGCTAAGGCAACTAGACTTATACTAGAAAGACTGAATTTAATTTCTACATCCATAGCAGCTACCCAAGACTATAATAGTAGCTTTGTTAAAAACTTGCATTTAGACTTAAAGGCTAAGACAGAAGGATTAACCACCTTCTATACAGACTTTGTTAAATTCCAACAAAATTTAGCAAATTACCTTAATAATATGGAAAGACATAATCTATCTAAAATGGATAGTATTATTAATGAACTTAGACTAGACATGGCCCAAGTAGAAGAAAAATACGGTGAAATTATAAACAAAATTAAGGCCGTATATAATAAACCATCCCAAGCAGAAATAGACTCACATTTTATTCTAACCAGGTTAGATAAAATTGAAAAGACTGTAGAAGCCATAGAAGTTAGAACTATGCAACAACTAGAAAAAGATAATGAAGTAAAAGACTATATCACTAACGTGGGTAAAACCATCGTTAATTCTCTAGCTAGACATAGTGAAGAAACTTCTGAAAAGACTAGAAAAGAGAATAAGAATTTTAAAGAAGAAATTCTTAATCAGATAAAAAGATAAAAAGATTATTCAGATTCCTTACAAAGAATTGAAAAAAGACTTGAACAGAAACAGGCATCCACCTGTAAATATAAAGAAATCCCTTCTATAGAAACTAGCGAAGGAAAGACCTTAGGTAGACGAATCATAAATGATGGATTAGATAAGACTAACAAGATAGCCAGCTCTATCCCAAATATTGGACAGAGTAATCATATGCTCCAAAGACTTAAGGATTCATCCTCCAATGTTAGGACATGGTGGAAGGAAAGAAATTTCACCAATCCTCTCCAATGGAAAGAGTGGGGTGAAGTTGACTGGAAGATTGTTGAAGACTCCATTCATAATGGACAACTCCCAGCCGTTAGATACATAGACTTATTTAAAGAAGGTGCCACTCCTAAGACTCCTAATTATAACATGACCTACCATTGTAGAAATCATGTGTTAGACAAATCCTATACTGAGCTCCAAGTATTTGACTCAGAATGGCTTAGATCTAGAGGAACTGATAGGAAGTTCCAATTCCTAACCTTTGGACTCTTTCAAGCAAAAATCCAAGGATTACATAGACCCCAGAATAATATAAACATATTATGTTGTTTAGTAGATAAAAGATGGAAAGACTTTGAGAAAAGTCTTATTGGAATAGCCCAATTAGAAATGTCAGACAACATAGGATACTTTAATGTCATTCCGGCATTTACAGTAACCGTAGACACAGCCAAACATTTTAAGTTAATCCTATATGCTAGTGGCTATGAAGACTATATTATCCCAGACGCTAATATAAATATAGAATTCCAAAGCTATGTGAAGTTCTCCCAATTTCCTTACGAAGGAATGCAGTCAGGAATTCCTAGCGGTAGACTTAATGAAGAAACCTTAGTTAGAACCAATGTATCAGACTATAATCATACTTACAGTATTAGGAATACTGGATCTATGAAAGAGAAAGCTAAGACTCTCTGGCAATTGCCAGAATTTCAAGAAACTAAGACTATACAAAATAAACCCTTGTTTATTAATCAAGACGACGTCACTGGAAATGTTACCATCCAGTTTGGTCCCCCTAAAATTATCAATAAGAATATCCAGATCGAAGAAATTAGATTTAGGAATATGGGAGAAGCCATAATTAATGATCCTTCAGAAGGAGAATGTAGTAGTAAGACTAGTGCTAGTTTACTTAGACAAGCTCCGATAATTAGACCTAGAAGATCATTTGAACAAAAAGACTTAGTTAAAGAAAAAGCTAGGATCCAAAACTTTGGATATGAACCCTCAGAATTGGATATGAAGACATTTAAAGATAACCTTAAGAAAAGTCATTCTGTTAGGTTTCAAGAAAGAGAAAGATTTAATATGATAGCCCAAGACCGCATATTAAAATTAAAAGAATCTAAGAACACTAAAGAACTTCTTAGAAACTTAAGACTAATAGAAGAAGGAGAACAAAGACTAATGCCAGCTACACAAGTAGAACCTAGTAAACAAGAGGTAGGAAGTAGTAGTAGGCTAGAAGATGCTCCTAGACTTTTTAGTAAGCCTATAGGAATAAATATTCCTATATACTCTAGAACCGTAGTAAAAACTAAACCTGATTATATAAAAGACTTCCCAACTAGTGACAAGAGTTTCACTCCTGTTAAGACTATGGCAAGCCAATCCATAAACCCAGTAGGTATATACCTTAACCTAGACAATGTTCAAGATAGGAAGAAAGCCTTATACGAATGGCGTAATCAGATGAATATGTGTTTTGCATCTAATGAATAATGGGATGCAAGTTCATGTAAACAGTACGCTGAGCAATCCGTTAGAGGTATTGCAAAAGACTACTTAGATAGCTTAAGAAAGGCTACAGACGAAGACTCCTTAGCTAAGATTGAGAAGATGAAGGAAAACATAGATGAAAGATCAATTGAAGAATATATTCAATTGTTCACTTCAGAATTCATTGGAGCTGGACATCTAGCTCAGATTAATGAACAAGACCTAGCAAAAACTAAGTTAGCCCTCCTTAGAATTTGTAAGTTAGATAAGATAAATGAATATAACAACAATTATGAACAGCTATATTACCAAATTAAAGAATTTGGAGAGACCTTAAAAGATGAATACTTTAGAAATATACCGGCCATAGGACAAATCCTAATTAATGAATATAGGAATTGGCCAGGAGTATCTGGAGTTAAGAACAACTCCCTTGGTGAAAGAATCAATTTCGCCAAAGACTATATCATATCAAAGAGACGTGATATAACTCAAGGAAAGTTGATAGAAGAAACTTTCAAGCAGATCCCTCCAATCAAAGACGAAAGAGATATTGCTCCAATCCAATGGGGATGTGGAAGTGAATCTAAGAAATTCAAGAAGAAAGTAGAATGGAAACATAGGAAGTTTAAGACTAGACCTTTAGGACTTCCAAAGAAGTATAAATTTAGACAATCTACTACCTTTAGGGAAAAGAATCCTAAGACTAAGAAAAATAGATTTAACCAAAGAAGATACTTTAAAAAGAATACTAGTAAGTATAAGAAGGTTCCTAATTATAGGAAAGAAAAAGACGTAGCTCAATCTAAGACTGCCACCAAAGAATGTTGGACTTGCGGCAAAGAAGGACACTTTGCTAAAGACTACCCTAATAAGAAAGATAAAGAAAGTATTAAGATTATTAATACAATATTAGACTATGCAGATCAAGAAGAATTAGATATCCTATATGCTATAGAAATATCAGACATAGAAGATGATGATAACACTAGTATCTATAGTGTTTACACAGACAGTGAGTCAGAAGACTATAGTGATACTGATGAGTATGAAGACACTCAGGATACCCTAGACTTATATATGATGCAGACTGATCATGGCGATCTAGATGATGAATATATAGATTTTGAAGACGCTTGGTATAAGTGTATATTAAGCCCCTTTTTGAAGAAAAGATGGACTGTTAGTAATCCTGAATTACTAACCTATATACCTAGATGCTACTTTGATGAAAGACATTATTGCACATTTGAGATGAAATGTAGCAAGAAAGACTTTAGATGTGTAGAATGCTTTGAGATTATACAAACAGAATTATTTCTAGTTTATATTATTTGTCAACTACACTACCATAAAGACTGTTGGAGAACTAGATTTAGAGCAATTTATACTAGCCAGTATGATGCTCAAATAGACTTAGATATTAAAACTTATTATCAAGACATTGATAGGAATATAGCCAAAATATTGCAAGAAACTGAAGATATCAAAGGAAAAAGAATTTCCTATGATTTAGAAGAATACCATTCTGATAGTAGTTCAGAAGAACAAATACCCTTAGATTTTATAGATAAACCTCAAAAGGGAATATCTATTTTAGAAAAGAACAATTTAGAAATTTCTACTAAACCGCATGCTTGTTTTGTAGAATTGTTTGTTCAACATAAAGACTATCCTAAAAGACTTTCAGCCTTTATAGATACAGGGTGCTCTCAGAGTATTTGTAAGGCTAATGCCTTCCCTAAAGACTACTTTTTAGAAAGTACTCAAGAAATCTATGGTAAAGTGGCTAATGGAGATCCATTTACCTTATATTTCCAGACTATTCCTATTTATTTTAAATTAGGAAATCAGACCAACAAAACCGTTAATCATCGGTTTTGGATAATGGACCCCCGTCCTAGTTTCACAGGAAACATTATTTTAGGACAAGACTTTATTAGTAAATATCATCCTTATACTCAGTATAACGATAAGATATTAATTAGTGATCAAGAGGAATTTAATATTAAAGCTCCTCTAATAGATCATAAGACTGCCTTTGACCTAATGCAGGTCAAGCCCAATTATAGACCCATCAAACATCAGAGTTCTTCAGCTGAGCATGGTGGACCTAGACCTAAAACCCAACAAGAAGCCTTAGAAATAACTAAACCCTTACAAAAAGAGTGTAAGTGTCCAGACCAAAAGTGTTATAAGCAAATTGCGCTTATACAACAAGACATTTTAGATCAAGCCCAACAGACCTTATTACAGGTCCAAGCTATATCCAAACAAAAGAAAATGGATATAGAAGTAGAAAAGGAAAAGATTAGGCAACTAGCTGAGCCTACTTTAGGAGAAAATCCCATCGCCAAGTGGGATAAAGCCCAAAGCTATTGTGATATCATCCCTATTAACCCAGACGCCACTATTAATGTTGGAACTTATAAGAAAGGATACTCACAAGAAGATAGGGAAGAATTTAAGAAAGACATAGATGAAATGCTTAAGTTAGGCATTATTAGAGAAAGTAAAAGTAGACATAATAGTTTAGCCTTCTATGTTCAAAATGAATCTGAACGTAAAAGAGGAAAAAGACGCATGGTTATAGATTATAGACAATTAAATAAGAATTGTGAATTTGATTCTTATAAGATACCAGACAAGAATAATTTGATTAACTTAATCGAAGATAGAATAATATTCAGTAAGTTTGATTGCAAATCAGGCTTCTGGCAAATTAAGATGCATCCAGACAGTATTACTTGGACAGCCTTTAGTGTCCCCCAAGGAAAATACGAATGGCTAGTCATGCCATTTGGATACTTGAATGCTCCTCAAGTTTTCCAAAGAAGAATGGATAATATATTTAGACCTTATTCAGAATTTTGCCTTGTTTACATAGATGATATTCTTGTAGCAAGTAAGACTGAGATAGAGCATGTAGACCATCTTAAAAAGATTATTTTAGAATTAGATAAACATGGTATTGTTATTTCTGAAAGGAAAATGCAATTATTCCAGACTGAAATAGACTTTGTGGGAATGCATATTAATAAAGGAAAATTATCCTTAGCAGAACACATAACCAAAAAGATTCTTGAGTTCCCAGACCAACTCAAAGATAGAAAATAATTACAATCATTTTTAGGATTGCTTAATTGTGCTGCAGACTTTATTAAAGACCTTGCTTCAAAAAGACAAAAGCTTAACATCCAAATTAAAAGGAACAGACAAAACTAATCCCTTTTATTGGACTGAAGACGATTTTAAAGTAATAAGACATATTAAAGATGCAGTCAAGAACATTCCTTTACTTGAACTGCCTAATGCAGAAGATCAGTTTATAGTAGAAACAGATGCCTCTGATAAGCAATGGGGAGCAGTATACTTTGCCATTGATCATCAGACAAAAAAGAAGAAACTGTGTAGACATAGTTCTGGAACTTTCACAGACCCAGAAACAAGATACACTGCCCATGAAAAAGAAGTTTTAGCAATAGTAAGGGCAATAGAAAAATATATGTT
Organism: Sambucus nigra; assembly: GCA_949130495.1. Lineage (NCBI taxonomy): Eukaryota > Viridiplantae > Streptophyta > Magnoliopsida > Dipsacales > Adoxaceae > Sambucus > Sambucus nigra. The sequence goes on along the minus strand of OX422210.1, from coordinate 451,740,667 downwards.
GTTTCTTAGACCTAAACATTTTACTGTTTATATAGACTCTTCTTATGCAGTAAAATTCAGAGACTTAGATTTATCCAAATCAAGGACTAATAGACTCATTATATGGCAGCAACTGCTTAATGGTTATGACTTCTCTGTTATTCATATTAAGGGAAGTAAAAATACCATTCCAGACATTATATCAAGAGAGCCAATGTTTGCTAACACTAATATAATTTCTTGTTTTATGTTGCAAACAGAAGACCTAGAAGACATGAGTTCCTCTGGAACAAATAGACTGAACAGGGAAGACGTTGCAGACTATCTTAGACGCGTAAGACCAAATGCTGGTGTAACGCAAAGACAGACTCATATTCAAGACTCTCAAGAAAGACCAATCCTAGAGAACTTTTATGATATCTTAGTTCCTCCTGGAAAATCTAGACAAGAGATCATTTCTCAAAATAGACTCATTGGGAAGATGTATTTCCCCCAATATAGACCTGATCAAAGATACCCAGACTTGATCAAATTTAGACGAGAATTCTCAGAAGACGAAAATACCCTTGTAGATGCCATATGGTGGAACGTGAAGAATAGACTATGGATCGAGTTCAAACAAAATTTAGTAGCCATTGCCAGATTCATGAGGACACAAAGACTTGCAGTTACCCAGCTCAGTGGTAATACTGTGCCTAGACCTCAGAATCAGACTTATGCTCAGACTCTTGGAGAATCCTCCAAAGCTAGACCCACTAATAATTTTTGTTATCAGAAAAAGACTTTTAAGACTAAGATTGTTATACCATTTGGTCATAATAATCTTCCATTAACTGAAGACTTTTTGAAAGAATCTAATAGCATTATTGAACATTTCAATATGTTATTATCTGAGACCATTGGAGATGACTTAATAATGAAAGGCTTCTTCAAAGAAGTTCCAAAGATTTATCTTGCTGGGAAGGCAGAAATTGCCCAGATAACCCTAGCAGACTATGGGTTCATTGGACTCATTAGAATTGAGACTTTAGAAGACTCTGTTGCTCTTGGAAAGATTGTTCACGAGTATGTTAAAAAGGTAGAAGATTTCCTTCCTTTATTTGCTAGAATTTATCAAATTGCTCCAAGTTCCTGTGGAGGAATGAGAGTGGAAGGATTTAGACTTGTTAGATTTTCTAATTATACTTTTGAAGATGTTGAGATCCTCTCAGAAGACGAGACCAAAGATTTGATTATTGATAAATCCAAGATCCAGATCTCTCAAGCCATGGAGACAATTGAGATCATGGAGTTATTAACAGGAGAAGACAGGTGGTACACTGCCTACCACAAAGAAGACTTGATAATCCAAGCTGATGAGACATTCAATGGAAGGCTCAAGAAAGAATCCAAAGACATGGTGGAGATAGCTTTGTCAGCCAGCCTTAGAACTGTGGGCCTTATTGACGAATTTTTCAATAATACCCTCCCAAATCAAGACAAGGCATAAGAAGACACAAACACGACAAAGAAGAGCCCCTCAGTGGTGGATGAATTATTAAAGACACAAGAATCATTCGCCTAGACCATGCTTTCCATAAATCAAAAAGACCCATGCCCCACATGGACCACTAGACTGATGAAAAAGATGAAGACTTTGTTTGATGCTCTTGCATTATTACAAAATGACAAGACCTATGATGAAGACCTGGCATGCCTTTCTTTTCATAAAGGAAGGGTCCCCCCATTATCAAAAGATGTCCAAAGCTGTAGACCCAGTTGATAAAGATTCCCAAGACTATGCTGCTTTAATAATTTATGCTTTCAACCGGATTGCTTTTGGTAGCCGGTTACCAGTCATATTGTAGGTGCCCTTGATCTATAAAAGGGAGCGTCCATTTGTGTTTTAGATATCAGTTGTTAGAGAGTGATAGATAATTAGACTTTTAGAGAGTATGCTTGTAGAGAGTAACATGTATATGAGTGAGTAAACCTCTCATAGTTAGGGGAGAGGGGAGAATTTTAGTTACTTATGATATGCAATAAAAGTGTTTTCTTTTCCAGAAATCTCTTATGTTAAGTTGTTATTATTTTCCAAATTGTCTCCAACTTTCTGTTCATAGAGGACTATTGTGTGGAACCTCTGGTGTAGCACACAAGGTGTTATACTGTTGATCCGTCGTCAGGTGCCGATTTGCCGTGAGCCGTTAGCCAGGTGGGCGTTAGGCGTGAAGGCGTACAGGCAGGAAACGGGTCAACCGCCAAAGTAGTGGATTGAGGTGCGACACATAAAGAGAGAGTTATAGGAGATCGATACCGGAGAAAAATAATAGCAAGGCTGAAGAGACAAAGGGAAGAAGATAAAGATATTGCAGACCAGAAGGAAGGTATAAACTCGAACCAAACCCTTAACTATTTTACATATTATTGTTTTAAAAAAAAAAAAACTTTTATGAGCTTACAGATCACTAAAGACTTTTTAGAATTTGTTAATCAAACAAGTTTAGACTTAACTAGAGAAATTCAAGACTGGACTCTTACAGACCCTAAAGACAAAGAACTTATAGAATCTGCTTTAATATACACAGGTGGTACATTTAAATATATAGACCAAATTATTGAGTGGTTAGGAAGAGAAGTACTTAGAATAGAAATAATTAGAACAGGGATCCGAGATCTCTTTAGACAAAAATTAAGAACTGAAGAATTTGCAGAAGAATTAGCAAGACCTGAAAAGTATCAAGAATACACTAGGATACTTGAAGATAGTATAGATGTATTAAAATTTGTTAGACGTAAAAGGTTAGCTGAAACAAAGGCTACTTTAATTAGAGCCGGAGGAATCCGTCTTCTCCTTAAAAACGTAGAGACAGCTGCCCCTAGAATATACCGTAGATTTTTGTCATCTTATGGTGATAATAATTTAGACGAATTTATAGATAACGATATAATTGATATTGTTAATCAAATATATAAAGAAACTAGACAGATAAACCCACGATACCGTATAAGGTATTTAAGACTAGAATATTTTCCCTCAAAACCTATTTCAATTTCTAGACTCCCAGAAGAAACTATTTATATAGATAATCCTCGCTATTCAGAATTCCAGTACGATAGTGACGGAAGAAGCTTAAGAAGTAGCAGCAGCCCTGAAACTTCTACGCTTAGACTTCCAGATTACTTAGGCTTTAAAATAAGCTTAAAAGACTTTAGAAATCATTGGGGTAAGAATTGATATTCCCCAAAACTTAGAAAAAGTTAAAAGACATTGCGGTCCCAAAAGGTGGTCCTATAGAGACAAACGCGGTCCTAAGACTTATTTGGACGTTAGCCAATCCGCATACTAATCCGCATAGAACGATCCGCATGAGAGCCGGACTCTCTCTCTCTCTCTCTCTCTATATATATATATATATATATATATATATATATATATATATATATATATTGTGAGTTTTATACTCCGATATATTTGTGTCTCGTCCGACGTGCACATTCGCTCTTTCATTGCGATTTGTGATTCGACGAACACTTGCATCATATTTTTTATCAATTATTTTTGGGAACACTCCTACGAATGAATCCACTCCGCCCCTTCCATTACGTGAGTTGGTTGATTCCACCATTTATATTATATACATGTACACACACATAACGGAGTCTAAAAGAGAAGATTAACATGAGTCCATGAGAGATCAAAATGGCTGAATGAGTGCCTAACACCTTCTTATTCCGTAACTTAGTCCCCAGACCTTCAAACTATTTGATTCCGCACGCATCGGTTTGACCTTGATGTCGTTCTCCCTAGGCGACGATAATATTTTGCCTGTTTTGAGCAACGTAGGCTGGAAAATCTATCTTTTCACATTATCCCCCACTTGACGACGACCGACACCCGTATTCGCGTACACCGGAGGGAATCCGACCTCGGATGGCCACAATGGCGACTTTATTGGGGACTTTTATTAGAGGACTAGAGTTTATTTCTACATGGATGTTATTCTTTACTCTCCTACTTTTCTACGTGTGTATATATGCCTCCACGTGTATGTTCCCTTTACTCCTTACTTACATTTTGTATATATATCTCATGCTTATCTTTATCATGCTCTCTTAACATGTATATATCACTTTTCACTCACTTGTATGTGCTCACTTCACATACTAGTACATACTATCCATGCTCATTTCACACACTTACACTTGTGTATAGTTTCACATTTACTCACATGCTTCACACACTACTTGTAGATGATCCATGATTAGGCTCACTAGCACACACATTCAATATATATGTTCGCATGATCACTCACACTATTTCCATGACACTCTCTCACCTTACACATCTCACTCACTTGTATATTCACATGTTTCCCTATCACCATGCTTAGTGTAGTCTTCATTCTCCATGTTATATTTAGTTTTCATGATATTTGTACATTCTCCGTCATTAGTAGTTGTACTCCCCTTACTTAGCATGCAAATAAAAAAATCTCCATAAGATACAAATTAAAACGCATGCATCTTTGCACACTACACCACTAGCGCATGTAAATATTGACCAAAATTTTGTCCTGAGGGGATACTTCATGATGGGTGCCGACTTCGCTAGGACGTGGTTAACCTAAGCGATATAATTCTTACCTTACATTGGCCTCACACCTTCGACGTATATCGAATGATTCCCCCCCGCATCGTACCGCTCGATCGAACTCACGACGGGAGGTATATAATAGGAACTTATTCAAGTACATCAAGTATATTGAATTTCTCTCACATGTACTATCTCCACGAGGTATATTGTGAGATAATTCACGTACACTCGGATGTATTAAATGGCTTGTCAACGCGTACCGATGAATGGTTGCCTTTATAGGCATGCGGTAAATCGTGGAAGTCATGCCAAAGAAGGAACCCTTACACTAACCCAATAAGTGCATAAACCTCATATATGTGTCAACCTCAGGGCACTCATAAATAGTTTGCAAGTTATCATTCAAAACTCTACTAAAATTTTGAGTCAGCATACCGCTCAAATTTTCACGCTATTCGTCATTTTTAAAACAGGACCCTGCTCGTGAGCCTGGAAACCAGTCAAACATTGTCTTATATTTTTAAACCCTATTTTTACCCAGGCTCGGGTCCTATCTAGCATTTTTCTTGCATTTAGGCAAACATAATACAAGTGAAAACCTAGTGATAATAATCATGCTAAGATTTCTCTCCTTTTACCTCATTTTCAAAAACCAAAAATACCAAAAACATTTTTCCTATTTTTCAAAAATGCCAAGAATTACCCACTTTTTCTTATTCCTTCTTAGGTCGATCGCATACTCGACTTTGACCTAGCTCCCTATCCGCTTCAATATTTCGTCAAACTACCTCGATGCACCACTGCCTCTTTTGTTACTTTAACCGAATTTGGGATCTACCTCCGTAAGTTATCCATGGAGAACGACGATCAAGCACCGAATGTCCATCCAGATCTAATGTTTATCCTTGCCCAACTCAGCGCCAAGATTGAAAACCTTCAAACTGATGTCCAAGAGATGCAGTAACATTGAGCCCAGACACCTGAAGCTCATGAACCTGAGATCTTTTTTCCTTACGCTATTGGTCCACCTGCCCCCGAGCATGTTGGGGTCCTAGAGGAATACCTGCATGTCCTGTGTGCCCCGCTTGTAAATGGACCTCCACCTGCTCAACTCCCATTTCTAAACCTTGCCTATCTAGGTTTTAATATGTCAATGCATGTGGATCACAAAGAAAAGGTATTGAACAAGGTCAAGGAAGACCTCAATCTACTATCGAAGAAGTTTGACCAAGTCAAAATCTCCGAGAACTACATGGTTTACGCCCACATGTATCCTTACCCAAAGGCCAAACTGTTATAGAAGTTAAAGATTCCGTACATCGAGAATTTGGGGGGAAGTGGTCCCTCAATTATGCATTTACGAAGCAATCATTGAGCCATGACCCTTCTTGTTGCCTATAAGGAGATAATGGCCCAGATGTTTTAGCAGGCCTTAAATAAAGTGGCCTCCGATGGCTCTTGTCTCTCGAAAAATCCAATATTTGTAATTAGGAAGATGTATCTTGGGAATTCATGTTTCAATACAAGTAAAAAAAAGAGTTAGAGGTCACGTAGAGAGACCTAGATCCTCTAAACTAAAACCCTAGGGAATCAGTCAGTAACTACATTGGAAGGTGGAGAGAGGAAGCCGCCACTATGACCATCAGGCCCTAAAAGGAGGAATAATTGAGCATTGTGAAGAAAAACTTCTTGTTCCATATCTGAGCATCCATGGGAGGATAGTATTACCCGCAATTATGAGCCCTCCGAGAGGTTGGAGTGGAAATCGAAGAAAGTATCACCAAAGTGGAACATAAATCGAAGAAACTGACCGGGTAGTTTACACCCTAGAAATATAAAAAGCCTGTTAATGCCTCGGTCTCAACCATCAACAATATATCACAACCTGTTACCTCTTGGGCACCAAAAGTCGCCCCAATCCCATCAGAAAAGAATACACTGAGCTTTATACCCCAGTCAAAAGTTTACCAGACTCTGCTAACCTAAAATCTCATCAAACTATTAGAACCTCGACTATTACCAAACCCACTCCATAAAAACTTCAAGCCTAATGCCTATTGTGACTTTCACCAAATCTCATACCACACCACTGACCAATGCTTCCATCTCATAAATATGATCCAAGGCCTCATAGACCAGGGTATCATTACCCCGCCACCTAATCACAAGCCCAACACCACTCACGACACTCTTCCAGCACATGGAACCAGAACGAATGCCATATTCTTGGAAAATAACCCCGAGTTTGGCCCTTCTACCCAAATTACGCCTATCAAAGCACCTATAATGCCCACAGTCTCACCCAAATCTCTCAAGGTTTGCCAATCCTTTACCTTGCACCATGCATGCTTTGATGATCAAGCTCTATCGCTCCTTAAGAGGTCCTATATTATCATCTGTACATGATCAAAGTGGAGAGGTATGGAACTACCTGCAGTACAAGACCAACTCCAAAGGATTGGGATGAAATTTCCCTCCGTGATGTCCATCGATAACCAGAAATTCAATGGCTTATTCATGAAAGCCCAAAAGTGGGATCGAGAATCAAATGAGTGGGTGGACCCATTAAGGAAATCAGTCTAGATGACGTTGTACAGATCGTGGTCGATATGTTTTTCTAGACGAAGGAAATTTGCAACGTCTCTAAGCTACTAACTTCTTTGAAACTTTAGGGATGCCTGGTACCTCCACTCCTGCACTTCCCCGCTGAATGGGGAGATTTATATGATGAGAGCGTAGAGGTTATCGAATGTACTGATTACTCTTGGCAGAATGACATCGTCGCCACCAGATGGGGGGGTGAATTTGATAGTTCCTAATAATTATGAAGCCAGTTCAATTGCGAGTTTATGTGGAAAGATATATTTTGAGGATTTGTTTGGGTAAATCGACATAGGGTTCTTATTCTTCGTCACCTTTATGAATCACATGACTATATCAGAGCAATACTACAAAGATTCAATTCCTCATTCCACCGGACTCTTCATGTCCTCTCAGTTGTACCGAAATGTCTTGATTAAGCTCCACACGGGACTCACAGTTTCTCTCGCTAACACTCTTGAAGAAGCCGTAAATATGGTTGCATCTTTAACCTCTACCAGACTGCTTTATTTTTTTGAAGAAGAATTCTTAAAATTTAGCCCTGATTATAACTACGCTCTCAAAATATCCCTCGAAGTCTTGGGAAATACAACCCCACTATCACTTGTCGGTAACGGATCTGCTCTCAAATCCTGTCCACTAAGAATCTTCAACTGTTTGGGATTGAAAATCAATGATCTGACTTCTACATATGTCGTTGTGAGTGCCTGTGATAACATTTGTTGAGAAGTAATGTGTTCCATAAAACTCACAATAGGGGCAGGACCAATCAATCCTCTTACGTAATTCTAAGTCATCGATATACCTACTTATTTCAATTTACTCCTTGGTAGTCCATGGCTCCACAACATCCGAGGGGTATCCTCTTATCTCCATTAAAAGCTAAGATTCTTCATTAAAGCCAAGTCATCACCATCATAGGGGATGACGATAATTTAGACAGTGCCAGCACCAGCAATCCTGTATTAGAGATTCGATATGGGACCAATGATATGATCCTCTCCGATTTTAGAATTGCTCCGATCCCTGTCCTAGCAAAGGAAGAATTCAAAGAATGAGTCTGTCTAAAGCACAACCCTCATGCAAATGTCAATATAATTCAGATGTTCAAGAATATGCACTCCATGCCCGGAATAGGGCTAAGGCGATGCCAACAAGTAATTTTTTAGCCCATAATCCTGAAAAGATCCTTTCCCCCATGTGGCTTGGGCTACTAACCTTCATCGGATGAACTCAAAGCACCCCCGTCAACCGAGACTGAAAAGAAGCCTGGAGAATGAAAATACTATTTCGGGGGACTCTCTGAATGGAAGATTTGTTAAGGAGAGTGAAGACTTCCCCCTTTATAGAATTTATGAATCGTTGCATGATCACGTTGTCATACCCCACAAAATTCGATAGATGGGGTGGCCAGCCACCGCCACCGAACTATGTCGAGCATGAAATGTATAAATATCATTCTTAGGATGAGACAGATGTGGGATATAAATAAATCAGTCCATAAGATAAATAATTGAATCAATCCTAACTGATAATAACAAATGAATGATAAAGATCCATCACATGCAAAACTCGAAATAAATCCAATCTCCAATAATGATTTAATAAAATCTGAATAATAAACCGACTGAATAATCCAACTAAAATTATCTAACCAACTTTGGAACCGAATGGCCCAATAAAAATCAAATGAAATCTCATAATTAAATACGACTAAAAAGAAAGTCTATCAAAATAAATCAATAATATAAGTAAACTCTAGCTGTAAATTCCAAACGATAAACTCTGATATCCTATGCAGCTTCTCCAAAACTTATCCTAAAAAAGTTAGTCAACGCATGAGGTCAGAGCCCCGAGCATGAATACACACTACTCCCCTCAAATAGGATCCTTGAATCCAGACAGTAGCATTATACGCAATAAATATCACAATAGAATATTTTAATTAAGCGAGATAATTAAACGCAATAAATATAAATCACTAACTACCCGTAGAAATCCCTATTTAAAATGGCACATCAATATGATTTTAAATTCTGAAGTCCCACGATGTTAATTTAATTAAATTAATTAACCAACTTTTATTATTGTTCTTACTTGTTATTATGGCGGTCCTCCCGTCCCGGGTGGTAATTTCGACCAAAGTGTCACACTTCCCCTAGCCAAAACGCCAGCCGAATCTGTTTAAACTGCCGATCCTCCGCAATTTGACAAGGTTCCACACACGACAAGACATAAAACGCCATCCGAATCCGGTTAAACTGTCGATCCCCTGCAAATTATGTCGCCACCAATTTTAATACCCGTTTTTATCTTAGGCATTAATTCTAAATTTTCTCAATTTCACAAATTATAATACCCCACCCTTTTTAATCGATGTGAGATCCTCAAAATACCCCTTATTCCCATACCTAAGGGTCCCCAAGTTATCAATACATCCTACCCTATGTATAGGATGAATTTATAACATGAACCTCGACCTAGTCTCATGCCTAGGCTAGCGTAATGACGATAAAGTAACAAAAATCTGGCCATCCCTGACGTAATAAAGTCGTAAAATCTACCCTCACTAGAGAGAGCAAAAATACCCAACAACCCATCGTCACAATGGCAATTAAATAATACCAACAAGTCACACGAACAATCATAATTAATCAACGTATAAAACTACGCATGATAGTCCAATTCAATTAAATCTTAATTTAATTATCACATCGCCACAAATACCCAATTAATTCCATTTAATTATTTTTAATTAAATACACCAAGATTTCATCATTAATACATCATATTTTAAATCTCATAAATTCTACGCAATTTATGTGAGTTATATGCCCCCAAATTCATTTAATTCAAATCTAGGGTTTTTCTACATGCAACCTACACCACTAAAACCCAAAATCCACTCATGAATCCTATGTACCCAATGGTTATGAATCTTATTCATATCAAAAGATTTCATAAAATTAGCCCCAAGATTTAGTGTCCACTTTCTCTAATTAGGTTGCTAATTAATTTTAAGAAAAACATGATATTGAGGTTTAGGCAACACTTAAAACGCATAATACTAAAGGAAAGGAATAGAGTATTCATGCCTGAAATTAGTTCGATAAAAATCTGAGTAGAAGGTTGAACTCCTCTGGAGAAAACACCAATTGAATCTTCAAAACTTGTTAAAAGTTGGGGCTAGGGATTGAAGATGAGAGAAATATGTTTTGAGAACCTTACTGGAGAAACTTTAAGAGAAAAAGTGTTTTTCGAAGTCTTAACCCCGTATCAGTTTAGTATATAAAGGGTTTAAGAGTTAAAACCATATTAGGACTCTCTAATCCATCCACCGCCCCTGTCGTTTGAACGAGATGCTACGTCGTTCGAATAACATACACTGTCGTTTGAACGACCCTGCATTCATAAATGCAATCTTTTTTAAAATCCGAATTTTTAATCTGATAAATATTCGTAAAAACACACCTTCCAGTTAAACGATAAAAATTCTTATAACCTTTTTATAAAAGACCCGAATTAATTCCCGGCTGAAAATTTTACTAATAAAACTAAGTTGAATTCTTAAAGGCCATTAACTCTGAGAATTTATTTTTCTCTAAATTAATTAAATTCAATTAATTAAAACACGGGGTGTTACACACGTTGACAAGAATATGAAACCAAGGTTGAAGATTATCTTTCCGGATAACAACACTTGGGACGAAGACTGGAAACATAAAGTGGAACCTCTTACTGAGCAAACCGTGGCAATTACTGAGAACTCCAGGGACAGCGACTCCAATGAATCCTTTGACCTATAGATACTAGGGCTCAGTCTCTGCATTATCTGCCTAGATGATGCGTTGTCAGACTCGTCTGCTCAAATAATAAATGTCGATGTACCTCTCCTAAACTAGCATGGCATCCCAGTCTAGCCTGCTTAATCTCAACCAAACCTTGATGTTTATCCTATTCAAATATCTGCAGCTATTTTTGTTTCCCCTTTTCCCGATGTAAATGTAACTCGGACCTCTTTTGACGAGGTTCTCAACATTGTTTTCCCTGAAAACTAAATAAATGAGGATTTTGAGTATCTTTTCGTGCCATACATTAATTGCATTGATTCCAATCAAACTTTTAATGATGATGATTTTGTAAATGAATAATTCTTAACCAATCTCAATAAGGAAATTAATAAACAACAAAAATTCATTCAAACTAACGATAATGAGATTATTATAATCAATCTCGATTCTAGTAGACATCAGCACGAGATTAGGATAGGGTCCACCCTTAATGAGCATGAGCATGCACAATATGAAAAGTTGTTGAAAGAATTCATGGACATCTTTTCATGGTCCTATGATGACATGCCTGGCATTGACTAGGAAATAGCTCTGCATGAGATCTCGACATTGCCAGATTGCAAACCTATCAAGCAGAAGTTGAGAAAACTCCAAACGAAATGGTTCCTCTAAGTCAAAGAAGAGGTAGTCAAACAGATGAATATGGGTTTCATTCGCATAGTCGAATACCCTACATGGATAGCAAATATTGTCCCCATGCTAAATCGGGAGGAAAGGTTCGCATATGTGTTGACTATGGGGATTTGAACAAAGCATCCCCAAAAGATGATTACCCAATGCCAAACAATGACATGATCATGGACAACACGGCCAGCCACGCCCTCAAGCTATTTATCAATGGATTTTTTTCTTAGAACTAGATTAAGAAATACCCTGACCACTAAGAGAAAACTACCTTTATCACCCTCTGAGGAACTTTCTACCACGCCGTCATGTCATTCGGGCTAAAAAAATGTCGGGGATATTACTAAATGGCTTCCACAACCATCCTGCACTACCTCATCCATAAAGAAGTTGAGGTTTATGTTGACAACGTGATCATCAAGTTTAATACTCGGGAAGGACACATTCTCGCACTCCGAAACTTCTTCAAGATACTGCAACAATAACAGATATGGCATAACCCACATAAGTGTGTTTTTAGCGTCACTACAGGGAAACTCTTGGGATTCATGATCAGCGAAAAATAAATTGAGGCAGACCCTACCAATTTAAAAGACATACTCGAGATGCCATCACCCCGGACGTAGAAGGAAGTCCGAGGATTCCTAGGTAAATTGCAACACATCAGTCGGTTAATCGTCTAATTGACCTCTATCTGCGAACCCATTTTCAAACTTTTAGATTCAACCTACCAAGAAGCCTTTGACCAAATTAAGCGATACCTCACTGAGCCTCTGGTGCTCATGACTTTGCAGTCAAGTCTCACCCTCCTCTTGTACTTGATTGTCACTGATACCATAGCAGGGGCTTTGCTAACCCAATACATTGAATAATCCAATAAGGAAAGATCCACCTACTATGCTAGTCAAAAACTCGTTAGGTACGAAGTCAATTACACTGCTTTGGAAAAAGCGTGTGTAGCCTTAGTCTGGGTCACACAAAAAAAGGCACTACATGCTTATCTTTCCCATCAGACTAGTATTTTGAATGGATACCATAAAATACCTTCTAGATAAACCCTCCTTGTCAAGCCGAATGGCCTATTGGTTGATATTATTAGCTGAGTTTGACATTGTGTACAGCACGCATAAATTCATGAAGGGTAGGGCCATCTTCGACTACCTTACCGATTATCCTATAAAAGAAATTGATGTTCGGGTCTCTTAATTACCAGATGAAGACATTCTCTGCACCTCTCGGGAGGATCTCAAATGGCATATGTTCTTTGACGAAGCTGCTAATAAGAAAGGGTACGACATTGGGATACTCTTAATCACCCCAGATGACTCCCACACCCCCATTGCCATTAAGATGGACTTCACTTGAACCAACAACATGACTAAGTTCGAGACATGCACCATAAGCCTCAAGATTTTCCCCGATAAAGGTACCAAGTACCTATACGCCTATAGGGACTCTGCCCTTATTATTGGATAAATTATTAAGAAATGGAAAGTCAATGATAAGAAGTTCCTACCCTTCCAAGCCCACCTAGAAGAGTTTGCCTCCCAGTTTAAAGATGTCACCTTCCATTACCTTCCTTCTCTAAAAGAATAGCTTAGTTGATGCCCTTGCAACACTGGCCTTTATGGTCATTAGGCCCGAGAAAAAAAAATGACCTCTTTTCTAGTTCGAAAACAAGTCGTGCCCACTCACTGTTACCACATTGACCACATTACCGAAAAAGACTCGGACATGGTCGGGTTATGGTACTATGGAATTTAGATCCACCTCAAATATGGTAGGTATCCCCGAGATGCAGATAAGAAACCCCGGGTGACCTTTCGCAAACTGGTTTCCTAGTACATCATTTGCGACAAAGCACTTTTCAAGAGAAACTTCGACGGAACCCATTTGCATTGCATAGTAGGGACTAATATTGAAGAGATAATGCAAAAGATTCACAATGGGGAATGAGTTCCCCACATGAACGGTCATATGCTTTCCAAAAAAATCCTCCGTTAAGGGTTTTATTGGACTACCATAGATCAAGACTGCACTGCCTATGTTCGGAGATGCCTCAAATGCCAACAGTTTGCTAATATCTAACACTTACCTCCTCCGGAATAGTTAAAAAAGACTTATCCCTGGACCTTCTCCACTTGGGGCATAGATATCATAGGAAAGGTCACTCCCAAAGCTTCGAACAGTAACGAGTTCATCTTATTTACCATCGACTACTTCAAAAAATGAGTTGAAGCCGAGTCATACGCAGCGCTGAATGCAAAGAAAGTGGTCAAGTTTATTAGAAAGAATATATTTTACCGATACGGGGTTCCACATGAGTTAGTACTCGATAATGGTCTCCACTGTGAATCCGAAGTCACAAATCTGGTCGACGAGTATGGAATTCAGGGGCACAAGTATTCTCCTTATCGGCCCCAAACTAATGGCGTTGTCGAAGCCGCTAACAAAAGTCTCAAAACCATCATCAGTAAGATAACTAAAAGTTATAGAGACTTGGCCAACCAGATTCCCTACGCCCTTTGGGGATATTGCACCTCTATCGGAACACCTACTAGGGATACCCCTATTCTCTAGTATACAACATGAAAACAGTTATCCCCGTCGATCAAGAATTATCTTACCTACATGTCATGCACGAGAGCAGAATCAGTGAGGAATACTGACATTAAAGCCTCTATGATGAACTCTCACTCTTGTATGAAAATAAACTTAAGGCTTTAGACCACATACAAGGGTACCATCTCCGTATAGCGTAATCATTCAATCGAAAAGTCAAGGATCGTGGTGTCCAAGAAGGAGACTTTTCTCTCAAAGAAATTATAGAACATGTCTGGGACCCCAGGGGGAAGTTCAAACCTAATTAAAGCAGCCCCTACATCGTGAATAAATTCCATTATGTGGCACCGCTATGCTCGCAGATCTCGATGGAGAAGAGATGGCACATTCAGTCAATCTAGACCGTCTCAAGAAATTCTACCCTTAATCTGAATTCTCGATGCGCTAAGACTCTTTTCATCTCTCTTCTATTCTAAAAAAAATCTCCATTTCCCCTACCTAGAACTACGTAGGACCTGATCTTCTCAAAATAATGCTTTTTAAAAATGAAACTCATGAATTTTTCAAAACCCACAGAGGTACGTAGACAACCCATATGACATACATAGGCACGTTCCTTTATTTTTCACAAATGCTATTTTCTAACCCCTGAGGATGGCGGTTCATCTCATCATTTACAATAACAAAAGGATTATGTATGCCTTAGCAATTGGTATAGATAGTTCAAATGAAAAATTCATCAAAGACACAACAAAATATGTCAAAATCATTTTTATTTCAAATTAAGGAACATAACTATTACATATCAGTCGAGGGAGTCAAACAGACCCCCCCCCCTTCCAACCTACAAACAACCTACTTAAGCCCTATCAAATAACCAGCTTCACAAAAAAATTCTAAAATATCTTAAAATCCCAACACAAATCACCTTAAACATGAATTTCCCAGCTCCACAAATACTACCCCCAGCTTCACAAAATATTGCCCTCAACTACCAGATGGCCCTGCCTCGTCGTCATTGCCTACTCTTGCAAAGTCCCTAGGTTTCCCATTGATAATTAATGCTTCTGATGCGCTCCTTGTAGCAGCATGAGTTAAAAATCTTTGCCAAAATCACAATGCCCTCCTCCATGCCGTCGATGGAAAGAATCCACCTTTACCCAGTCTCCACTTCCAAAATCTTCCCAATTACCCGCTTTCACAACCATTTCAGATAATCCCCAAACACATGCCAGGCCCCTCCAACAGATTATGGTGGACGGGTGGACAATCAGCGGTACTGTCGCAAAGGTTCTAATATCATAACTAAAGACTCAGTCAAGTCATCTACCGTGAAGATGTTGGTTATACGAGGAGGCACTATATCCCCCCAGCCCACTTGGCGCAAAAGCCACCAAGGAAAATATAAGGAAGTCTATCTAAGGCCAACCATCCACATATTCCGATATTCTCCCAATTACAAAATGGGTTGCATATCCCCCCCACCATAGCACAGACCAGTGAAGACACCGGGCCTCGTGCTCCACGAACCAGTTAACCCATTTCTGTGTTAAAGGGTCGAAACGGAAGAAGGGCCTGAAAAAGAAGTTAGGGACATCTAACAAAGGATACTTAGGAGGGGACGACAGGTAAAACCTCTAAAAAAATTCACATGAACAGCATCATCGAGCTTTCACATAGAAAATTGAAAGGACCCTCCTTCCAAGCATCAAGGCCATTCAAGGTCCTCGCCTACACTACCACCCCAGGACTACAGTGGTAAGACATCCACACCACTATCATGGCCACCTGATGATCGACCATGAGGTCACTCGTCACTAGTAACGCCTAGCATCACACCCAAGGCAACATCTCCGGCAAAGCCAACATCATATAAATCCCTCTGGCACAATAATCTCATAACTGTCGGTAGAGTGATATTCCCACTATGGACCAGTGGTCGAGCGATCGAGGGAGAAATACGAAGTAGCTTAGCCAAAGACACTCGGGGAGAACGAGATAAATCGGGCATAACCGCCACCACATTGGGGTTGATACCCAATATTTCTGAAAAGTCCTCATGAGTAGAGTAGTCCCCATCTATGCCAAATCGAAAAACGTGATCCTCGGGGTACCATAATTATACCTCCGCCTTCAGCAAATTCCAGTCTATTGCCCAATTATGCTATAAAGAGAACCGATGCAATCTAAAGGTATCATAGTCAACGTTATAGAGACACATGATCTCTAAATCCTCAAGGTAGGAAGAAAAATCTTCAGACATTAGGAGAGCCATTTGAGAAAGAGGAGAGAGACGCAAAATAAGATATAAGGATGGCGATGAAAAATGCATTCCCTAAACTCTCTTTTCATACCCAAAAGTCATCAGCAAAGACAAATCACCGTGTACCTCATCACCCTAGGTCCTACTAGTATCCAAGTATGCAGAAAGTGAAATAAAGGCCAAATCAGTAATTTGACTTTACCCGTATGCTGATCGGCAACCCACCCATTTTCCAGAAAAAATCAATTTTTCCTCTTTTGTCAAAAATTAATTTCCAAAAGTTCTTCGTTTGAAAAATTCAACTCCCGAGTTATTCCTTTTTTACTACTCCTTTTTTCATAAAATAAACATTTTTCTTTAAAACCATTTTTGTACTTATATCTGTCTTTGTAAATAAATGAGGAATCTCAGCGAAAAATTAAGTGCATGTAGATTAAGTCACTAAATCAAGAAAAGTACCAAAAATAAATGCATATTTTTCATATATAATCCTTGTTTAGGATTATTACATTCTTTACAGGAATAAGAGAAATAGAAAAAATACAACGAGACCCTGCCCAAACCCTCTTAAACACCCTTTAATCCTCAGCCTCCGTGGCCCACAAACTTACATCGGTGATGGAGCCAAAACCCTCGTTAAAAGTAGATGGTGTCACCACACAGAAGGTGGTGGACTTCTTCACACATGCAGACATAAAATCCATCTAGTCTTTGATATCTCGCAACCAATTGGTCGAAACCCTCACAAACTGCAAGGAGAAAACATAAAATAACAGAAGACGAGCCAGTCGGTAAAGAACAGGGAAATTTAAAATAGGAAATTAAAAGGATAAAGAAGATAAGTATACCTCAGACCAGAGAGCCTTATCAGTAAAGCCCGTCAACTCGGATACCGATGCATAAGGACGGTAGGGCACCCAAAACGTCTCCCCACTGCTCAATCAAAAATTATAAGAAGGAGGAGTGACCTGAATATGCGGAGCCTCCTCCGCCACTGCCGCTGTTGTCGCACCACTTCTCGTACGATGGGACGATGCCACCGGCGTGCTAGTATCCCTCCCCAAATCAGTGGCAAGTTTAAGTATATTCTCCATGTTTTATATGCAAGAGGGCATCAATCAACTAGTCACAAAATTGAGGTAATCGTAACTCGTTGTATGAGTATAGAGTATAGGGCTCGCCCATCATTTTCATCGCCCGGGAATCATTCTTCATCTCTCTTACCTACCTCATATACTCGGGGGGCACCGACGGTGGGACCTCAACCTCCTCCGCCATAATCTCCCTCACAACTCTCTCTTCAAGGTACTAAACGTACCCAAACTCATGCGCCAGCAACAGTCGTATCTACGCGTGCATACTTAAAACCCCCGTGGCCTGTGAAGAAACACCCTAAGTGTAGGTCACTGATTCGTATCGAATATTGCACATATATACCATCGAAACTTATGCATTTTAGCCCCCCGGGTACTTTAATGCCTATATTTATGCTTGTTAATCAGACAAGCTCCGTTTTATATGCTAAAATGTTATTTGAGGTATGATTGAGCTTTTATAGGTATTAAAGTGCTTAGTATGATGTTTGGGGGCGTTCTCGTAAAGTTTCGTCGTGATTCGTACGTTCAGGGGCATTTTTGTAATTTCAGACTTCAGGATTTCGGCCCGAAGAATTCACGAAAGTTGTATCCCTTGGGTCAAGCATTGCATGGACGTAAATGGTGCTCAAATCGGAGTCCAAACGAAGAAAACACGGACCTTTAATCGGAAAAGAATTATAAGATATTCATAACAACTTCATAATTCCCTCCATGCACCTTTCTCTTTAATAACAAATCTTATAATTCCTTCCACGTCCCAAAAACTTTTTTGCATCAAATGGAATGGCGATTTGGGTTTTGGCTCGGGTTTTGGGTTCGTCCCAAATTCGGGACTTTTGTTCAAAAGTCGAGCTCGATCTTCGACGACATACGTAAATGGGTCTCTTTGGCCATTTTTGGAGCTTGGGTTTCATCCCTTTGGCCATTAATGGAGGTTTTGGAGCTTGGAAGTGGGTTTTGCCATTTTCACATGGAGTTTGCATTTTGGTCTCGGTTTGGGCATATATTCGTAGTTGGAATTTGGCGACTTAGGCTACCATGGGAGTTGGGCAAGTTCTGTTGCAGGTCTCAGCTATACCCATATGTGGGTTTTTGCCTTTTCCATGGATGTTGTTGCAGTGTTGCGATGTGGGTATTTTTAACATCTACCAGTCGACCGGTGGCCAACTCGCGGTCGATCGGGAATTGGATTTTTGCCATGGGGTTTAGACAGTGTGCCTCACCCATTTTCGCGGTCGACCGGTCACCACCCCCGGTCGACCGGTACCCTGTTTTGTACGAGACCTGTTACTTCCCCTTTCCGTTTTACTATTTATTTTTATTGTAACTTAAACCTTTTTCTTTTCTTTATTTTTTGCAACTTAGTATAAAAGGAAGACTTGTCTCATTTTTGTACACATCATGTAATCTATTAGATTTTTATCTCCCTTCTCTTTGAGGAGTTAGGGTTTGGAACTCTTTGGGGATTTTTATGGAGACCACCCCTCTCCTCCATTTGTGTTGTGGTTTGACACCCATTAATGTAAGTGGATATTTTTTCTTGCTTTGTCCCTTTTATTTATTGCTTTCCATTTATTCCCTTACCTAGATAATTGTAGTGTTAATTTAATTAGTTGTGCTTTAATTAATTAGTTAATTTAATTTATGTCATTTATTACGTGTAGTGGATAATTTAGTGTAGATTGGGTCGGATTGAACTCACCTAGGATTGACGTGTTTCTTTGCTTTGGTGATGGAGTTTACGTATTTATTTTGAGTGTGTTGTCCTAGTTATTACGCCTAGGAGATTTAACGGGGTATATCATGTATGCTCCGTATTTACGACCTTTCGTGCGTAATTTTCGGGGTATTTGTTGACGCCAAAATCTTATTAGACTTTTATGCGAATTTAGGGGTGTGATAACTCTTGATTTAATTAACTGTTGAAACAAGACGCGATCTTAATAACTCGTGAACCCATGTAACCATTTTATACTAATTAACTCTAGGTGAGGGATATCCGACGCAACCTATAGTTTTTATTCGCTTTGTTAATTTCAGTTTAAATACACTCATCTAGTATAATCTATTTCTTTATTTATCTTTTATTTTGTTAGAAATTATCTTTTACACTTTTCTTTTAGGAATATTAAACCAATTAAATTATAGCAACCTGTCTTTGGGGATTCGATACCCGGACTGGCCGCTATACTCCCTTAAAAGAGTGTAGTCATAGTTTAGGTTTTTGTATAGAGTTGGTGAGCCGAATATAAAAAACGAACGGTGCATAGGTGACTCTCGCGCCGCGGAGAAACCCAGTCCTATCAAATGGCACTGTTGTTGGGGACTTGATGTTTTAGAATTTATTTGGTTTAGTATTTCATAGTATTTTTTTCTATTTGTATAATTTTGCTAACCTTTTTGCAGGACTTCTACATTTGAGCGCTAAGAAACGCTTGATTTTTTCGCGTGCACATCACTTTGTGGAATTCCCCACTTCGAGCCATTTTTGGGGTAAGCATGTATTATTTCAATCCTTTCGGTAATCATTATGATAACTCTCAAAATCCTCGTAAACCTTTGACTTTTGGTCAATACTTAGAGTCCTAAAAAATTGGAAACAAAAATGACTTTGGGCGAGTATTATAAAAGTCAAGCTTTGGAGTGCGTGTATTTAAAGGAGGATGATAATGATTTTGGGCCTCTATTTCCTTATAATAGGAATTTTGAAACAAATTACAAAAGCTTTCAAAATTCTTATAATAATGAGTCTAGGTATAGTTCCGATAATAATTTCCAAACTTCTCATTTTCAAGAATCCGCGCCTCGACCTATGACTTTCGGTGAGGGCTTGCGCATGCTTGAAAATGAGAAACTTGAAAACCGCTATCGGGAAGAAAATGGTTCGTGGGAGCATGAATTGGATTTATTATTCGAGTCGGCGATGATTTTTCTTCTGAGACTTTTGAAGTCGAGGAATGTTTTGAACCAAATGAGGTTTTTGTACCAACTTTGGAACAAACCATTGTTGACTTTACCCATAGCATAATATATATTGAAAGTGAGGATGAAATGGAACTAATATCCATTTGCAATGAAATCATTTCTTCTCTGGCCCCCAAAGAAGAACATTTCATTAAAATGATCTTATTTCCTTCGAAACTCAATCTTCAAGCGATGATGACTCATCTCTTGAGTTTGAATTTCTTTCCTCCCCATTTTCATTCTCTATTATCACACCATCACAAGTACCCGATGAATCGGTTCTGAACTTTAATGTGTTAAACCTTTTCACCGATGAGGAGTACTTGCTCGAGTCGCCTCTATTTGCCTTCATGTACTCCCCCTCCCATTCCAATTTCAAAATACTTGGGACAAAATTCAATTTTTTTTTACCTCTTGTGTTTTTGTCACCCGTCTTATCCAAATCCCCCATCCTCCCTCCAAAATTTTTAATTGGGGACGGTTTATTTGTTCCTCCTTACACATGCCTTCCGTTGTTCGAATGGAATTCCTATTTTTCGGGAGGCATGCATGAAAGTGAGGGTACATCGATTATCCTCCAAAGCCAAATCGTGTTTTGGGTGGACCCTCAAAAATTGCAACTTCTAGTGTATAGTTAGTTAAAAGTTAAAATTGTAGGTTGTACATAGTTACTTTTTTCTTAATTCACATTTAAGTTAGGGGGTGTGGGATATTCTATCCATTCACTGATAGTTTCTTTGATTTGATTATATGTTAGTTACTAAGTATGCTTTCTTAGAAAAATTTAAAAAATTTCAAAAAGATTTTCTTTCTTTTTTATCCTTTATTGGGCATTTGGCCTTTATTTCTGATGATAAATTTTAATAATTGCTCGATCTAATTGACAACACAATAATGCATGTTCTCGATTTTAGAAGTTATTAGACTTTAGTCCTAATTATTAATATTATGAATAACTTCATGAATTAAACTTTAATCCCATGAGCACATGCGCTTTCTTATTTTATTGATTTGGTTCAAGATTTTTATAACTCGGTAATCTTTTGTTGCATTGTATTTACTTACACCGAGTGAGTTTTCATATTTTCTTCGTTTGTGAGTGTATACACTATTCTTTCCTCTTTGAAAACATTGAATTTGTTGGTAATCTCACTATTCTTTTATTTGATCGTTCATTAATTGAGTTCATATATGAAATGTATTACTTGAGCATGATTTTCGAAGTTTGTTTTGACTCGAGAATTGCGTAAACTTTAGGAAATGATCATAGGCCATCTTTGTTATATCACCCATATTGACCTTGACCTCACCTTAAATGTTTTCCCTCGTTAACCCCTTTGAGCCTAAATATTAGCCTTTTGTTTCATAACCCAAAGTTCCATAATCAACTCCGAATTGGAGTTATATACCATATAAATTACCGTCCATACCTTTGTTTGAAATATTACTTGGGATTGAATGATGTTGCGTTGCGGTTGCAATTTAGGCATATGAGGGTGTGAAAAGTAAAGAAAAGAAAGCGTAGTGAAAAAGAAAAAGAAAAAGCAGAAAACAAAAGAAAAAGTGAGGAAAAAAAAGAAAAGAAAAGAAAAGGAAATTTGTATATGTTGTGTATAGTGTTCAATAAGCTTTTATTACTCTCCCCATTTGTATATCTAATGCCGTTTATGGAAGCTGTTTGTTCAATTTTTGATATTGTCCGCATTCTTCCCATTATTCTAAGTTTTCATTCCGAACACTTTGAATCCGTACATACATATCCTTCGTTTCATACCCTATCCAACCCTACATTATAACCCTATCAAGTCCTATGTGACCTTAGGGTTCATTTAATTTAAAAGTTAAATACTTTTGATAATCTGTGAAAATGCGTTTCGCCTCCTTTAATGTGCGATATCTTTCATTGAGATTATAATTTTTAATTTCATATATAGCGTTATTCATTTGTGACATGTGTGCAGCCTAGTTTCCATTTACATTTACTCTTTATGCCTGCATGTTCCGTGTGTTAACTCCCTGTTTTGAGTGAATTCACTTGATGAGTGTAGTGCCCGTGAGCATTGAATATATGCTTACTTTATTTAGTATCCGATTTATTTAAGTTTTTGCCAAATCACACTTTGCATGCGCTCGCTCCCCTCCCACATTTTAAGGTTTCAATTCTATGAGGTGCATTCTATAATATTAATAATATGGACTTTTATTTGAATTCGTTCATTGTGTTAATAACGTGTATGAAATCTTTTTCGCTATAGTTGGGTGTTTCGCATGTGATTGGTCATATTTTGAGGAATCCATATGATGTTTGTGGGTTTCATCCCTGAAAACCCTCACAAGATGACACTCGTCCACTAGGATAACCTAGGGGTTTAACGGCTTATTGCATATGCTAAATGCAATCGTGTACCCTACGAAAGTGGCATTTATATTTCGATGCATATATACGTGTTGTGATTTTCTTATAGTTCTTCTTGCGTTGAATTTCATTACTTGGGACTAGCAATATGTACATTAGGGGGTGTGATTCGTATCGAATATTGCACATACATACCCTCGAAACTTATGCATTTTAGCCCCCTCGGGTACTTTAATGCCTATATTTATGCTTGTTAATAAGAAAACCTCCGTTTTATATGCTAAAATGTTATTTAAGGTATAATTGAGATTTCATAGGTATTAAAGTGCTTAGTATGAAGTTTGGGCGCGTTTCGGTAAAGTTTCATCGCGATTCGCACGTTCAGGGGCATTTTTGTAATCTTACACTTCGGGATTTCTGCCCATAGAATTCACGGAAGTTGTAGTCCTCGGGTCAAGCTTCGCGTGGTCATGAACGGTACTCAAATCGGAGTCCGAACGAAGAAAACACGGACCTTTAATCGAAAAAGAATTATAAGAAATTCATAACAACTTCATAATTCCACCCATGTCCCCTTTCTCTTTTATAACAAATCCTATCATTCCTTCCATGTCCCTGAAACGGTTTTTTACAGCAAATGGAAGGGCAATTTGGGTTTTGGCTCGGGCTTTGGGTCATCCCAAATTCGGGACTTTGGTTCGAAATTGGAGCTCGATCTTTAACCACATACGTAAATGGGTCTCTTTGGCCATTTTTGGAGCTTGGGTTTCATCCCTTTGACCATTAATGGAGGTTTTGGAGCTTGAAAGTGGGTTTTGCCATTTTTACATGGAGTTTGCATTTTGGTCTCGGTTTGGGCACATATTCGTAGTTGGGATTTGGCGACTTAAGCTACCATAGGATTTGGGCAATTTCTGTTGCAGGTCTCGGCTATACCCATATGTGGATTTTTGGCTTTGCCATGGATGTTGTTGCAATGTTGCGATGTGGGCATTTTTTACATCTACCGGTCGACCGATAACCAACTCGCAGTCGATCAGGAAATGGATTTTTGCCGTGGGGTTTAGATAGTGTGCCTCCCCCATTTTCGAGGTCGTTCGGTCACCACCCCCGGTCGATCGGTACCCTGTTTTGTGTGAGACCTGTTACTTCCCCTTTCCTTTTTTCTATTTATTTTTATTTTATTTTAATTGTAACTTAAGCCTTTTTCTTTTCTTTATTTTTTGCAACTTAGTATAAAAGGAAGACTTGTCTCATTTTTGTACACATCATGTAATCTATTAGATTTTTATCTCTCTTCTCTTTTAGGAGCTAGGGTTTGGAACTCTTTGGGGATTTTTGTGGAGACCACCCCTCTCCTCCATTTGTGTTGTGGTTTGACACCCATTAATGTAAGTGGATATGATTTCTTGCTTTGTCCCTTTTATTTATTGCTTTCCATTTATTTCCTTGCCTAGGTAATTGTAGTGTTAATTTAATTAGTTGTGCTTTAATTAATTAGTTAATTTAATTATGTCATTTATTATGTGTAGTGGCTAATTTAGTCTAGATTGTGTCGGATTGAACTCACCTAGGGTTGACGTGTTGCTTTGCTTTGGTGATGGAGTTTACGTATTTATTTTAAGTGTGCTGTCCTAGTTATTACGCCTAGGAGATTTAACGGGGTATATCATGTATGCTCCGTATTTACGACCTTTCGTGCGTAATTTTCGGGGTATTTGTTGACGTCAAAATCTTATTAGACTTTTATGCGAATTTAGGGGCGTGAGAACTCTTGATTTAATTAACTGTCGAAACGAGACGCAATCTTAAAAACTCGTGAACCCATGTAACCATTTTATACTAATTAACTCTAGGTGAGGGATATCCGTCGCAACCTATAGTTTTTATTCGCTTTGTTAATTTTAGTTTAAATACACTCGCCTAGTATAATTAATTCTTTATTTATCTTTTATTTTGTCAGAAATTATCTTTTACACTTTTATTTTAGGAATATTAAACCAATTAAATTCTAGCAACTTGTCTTTGTGGATTTGATGCCCGGACAGGCGGCTATACTCCCTTAAAAGAGTGTAGTCATAGTTTAGGTTTTTGTATAGAGTTGGTGAGCCGAATATAACAAACGACCGGCGCATAGGTGACTCTAGCGCCGTGGCGAAACCCAGGCCTATCAGTCACCTACATCCCCAGTAAAGAATCAGTATCCAACCAAAATAATGATACAAAAAAAAAATTAAAAGACAAAATTTAACCTAATTGCTCGTCAGATTGTTCAGAGCCCTTCCCACGTCCTTCAGGGATAAGGACTGGTTCGTTTGTCAGTTGGACTTTCACCACCGGTACATCCTATAAAAGTCCACCAACTCGTTGTCCTTCAGGGACACCAACACTACGTTACGCCCTATCACCTCGTAAAACCACATCTACAAGAAGACAAAGAAATCAGATGAAAGAAATAAGAGAAGGGCTGTAAGAAAATAATGAAAAATAAACTTAAAGTTACCTCCAGAGGGTACGTGAGTCCTATAAAATTCTGTCAAAAGCACTGACCGAACGCATCCAGGGAAGCATAAAGGGACCCATGAAGTAAAGCTCCCCCAATCATATAAATTTACATCCTTAATGATCCGCAGATATGGCAAAAACTAGAGATGAACGAGGTCGTCGCCACTATAAACCCTCCTAGCAAAAGCAAAATAAACAAGCCAGTCATCTGTCTCACCTGTCGGCCATCAGTCTCGTCACTTCACCCCTTCACGAGCGTATCTCTCAATACACAAATCTGAATAGAAATCCCTGATACGATTCTACCCACATCCCCTAGAGCAGCTTGCACCGCCTTCGGTGTGACCTGCAGAGTATGGTCCACCACAATCTGATGCCCCTCACAATCTAGCCTCATCAGCTACTGGATATCCATGAAAATGATAGTCATCTCCTCGAACCCTGAATGGAACGTGTGGGTCATGTCCCACCACCTCTCCCAAAGAGCACACAACACTGCAGAAGAGCACAACCACTCATCCAATGCATCCGCCAATGTATGTCTCTTTGTGGGTTACCGTAAAGGAACCAAGGGTTGCCAATTATATGATCTTAAGGATCGCAGAGTATTTTCTAGCACAAATGCTCGGTACTTGCATGAAGATTATATGATTGACCACAAGCCCAAAAGCAAGATTATCTTACAAGAACTAAGAGGATAAGAGCAAGAAAATTCCTTGGGACCATCGGTATAGGATGAAATATAACAAGATATCGATAATACTTTGCTTAATAGTAGTGGGAGTATTATTGGTGATTAGGATATCTGTGTCACTTATATTGGACCACAAGTGGTGGCACGTCATAGTGAGAGGGTCAGGCATCAGCCTGATAGGTTGGTATATTTGGGAGAGTGCTTAGGTGAAGTCCCAAAGGAACACGAACTAGAACCCAATAACTAAAATAAGTCAATATAAGACAAGGACGTCGAGGAGGTATATATATTGGATTAAGTGATCCAGTCTTGGGTTGTTCACGCTCGACCCTAATTGATTTACACCCTACCAAGAATAAGTTAGGCCAAAAATTAAATTAAGTCTCACAACTCAAGCTCGACTCACATTCCATTACGGGCTTCGGGCCTGAGTTCAGGCCGACCCGAACTCGATAACAACAAGCATATTTTTTAAATATTATTTCATTTAAGGACCAAATAATAATACAAATTTTAAATTATAATATAGGAAAATAATAAAATAAAATTTTGTATAACCTTTAAATAAGCATTTCAAATCTAAAAGTTTTAATATGAATGATTAAAACATAAAAACCATTGTCGAAACTAGTTTAAATCTATTCCATAAATCCATAACACATTACATTCATTTGTATAAAATAGATAAGCATATAAATACATATGTACAGAATATTTTTTCAGGTTCGATCCCAATTGGGGCTTTAAGACATGTGTCTCAAGCTCGGCCCTAATAGTGTTCGAGTTTTAAATTTTGGCTCAACCTCAGCTCGAGTTTGAAAGAACTAAGGATTCTTTAAAGGGTGAAGCACATTGAGCACAAGTATCAGCTGATTCGGGAGATCATGCAGAGGGGCAACGTCATCGTAACTAAGATTTCATCTGGACAACCTGGTGGATCATTTCACAAAGAGCTTACTAACTAAGACTTTCGATAGTCATGCTAAAGAAATAGGAGTCAAGTGCATAGCCACATTTCTTTAAGACTAAGTGGGAGATTGTTGAGGTTTTATTCTTAAAACCACGTGTAAAATAATTTATTTTATATAATAAATGATTATTTTATTCATTTTTAAATGAGAATCAATTTTGTGAGAATGCTTTATATTTGTGTAAATATATATTGTTTCATATAAACGTCAATCAATAGAGCGTAGTAGGAATTCTAGTGAGTCGGCTTCGGGTTGATCACAAGGAGATTAAAATTTCGGTTCTAGCACTATTAAAAGTTTCACAACCTAAATAAGGAGTTAACATCCTATTGCAATGGTTGTGAGACAATCATATTAGTTTATCTCAAACTACGAAAACATATATGATGATTCAAGAACTTGTACGATAGTTCAATAGAAGATTATGATCGATACATCTCAAGAATGCATTGAATATGACCACCCGTGGGATTTAAGTCTAAGGATTATCTTGAATAGACTGAGAAAATCTCATACCATTTGCAAATGGTGTTGTAGACACCCCATCCTAGGACCCCCATAAGCACCTTCTTGGGTCCCTAGCACTCACCCGTTCACCATAAACCCTCGATCATACTCTGAGTACCAATCTAGAGGCCATCGGGCACTCTCAAGCCTCGTTTGACTATGGTTAACCCTCAACCTTGAGTGAACCTTATTGAATCTTTAAAGGGCTCTGAATTCCATTTCCAATGGTTCGTCCCGTGCACGAATCAGCCTTGCAGTTTACATAAATGATTTGTTTCACTCTAAGTACCGATCAAGAGTCCATCGGGCTCTCCTGAGCCCCATTCGACTCTGATCAACTCTCCAGCTTGAGAAAAACTCAATGAATCTTCAAATGGATCTAAATTACCTTTCTAATAGTTCGTCTCATGAGCAAATCGGCCATACAATTCGGACGAACAATTCGTTTTACTCCGTAGAATCATCGGCTCTTTTGGGCCCCGTTTGACCTTAGTCAACTCTTCGAACTGAGTAAATATCAATGAAATCTAGAAGGGAACCGAATTCCCTTTCCAACTGTTCGTCCGCTATGTGAATCGGTCTTACGATTCGTACGAGCAATCCATTTTCCTCCCAAAACCTCCCATTTAGAAACCATCGAGCACTTTCGATCCCTATTTGACTTTGGTCAACTCCGGACCCGAGAGTAACTCAATGGATTCTTAAAGGGATATGAATTACCTTTTCAATGGTTTGCCCCATGCATGAATTGGACTTAAAAGTGTCATTTTATGCCCCCTTTTTAAAAAAAACATTTCGACCTGCCTATCGGTTGGGTGTACTTTTCTTTTCCCAACAAGGCTAGACTTATGTCGATAGGCAGGTCAGGGTCAATGCCTATTGGCACCCCTCTTAACCCTAAAAGGGGTACATGACCTCACCTTAAGGAGACGCAAGGGACCCCTCTCAGAAAGTCAAAAAACATTATCCTCGAATTTAGAGCCTTACCCATTCCCAAATAACCCATTTCCCACATTTATCTTACCTCATTTCCTTACCTCAATTGGTATCCACCTCTTCATACCACGTCTAGGAAAAACTCACCAAAATTCAGATGGAAAAAGCATATCTGAAATGTTTAAAAATTGCTGCACAAAGTGGGAGTAGTGGGAAGTTAAAATAAAAAAAAACTGCCAGAAAATTATCCGCCCAGGTCGTTCGAACGACACTGTTCGAACGAGAATTTAGAAAAACAGGCCAAAATCTCATTAGATAGACCTCGTTCGAACGAAGACGTTCGAACGAACTTCCAACGAGAAAACAGAGTACTTTTGCAAAATATCGTTTAAACCTCGTTTGATGTTCGTTCGAACAACTTGGGAATCTCGTTCGAACGATATCCCAGTTTTGTTCGAACGACTTATCAGAAAATCCTAAAAAAAATTTAAGTCCAAAAACTTTTATGAAAAGTCCTAAAATGATTTTCTAAGAAAAAATACAAAGTCATTGACATTAAAAAATTTAAAAAAGAACACCCAAATAATTTTCCAACCTCCTATATATATTAATGCATTCATACCTTTGGAGACCTTGGAAAATGAGAATGTTGATAACGAGAAACAAGACACTTAAAACCGGCAACGATATCTACACTTTTGCTTGGTCGTATCGTCCTAAACTCTTCAAGCGTCATAAGCTCAAGGTATAACCAACATTTATCCTATGACTCAGTGAGTTTTGTCCGAAATTAAGCCAACACTAAAAATTGACTCAATTGGAATTTTGCCCTTACAAATCTTCCCCTTTGGCTATTCCGGGACAAAACCAAACCAAAAATTTTATGGGCCGTCAAGCACGCCTAGACACAATCCTACCCAAAAATAATAAAAAAATACAGATGATTGACTCGACTCATAGAAAATGCTTTGTTGCTTTAAATAATGCCGCTAAAGATGAAAACCTGCACACTTAACCAACTCATCAAACGCATAGGGAATATGACAAATTAAAGTGTGTAAAATTAAATACCCCCTAATTAATTCTCCCCTTTTATCTAACATGATCCACTTAAGAAAATAACACTCTCCCTTTAAGTTAGATCTCCAAAACTAAAGGTTTAGATACCATTTCTCCCACTTTTTGTTTAGGAAGAGACAAATGTCAACAATAAAATAACTTATTTCTCCTCCAATTAAAGCATATACTCCTCCTAAATTAAATAAGGGATAAGAAATATGGAAAAACAAGTTAAGCATGCAATGGTGCATAAAGACACAAGAGCATTAAAGCATATGGGTAATAATAAAATTCAACTAATCCACACAAAGATTAATAAATATCACCTATGATGCGATGACAAAAGATACCATTAAATGTACTATGATATGCATGGGATATCAAACACAATTCGCAACAAGATAGATACCAATTTTGATTTCAAAGTATTCATGGACTAGCGAGCAAGGCAAAGACTCAAAAAATAAAGAAATAACATACATACATACATACATATATATATATATATATATATATATATATATATATATAACGCTCACGCGCATATACATAGCTATAAACGCCACACATGACAGAGAATACATTAAGATTTCCACACTCATATGGAAAAAATGTGTCAAAATACATGTGTTAAGCGGAAGTGAAGGGGTTTAAACTAGAGACTAAAAGGAATATAGACCCAATCACCTAAACATGTTCACGAAGTTCTCATTTGATTGCAAAACTTTATCTACTTTGAATATAGCCTCATGTGACAATATAGAGTGAACTCAATGAACAAACATACCCAGTGCCACAAGCCTAGAATATCGATGATTCTACAAACCAATAGAGTCATGACAAGAATAGCATAACTAAGATACAAAGTCAGTGTGCAAACCTATTGATATATCCAACCAAACTTCCTCATACATATTCTTTTTCTTTTTCTTTTTCTTTTCTTTATGAACATACCAACTAAACAATAAAGGCCTTGGTTAATTTTTTTATGCCACATTTTTTAGGCAAAATTTTAATGGTGTCTTTTCATGCCAAGTAATTTTGTCTTTCACAGCCCGATTCCATTGATAAACAACTACACCGGATAAATATTTTTTTATTTTTTTTAAATTCGGGAAATGGTTATTACATGCACAAATCCTCCATAGTCATAGCAATATATAGATGACTAAATTGATAAAAGAATATCTCACTTAACTTAAATATACATGTCATGTTAAATTTCAAATGAGCTCGTGCATGTGTGAATCGAGGCATAGAAAAAGAGAATCCATTAAGCAAGTCAAAGTTAAACTACTCCATGCAAGCATGATAAAGAACACTTTAAGGATTGTAAATCTTAACCAAAAGTTCTAGCCACATGGAAGCGGGGGTGAAATTGGATTCAAGCACAAGTATATGCCACATAAAATCTATTAAACTAAAATACAAAAGAAAAATCTTTTTGAGTTTTTTAAAAGTTTTAACCAAACAAAAAAAAATTCAACTCCAAAGAAAATAAAAATCTTTTTGTATTTTTCAATGAGACCAAACAAAATGAAATAAAATACAAAAGATACACTTTTCATAATTCTAGCACAATTTATAATGAAGCAAAGACTAGAAAATGACAAACAAACATACAACTAGAAAGAATATATTATGATGCAGATAATCTAGTGTATGTAAACAAAGCTAGCACATTCAACCTTTAGATAGAGCAAGGGAGGTATCACGTGCAAGCAAATGAGTATCAAACATCCTATCTTGTAAAGCCTCCAAATCGGATCTCCTAACCCAAACTAGTGAAGTATGACGCTCTCGGGATTTGAGAAATTTGGTGACTCTATTATTGGACTTCCTAGGACCCTTTTTAAGATCAAAACAAAACTTCCTATAATGACCTTTTCGACCACAATGTAAGCATGTAAAGATCCGGAGAAAAGAAATACCTAAGGATTGACCTTTGAAAGTGTTCCTAGTAGATTCTCTCAAACTTATGGTTTTGGCTATATTAATTGAATCATTTTGAGTATTGAAGCCAATACCACACAAGTTATTTTTAATTTGGGCGGTTCCAAGCATTTTGTCTAATTTTTTGGATCTACGTTCCAAATTAAATTTGACTTAACTTGAGTCTCTCAACTTCTTTTCTAACTCTAAAATACGTGACTAGAGCAAACACTTACTTTCTTTAAACTCGATAAGCTCTTTCTTCAAAGCCTCCATTAAACCTCTACTATTCCTCTCACCTTATACATACTCAAGCTTCTAACGAAGAGCTATCTCACGTGCCCTAAGATCTTCTAATAAAACACTCTCATTATATTCCTTAGCACATTGTCTCAAATAAGCTTCTAACTTTAAATTATCCCTTTTTTAATTTTATCGATTTGTCATACAACTCTCAAAAGGCTACTTGAAGCTCATTCTCCTCTCCTCTTCTTCTTTTTCACTCTCACTTTCTAATCCACTCTCTATACCATCAAACTCATGGGATTCACAAATAATGGCCTTGAAAGTGTCATGTAAAGGAATATCTTGATGGGAAGATTCACTATCAATGCTCACATAACTTGCCATGAACGTGGTAAAGTTGCGCTCGATGGGAAAATCGGGTCCCTCTTCCTTTTCATTATCACTAAGGGTGGCATTTTACAAAATTAGTTGTTTGACCTCCTTGCTTAGTTTAGTGGGGCACTCTCTTTCCCTATGGCCATAACCCTCACAACAATAACATATATTCTTCTCGTCCCTATTAAGATTGTCATTATGCTTTGTAGGGAATTTCTCAGCTTTGTTATAGTTAGACTTATCAAATTTCTTAAAATCCTTTTTAAGATTGTCTTTATTAAACTTAAGAAATTTTCTAAACTTCCTAGCAAACATAGCCATCTCAGTGAAATCGATGTCACTCTCATCATTTGAAACTTGTTTTTCCTCCTTTCAAACTTTCAAAGCGATGCCCTTATCTTTCTCCTTCTCGTCCTTGGAGGTAAACATGTCAAGTTCATAGGTTTGTAAGTCACTTACGATCTCTTCAAGTTTTATAGAGGCTAACGTGGAAAAAGAATTTAAAATGGTCACTTTTGGAATAAACCTATTGGGTAAGGACCTCAAAATTTTCTTTATTACACGTTGTCAAGTCTCTTTTCTCCCAAGTTAAATGATGAATTAATAATGTCAGAAATTCTACCATAGAATTCATCAAAAGTCTCACTTTCTAAGATTTTAATGGTTTCAAATTGATTGGTGAGATTTTGGAGTTTCGAAGCTTTAACGATACTTGTTCCCTCACGGGTGAGTTGGAGAATATCTCATGCCTCTTTAGACGTTTCACACATCATAATTCGGCAGAACTCATTCGGTGTAACCGCACTAAAAAGGGCATTCAAACCACGAGAATTAAAATTAGCTAACTTAAGCTCTTTCTCACTTTATTTCTTTACGGATTTAGGTACAGAGTCATTTTTAATCAGACACGACCGATTGCAAAACCTGCTCATCTAGGGATTTAAGTGCCAATTTCATTCATGCTTTCCAATACGCGTAATTTGAACCATCAAAAACAGGAAATTTTGTAAAAAGTGAATTTTTTATTTTTTAAAACCAAAAGCAAAAGGATCTTAACGTAGTAATTTAGCGTTCCCACTCTGATACCACTTGTTGTAGTAAATGCTCCCAAATTTTAAACTCAAATTATGAGATGGCTCAATGATATACCAAATTTAAATTTTTCAAAAATTATTTAATTTTCTTTACTTTAAAAGCATAATCAAACAGATGAAAATTAAACTTAACGTGAAATTAAACTAGACAAATATTTTAATTTTCACTTAAACAAAATTCAATCCAATTCAAGTTAAAAAACTAAGCAAGAATATTATCAAATTAAATTAACGCCGACTTGAATTGAATTAAATTAAATTTAAACTTAACCCAAACTAAATTAGCACCAAATTAAACTAATTATGTTTAAATCAGATTTTATCTTGATTAGACCTAAGCGTGCATTTATGTGAGTTTACACGTAAAAATAAACACAATCATACTACGCCGCGATGTACAAGAAGCATCCACAATAGGAAAAATCTCTGACGGCCCTGCCTACAAGTTCACTAAGTATGGTATTTTTACAAAAGACACGACAAAAGAATTACTACCTCGACTCGACTCCCTTAAAGCTTTGACGCTCCTTCGTTCTTCAACCTCTGCCTAGTCGATAACTCCGGAGTCCACCGAAATCTTAGAATCCACCAATGGGGCATAACTACCATCAACCCACACACGGTGCCTTTTATCGTATGAGAACATCATATCAAAAATGATCTCCTTATTGGGGTAGATAAGGAACCCAAACTTTCTCCTTTTATGGGTAGATAAGGACCCGGTGCCAAACGATTTCCAAGCAAAGATATATAAATAGGAACTTGGATTAAACCAAAACTATGGGTGTAAACATGTGTTCTTGGAAGAAATTAACTCATGAAAAGTCAACATAACAAAATGGAAATTTTGGAAGATGAAGATTTTCTCTCAAAGTCTAGGAAAAACTCTCCAAAAGTCTGGTGGAAAAAACATCCCCTAAATGGTTAAAACCTGTTGGACAAAGTGGGAGTAGTGGGAAGTTAAAATAAAATAAAAAACTGGCAGAAAATGTTCCCACCCAGGTCGTTCGAATGAGAATTCAGAAGGAAAACAGGCCAAAATCTCGTTAGATAGACCTCATTCGAACAAAGACGTTTGAACAAAATTCGAACGAGAAAACAAAGTATTTTTGCAAAATGTCATTTAAACCTTGTTTGATGTTCATTCGAACGACTTGGGAATCTCATCCGAACGAGATCCCAGTCTCGTTCGAACGACTTATCAGAAAATCCTAAAAAAAATTAAGTCCCTACACCTTTATGAAAAGTCCTAAAATTATTTTCTGATAAAAAAAACAAAGTCGTTGACAATAAAATTTTATAAAAAGAACACCTGAATAATTTTACAAGCTCCTATATATATTAATGCATTCATACCTTTGGAGACCTTAGAAAATGAGACAATATTGATGACAAGAAACAAGGCACTTGAAACCGGTAATGATATCTACACTTTTGCCTGGCTACATTTTCTTTAACTATTCAAACGTCATAGGCTTGAGGTACAACCAACATCTATCCTATGACTCAATGAGTTTTGTCCAGAATTAAGCCAACACTACAAATTGACTCAAATGGAAATTTGCCCTTACACCTTTTTCTCCAGTTTTGCCAATATTTTGATGTCGTTCCTGCCAGAGTAGCACCCAATACTTGGAGGGTTATAAACGGTGTATATAGGTTGATTGAACTTTTATGGAACCCATATTGGGGTTTTGGAGTTGATGTTCAGTTACAAATGGGGTATTGTTGGAGAAAGTACCTATTAGTTGAAGACTAGGCAAGCCAGTAGAGCTTTAGTAGTGAATGTACCAGATTCCAATAAGGAATATTAGGAATATGGGGTAGTTGTTAAGAACTCGCAACATGCTCCCCTCCCTACAGGAGTGTCTTATTGTAATGACCCCACTTTTATATGTTCATATATAGTTTGCTTTTAAAATTTCGTCTCACTTATTATCTCATAAATGTTGTATTATTACAAATATGATATTTTGGATTCTTAATATAACAAAGCGCATTTTTAAATTTGAAGAATCAATTGTAAAATGGGTAAAATTGAAGTTTTATGGTAAATCCAAAGCAAAATGATAAGTTTTGGGGTATAAAATATAATTTTATGAAACTTTAGGGACTTGATTTTAATAAAGAAAGTTCTGGGGACCAAAATAAAAAATAAAAAAGGACATTTTTACAAATAAAATATTTTCA
Organism: Sambucus nigra; assembly: GCA_949130495.1. NCBI lineage: Eukaryota > Viridiplantae > Streptophyta > Magnoliopsida > Dipsacales > Adoxaceae > Sambucus > Sambucus nigra. The sequence goes on along the minus strand of OX422210.1, from coordinate 451,705,285 downwards.
AGGACCTTTAAGATATATTGAAACTATATATAATGTAAAATTACCAAAATTCCCTTCATGTGTAAAATGACCCTTATACCCTTAATAATTTTCCAACTCGTGATGTATTTCGCCACCACCACCTTACACGTGTCATCCATATAATTAAACATAAAACACATGTTGTTCGTTTAGAAGAAGCTAAAACACATGTCGTCGTTTGGTGAATTAAGACTACCAGACCGCTCCGTTACGCGACACGTCAACGCTGACTCGTCGTTGCGAGAGTTTAGTCACCCATACATGTGTCAACACCCAAATAACTTTGAAAAACTATAAAAAGATTCCTTGGGATCATTTATTACACGAAATTGTAATACCCCGTATTTTATGACTTTTAATTTTGGGGATTTATTAAATTTAATTAGAGATATTAATTTAATATTAATCCGAAAAATCATTTAAATACTTACTAGCGTGATGAGAGTTAGTAATTATTGGAATTTGGTTGTAAGTTACTTTATGGGTAAAGTAAGTGGTGTAATTGAATTTAGTAAAATTATCACGAGAATCTAATTTGATAATTTTGGAAATTTATCGGGACGCGCTTGTGTCGTGTCGGGATTAAATTCTAATTATTAAAAGTGAATAAATTATAAGTCACATGTAAGGTCATTTTGAGTGCGTCAATGTGTCCGGAAGGGTCGAGATAGTCAAAATAATGTACCCGGGGGTTTAGCTTGGGTCTCGGGGAGTTTTTAGGCCTAATTAACATCTCGGGAGGGCATTTTAGACATTTTATATTTTTGGGCATGGAAACCCACAATTTTTCTAAGGTTATATCAGATGGTAGGAGTCGTTTTCTAGGGTTAGAATAACCATAAACCAAATACGGCCATTGGAGAGGAAGAGGAGAAACTTTCCAAGGGGTTCTAGGCCAAGAACTCCACCCTTTGCACCGCCGTAGCCGCCAAACTTTAGATCGCGCAACGAGGATCACAACCACACCAATCTTTCCAAAAATCTGAGCCAAATATTTCCAATCAAGTATCTATCTTGCTCTATTTCAGTTAATGCTTCAATGATATTAGTCTAGGGTTGATTAGGACTAGTGTTTATGAAAGAAAAACCTATTTTGGAGACTCGAATTTGTACGGTGTATGGGTAAAAGACGTATTCTGGAAATTAAATTCACATGTAGAGGTTAAACCATGAATTTGCATTAAGTTAGGAGTATAAAATCTGGGAAAGGAATGGGAAGAGACTAAACAAAGAAAATATTAGGGTTCTTGATATTTTTATGAATTGTGGCCCTTTTAATTCGCTATACTTGCCAAAAGTTCGCATGTCTTACGTAGAATATCAATTATTTAGGGATATAACACTTGTAGTATAAATTGTTGGGAGTTTGGAAGTCAAATATGTTGGTTTGGATGATTTTGGAAGAAGATTCCCGTAACTGGTATTTCTGCAGTTTCGCCATAACTGCTTAATCGATCGATCGACCGAAGAGCATCGATCGATCGATGGATCGATCGATCGAGCCCCTTCCATAGATCGATCGACCCCTCCTGGCAGACTCATACTCCCTCTATTAAATATTTGATTTCAATTTAAATGAGTAGTAATCTTTGGACATTCTTATTAAAACATTTTGGGAGATCAAGAGGACCAGTAGGACTTGATAAAAAAAATGGAACATCTCATGTAAGACTAAATTAGGGTTAACGGGGAGTGAATTACACTTAAGAAATAGTGGGAACATGTGTTTAAAGGGTGAGACTCGTAAGGAAGTTACGTCGCAAAATAAAAGAGTACCTACTGAAATTACACTTGGGGAGATAGGATTTCACGAGTGTTACATAGTAAGTTGGAATAATCCAATAAATAAGAATAAAAGATACAAACCGTTATACGGGATAATCTATTAATGTACAATAAGAATAAATATCATAAGTATAGGTCGTGGGTGTACCTAAAATAGAATTTGGAATAGTAGTATACATATATGACTGTGATTGTGCATATACTATATACGTGTAAAAATCATGCCTGCACTACTTACTATCACTGAGGTTACCGCGCTGGGACAGTCTTATCTCGATGGGACCTTTATGGGGGATATGGACTTGTACCCTAGAACATAGGAATCCTTGGTACAGGCTATCGGATCGATAGTCAGACGGTCCTAAGAGGCGTGAGGGTATGTGTTGACCTCTTAGTGACTTGGAACTATGATTCGCCTCAATTTGTATGTGTTTTGTGTTAATACAGTTCAAGAGTGATTCCGAACTAGTATTTCCCTTAGTACGAGTGATACGGGTACCTGATAGCAGAGTATGCCAGCACCATAAATTTTATGTGGGGTGCCGATAGTATATATATATTATATGAGTGATTAATATATATATATATATATAGAGAGAGAGAGAGAGACAGAGACTTGAAATTTATGAACTATCTACTGTGACTAAAGGTAGGTAAGTAATGAATAATTATTTCAACTTGGATATAAGTGTTTGAAAAGTTTGAGGTAATACTGAGTAGCTTTATAATCAAATGAGATTTATGTGAGAACTTTGCTTTTAAAATTTAATTTTCTTAACACTAGAAATTGTTGGCATGAAACCTTGTGAGTAACTTAAGATAACTAAACTGGTGGGATAAATAGTGTGGTAGGTGTGCACATAGAAGAGAGGTGAGAATTCCTCAAGAGAGTGCCGCACACTAATATGATTGTTGCATTAGCTGGTAAGCATTTTAAATACTTGCTAAACTTAATTTTTAAACTGTTTTTATAATCGGGCTCTAACCCGTTTCCTATTTTCTCTTCTCTCTTGTATATCTATGTATATATTACAGGTTCCCAGTCACAGGGGCGTCTTGCACAGGATCCTTTGGAAGGAACGTGCTGCAGCTTAGGTGGGAGTTGCTGGCCTCTTGCTTAGACGACCTCATTATTGATTCTACTTCTAGTTCTATTTCATCCAGTTGGGCATGTGTCGCCCTTTTTCCATTATTCAGTTGGTTTTATCAGAGATCGTAATTCGTTTACTTCCAATATTTTTACTTTGGGACTGTTACTGTTAGGATGTTTTCCTTTGAAGCTTTAAAGTTGAATTTAATTAGTTGAATGCTTAAATTGCTGGGATTATTTTTCCAGTCTAGTTGTTGTGTGATTTTTAAACCATGGATTATGAAAGGTTTTAAATATTGGTTTTAAATTAAATTTGTAATTAATGTCTTAAAAATGTTCTTGTCACTTAGCTTAATTATTTAGGGTGTTTAAATTGAAAAGTTATTTTTGCGACAGTGATGCTAAGAATGAACCAACCGTTCACCTTGGTTATAATTTAATAAAGGACTGATCACCCGGTATTTAATTAGGCGGGGTGTCACAGGTGGTATCAGAGCATCAGGTTCTAATGTCCTTTAGGATCTGTACGGCATACTTCGCTTTCAGCTTAGCGTTCTTGCTATAGAGCCCTATTTTTAGGATTGTTGTATTCTTGCTTTTACACTTACGTCTTCAGCTATTTGAGATTTGATAAAAGCTGTAGGCTAATAAAATTTCTTTACGTTTCAGATGCCTCCGAGACGCGCACCCAAGGATAGGCGTGCCCAAGCCGAGCACCCAGCGGCTCCGGCTCAGGGAACGATGAACGCAACTGAGGTAGCCGCTATCGTTGCTCAGGCGGTGAATGCCGTGCTAGCGGTAGTACAGCAGGATCCACCCCAGGTTCAGTCAGTGGTGCCAGTACTAGCACAGCTTCCATCTGCATGGGAGCGAGTTAGGGATGCCTTCCAGAAGGCGCATCCCCCAGAGTTTGCGGGTAGTTCGGATATCATTGTAGCAAGACAATGGAAGAAAGATATCCAGAGGCATCTGCGCATGTACGAGTGCACGGACGTGCAGAAATAGCTATTGGCTTCCTTCAAGCTAGTGGGGGCCACTTTGCATTGGTGGGAATCCACTACCACCTTGGAGGAGAGGGATATTATCACTATTCAGTCATTTTGGGCGCAGTTTGACAGCAAATACTTTCCATCCGCCGTGAAAACTGAAATGAGGCGGAAGTTACTGAGTTTGAAACAGGAGAATTCGATTGTTGCTGAGTACGAAGAGGAGTTCACAAGACTTCTCACTATAGTGCCAGATGAGGCACCCACAGAGGGGAAGAAAATACTATTATTTGTGGACGGGTTGGCTTGGAGGATCCGTCAGCACCTCATAGGCAATCTGTCACTGAGTACCTACACGAACGTACTCAATGATGCTTTGTTACGCTGCCAGGATCACCGCTTCCACCTGCAGGGAAGCAAGCGAGCAGGAGAGTCCAGCCAGCAGGGCAGGACAGGGGGTAGTGGTGCTAGTGGAGCACCGACATCTCAGGGGCAGATTCATCAGTATGAGCAGAGTTCCCATCAGGGGGACCCTGCCAAGAGGTTCCGATCAGGTGACTCCAGGCAGGGATTTGGAGGATTTAGGCAGGGCCAGTCTAATCAGCAGGTCCAACATCGTCAGGGTCAGCAGCAGGGCCAACAACGTTTTCAGCAGGGCCAACAGGGCCAATGGCGGGGTGGTAATGGCCAGCAGGGCCGTAATCAGTAGGGACAGAGGGGAGGAAATTTCAGGGGCCGATGCTTCGGGTGTGGTAAAAATAGCCATAGGCTCCATGATTGTCCAGAGGGAGATAGGGCCCCACAGCACCAAGGTGCCCGTAATGAGCCACAGAGGCCACTTTTTCCCGCCGCCCTCCCAGCACCAGCCCTACCAGCCATTCCAGCAGCTCCAGCGCAGCAGGGGCAGTTACAGTATGGACGTGTCTATAATGTCCACCAGGCAGCAGCTCCTCAGGTTCCACCCGCGATTGAGGGTACGTTTCCTATCCATGGTATTATGGGTCTGGTTTTATTTGATACTAGGGTGACACACTATTTTATAGCTACTCACTTAGCGAAGGCCTTAGGGTTATTAGCCACAGCAGAGAGCACTGTGACATGCGTAGACTCACTACGGGGAAATGGATCGTTAATTTTCTTTATATGTCGAGGTATGGGAGTAGAGATTGGTAGCTTAATCTTACCAGCAGACATGTTAGTCTTAGATATGCATGAGCACGACGTTATTATTTATATGGATTGGCTCGCAGCATACAGAGCCATGATAGATTATTTTGGTGGGAGTATTATCTTTGCCATTCTGGGGCGGGAGATGTTTGTAGTGGCAATGCCTCGCCCAGAGGGAGGCTCTACCGCTCATTTATATTACATAGAGGAGGATACCTCTAAGGAGGTCGTGATTCCCTTAGACTCGATCCCAGTTGTTCGTGAATATTCTGATGTATTTTAGAAGATACCAGGCCTACCCCCCAGTCGAGAGATAGATTTTGTCATAAATTTATTACCGGATACTCGATCGATAACACGCGCTCTATACTGTATGGCTCTAGCGGAAATGCGAGAGTTACGAGATCAGATAGAGCAGCTGTTCGGTCAGGGCTTCATTCGTAGGAGTACCTCACCTTGGGGCGCTCCAATTTTGTTTATGTAAAAGAGAAATGGTTCACTGAGGCTATGTGTGGACTACCGGGAGCTGAACAAGGTCACGATACGGAACAAATATCCGTTGCCTCAAATCGATGATCTGTTCGACCGGCTGAGGGGAGCAACCTTCTTTTCGAAGATAGATTTGAGGTCAAGATACCATCAGCTACGAATTAGGGAGCAGGATATTTCGAATACTGCTTTCCTGACGAGATATGGGTCCTATGAGTTTAGAGTGATTCCATTTGGACTCACAAATGCTCCCGCCGTATTCATGGACTTGATGAACCGAGTGTTCAGAGAGTTCTTGGATCAGTTTGTCATCGTCTTCATAGATGACATTCTGATATATTCCCACATTAAGGAGGATCATGCTGAGCACTTGAGGCAGTTTCTTCAGACTCTACGAGAGCATCAGCTGTATGCTAAGTACGAGAAGTGCGGATTCTGGCTACGAGAAGTGCAGTTCTTGGGATATGTCATTTCTAAACTGGGGATAGCGGTTGACCCGAATAAAGTGTCAGCAGTGAGGGAGTGGGGACAGACCACAACACCAACGTAAGTGCGTAGTTTCTTGGGGTTAGCCGGATACTACAGGAGATTCATTCGAGGGTTCTCCAAGATAGCGGGTCCATTGACGAACTTGACTCGCAAGGGGGTACCATATGTTTGGGACGATAATTGTCAATTGGCTTTTGATGAGCTGAAAGACAAGCTAACTTCGGCACCGGTTCTTACGCTACCCAAGCCGGGCGTGGAATATTTGGTTTACACCGACGCCTCCTTACGGGGACTTGGGGGAGTACTTCAGCAGGAGGAGAAGGCTATCGCTTTTGCCTCCCGCAAGCTTAAGCCACACGAGAGAAATTACCCTACTCACGACCTAGAGTTAGCAGCGGTCATCTTCGAATTAAGGATATGGAGACATTATTTATTAGGGGAGAAGTTTCTCTTGTTCACAGACCACAAGTCACTGCAGTACCTATTCACTCAGCTAGAGCTGAATATGCGTCAACGCAGGTGGTTAGAGTTTGTGAAAGACTATCAGTTCGACATACAGTAGAATTTTGGGGAACGACAACGTAGTTGCTGATGCGTTGAGCCGTAGATTGATAGGTGATGTAGCGGACGTCTGGAAAGCAAAGTGGAAAGAGTTGGGTCACCAGGATGCGGTAGCCCGTCCATTCATATCTGTCATGACAATGACACCCGAGATTGTTACGAGGGTAATACAGGCACAGACAGCAGACTCATTTTGCCATAGCAGATTGTATGGCTTTTAGCTGAGGGTGCTGAGTCTTATTCAATTAGTTCCTATGGAGGTTTGAGGTTTAATGTGAGATTGGTGGTCCCAGATGGAGAAGACTTACGTCATGCAGTGATGACATAGCCTCACGGGTCTAGGTTTACAGTGCATCTGGGGGAGATAAGATGTACCAGGATATGAGGCGACAATACTGGTGGAGTGGGATGAAGAAGGACATTGCGGAGTTCGTGTCCAAGTGTTCTACTTGCCAGATGCTAAAAGAAGACCACCAAAAACCGTCGGGGTTGCTTCAGCCGTTGGAAATACCCACATAGAAGTGGGAGAGTATTTCTATGGATTTCATTACGGGGTTGCCTACATCACAGTGGGGCCACGACTCCATCTGGGTGATTGTGGACCGTTTGACCAAGGTGGCTCATTTTCTGCCGGTACGGACAGACTATACCACGGGCCAATATGCTCAGTTATTCATTGCTGAGATTGTTAGACTACATGGGGTGCCCCTAGATATTGTGTCAGATAGAGACAAGATTTTCGTGTCGCGTTTCTGGGAGAGTTTTCAAGAGGCCATGGGCACAGAGTTGAGGTTGAGTTAAGCTTATCACCCATAGACAGATGGACAAACAGAGTGTACCAACCAAATGTTGGAAGATATTCTACGCATGTGTGTCCTTGATTTTGGGGGAGGTTGAGAGCCACATCTTCCACTAGTAGAGTTTGCTTATAATAACTCTTATCAGTTCACGATTGACATGGCTCCATTTGAGGCATTATATGGCAGGCCTTGTCGTTCTCCCACTTGTTGGTTAGAGGTGGGGGATAACAAGTTGCTCGGACCAGAGGTGATTCAGGAAACCTCCGCTAGGATTGAGATTATCAGGAGTCGCATTCGGGTAGCCCAGGATAGACAGAAAAGCTACGCCGATGCAAAATGGTTCTTTCGAGAATTTAATATGGGGGATCAAGTATTACTACGTGTATCTCCTATGAAAGGAGTGATGAGGTTTGGGAAGAAAGGGAAACTGGTCCCTAGGTACGTGGGACCATTTCCCATTATCGAGAGGATTGGGCCGGTAGCATACCGATCGGGACTGCCAGAACATTTACACCGCATTCACGATGTATTCCACATCTCGTCGTTGAGACGATACCTTCGGGATGACATGGCCCACACCCACATCGCGATTAAGGATATTGACTTACAGCCTAATAGCTCTTATGACGATAGACCAGTAGCGATTTTAGACCATAGCGAAAGGAGATTGAGGTCGAAAGTAGTCCCACTTGTACGGGTCCAGTGGGAGCATCATAATGTAGAGGAATCCACTTGGGAGTGTGAGGCAGACATGCGTGAGAATTACCCAGATTTATTCTTACCAGGTATACCTTACTTTTTTGAATTTCGGGACGAAATTCCGTTATTAGGGGGGAAGTATGTAATACCCCGTATTTTTATGACTTTTAATTTTTGGGATTTATTAAATTTAATTAGAGATGTTAATTTAATATTAATCCGAAAAATCATTTAAATACTTACTAGCGTGATGAGAGTTAGTAATTATTAGAATTTTGTTATAAGTTACTTTATGGGTAAAGTAAGTGGTGTAATTGAATTTAGTAAAATTATCAGGAGAATCTAATTTGATAATTTTGGAAATTTATCGGGACGCGCTTGTGTCGTGTCAGGATTAAATTCGAATTATTAAAAGTGAATAAATTATAACTCACCCGTATGGTCATTTTGAGTGCGTCAATGTGTCCGAAAGGGTCGAGATAGTCAAAATAATATACCCGGGGGTTTAGTTTGGGTCTCGGGGTATTTTTAGGCCTAATTAACATCCCGGGAGGGGGTTTTAGACATTTTATATTTTTGGGCATGGAAACCCACGATTTTTCTAAGGTTATATCAGATGGTAGGAGTCATCTTTGTGACACCCCGCCTAATTAATCCCGGGTGATCAGTCCTAAATCAAGTTAGAAAAGGTTTCTCAGTTGGTCCATTCTTAACATCACTGTCGTATTTTTAAATTACTAACCACGTAAGTGAGAAAAGTAGACTGGTGCCAATTTTTATCTTTCAATTAATTAAATTAAAACTCATGCGGAACATACAACAATACACAATCACGGTTAATTTAAATAACCATCCACAAATAAAACACCTAACCGAATAAACCATCGGTCCAAATATCCAATACAAGTAAATATCAGAAAAACATCTCAACAAGTCTACTACTGATAAATGAACTGTGAGCGACAAGCTCAGATAACTACTAGAGAGTCTCTACAAGAATGGAAGAAGGAGGCGTCTATCAAAACCCCGCAACATCCACATGTGCTACAGCAAAGGATACCTGGAATAGAGTCAAGCTTGGCGCCCTTGTGATTGGACACCTAAAAGGTTTTTAAAAATTTTATAGCAAGGGTTAGTACCCAAAAACATTTGAAAACATTTAACAAATGATTAACTTGCAGTAATAAATAAATATGCATGCTCTTCATATTTTAATTAGTGTCGCACTCTCTTGAGGACTTCCTCACCCCTCCTCTAATGTGCACTACTAACGCTTCCATTTAATTTACTAGGTCCCACGCTCCTGACCCAAATGCTTATTTTAACCCTTGAATGTTACCTACTCTAACCGAGTATGCCTTAATTCATGATTTTTAAGTTATTATAAACGTCAAACTTAATTGAATCATTACTCCTTTTAATTTCATATAACATTCACACCTGTTATGCACATAATACATTTTTCACTATGTATTAATTATCCCATATACAATTATTTACCTAATTATATATTTAATCATATTACAGTATTCACAAACATACTGAAATAACATTTAATACAAACTCTCGACCGAGTAAGAATACTCACAAAATATAAATTTTCCCAAGTGCTATCCCACTAGGTGTATTCACGTAACCTAGTTATCCAAGTTAGATTCGCTCACTAACTTAGTTTAACATACGAATTGGAGGCGGTCATATTCCTTCCCTCAAAATGTGAGATGCCCCTCACCCATATAACGGACGCTATGACCTGGGATTATACTCGCCCTACTCCTCAAGCTAGGGGATTTATCGACTGCGCGCAACCTCCCCCTATAGCACTGGAGTATACGCTAATAATATTCAATCACTGATATTAATGCCCGCACTATATGTATATACTATCACACTCCGTATATATATATATGTATAAAAATATATAAAATGTCCCGGCTACACCATGTACTAAATCCGTGACACAAGCCTATTTAAAATTCAGATTTATGGCCCAACCCTAATTATTAATTAATTCGCACATTAATTAATTAAATCACCTTTGGTGTCGCCCCCACCATAAAATTGGACTTACTCTCGTAGTCCGAAATAACCACACCCGAGTCTAAATTCCCGACTCCCGAATTTTTAATCGTGACGTGACACCCAAAAATCCCTCAAATCCTAATTAACTTTACTTATGATTAATTAGGTTTAAACTCATATATTAATTTCTCAAAAATTAATTACATAAGGATTATTTAATAAATTTCCTTTTATACACATAACTGGGCAAAGCTGCTAAAATCTGCCGACCTTCGATCGATCGACCCCAGACCTTCGATCAATCGATCGAGCAGGTCTTCGTCTTCTTCGCGAAGACAGAATCAACCATGGACGGAATTTCTCAAACCCTGGTTTTCTCTACCAACAACCTTAAGCCCTCTTAACATTAATACATGTTAGAAACCTTATTAGGGACCTCCAGAATGTCCACCAACATCATTAATTCGTCCATTAACTACAATTTCTGAATTTGGGAAAATATCCATCTTTAATTCCTTACCCATTTACATCCCAAATCCCTTCACCAAATTCGTTTCTAATTATCCAGCTATTATCCTACCAGATATGTATAAATTTATAATATCAGATTTCTACAAGAATCCTCATTCAAATTCGTAAATCAGATTATTATTTTTCAAAACCTCATGTTTATGCCATGAACACCCAAAACGAATTTTGATCAAACACATCACATGAATATGAATTTCAAAACAGATTCAATACTATTGCAAGTTATCCACTTGCCTTAGGTTTCGTAGTGTCTGATTCGGAGATGAATTTCCAAGGTTGAAGACGATCCTTGTTGGCTCTCTAGTGATCCCAAAGCTGCCCTTAACTGCTATTAGGGTTCCTTAATACACTTAGCCTTTCTACAACTCTATCAACCGTTTTATTATTCTTCCCAATTCCTTAATTTACCTAATCCCATTTTTTGCCTAATGGGCCAAGCCCAATTGACCCAAATGCCCCCGTGTGGGCCCGACTATGTCTAAAAATGCCCCGTGACCCGTTTACTACCCCCGGGTACACTTTTCCGACTATCTCAGCCCATCCGAACTCAATCGTACACTCAGAATTGGCATCCAAATTAATTTATAAAAATATTTATCCCCTCACTCCTTTTAGTCTATACCGACTCCCGGTTGAGATAAGTGCATACCCTGTCATTAATACTCGAAATGACTTATATAAATAATTTCTATTCACTTAGTAAATAACTTCCCGTATATATTAACCATTTACTCCTCGATTAATATTTAAATAAAATTTCCCTAATTAATTCAATTAAATTACGACTCACAGGTAATTTTCAATTCCCGAATTAATTAAATATTTAATGCATGAAAAATGCGGGGTGTTACAATCTTCTAGGGTTAGAATAACCATAAACCAAAGACGGACATCGAAGAGGAAGAGGAGAAGCTTTCCAAGGGGTTCTAGGCCAAGAACTCCACCGTTTGCACCACCGTCGCTGCTAAACTTTAGATCGCACAACGAAGATCACAACCACACCAATCTTTCCACAAATCTGAGTCAAATATTTCCAGGCAAGTATCTAACTTGCTCTATTTCAGTTAATGCTTCAATGATATTAGTCTAGGGTTGATTAGGACTAGTTTTTGTGAAAGAAAAACCTATTTTGGAGACTCGAATTTGCATGGTGTATGGGTAAAAGACGTATTCTGGAAATCAAAATCACATGAAGAGATTAAACCACGAATTTGCATTAAGTTAGGAGTATAAAATCTAGGAAAGGAATGGGAAGAAACTAAACAAAGAAAATATTAGGGTTCTTGATATTTTTATTAATTGTGACCCTTTTAATTCGTTATACTTGCTGAAAATTCGCATGTCTTACATAGAATATCAATTATTTGGGGATATAACACTTGTAGTATAAATTGTTGGGAGTTTGGAAGTCAAATTTGTTGGTTTGGATGATTTTGGAAGAAGATTCAGCACTTGTATTTCTGCAGTTTCGCCATAACTGCTTGATCGATCGATCGACCTAAGAGCATCAATAGATCGATCCCCTGCCATAGATCGATCGACCCCTCCTGGTAGACTCATACTCCCTTCTTTTAAATGGTTAATTTCAATTTAAATGAGTAGTAATCTTTGGACATTCTTATTAAAACATTTTGGGAGATCAAGAGGACCAGTAGGACTTGATAAAAAAAATGGAGCATCTCATGTAAGACTAAGTTAGGGTTAACGGGGAGTGAATTACACTTAAGAAATAGTGGGAACATGTGTTTAAAGGGTGAGACTCGTAAGGAAGTTACGTCGTAAAATAAAAGAGTACCTACTGAAATTACACTTGGGGAGATAGGATTTCACGAGTGTTACGTAGTAAGTTGGAATAATCCAATAAATAAGAATAAAAGAGACAAATCGTTATACGGGATAATCTATTAATGTACAATAAGAATAAATATCATAAGTATAGGTCGTGGGTGTACCTAAAATAGAATTTGGAATAGTAGTATACATATATGACTGTGATTGTGCATATACTATATATGTGTAAAAATCATGCCCGCACTACTTGCTATCATTGAGGTTACCGCGCTGGGACAGTCTTATCTCGATGGGACCTTTATGGGGGATATGGACTTATACCCTAGAACATAGGAATCCTGGCTATTGGATCAATAGTCAGACGGTCTTAAGAGGCGTGAGGGTATGTGTTGACCTCTTAGTGACTTGGAACTATGCTTCGCCTCAATTTATATGTGTTTTGTGTTAATACAGTTCAAGAGTGAGTCCGAACTAGTATTTCCCTTAGTACGAGTGATACGGGGACTTGATAGCAGAGTATGCCAGCACCATAAATTTTATGCGGGGTGCCGATAGTATATATATATTATATGAGTGATTAATATATATATATATATATATATATATATAGAGAGAGAGAGAGAGAGACTTGAAATTTAGGAACTATCTACTGTGACTAAAGGTAGGTAAGTAATGAATAATTATTTCAACTTGGATATAAGTGTTTGAAAAGTTTGAGGTAATACTGAGTAGCTTTATAATCAAATGAGGTTTATGTGAGAACTTTGCTTTTAAAAATTAATTTTCTTAACACTAGAAATTGTCGGCATGAAACCTTGTGAGTAACTTAAGATAACTAAACTGATGGGATAAATAGTGCGGTAGGTGTGCACATTAGAAGAGAGGTGAGAATTCCTCAAGAGAGAGTCGCACACTAATATGATTGTTTCATTCGCCGGTAAGCATTTTAAATACTTGCTAAACTAAATGTTTAAACTGTTTTTACAATCGGGCTCTGACCAGTTTCCTATTTTCTCTTCTCTCTTGTATATCTATGTATATATTACAGGTGCCCAGCCATAGGGGCGTCTTGAATAGGATCCTTTGGAAGGAACGTGCTGCAGCTTAGGTGGGAGTTGCAGGCCTCTTGCTTAGACGACCTCATTATTGATTCCACTTCCAGTTCTATTTCATCCAGTTGGGCATGTGTCGCCCTTTTTCCATTATTCAGTTGGTTTTATCAGAGATTGTAATTCATTTACTTCCAATATTTTTACTTTTTGATTGTTACTATTAGGATGTTTTCGTTTGATGTTTTAAAGTTGGATTTAATGAGTTGAATGCTAAAATTGCTTGGATTATTTTTCCAGTCTAGTTGTTGTGTGATTTTCAAACCATGGATTATGAAAGGTTTTAAATATTGGTTTTAAATTAAATTTGTAATTGATGTCTTAAAAATGTTTTTTTCACTTAGCTTAATTATTTAGGGTGTTTAAATTGAAAAGTTATTTTTGCGACAGTGATGCTAAGAATGAACCAACCGTTCACCTTGGTTATAATTTAATAAAGGACTGATCACCCGGTATTTAATTAGGCGGGGTGTCACAGAAATTACTCCAAAAGTTTACAATGAAATTGCGAGAAAAAATGCGAAAAAAATTAAGAAGTTTCATCTTAGTGATCCAAGACTCAACATCTATATCTTCGAGATTCTATTTTAGGTGAGTACTCAATGACATTCCATGCGTATTTTGATTATATGATATTATGAAAATTATATATATTTTTTGAAATGCAATTCTCAAAATACATCTGATACCGATGATTTCGTCGTTTGTTATATGTGTATATCTCTCGATATAAATATCTGATTTGAATTCTGAAACTATTGATTCGGCCTATGGAAACTCTATTACTATGTTGGCTTTGACTATTGGGTGGAAATATTTTGGTGGTACCTTCCAAGCTTGTTTATCGCTAGTGTACCCTAAACAAGGCGTTGTTTCAGAGATCATGACTTACTATTTGCGTTGTTATCGGGTGGAAACATTTGGCAACAATATATGTCTGGGTATTAGAGCGTACATGGCCACTAAAACTGAATATTTAACATATTACTCAATTGTTTTATTTATTCTGTTCTGAACTGTTTATTCTGAAAATATATACTTTTAGTTACTTTATATATGTTACTGCGAAATCATATATATATATATATATATATATATATATATATATATATATATATATATATATATACCTTATGTTCTAACTTGAATAGGTATCAATTTTCTAAAAAATCATGGAATGTTTGGAGATTGAATCTCATTCGACTTTTAGGTGATGTTGTATAAATAACCATTTTTCAGGAAATTAGTAGGCTCGCGGAGGGAACGTAAAAGGACTATGTTAAAGATTCAGCTTTGAGAGCTCTTTTGTTACATTAAGTAGAAGTTTGTTTTATTATATAGAGCGTGTTTGGCTCTGTTGTTATAAATTTAAATTTTGTCTTAAGTTGTAACTCATTGTTACTTTTAATATAAATGAAGTTTCCTTTAGAAAGCTCTGATGACGTAATTCCTTTACTTTTAGTATTTTACGATTCATAACCATGTGATTGTATTTCTGTTGCATTTATTTAAGGAAATAATTTAAATCATAATATTTGTTGTCTTGGTCGCATGTCAAGACACTCGTTACCTACAATTATTTTGGGTCGGGTCGTGATAGAGGTGGTATCAGAGCACAGGTTATGAACCCGTAGACTACTAAACATAAGTTTGGAACGCATAGATTTTTAGTTTCCATACATAGGATATAGATTAAATATCTGACTTATGTGATTACTCTCCATATGTATTATGTAATATATAATTGTTTATATATAATTATTCTTCCAATTTTCACTCTTTAGATAGTATAACACATCTTACATTTGACCTCGACTGTATAAAATGACCAAGACAAGATTAACTGTGAAAACTAGTGATGCGAATATGGAAGGACTGGAAGGTGCATACAAGGAGATTGAAAGACTAGCAAAGATTGTGGAGCATCAGGTGAATAATTGAGTGCCAATGAATATTGAACTAAGTAGTTGTACTATTGAACAGTTCAAGATGTTGAATCCCCCATCTTTTAAAGGTACTCCTAACCCCACTGAAGCAAAAAGTTTGGTGATGCAGATGGAAAAGATGCTCAATGTTCTTAAGTGTACCGATGAAAAAATGGTTTCATTTACAACTTTTATGTTAGAAGGTGAAGCCGAGCATTGGTGGAGAATGAGAAAAAGAATACTTAGATAGGTTGGAATGACTTCTTAGTGATCTTTTATGAGAAATATTTTCCTGAAATAGTGAAAGATGAAATGGCAGCTGAGTTCATGAGTCTAGTGCAAGGGAATATGACAGTTAGTCAATACGAGGCAAATTTTACTGAGTTACCAATTTTGCATGACATGTTATGGTAACTGAAGTCTTAAAAGCCAAGAAGTTTGAACGTGGGTTAAGGTTGAATATTCGTAGTCGAATTTCCATCATAAATTTGACATCATATAGTGACGTCGTGACTAGGGCTACGATAGCCAAGAGGGATGGTGAGGGGTACAATCGAATTATTAATTGGGGAACAAAAAAGGAAATAATTTTAGGAGTACATCCAATGTTAGGGGAGATAGTGCTAACAAACAGTATAACAACAAGATATGTCAGCGATGTAGGAAGATGGATGGAGGACGACTTTGTTACAAAGATACGGGAGCTTGTTTTAGATGTGGACAGAAAGGACATCAGATAAAAGATTGCCCAACCCCAGCAAAGGTTCCGATACAACCTTTAGGTGAAAAGAAGGACAAGGAGGATAGGGTAGAGTTTTTGCACTTTCTGATACCCAAGATTTTAATGCAGTAATGTCAATACACTTTCTATATGTGCACAACCTTTTTAAGTTTTAATAGACCCTGGTTCTACCCATTCATTTGTGTATGTACATTATGTTAACCGCTTTCCTAATATGTCTGTACCTTTGAATCATAAAATACATGTTTCTACTCCTTCAGGTGAGTTATTAATGGGAACATTAATATTTAAGTCTTACCCTATAGATGTTATTAGTCATAAACTATTCACCGATTTGATAGTTTTAGACATAAAATATTCTGAAGTCGTTTTGGGTATGGATTAGTTAGCATCGTATCATGCTAAGGTAGATTGTTTAGAGAAGATAGTAACTTTCCAATTTCCTAACCAACCAGAATTCAGTTTTGAAGGAACTGGTATCCTATCTCATATGTGTATTATCTCTGTAATGCAAGCTTGTAGTTTTCTTAAGAAGGGATGTCAAGGATTACTTTCAAGTGTTATTTATTTGCAAACAAAAGAGCCTAGTTTAGAAGATATTCCTATAGTTAAACTTTTTCCAGATGATTTACCCAGTCTACCGCCTAGTAGAGAAATAGAGTTTACGATTGACCTTATTCCTGGAACTATACCAATATTAAAACCACCTTATCGCATGGCACCTTTAGAATTCTGTTAGACAAGGGTTTTATTAGATCAAGTGTATCCCCTTGGGGTTCTCCGGTGTTATTTGTTAAAAAGAAGGATGAGATGATGAGGTTATGTATAGATTATTGTGAACTACATAATGTGACCATTAAGAATAAATACCCCTTACCTCGTATTGATGATTTGTTTTACCAACTTCAAGGTGTGCAAGTATTTTCAAAGATTGAACTTAGGTTCGGCTAACACCAATTAAAGATTAAGGATAATGATATTTCGAAATCAGTTTTTCGTAATAGATATAGTCACTATGAATTTCTTGTGATGACATTTGGACTAACTAATGCACCAGTTGCTTTTATGGATAGGATGAATGGAGTGTTTAGGAAATATTTGGATCAGTGTTTGGTTATTTTCATTGATGACAACCTTATTTATTTCAAACGTATTGAAGAACACGAAAAGCATTTAGAGACAGTGTTACAAATCCTTATGAGGGAGAAATTATATGCGAAATTAAAGAAGTGTGAATTTTGGTTTCCTAGTGTCTTTTTTCTAGTACATGTCATTTCCAAAGAGGGAGTGTCGGTTGACCCTCAAAAGATCGAGGCTATACTATATTGGCCTAGACCAACTAATGTGACAAAGATTCATAGTTTCCTTGGATTAGGCGATTATTATCGAAGATTTGTCGAAGGATTTTCTAGTATTGCCAAATATCTATCTAGATTAACACAAAAGAAGGTGAAATATGGATAGTCTGAGGAAATTGAGAATAGTTTTGAGAACTTAATAATTGATTAGTAACTACACCAATTTTTACTATTCCTTTCGGGATAGGGGATTTGTGATTTATAGTTATGCTTCCAAAAATGGTTTGGTATGTGTGCTAATGCAAAATGCAAAAGTCGTAGCTTATGCCTAAAGACAATTAAAACCACATCAGCAAAATTATTAAACCCATGACCTTGAATTGGTAGCAATAATTTTTGCTCTTAAGATTTGGAGACATTATTTATATGGTGAGACTTGTGAGATTTATACCGATCATAAGAGATTGAAATATATATATACTCAAAAAGAATTGAACATGAAACAAAAAAGGTGGCTAAAATTACAGAAGGATTGTGATTTAAATAATCACTATCACCCAAGAAAAGCTAATGTAGTAGTTGGCGCTTTAAGTAGCAAGTCTATAACAAATTTAGCATATCTCATTACAAATCAGGAACCTTTGTTAAGGGATTTGAGAAATAGGGATATAGATGTATGTATTTATAACAAAGGAGGAATAATCGCAAACTTACAAGTACAACCCATGTTGATAGAAAGAATCAAAATTGCAGAAGTAAATGACCCATAACTGAAGAAGATTAGAGAAGAAGTTATTAAAGGGAAGAGGATTGAATTTGTGATACGAGATGATATATTGAGGTTTGAAAATAGAGTATGTGTGCCATGTGATGCCCAACTAAAGAGGCAAATTTTAGAGGAAGGTCATTACTCAATATTCACATTTCATCCCGAAAGTACAAAAATGTATAAGGATTTTTTAGAAGTATTTTGGTGGACTAACATGAATAGGGAGATAACAGAATTTGTATCTCAGTGTTTGGTTTATCAACAAGTAAAAGCCAGACATCAGAAACCATTAGGATTACAACAACCCTTACCTATCCCTGAGTGGAAATGGGAACATAGTACTATGGATTTTATGATAGGTTTACCAAGGAGTTCAAATGGTAATGATTTTATTTGGTTGATTATTGATAGGTTAACTAAATCTTCTCATTTTCTTGCGATTAAGATTATCCATTCTCTAGAAAAGTTAGTCAAGTTGTACGTACGGAAAATTATTATGCTTTATGTAACCCCAGCTTTAATTATTTGTTATCATAACCCTAGATTCGTGTCTCGCTTTTGAAAAAGCCCACAAGCAGCCATGGGAACACAATTGAATTTCAGCACCACTTTTCATCCTCAAACAGACGGACGATCTGAGAGAATAATTTAAACCTTAGAGGATATGCTTAGGGCATGTGTACTTTATCTGAAGGGGAATTAGGATGATCATTTACTTTTAGTGGAATTTGCATATAATAATAGTTATCAAGAAAGAATTCAAATGGTTGCGTATGAGGCACTCTATGGTAGAAGTTTTTGGTCCCATGCATATCGATTAGAAGTTAGAGAAAGAAAATTATTGGTACCATAATTGATTCTGATCACAACAGAGAAAGTGAAATTGATCTAAGACGCTAAAGTCGTCAAAAGAGTTATGTCGACAATCACCACCGATAATTGGAATTACAAAGAGGAGATTATGTATTCTTGTGAGTATCACCAGCAAAGTGAGTAATCCGATTTGGGAAGAAAGATAATTTAAGTCCAAGATACATAGGACCTTTTGAAATCCTTGAAAGGATGGGACTTGTTGCGTATAGAATAGCGTTACCCCCTGAACTCTCTAGTGTGTATATTGTGTTTCATGTTTTAATGATGAAGAAATACATCCCAGATCCAAAACATATCTTAAGTCATGGACCTCTTCAAGTTAGAGAATAGCCGACCTACAACGAGCATCTAGTAGAAATTTTAGACCATTAAGATCAAATATACGAACTAAAGTAATTCCACTGGTCAAAGTATTATGGCGTAATCATTCCATTGAAGAAGCAACATGGGAAAGGGAAGATAAAATAAAGGAGCGATATCCATACCTGTTTGAAAATTAATGTAAGTCAAGTTTGGGGACCAAACTTTTTATAAGGAGGGTAAGATGTAATGACTCCACTTTTATATGTTCATATATGGTTTGTTTTTAAAATTTCGTCTCACTTATTATCTAATAAATGTTGTATTATTACAATTGTTATATTTTGGATTCTAATATGACAAAGATCATTTTTAAATTTGAAGAATCAACTGCAAAATGGGTAAAATTGAAGTTTTATGGCACATCCTAGGCTAAATGATAAGTTTCGGGGTATAAAATGAAATTTTATGAAACTTTAGGGACTTGATTTTAATTAAGAAAGTTTTGGGGACCAAAATGAAAAATAAAAAGGATCTTTTTGTAAATAAAATATTTTTAAGGACCTCCAAGAAATATTGAAACTATATATAGTGTGAAATTACCAAAATGACCTTCATGTGTAAAATAACACGTATACCCTTAATAACTTTCCACCTCGTACTGTATTTGGCCACCACCACCTTACACCTGTCATCCATATAAATAAACATAAAAGACATATCGTTCATCTAGAAGAAGCTAAGACACGTGTCGCCATTTAGTGAATTAAGACTACAAGACCGCTCTGTTACATGACACTTCAATGCTGACTCATCGTTATGAGAGCTTAGTCACCCATACATGTGTCAACCCCCAAATATCTTTGAAAAACTATAAATACGGTCCTTGGGATCATTTATTACACGAAATTACTCCAAAAGTTCACAAAGAAATTATGAGAGAAAGTGCGGAAAAATTTAAAAAGAAGTTTCATCTTAGTGATCCAAGGCTCAATATCTATAGCTTCGAGCTTCTGTTTTAGGTGAGTAGTCTGTGACATTCCTTGCGTATTTTGATTATATGATTATGAAAATTATATATATATATTCTTAAATGCTTTTACTCTCAAAATACATTTGATACCGATGATTTTGCCATTTGTTATATGTGTATATCTCTATATATAAGCATCTGATTTGAAATCTGAAATTATTGATTCGGCCTATGGAAACTCTATTACTATGTTGGCCTTGACTACCGGGTGGAAAATTTTGGGTGGTACCTTCCCAGTTGGTTTATCGTTGGTGTACCCTAAACAAGGCGTTGTTCCAGAGATCATGCTTTTACGTTTGTGTTGATACCGGATGGAAACATTTGGTAACACTATCTGTCTGGGTATTAGAGCGTACATGGCCACTAAAACTGAATATTTGACATATAGCTCAATTATTCTATCTGTTTTGTTCTGTTCTAATTGTTTATTCTGAAAATATATACTTCCAGTTACTTTATATATGTTTATTCTGAACTGTTTATTCTGGAACCCTTCCTTTCGATCGGGTTGCATCAGCCCCCATGCGCAGGTCCAGGCTTATTGAGAGGGCTTGTCATAACTTGGCACTGGTAATTTTCTTATTTTTCGCTCTTTTCTCCATGTTAATGAACTCTTTATTGAACTCGAGTGTTTTGATTTTTTTTATAGTTTTTGGTTGACTTCAACCAAATGATGGAAAAGGACGACCAGTTGAGGTCCTCTTCAGGTGATGTTGAAGAGGCCTTTGAAGGTCTAAAATAATCTTTGGAGGCTTCCCAACAAGCTTTGGAGACAAAGTAGAAATCCTGGGAAGAGGATTTAAAGAAGTCCAATAATCGGGCTACTAAGGATGAAGGCTAAATAAATGTTGTTGAGGAAAGAGCTAAAGCTGTCGAGAAAAAGCTAAATGATGTCGTATGTAGGGACACGGCTGTCGAGGATAAGCTTTTAGATGCCACAGCTCGGGAACACGTTTTTAAAAATAAGGTGGTTATCTTGACGTCAAGGATGACCTCCTTGAAGGCCTAAGGCAAAGTTACCTTTGATAAAGGTTGGGAGAAGGCCCTTTTTGCTGCCTCTACTCAAACTGAGTATGGAAAAAAATTGTCCTTCAAGGAAGGGTGGACTGAGGCCCTGAAAGGTGGTTGGCACAAAAGAAAATTATGAACTCTTCCAAAGACATGACCCTAGTACTCCTTCTAATCTGGATGAGGAGTTTGATGACTAAGAGGGGTCGGGAGAATCTTTTGTGATGCCTCTTGAGTCTTCACTGGTGTCAATTGCAAGTGCTGACTAACCTACTGCCAGCCAAGACCAGACTAAGGATAAGGAGAAGGTCTAGTTCCCTTTCAACAAGTTTACTTTTTGTTTTTCCTTTTTAATGATGTATCATTTCTTATACTTCAACCATTAATCAATGAAATAATAACTTTTCTTCTTTAACTACTATTTATACCTTGGAATGATTTTGATTTCATGTTGAATTGTGTTGTTTATTTCTCTAGATTTGTATTATAAACTCATTTTTGTAACCTTTTAGTTTGATGACAAGAAGAAAGCTATTATTTCTGCTTAATTTAACCCACTTAGGCGGTGTAAGAATCTATTTGAGGCAGGCCATGCTCCATTGTCTGAGGAAGATTTATTAGTGTTGCTCAACCTAGAAGTTTCTGATAAAGTAAAAGAATATCACATCCATTTTCACTACCCTTTAGATAGAGCTGTGGCCAATAATGCTAGCTATTATGAAACGATTGAGCATATGTAGGAGGACCACAAGCTCTCTAAAGCATTGCTTCATTCTGATTATGAGGCCAAATTTAAAGCATTAAGTGAAGACTGGGGCTTTGACAAGAAGTTGAAGGACATTAAATCTACTTTGAACAAAAAGGAATTATCTTTAAAACAAGATTTGGAGGGTGCCCGATCAATTGCTATAATGTTGGAGAAATAAAATAATGCCCTGAGGGATGAACTTGACAACCTGAAGAGATAAGCCACTACAGGTCCAGATGAGGGCATTTCCTTTTTAGAGACTGAAAATGCAAGATTGTTGGAGGAGATGGAAGCATTGCAGAAGAAAAAAAACCAAGCCTGGGCAAACTTCCAGGAAAAGTATTGCCATTCAGCCAACTATTGAGGAGGAGGGGACTAAGAAAACTCTCGCTGACCAAGTTGCCCAACTGAAATCCAAAGATCTATTCATCAAGAAACTCCAAGACCAAGTTAATAGGCTGACATTTTAATTTCATAAGCAGCCAAGGGAAGTTTGGATGGATGGATATAATTAGTCCTTGATGCACATGGATGGCCATCTTGCCCAAAGCAATCGTGAATAATACATGTGGGGTGACTAACTTGTTTATACTACTCAAGTATGATCAAAACAGTGATTTGTGGCATTAGAATGACCCAAGTCACTTAGAATATGACGAACCTCCCTTAAATTTAGACACAATATGGATTCCTCCCAATGCCCGGTAAGTAAATAATTAGGTGATTATAGCCTCAACAATGAATGTGAGATTGTTCGTCATCCTCATTTACTTGGTAAGTCGAGTAGCAGTAATAGGTAGATGTTAAGGGATATCAACAAAATTAATTCTCCATATACCCTTGATGATCCTCCTTAGGGATGGACAAGGCACAAGGAAAACGTATAGAAAAATAAATTCATTATATTATACTGCACTTTGATCAATGATTGCTATTGTAATACAATTTAATCAAAGAAATGAAGTTATTTTTTATTGATTTCTCATTATTCAAGCTTATAGTCAATGTTAATCTTTTTGCCGACTTGGTATCATGTATAATGATTAGTTAATCTGGGTATAGACTAAATAACCTACTAAAATGTTTAATATCTTATTCATATTTGAATCATATATACGACCTTTTAGATTCGACTAATGCACTTAGATAAAACTGTCAATAGCTTTATTGTATTAAGTTGTAGCATTAGTTATCAATGGCGAACAAGTGTATTAGGAATGTATAATTATTCCAGTATTTTAACCTGGTCGAGTAAAACCTCTAATTAAGAAATTTTACTGACTTCTTGTTCGTGATTTGCTGAGGATAAATCATACATGAAGTTTAACTTTTTTGAAGTTTGAAAAGTTTAGACCATGCTCCTTGACGACGAACTTTTTTAAAAAAAATATAAAATTGGTGAACCATGCTCCTTAACAAGGAACTTTTTGAAACTTTTTTGAAGTTGGTAAAGTTTGAAAAGGTTTGAACCATGCTCCTCGATGAGGAACTTTTTGGAAACTTTTCTGAAGTTGGAAAATTTTGAACTATACTATTTGGCGAGGAACTTTTTGGAAACTGTTCTGAAGTTAGAAAACTTTGGATTAAAATTTCTCATTAATTCTGATTAAGGTAGCCACCATACTCTTAAAAATAAAACACAAAATGGATGTATAATGGAGAAACACCTGAAATTTCATTAACTTCAACAACCAATTACCTGAAGGACATATTTTTTTTAAAAACTGAATTACAGATAATACTTGCGCAAATGGTCTGCGTTCCAAAGATTCTTAAACTCCTCCCCTTCCAAAGTTTCCAAATGACAAGTCCCTGGTCAGATGAGTGTTAAGATACGGTATGGACCATGCTAATTAGGCTTTAACTTGTTGCTCTTCTAGATTACTTTCTTGAGTACCAGATCTCCCTGCTTCAGGTTGGTCGGCTTGACACTTCGATTATAAAACTTTGTAGCCCTTGTTGGTTCGTAGACAGCCATCCGAATAGTAGTATATTCCCATACCTCTTCTATCATGTCCAGATCTAGTCGTATCATGAGGTCACTATTGAGGGAATCAAAGTTCAATACCATGTGAGTCGGTGGACCTATTTCCATTGGTACTAATGCCTTATTGCCAAAAGCTAGCATGTATGGGTTTTCCCCTATTGTTGTTCTAGGATTAGTCCTATATGCCAAAAGGACTTTGTGGAGTTCATTAATCCAGTTACCTTTAGCCTCATCCAACCTTTCCTTCAACCCATCTATCAAGGTTTAATTGGTGATCTCAATCTGGCCATTGAATCATGGATGCCTAATGCTGAATAAAGTTTCTAGATGCCTGACCAGATACACTACTCTTTAAATTCTTCATTATCAAATTGAGTTTCATGGTCAATAATAAAGTCATAGGGCATGCCATACCTGCAAATGATCTACTTCCTTATGAACTGGAAAACCCTATGAAAAGGCATATCAACCAAGGGCTCAACCTCTACCCATTTTGTCAAATAATCATCAACTACAACCAGGTACTTGAAATTTCCTTTGGTGGTCGACAGTGGTCCGACCAGGTCAATTCCCCATATAGTGAAAGTCCATGGAGAAGTGTCATATGTTATAATTTATCCTAGTCGTCTGTGGATGGTAGAGAACTTCTGGCATTTATCATACTTCTTAGTGAAAGCAACACGGTCTGCTTTCATAGTCGACCAGTAGTAACCTTGCATTGTTACGCGCTGCCTTAGAAATCTCCCGACTGTATGAGCTCTATGTGAGCCTTCATGTACCTCTTTTATCAAATCATTTACTTCGTTTGGATAAAGGCAACGAAGTGAGGAAATAGTATATCCTCGTCGATATAGAACACCTTTTTCCAACACATAATTAGTTGCTTTATACCTCATCTTTTTAGCTCTCTTTTTTGTCGAAAGGCGGTGTTCCTCTTTCAATGTATTCCCTGATTTGTTCCATACATGAAGGACCTAATTCTCCATAGATGACACTAAATTTCATCCCATCAATGCTTCTTTGGGCAATAATCTCCACTGGGATGGTCCGCCTAAGTTCTGTTTGAGTTATTGAAGCCAGCCGAGCAATAGCATCTGCTCAAGCATTCTCTAGTCTGGGAATCCTCACCATCTTGACGATGTGAACAAATAAATGACCTTCATAATTTTTTTACGACATCTCATCATAGTTTCCCTTTGACTCCATAAATTTACTGTATTTGATTAACAATTAATTGATAATCACTATATACCAATACCTAGGCGACGACCAATAATGAAGTCAGTTTCAGTCCTATAATGAATACCTCATACTCTGCCTCATTATTGGAAGCCTTAAATTGGAATCTCAGAGCATATTCCACATCCAAGTTATCGGGCGTGTTGATGATAAGGCATGTTCCACTTTCAATAGCACATGATGATCCATCTACAAATAACTGCCAAATTAAAATGTCATCAGACAACTCTTCTTCTGCCAACACTCCGTGCTTGAACATCTTCTTGCTCTGTTGAACTCTTTCTTCAGCAACCGACGAGTCTGGTCCATTAGCCACCATCCCTATTTTCTTTTGAGTTAATCTCTCTTATGAAGAAGTTTGTTCGGCAGGCAAACTTGAATTATCTTTCTCCTATGCATATGTGAATTCTTTAATAAGTTCTGCCACTTTTTGGCCTTTTATTTCAACTCTGGGTCCATAAATAATTTCATACTCTCCCAAGTTAACTGCCCAAGGCATTAACCTTTCAGACTTATCAGGTTTATGTAATGCATATCCTGGAGGCAAGTCCCGTGTAGACGACAATGGTGTGAGTTTAAAAATATGGCCTCATTATCCCGGAAGGTTCAATGAGAGCTAATGTTAACTTTTTCATGGGTGGATATCTAATTTCAGCTCCTCAAAAGGCCTTCCTAGTATAATAAACTGGCTTTTGAACTCCTCCATCTAGTCGAATTAAAGCCCAGCTGACTCTGAAACAACCAAGTATAAATATAGTTTTTCTCCCATAACTGGCCAGGAAAGGAGTGGGGGAGAACCCAAGTACTTCTTCAAAACTAAAAAGGCTTTCTCACATTCGTCGTTCCACTCAAAGGTCTTCTGAATCACCTTAAAAAATGGAAGATATTTATTAGCTACTCAGGAGACAAAACGGCTTAATGCAGCTACACTTCCTATTGATTTTTAAACTTCTTTCTTATTGGTCGGGGACTACATTTCAAGAAAGGTTTAATCTTATCGGGGTTTGCTTATATTCCCCTTTGATTGACGTTGTACCCCATAAACATTCTTTCTTGTACTCCGAAGATGCATTTGGTTGGGTTGAGCGTCATCTGGAGCTATTCTAATTGATCAAAGGTTTGGGCCAAGTCCGTAATGTGGTCGATAGCATGTTTTCTCTTAGTGAGCATATCATCTGCGTATACCTTCATATTTTTATCGATATGGTCTTCAAAAACCTTAAGTCGTAGCCCCAGCATTTTTCAGCCCAAGGGGAATGACATTATAATTGTAAGTTCCTCGACTGGTAATAAAGGAAGTGCTTTCCTTCTCTTCAGGTTTTATCTTAATATGATTATAACCTGAATAAGCATCCATAAAACTAAGTAACTCATGGCCTATTGTGGCATCAACTAATTAATCAATCCTTGGTAAAGGGAAATGATATTTTAGACATGCCTTATTGAAATTTGTGAAATCTAAACACATACGCCATTTATTAATTTTCTTCTTGACCATTACCACATTATCCAACCAACTAACGTACTTAATATCTTCAATGAACTACGCTCGCTGCAATTTCTCCACTTCCTCCTGAATTGTCGTACTTTTGGGGGCTAAAAACACGTCGCTTTTTCTTAATCGGCTTAACAACTAGGCATATATTAAGCTCATAGCAAAGGAAGTTTGGATTAATTCCCAACATGTATTAGTGGCTCCAAGCAAACACTTTTTTCCTCTCTCCTAGGAATGTAATTAATTCATGTTTGAGAGAGGGAGATAATCTCGAACCAATCTGGGTGGTTCTTTTTGGCTTCTTTTCGTCCAACACAATAACTTTTGTTTCTTTCATCAGTTGACCCTCTACCAGCTTATCTTCTTCCCGAGGATTTAAAGTGTTGATGTGGAAAGTGGTTGCACACTTCATATAGATTTCTTGTCAGTCGGCCGAAGTGTAATAACATTCCCTGGCTTCTTTCTGATTGCCATTTACTATGTCGATTCCATAATTTATTAGAAATTTCATGCATTGATGCACTGTGGATGGCACAACCTCGAATTTATTTATGCCCACTCTTTCTATAATGGTATTGTAATTTGAAGGGACATTTTTATCTAATACAAATAAACGAGTTCTTTCTTTCCTGCTTGTCGGCCAGGTGCCGACCAGGACTTTCAGCTTGATTATTCCCAAATGGTATACTTTCTCTCTTGTAAAACCAAAGAGAGGACTGCGGTATAATTCTAGCTTACTGTCTTTTGGACCTAGGCTTTGGAAATAATTTACATCAGTTGAACTCCCATTATCAACCAATATCCTTGTAACTCTGCCATGATGAACTCTTCATGTGATAACTAACGGATAATCGTGGGGGGAAACAATCCCACTCAGATCGTTTTTGGACAATTTGATCACTAGCCTGTCTCTATTGACTTTCCTTGGCCAACTATCACTGGATCTAGCCATATCAATCTGTTTGACACTTGGGTATGCCTTAGATTCATTCAAATAAGCTTTCCTTTATGTAATCGCATCTTCTTCTCCAGCATATCCTCCTGCGATGAAGTGGCATCCAAAGGATATGATGTCGACCTCCACCTCTGGGTCATCAGGTTCCTTCATCAATACTGGATCTTCTTCAAAACCATTATTTTTGGACTTTTTGTTGTCTTCCCTTTCTTGGGTGGGAGATTCAAACTTCCTCCTATCGTCTCGATTACCATTTCAATCAACAAACTTGCTCAATTTTCTCCACAAAATAAGATTTTTAATCTCACTCTCTAGTGCAATGCAACTATTGGTGTTGTGCCCATGATTCCAGCAGAAATCGCAGTACTTGGACTTATCCCTCTTGTTGGGGGTTATCTTCAACTTCTCATGCCAATTCAATTCTCTGTACCCTTTGATCTCCTCCAGGATATGTGAATACCCTTATTAAGCGGAGTATATTCATCATACTTCTTAATTCTATCCAGCCTTTTGCCTTTCTAATCCATTTTTAAATAATTAGAATTGTTTTTCTTACCTTCACCTTTGGTCTTAAAAGCTTCCTTGGTTGTCATAACTTCCTCGGCATTCATTATTTTTCCAGCTTTAGCTATTAGTTATGTCATGATTTTGGGTGGATTCATCTCTAAAGCATAGTAGAGATCTTTAGCGAGAAACCTACTGATAAGTGTTGCAATGGTTGTTTTCTCCTCATAGTCCATCATTTATAGTTTTTCATTATTAAAACGTGTAATATATTCCCTAGTGCTCTCTCTCAGCTTTTGTCGCATGATCAAGCGATAAGTGGCACTCTTGACCAGCTTAGCCCCAAAACAAAAGTTATTTATGAATAATTCAACTACCTGATGAAAACTATAGATTTTACCTCTTGGGAGATTATTATACCAGATTTGGGTTGGCCCTGAGATGGAACTGAAAAAAGCTCTACATCTCATTTCATCGGGTACTGAGTGGATGTTGGCAACAACTTGATATTGCTCTATGTGAAGGATTGGATCAGTTTTCCCATCATACTTGGGAGTGACAACTTGTGGTATGAACTCGAAAGGTGTGGGGTATTCCACAATAGCCTGGATAAAAGGTGAGCCTTTAACAAAACTCATTTGCAATGGATTTTTTGTTTTGGCCATTTCACCTAGCTGATCTTCCAACCGCTACATGGATCCCTTCCAAGGCTGTTCTTCTGGCTTAGATTTGGCCGAGGTAGATTTAGCTGCTTTACTTTGTCTATGTGCTGAAATCTCATCTTCATAGGTCTTCTCGGCACGCACAGAGCCTCTCATACTTGCCTTAGATCTTGTGGACCCTTCTCTATATTCACGATGACGCTCCTGCTCCCTCTGATGTCCTCCAATTACTCGAGGGCTTAGACGATAAAAAATAGACTCCCTGCTTAGCCTCACTAAGACACTTGGTCTTTCTTTCGAGAAATATCTACCATCTTAGTAATCCGTTGATCGAAATAAAGAGGTTACTCCAGGACGGTATGACTTATCATAAGAAGAACGATAATGATAACTCCTTTTATTTATAGCCGGTGGAGGTGGCATATCCCTTCTAGAACTGGAGGACTTAGCTTGCATAGTGTGGGACAATTGCTTAACAGACTCTTGAATAGCTTCTTGCCCTCTAGAATGGTTGAGCATAATTTCATGTAGATCTGTTGCATTAGGATGATTAGATGTAATAACGGCATTGCCTTCATTTCTAGCACTATTTTTGGAGTCGGTCATTTCCTTGAAACAAAAGAAACGAAACTATTGATAGAGAACGATGACAGACAAACGTTCCCACAGACGACGCCAATTTTTTTATGTCTAAAAATGGACTAAATCCAGATTTATAATCATATATAATAATATAGTAAGTAACTCAAACCACACACAAGAGAGAAGATTTTTATAGTGGTTCAATTGTACTATAGCCTACGTCCACTGTTGGTTTTTATTCAGTAGGGTTTACAATAGCTCAGTATGGTGTGCATATGAATGATTTTAGTTGTCCCTTGAGCTATAGGAATAATTTATATTTATATGGGTGTAAAACCTTGGACATGGAACGTCTTTATATTGACAGGCATTTACATCTGTGTACAATCAATGAAACTTTTGGAATTTAGTGTTGGTTGGCTTCCCCTAAGAGTATCTATTGGTATTCATGTTGGTCGGCCTTCTGGAGTTAGTTAACTACCCAGGCGACTAAGTATCTCTGAAACCAATTAAGGTGGTTGGTCGTCTACGTAGGAGGACAGGTGTTTATTCATCATTGGTCCACGTAGGGGAGTAATTTTTATATACAACATTGGGATTTCTTTTTCACATTTTCACTCTTAAAACACATTTACCTCCCCGCACACAAAACATAAATCCCACATTTGGATTTATGGGTTGAACCCCACCCAATTTTATTTTTTAACTACGTGGACATTGTTACCCTTTGGGCTACGTAGGCGTCTTGGGCCAATATCGAGATTTGAGTCCTCCATTTTTCATGTTTATATGCTTCTATTACATCTTCTCATATATATATATATACTCCTACACATTTATGTCTTGTCCGATGTGCACATCCGTTCTTTCATAGCGATTTGTGATTCGGCGAACACTTACATCATATTTTTTTATCAATTATTTTCGGGAACACTCCTACAGATAAATCCACTCCGTCCCTTCCATGACGTGAGTTGGGTGATTCCATTCTCCCACCATTTACATTACACACATGCACACACACGTCACGGAGTCTAAAGAAGAATATTAACATCACCCCATGAGAGATCGAAAGGGCGGAATGGGTGCCTAACACCTTCCCATTTCAAAACTTAGTCCCCGAACCTTCGAACTATTTGGTTTCGTATGAATCAGTTTGACCTTAATGTCATTCTCTCGAGGTGGCGACATTATTTTTTATCTGTTTTAAGAAAAATAGGTTGGCAAATCTATCTCTTCAAATTATCCCCCCGGTTGACGACGATCGACACCCGTATCCGCGCACATCCAACAGAATTCGGCCACGGATGGCCACAAGTGCATATATTCTTAATCCCGAAATTGGAATGCTTATGTGATTATCATTTTGATTGATATGGGTGGGATTCAATTTTAGATTGAATCAAATCATCCTGCATTTTGGGTGACGATTATGTAAGTAGGTCTGAGATCTTAATTCGAAGGAATCTGTATCCCGGGATACCATGCATTGCGATACCCCCTTAATAAACTTACAAGATTTGTTTCCACGAGTAGATCTAATCATTGAATTATTTATAATCCATTAGAGTAGAAAAATAAGTTAAGTATGATAATCAAATAATTGATTAGATGTTGATTAAAGTCAATTAACGGTAATTTAATTTGAACAAGCGAGTATCAGAAGCTTAAAGCGGGGAATCATATTATGTACCATTATCGACTTTAAAAATAAGACCTCATTATATCCGAGTGATTTATGATATAATTAAATTGGAGTGCAATCATGATATTTAGTGGAATTACTAATGATTAAATAAAGAAAGTAAAGATCTTACGAAAATTATAAATTTGGGATTTTTGAGTATTTATTTGGAAGATAATTTAATAATTTGTCTTGGTTCCTCGGGTAGTTCGAATACCCAAGTAGTTAGGCCCAACCTTTCAAGAAACCCAATTTGGCCCAAGCCCACCTCTTATACTTATATATAAAGGTGTGGGAAAGGGTTTTAAATATAATTATTCATCATTAGGGTTTGAGAGAAAATAATATTCACATTTTTGTGAAGAGGCCAAGAGAGGGACAACAATATCTCAATCACAAGAAATGGTTTTCATCTCAAAAGGTGTCTGCACACCTACCTAGCTTTGGAGACGATCATATAATTAGAAGATCTAAGATTTTCATAAGGTTAAGTACGATTTTTAAGATGTAAAATAAGGCAACACTTTATCATAAACAAATAATTTTCTCCCCATAGGATTGCAACTAGATTTGCAAATATATTGTATTCTAAACTCTATTGTATTGGTTTTACCTATTTCTATTGTTTGATTAATCGAATATTCAAGGGCTGAAAATGTCATTTCGCATATATTAATCCTAAACGAATTCAACAGTTACTTGTACAAGTTTTATTCGGGGGAGTACTTTACCCTAGGGAGATTAAATCCTCTTCGTGAAGAACAAGGATGGACCATCGAGACTATGTGTGGATTATAGAGAGTTGAACATGGTCACCATGTGGAACCAGTATTTATTACCCAATATTAACGACTTGTTCGACTAGTTAAGAGGTGTCTTGTACTTTTCTAAGATTGATTTGAGATAGGGTTGTTATTAGTTGAGGATTTGGGAATATGGTTTACCGAAGATAACTTCCCAACATGTTATGGGTCGTATGTGTTCGTGGTTAAACCATTCGGCCCATTTAATGCTCTAATGGCGTTCATTAATTTCATAAATCGGGTGTTCAGGGAGTTTTTAAATTAGTTTGTTATCGTTTCACTGATGACATCTTGGGTTATTCTTGGATGGAATATGAGCATGCACATCACTTGAGGGTAGACTTATTGACCCTACGAGACCACCAACTCCATGTTAAGTCTGAGAAGTGTGGATAATGGCTTAGGGAGGTTCAATTATTGGGTCGTATTATGACAAAGAGGGGAATTCGGTGGATCCAAGTAAGATGTCTGCAGTTTCGGAGTGTGGACATCCCAATACCTATGGAGGTTCGCAGTTTTTTAAGTTTAGCACAGTATTATCGTCAGTTCATACTGGGCTTCCCAAATACTACGGGGCCTTTGACAAACTTAACAAAGAAAGGGGTACCATTTATATGGGATGATTTTTTTCAATAGGCTTTCGATGAGTTGAAGTCTAACTTGACTTCAGATCTGATTCTTTCTTTACCTCGAATGGATCAACTATATGGTGTACACTGATACCTTGCTATAGGAACTTAAGGGTATATTGATGCATGAAGTGAGGCCCGTAACCCATGTTTATCGAAAGCTTAAGCCTCATGAGTTGAATTACCCGACCCATGATTTAAAGTTAGCAACAAAACTATTTTCTCTTCGGGTGAGGATACATTACCTATTGGGTAATATATTGCACTTAATCAACGATGATGGTTAGAGTTTATAAAGGATTACCAATTTGACATTCAGTATCATCGAAATAAGACGAATGTGGAGAAAAATGCCTTGAATCGTAGATCGACATGAAATTTATCCACCATCTAGAAGTTAAATTGGGGCTCTCTTCGAAAACCAAACAAGTTTGCAGATGCTTTTATGATCGTTCTTACCATTAAACCAAATATCATTCTTCAGGTTGTGAATGCCTGAAGTGTAAACCCTTCATTCCAGGAGAAGGTTAAAGAGTTGTCAACCGAGTGGGTACCATTATAATCGATTGGGTCTGATAGGAGTTTGTAGTTTCATGGAAGATTGTTTGTGCTATGAGATGAGGAGTTTTAATATACGGTGTTGAAAGTGATGCATGAGTCTCGATTTGTAGTACATTCATTCGGGGATAAGATGTACAAATATATAAGGCTCCACTATTGGAGGGAGGGCATGAAAAGGACATTAGTTTGTTTGTATCCAAGTGTGCTACGTGCCAGACGGTAAAGGTAGATCACTAGAGACCATCATATGCTCTACAACCTATTGAGGTTTTAATGTGGAAGTGGGAGAGCATTTCCACAACTTTCATTATAGGGTTGCCTACGTCACATCACGGTTATGATTATAATTGGGTTATTGTGGACATGTTGAACAATGTATCTCATTTCCTTCCAGGTCAGACAGACTTCATGGCTTAACAATATGACAAGCTTTTCATTGTAAAGATTGTTAGCTTACATGATATACCACTTGATATTATGTCCATGACGCGATCTAGAATGTGCATGATACATGTGTATCTATAGCTCAAGTGAAAGTTGGTTGCTCAAGTAATACCCAATAAGTCGAGGTCGAATCCGCAAGGAATAGGACGAAGATCGTGACGAAAAATATAAGGAAGGATTTTAAAAATGAGGTATCGACTCTCGAGAAAAGAAAGAAAAGGTGATGATTATTGTGAAAATTTATACTTAACTAAAGCAACCTAACTAGCAAGTGCAATATTAATTTAAAAGAAAGCAAATACTGAAATTTTGATTTTCG
The DNA here is from genome assembly GCA_949130495.1 of Sambucus nigra. NCBI lineage: Eukaryota > Viridiplantae > Streptophyta > Magnoliopsida > Dipsacales > Adoxaceae > Sambucus > Sambucus nigra. Next base: position 451,671,185 of record OX422210.1, on the reverse strand, counting down.
AAAACTATTCGAGAAAAATGGAGTCTGGATTTAATCCCATGAACCGTAGGTATTTTCATTAGATATAAAATTTTCAATAATTAGATACTTAATTAGAAGAAAATATCAATTTCATCAAAGCACTAACTATGTGAGAATTTTACTTCGCACAATATTTAGTTAAAGATAAAATTAACTTGAATGACGAGATTGTCAACACGTATATTATATCCTCAAACGCTTCAGTCGCCTACGACAAGCGGAGTTAAGAGACCTATAATATTTTTCTTGACAAAATACCAAACCTAAATAATCACATATACAATTATATCCAATTTTATATCTAACTAATATACCTAAGTTGGGTTCATGTTCCCAAACCCTCTAGTAATCTAGCCAGACATGTTTATATTAACTACGCATGTGATGATGGAATTTCATGAAGGAACGAAGATTGGATAAAAAGAGGAAATCATCAAAATAATATTCCCAAAGATTTATAGAAAGTAGAACATGCATAAGAACAAGCCTCGAAAGAAAATCGAAAATTACTAACTATTTATTGAAATTTGCATGCAAGAAATTAATGAATCTTTTTCTAGATGTTCCCCCTTGGTCTCTAGATTTACAATAATGATGATGAAGACCAAATAATCCTAAAAACTATATATATAACTTACATGTCGTTTAGAAGAGTCCCCAATCTCTCAAACTCTTTAGGCTAAAAGATAGGCTAAACTTAAAAATCCCATAACAGGTAAACCGAGCCCATTCGCCTACCCAATGCCCAACCCATTCACAGGGAGAACCAGTTTGCTCAGGTAGATGAATCAGTTCGGTTCTTTCCTCTGACCAAGTGGACCTTTTCTCTACCCAGGTGCTCATGTTGTGGTCGATTTTATCTTATTGGCACTTTTTTCCCTTCGAATTTCATCCCAACTTCGAATGCTCATAACTTCTTCACCGTAGCTCGGATTTAGGTGTCGTTTCTTCCAGCGTGCTCGTGACTTCGAATTCTTTGACTTTTCAGTGGATCCTCTTTCAGGTTCTAGCTAGAAAATTATGAATATCCCCTTGTCTCCTTTTTTTTATTATTTCACCGCTTCGTTTTTTCTCTCGCATCCACTTACACGAAATATCTATAAAACAAGAGAGAAATATACAAAACACGAATTACTATCCAAAAAGAGTTAGTATCATAAATATGGGATAAATCTAGTCTAAATATATTGCATGGGACCGTAAAAATATGGAAGTTAAGGGGATAAATATGGAATATTTATGCCTTATTAAATCCCCTTAACTTAGAACATTGCTCGTCCTAATCAATATAAAAGAATAAAAGCATGAGTTTAAACGGATTTCTTAATAACTATTGGGATAGGACATCTCTTTCGCGGGTAAGCGATTGCAATTAGCGTATGTAACTAGTCGTTAAACACCTATGTTACCTTAGTACGACGAGTGGTGTCTCATGTGGGTTTGCAGTGAATTTACCCACAAAATTAATTTTCCACGACTAAAAAAAATATATCAAAATAATTAAAAAAACGTACAATTTAAATTTACGAAAAATAGTTACTTAACTTTTATTCGATAAAATCTGAATTCATGGGGTGTGTGTGTGTGTGTGCGAAGCCAAGAATTAAATCGCTAGCTTCCACTGATGAATAATAACCTTACTTTTCAAAATTCATTTTGATTCAATTTCTCAAAGAGTGTACTCACAAACGACTCACTCGAATTGTGGCTATTTTTTCTCGGTGTGCCTGATGTTAAAAATAAATGCAATGGAATACGAGCTCACGCACAAAATTTGAAAGATGAAAATATTTAGGGTGAAAATATCTCATGAACGGAGTACGGTCATTGGGAAAATGGAAAACATCACTTTATTCGCACCATTTTATCTATTTATTATCTTTTCATATTTTAGCTCTCCGTGCAATAATTAATTTTGTTATTTGGACTTAGTTAGGACTTTTGGGGGGTAAGTGTTTTGGGTAATAATGGGAAATTTTGAAAATTTCGGAGTTAGAAAATTTTCTTGCGATGTCCGTTTGCACTTTTCCGAGCATTTGCTCATTTTCTCTTCTTCTCTTTTTCCTTCTATTTTTCATTTTGTCTCATTTTATCTTTTTTCTTTATATTTTTGTTTGAGCATTTTTCTATTTTTCTTGTCCTTTTTAGGCTCCATTAATTGATGATTTTTTTATTTTCATAACTTCACGCAAATTGGGTTTTTCGGGTTAACAAACGAAAAGGGTATAAATTATTAGGCTCAAACTCGCTTCCAAAAGGAATTTTTTTTATGACTTTTTATAGCTAATATTTTTTGGCTATACAAAAGATGGCTTAACTTCATTTATTCTAATAACTAACCAAGTTACCATGTGCGTATAGAGATTAATTTTAATTTTGAGACATTTTTAACGAATTTTAAAAACAATATTTCACTCGTTTTTCGTTAACCGGTCAAACAGTGATTCAGAGATCCTCAACGAATTTTGAACACTGAAAAGAACTTTTGAGTTAACTTTTAACTCGAATTGACTTAATTACACAAAACAAATGATAGGCTCAAAAATTTCACCAAGTTAAAAAAATCTCCACACTTATTCATTAAGTCGTCAATTTTCGATCAATTTCCATTTTTTGTCAATTTTGCCTTAGTGCATAAGATTTTTACAAATTGAGACTTCAAACAAAAATTTAGTAATATTTTTGAAGAATTTAAATTTCAAATTTTATTTATTTTGAAAAAATATATTTTTGACTTTTGCAGAATTTTTCAAATTTAATAAAAAAATTTATTTGGGCATATTTTAGAATTTGTGAAGTTTAAAGATGCCCGTGTACCCCCTTACTCAGACTTTTGCATTCTCCCAATTAAAATGACTAAAATCCAAATAAGAAAAGAATAGTGCAAAAATGAAACACGCAAAATTAAAATGCAATTGCACAATAATAACTCGAATAACATAGCATTAATCAAAAGATAATGATTACATAGTTTCTTAGAAGAAATACATTGATAAAAGTAAAGAAATTACAAAAAAAAACGTCCACCAAAGATACTGTGAGGGCCAGGGTCATTGGGGTCACGGGTGTATGGGTCATAAAAATAAGCTAAAAATTGTGCGTTCGGACCCATGTTCAATAGGTACATGTCCGCTTGAAGGCACATGCTCATGCTCATGTAGCGCCGATAGTCACGACGATCAACCTCGTGATCCTCTCGATAATCGATAATGAACCCATCAAGGCGAGTCTCCAAATGGTCAATACGTCTATTAATAACCGCCGTATTAAATGCATGCTCATCAATCTCAGCCTCATGATCGGGGTCAACCTCCTCTTACTCACTGTATTCCTCCCTCAAACATCTTCTTCCTCCGTACTTTCTTCGTTATCACATCCCTCCTCCATTTCGATCTCTTCAAAAATAGGTTGGGGTTCATTTGGATGGTGTTCCACCCAATAAAAGTATCGTTAATAGGCTTGGGCTCACGTATGGCGGAGCCCCATCCGGTGACAGCATACTCGGAGCAAAGTGAACAAATGAATCGTGCATAAGAAAGAGAAATTTTACTTGTTTTGTCGAAAGTTGCGGTAATGATCTCTTAGAGATAAATGTGCGGTTGGCTTATGCGGGCTTGCTCATTAAGGAAGTAACAGAGGAACGTGTTGTGCATAAGTTAAATGGCGGAGTTGTTCGTCATTAGGAGAATCGTGTCGCATGTAATAAGATTGTTATAGCGGACATGCTTGGGGAGTTTCCCGACGGCAAAAGTGTATTTGGTTCACTCAACATCGAGAGCTCGACGGTTGGAACATTCTTGCTTAATGAGGGGGTGGAACGAAATTTGGGTATCTGTAATTTTCGTACATGGTCACCCCCTCAACTCGAATTTTGCGCTTAATTATAATGAGGGAAAGCGAGACAGTTTTTCCATTGACAAAGGCCTCGTAATGGCCTCGGGATTTGCAAACTAGAGTCCCATAGAAGAGATGAAAATTTTTCCCATGGACTTTGTCGATGGGTGCCAACCATTGACACCACCCAAAGCGATCAAATAACTGAGTGACTTTGCCGGGAAGGTCTTCCCACACCATCTTCCTTTCGATGAACACTGTTTGGGTGGGGTCAAAATACTCCTCGACCCAATTGCACTCTTGCATTGAGTGGAAGTCCTCCATTGTGTCATCGTCTTCAATATCGGTTGAGTTATACTTTTGCACTCGAGACAGTATGGGAGTAGGAAACTAGGAAGTTTGGGAAATTTTGGAAGGAATAATAGAGAATTTTTGGTGTGGTGGAAAGTCTGTGGGTGGGTGGGTATCTATAGGTGTGGGGGGGGGGGGGGTGAAAGGGTGGGCAATTGAAAGGTTTGGTGGGAAAAATGGACTGGGGGATGAAATATGGTGGGTTTTAGGTCGGAGGGAGGTCGAAGGGGTTAAATTTCATGTATGGGAGGGGGGGGGAGTGATTTGGAGCGAAGGGGGGATGAATGGGTGGGAGGGAAATAGAAAAAGGGGGGAGAATCCACGTTTTGGTAGCACGGGGGGGGGGGGGGGGGGGGTGAACCGATTCTGCTCAACTTGCTGCCAAAACTTGGTTTCTTCCTCTTTTTCGTAAAGGTTCGGGCACGGAGGTAGGGGAAACTTACAAACTCTCCACATTGATCCTAATTTCACTAATGGTGACCTATGACACTCAAAATTCATCGATTTTTTACTTCCACTCTTTCGAGATGTGTTACAATAAAATCGACCCTCGTACATCTTGCTAATACGGACTCGACTCAAACCTCAATGCGCTTCACACACGCGACTAAAAAATATACAACAAAACTCACCCTATACCTGTCGGGGTTGTGATAACCTCTCTCCGAAAACCTACTTATCCCCATATATGGGGTCCGACAACCAGATTGTGTCGACTTCCTCAACACACGCTTCTAGATATGGATTGAGGTGTTGTCTATATACCATAAATGTGTTCCCATCCATAGGATTCTTAACTTCTATCACACCATGTGGGAACACCTCTCTCATGACGAATGGTCTGGTCCACCACGAACGTAACTTTCCAGGAAACAAATGGAGACTTGAGTTGTACAAAAGAACTTTTTGGTCTACATGAAACTCTTTTCGATTGGTATTTCTCTCGTGTGCAAGTTTCATCCATTCTTTAGAATTGTAAGTTCTTTAATACACATCGTTGCATATTTCTTCAAGCTCGTTCAATTGAAGATTTCGCACTTCAATAACTTTATTGAGATTCTATTTTAACCTCTTAATGGCCCAATACGCTTTGTACTCGAGCTTTATGGGGAGATGGCAAGGCTTTCCATACACGAAACGAAATGGGGACATTCTAAGGGGTCTTATATGCAATCTGGTAAGCCCATAGTGCTTTGAGTAATCAATTAGACCAATCCATACGGTTGGGATGAACAATCTTTTAGAGAATGTGTTTGATCTCTTGATTAACTAGACCAGCTTGCCCATTCGTTTGTGGGTGGTAAGCCGTCCCAACCTTATGGGCAAGCCATGCTTTCTCATTAACTTCTCAAATGGCCTATTGCAAAAATGCATGTTGTTGTCGCTAATGACGGCTTTCGGAGCACCGAAACGAGAAATTATGTGTTCATAAATGAACTTTATCACCACCTAACTATCATTCGTCCTAGTAGCTATAGCATCTACCCATTTAGACACATAGTCTACCGTGATAAGGATGTATAAAAAAACAAAAGAAGGACGGGAATGTGACACCCCGCCTAATTAATCCCGGGTGATCAGTCCTAAATCAAGTTAGAACAGGTTTCTCAGTTGGTTCATTCTTAGCATCATTGTCGCCTTTTTAATTACTAACCACCTAAGTGAGAAAAATAAGACTAGTGCCAATTTTACCTTTCAATTTATATAAAGGAAAACTCATGCGGAACATAAAATAATACACAATCAAAGTTAACTGAAATAACCATCCACAAATAAAATATCTAACCGAATAAACCATCGGTCCAAATAATTCAACGAATAGTAAGTAAGATAAGTACTCAATCTCAACAAGTCTGACAGAAAATAAATGAAATGTGAGCGACATGCTCGAAATAACTGATAGAAGTCCCTATACTAAAAATGAAAGAATGAGGCGTCTATCAAAACTCCCGCAACATCCACATGTACCGCAACAACGGATATCCTGAGAAAGAGTCAAGTCTGGCGTCCCTGTGGCTGGACACGTAAAAGGTTTTTAAAATTTTTATAGCAAGGGTTAGTACCCAAACATTTGAAAAATATTTAACAAATGATTAACTTGCAGTAATAAATAAATATGCATGATCTTCATATTTTAGTTAGTGCCTCACTCCCATGAGAACTTCCTTACCCCTCCTCTAATGTGCACTACTAACTCTTTAACTAAAATCACCTAGTTATTATACCCATGACTAGATAATTAATAAAGTCTCCTTGTGCCCACCCTACCCTAACCGAGTATACCGCGATTATGATTTTTAAGTTATTAGTAACATCGACTTAATTAATCATTTCCTATTGTATATTCATATAACTTCTACACCTGTTATACTTATGAAACAACTCATGCTCAGTATTAATTTGCTCGTATATAATTAATTTCCTAATTATATATTTAGTCATATTGCAGCACTCACAACCATATTGAAATACATTTAAATACTAACATCCACCCGAGTAAAATACTCACAGGATATAAATTATTTAAACTGCTATTCCACTAGGTATATTCACATAACCTAGTTATCCCAAGTTAGAATTTCACACTAACTTGATAAACGCATAAAACTTTGGAGGCGGTCATATTCCTTCCCTGAAAGTGAGATGCCCCTCACCCATATAATGGACGCTATGACCTGGGAATGTACTCGCCTTACTCCTCAAGCTAGGGGATTCATCCACTACGCGTAACCTCCCCCTATAGCACTAGAACATAAAAATATAATAATATCTAGCCACTGATATTAATGTACACACCATATATATACCATCACATCCGTATGTATATATATATATATATAAATAAAAGTGTCCCGGCTATACCGTGTACTAACTCCGTAACACAAGCCTATTTAATTTCTTAAGAGTTTATAGTCCAACTCTAATTATTAATTAATTTGCACATTAATTAATTAAGTTACTTTTGGTGTCGCTTCCACCATAAATTTGGACTTATTCTCGTGGCCCAAAATATCCTCACCCGAGTCTAAATTTTGATTCCCGTAAATTTTTAATCACAACGTGTCATCCAATAACTTCCTCAAATCCTAATTAAATTTATCCACAATTAAATTAGGTTTAACTCATGTATTCATTTCTCAACAATTAAACATGACGTAAAATAAAAATAAAAAATTTTCCTTTTACAACTATAACTGGGCGAACTGTCGAAGACGGCCGACCATCGATCGATCGACCCCAGACCTTCGATCGATCGATCGAGCAGGTCTTTGTCTTCTTCGCGAAGACAGAACAGCCATGGACGAGTTTTCATAAACCCTAATTTCTTCTAACGTTAATCTCAAGCCCTCTTATCACTAATACTTGTTAGAAACCTTATTAGGAACCTCCAGAATGTCCACAACAATCATCAATTCGTCCATTAACTACTGGTTTATAAATTTGGGGAAACGTCTATCTTTGTCCCTAAACGCATTTACACCCCAAATTTCTTCATCAAATTCATTCTAAATTATCCAGATATCATCCTACCAGATATACATCAACTTTCCAATATCAGATTTTACATGAATCCTCACTAAATTTCGTAAATCAGATTATTGTTTCCAAAATCCCATGTTTATGCCATGAACACCCAAAACGAATTTTAATTCATTACATCACATAAATATGATTGAAAAACAGATTTAATACTATTGCAAGTTATCCACTTGCCTTAGGTTTCGTGGAGTCTGATTTCGGAGATGAATTCCAAGGTTGAAGATGACCCTTGTTGGCTCTCTTGTGATCCCCAAATCTGCCTCTAATTGCTATTAGGGTTCCTTAACACACTAAGTTTTTTTCTAAACTCTCATCAGCCGTTCTCTTATTGCTTCTAATATAATAATTAACCTAAATCCCATTTTTTTACTAATGGGCCAAGCCCAAGTGACCCAAATGCCCCCGTGCGGCCCCGTCTATGTCCAAAAACGTCCCGTGACCCGTTTACTACTCCCGGGTACACTTTTCCGACTATTTCGGCCCATCCGGACTCAACCGTACACTCAGAATTGGCATCCAAATTAATTTATAAAAATACTTATCCCCCACTCAATTTAGTCTATACCGACTCCCGGTTGAGATAAGTGCATACCCCGTCATTAATATTCGAAATCACGTAAATAAATTATCACTATTAACTTAGTAAATAAATTTTCCTTAATATTAACCATTCACTCCCCAATTAATATTTAAATATATTTTGCCATAATTAATTCATTTAAAATTACAACACACTAGTAATTTAGGTTTCCCGAATTAATTAAATATAAAATGCACCAAAAATACGGGGTGTTACATACTCCCCCCCTTACAAAGGAATTTCGTCCCCGAAATTAGGTCATACCTGTGATAAAAAGTTCTGGATATTGTTCCCGCATATCCTCCTCCCGCTCCCAGGTAGACTCGTCAACATTGTGATGACCCCACTGTACTCTCACTAGTGGAACAACCATGAATTGTAATTTCCTCTCACTACGGTATAGAATTGCCACCGGTCTCTCCTCATACGAGATGTCTGGTTGCAAATCGATCTCCTCGAGTGGAATATGCCAAAATCCTCTCTCGCTCCTTCGATATTTCTTCAGCGATGCCACATGGAACACATCGTGTATCCGCTGAAGATGTTCTGGTAACCCCAGCCTATACGCTACAGGTCCCACCCTCTCAATAATAGGGAAAGGTCCTACGTACCTCGGTGCTAACTTACCCTTCTTGTCGAACCTCATCACCCCTTTCATGGGGGATACCGGGACTAAAACCTGATCCCCAACTTCTAGCTCCACATGTCTTCGTGAAGCGTCAGCATAACTCTTCTGCCTATCATGAGCTATTCGAATCCTCCCTCGAATTAACTCGATCTTAGCATATGTCTCCTAGACAATATCCGGCCCCAAGAGTTTGTTGTCCCCCACCTCTAACCAACAAGCAGGTGAACGACAAGGTCTCCCGTACAGTGCCTCAAACGGTGCCATGCCAATCGTGAATTGGTAAGAGTTGTTATACGCAAACTCTACCAGAGGAAGATATTTCTCCCAACCTCCCCCGAAGTCTAAAATGCACATTCTGAGCATGTCTTCCAGCATCTGATTAACTCTCTCAGTTTGCCCGTCAGTCTGTGGGTGATATGTTGTACTCAAGCATAACTCCGTGCCCATGGCCTCCTGAAAGCTCTGCCAAAAGTGGGCGACAAAGATTTTGTCTCGGTCGGATATAATATTTATCGGTACCCCATGCAGCTTAACAATCTCTGCTATGAATAGCTGCGCATAACGCATCGTCTCAAAGTCCATGCGAACCGGCAGGAAGTGGGCCACCTTGGTCAAACGATCCACAATGACCCATATGGAATCGTGACCCCTCTGCGATGCAGGTAACCCTGTAATGAAGTCCATGGAGATGCTCTCCCACTTCCACACGGGAATTTCTAATGGCTGTAGCATCCCTGATGGTCTCTAGTGGTCAACTTTCACAAGCTGACACGTGGCACATTTCGAAACAAACTCTGCTATGTCCCGTTTCATCCCTGCCCACCAATACTGCCTCCTCATATCCTGGTGCATTTTATCCCCGCCGGGATGTACCGTAAATTTCGAACCATGGGATTCTGTCATAACAGCGTGCCTCAACTCCTCATCCTCCGGCACAATTAACCTCCCATTAAGGCGCAGGCCTCCTTCTGAGCTAATTGAGTAACCCTCTGCTCCTTCAGCTAACAATTGGCTCACCCTATCCCGGCAAATATAATCCTCTGCTTGAGCCTTCACAACCCACATAATGATCTCAGGTGTGATGGATAATGCTGACATGCGGGTCCTGGTTACATCGTCCTCATATCTATGCTCTCTCCACTTAGCTTTCCAGACTTCTGATATGTCCCCAGTCGGTCTTCGGCTCAATGCATCTGCTACCACATTAGCCTTACCAGGATGATACTTAATGTCAAACTGGTAGTCTTTCACGAATTCTAGTCACCGCCTTTGCCTCATATTCAGATCCTTCTGTGTGAAGAGATACTGAAGTGACTTGTGATCCGTGAATAAAGTGAATTGCTCTCCTATAAGATAATGCCTCCATATCCTCAAAGCAAAAACGACCGCTGCTAACTCCAGGTCGTGAGCGGGGTAATTCCTCTCGTGGGGCTTTAGCTTTCTGGAAGCATAAGCTATAGCCCTTTCCTCCTCCTGAAGCACACCCCCAAGTCCACATAAGGATGCATCAGTGTAAACCCGATACTCTAGCCCTCCCTTCGGTAATGCAAGTACGGGTGCAGATGTTAACTTATCCTTTAGCTCGTCGAACGCCAACTGACAATGATCATCCCAAGTGAAAGATACCCCTTTTCGAGTCAGATTCGTCAAAGGGCCTGCAATCTTTGAGAATCCTTTAACGAACCGCCTGTAATAACCGGCCAAACCCAGAAAACTGTGCACCTCGGTCGGTGTCGTGGGTTGTCCCCACTCCCTCACCGCCGACACTTTACTCGGATCTACTGCAATACCCCGGTCTAACACCACGTGACCAAGTAACTGTACCTCCCACAACAAAAAACCACACTTCCCGAATTTAGCATAGAGTTGATGGTCGCTTAATTTCTGTAGAACCATACGCAGATGTTCTGCGTGCTCCTCCTCGGTGCGTGAGTAGATTAATATGTCATCAATGAACACGATGACAAACTGATCCAGATACTCCCTGAAAACCCTGTTCATGAGGTCCATGAACACTATCGGTGCATTGGTGATCCCGAACAGCATTAGCCTGAACTCATATGATCCATACCGTGATAAGAAAGCGGTCTTAGGAACATCCTCCTCTCGAATACGCAGTTGATGATACCCTGACCTCAAGTCGACCTTGTAGAAGTAAGACGCCCCTCTCAATTGGTCAAATAAATCATCGATCCGAGGCAACGGATACTTATTCCGTATCGTCACCTTGTCCAGCTCCCTATAATCCACGCACAAGCGGAGCGAACCATCTCGCTTCTTCACAAACAACACGGGTGCACCCCACGGCGATGTACTCCGCCGAATGAAACCCTGACCCAGGAGTTGCTGAATCTGTTCTCTCAATTCACGCATCTCTGAAGGGGCCATACGGTAAGGTGCTCGAGAAATCGGCCTCGTTCCCTGTGCTAAATCGATAACAAATTCGATTTCCCTGCTGGGTGGAAATCCCGGTATCTCCTGGAACACATCCTCAAAGTCCCTCACCACTGGAATTGAGTCCAACGGAACCACCACCTCCTATGAGGTTTCCTCCTTGAGGTAATATAAGTGTATACGCAACCCTCCCTCGGGTAGTGGCATCGCTATCAGAAACATCTCTTGTCCCGGAATGGAGAACACGATTGTCCTCTCATAACAATCCACCGTTTCCCGGTAACCTGCCAACCAATCCATGCCCAAGATGACATCATACCCCTCCATATCTAACACTAAGAGGTCTGCTGCTAAACTAAGTCTCCCAATTAAGATGTCCACTCCCCGACAAGTTGAGTGAATCATAGCCCCGCTTCATACTGGCGACTCTACACACATACGAAGACTACCCGCTATTTCTAATAAACCAGCCCGTTTAGCAAAATTAGATTTAATGAATGAATGCGATGCTACCGTGTCAAAAAGTATGTTACCCTCATGACCATGAATGAAAAAAATACCCTCAACTGCTGGTGGATCCTGTTGTGCTGGAGGATTGGGAACATCCCGAACGTTATACACACGCCCGTAGTGCATCTGCCCCTACTGCTATGGGGCGGGTGAAGCTGGTGCTGCTGGCGGCATCTGCCCTTGCTGCCCCTATTGCGCACCCTGCTGATGGCCTCTGCCCCTCTGCGGGCACTCTCTCTTAAAGTGTCCTGGCTGGCCACAGGCAAAACAAAGTTTATGATCGTCACCCTGTCGTTGGCTCTGTTGGGCCTGACGTGGTTGGCCCTGCTAGCCTCCCCCATTGTTCCCTTGGCCCTGACGGCCCTGGGGAGCCTGCTGCTGTTGATTTGGGCCCGACTGCCCCTGCCTGAACCCCTGTCCTCCCGGTCGGAACCCACCAGGCTTAAACTTCTTAGCCCGATTCCCTTGCTGACTGCCCGTCTGCTGCTGAGTACCACTTGTGTCACCACTAGTCACTACCTTGCCCTGATGGCTCTGCTCCCCTGCTCTCTTGCTTCCCTTCGCATGGAAGCGATGATCCTGGCAGTGTACAAGCGCGACATTAACGACATTTGTATCTGTCACCAACGCCGGATTCCCAATCAAATGTTACCTGATCCGCCAGGCTAAGCCATCCATAAATTTTGATTTCTTCCGCTCCACATCGCTCACCTCATTTGGCACAAAGTTTGCCAACCGGGTGAACTCTTCCTCGTAGTCTGCCACATATTGGTCACCCTGAACTAAATCACTGAATTTCTTTCTCATCTCAGTCTCTACTGCTGGTGGAAAGTATTTGCGGTCGAATCACACCCAGCACTCTTCTATGGACATCAAATCTCGCTCCTCGGCGGTGGTAACTGACTCCCACCACTGTAAGGCTGCCCCCGATAGACGAAAGGTAGCCAGCATCTGTTTTTGTACCTCGGTACACTCTAGCATGCGCAGATGGAGCTGAATGTTCTTCTTCTAGTCACATGCCTCAACTACATCCGTGCTACCCCGAAACTCCGGTGGGTGACCCTTTTGAAAGGTCTCCCTAACTTTCTGCCAAGATGGTGGCCCTATAGGAGCCTGAACTGGTGGTGCCGCTGGAGGTGGTGCCTGGGGCTGTGGAAAGTGAGCTGCCATAGCTCGTATTGCTGTCTCGACCACCTAGACCACTATTACTGCCACCTGAGTAGTGGAAATCAACTCGGGTGGGGGTGGGGGTGGCGGTACATGTGGCTCCTGTTGAGCCTCCCTAACATCCTCCACAGCCTCAGCCCTCTCCGCTCTCAATCTCCTCGGTGGCATCTGAAATAGATTGAAGTGTATAAGTACACAATTTACACAAAAATATTCACAGCAGAAAATACGATATCTCACAAGCGGAAAATGAATCAACATTCCTAATAATAGGGCTCTATAACAAGCGAGTGCTACGCTGAAACGTAGAAAGCCGCACAGATCTTACGGGCACTAGAACCTGATGCTCTGATTCCATCTGTGACACCCCGCATAATTAATCCCGGGTGATCAGTCCTAAATCAAGTTAGAACAGGTTTCTCAGTTGGTTCATTCTTAGCATCACTGTCGTCTTTTTAATTACTAACCACCTAAGTGAGAAAAATAAGACTGGTGCCAATTTTATCTTTCAATTTATATAAAGGAAAACTCATGCGGAACATAAAATAATACACAATCAAAGTTAACTGAAATAACCATCCACAAATAAAATATCTAACCGAATAAACCATCGGTACAAATAATTCAACGAATAGTAAGTAAGACAAGTACTTAATCTCAACAAGTCTGACAGAAAATAAATGAAATGTGAGCGACATGCTCGAAATAACTGATAGAAGTCCCAATACTAAAAATGAAAGAATGAGGCGTCTATCAAAACTCCCGCAACATCCACATGTGCTGCAGCAACGGATATCCTGAGAAAGAGTCAAGCCAGGCGTCCCTGTGGCTGGACACCTAAAAGGTTTTTAAATTTTTTATAGCAAGGGTTAGTACCCAAAACATTTGAAAAATATTTAACAAATGATTAACTTGCAGTAATAAATAAATATGCATGCTCTTCATATTTTAGTTAGTGCCTCACTCCCTTGAGAACTTCCTTACCCCTCCTCTAATGTGCACTACTAACGCTTTAACTAAAATCACCTAGTTATTATACCCATGACTAGATAATCAATAAAGACTCCTTGTGCCCACCCTACCCTAACCGAGTATACCGCGATTATGATTTTTAAGTTATTAGTAACATCGACTTAATTAATCATGTCCTTTTGTATATTCATATAACTTCTACACTTGTTATACTTATGAAACAACTCATGCTCAGTATTAATTTGCTCGTATATAATTAATTTCCTAATTATATATTTAGTCATATTGCAGCACTCACAACCATATTGAAATACATTTAAATACTAACATCCACCCGAGTAAAATACTCACATGATATAAATTATTTAAAGTGCTATTCCACTAGGTATATTCACATAACCTAGTTATCCCAAGTCAGAATTTCACACGAACTTGATAAACGCATAAAACTTTGGAGGCGGTCATATTCCTTCCCTGAAAGTGAGATGCCCCTCACCCATATAATGGACGCTATGACCTGGGAATGTACTCTCCCTACTCCTCAAGCTAGGGGATTCATCCACTACGCATAACCTCCCCCTATAGCACTACAACATAAAAATATAATAATATCTAGCCACTGATATTAATGTACACACCATATATATACCATCACATCCGTATATATATATTTATAAATAAAAGTGTCCCTGTTATACCGTGTACTAACTCCGTAACACAAGCCTATTTAATTTCTTAAGAGTTTATGGTCCAACTCTAATTATTAATTAATTTGCACATTAATTAATTAAGTTACTTTTGGTGTCGCTTCCACCATAAATTTGGACTTATTCTCGTGGCCCAAAATATCCTCACCCGAGTCTAAATTACGATTCCCGTAAATTTTTAATCATAACGTGTCATCCAAAAACTTCCTCAAATCCTAATTAAATTTATTCATAATTAAATTAGGTTTAACTCATGTATTCATTTTTCAACAATTAAACATGACGTGAAATAAAAAATTTAATTTTTCCTTTTACAACTATAACTGGGCGAACTGTCGAAGACTGCCGACCATCGATCGATCGACCCCAGACCTTCGATCGATCGATCGAGCAAGTCTTCGTCTTCTTCGCGAAGACAGAACAACCATGGACGAGTTTTCATAAACCCTAATTTATTCTAACGTTAATCTCAAGCCCTCTTATCATTAATACGTGTTAGAAACCTTATTAGGAACCTCCAGAATGTCCACAACAATCATCAATTCGTCCATTAACTACTGGTTTATAAATTTGGGAAAACATTTATCTTTGTCCCTAAACACATTTACACCCAAAAAATTTTCATCAAATTCGTTCTAAATTATCCAAATATCATCCTACCAGATATACATCAACTTTCCAATATCAAAATTTTACATGAATCCTCACTAAATTTCGTAAATCAGATTATTGTTTCCAAAATCCCATGTTTATGCCATGAACACCCAAAACGAATTTTAATTCATTACATCACATAAATATGAATTGAAAAACAGATTTAATACTATTGCAAGTTATCCACTTGCCTTAGGTTTCGTAGAGTCTGATTTCGAAGATGAATTCCAAGGTTGAAGATGACCCTTGTTGGCTCTCTTGTGATCCCCAAATCTGCCTCTAATTGCTATTAGGGTTCCTTAACACACTAAGTTTTTTTCTAAACTCTCATCAGTCGTTCTCTTATTGCTTCTAATATAATAATTAACTGAAATCCCATTTTTTGACTAATGGGCCAAGCCCAAGTGACCCAAATGCCCCCGTGCGGCCCCGTCTATGTCTAAAAACGTCCCGTGACCCGTTTACTACTCCCGGGTACACTTTTCCGACTATCTCGGCCCATCCAGACTCAACCGTACACTCAGAATTGGCATCCGAATTAATTTATAAAAATACTTATCCTCCACCCAATTTAGTCTATACCGACTCCCGGTTGAGATAAGTGCATACCCCGTCATTAATATTCGAAATGACGTAAATAAATTATCACTATTCACTTAGTAAATAAATTTTCCTAAATATTAACCATTCACTCCCCGATTAATATTTAAATATATTTTGCCATAATTAATTCATTTAAAATTACAACACACTAGTAATTTAGGTTTCCCGAATTAATTAAATATTAAATGCACCAAAAATACGGGGTGTTACAGGGAAGTCCCATGAATTCGATACCCCAATGGTCAAATATCTCAATGATGAGTACAGGGGTCAACGGTATCATGTCACGTGGACTAATGACTCCCGTCCTTTGACATCTATCACAAGATTTGCAATGTGCATTCACATTTCGAAAGATAGTGGGCCAATAGAGACTGCATTAAAGAATCTTTATGGTCGTCTTTTGGGGAGGGGGGGGGGGGGAAATGGCCTCCACATGCCTTTGAATGACCAAATCGAATGACACTAGGGATCTCGTCATTCGACAAACATCTTCATATTATTTAGTCGGCGCAATATTTAAACAAATAGGGATCGACATAGAAAAACATGTGCGACCAAGTAAATAACTTCCTTTTCTCTTGCGGCGTACTGTCAGAGGGTCGTCCCCGTGACCAAATAGTTCACGATATCCGCAAACCAAGTGAGAGAGAAAGTGGAAAATAATTGCTCATCCGAAAAATAATCGTCTATGGGTATGGGATCTTTAGGTACGTCGAACGAGAGCCTGGATTAGTGATCGTGAGTTGTACAAAAGCATTTTTTGGCCCGAATGGAACTCTTTTCGATTGATATTTCACTCGTGTGCTAGTTTAATCCATTCTTTATAAATGCAGGTGCTTTCATACACATCATTGCGTATTTCTTCAAACTCATGCAATTGAAGATTCCGCACTTCACTGATTTTATCGAGATTGTATTTCAACCTCTTAATGGCTTAATACATTTTGTGCTCGATATTCATATGGAAATGGGAAGGGTTGCCATACACTAAACGGAATGGGGACATTCGAGGGGGGTTTTGTACGCCATCTAGTAAGCCCATGGCACTTTGAGTAATCTATTAGACGAATCCCTACGATTGGGATCAATGGTCTATTTGAGAATGCATTTGATCTCTCGATTAGCTAACTCAGCTTGCCCTTTGTTTGTGGGTGGTAAGCCGTCCCAACCTTATGGACGACACCATACTTTCTTATTAACTTCTCAAACGACCTATTGCAAAAATGCATGTAGCTGTCACTAATGACGGCTTTCGGAGCACCGAAATGAGAAATTATGTGTTAATTAATGAACTTTACCACCACCTTACTGTCATTCGTCCAAGTAGTTACAGCCTCTACCTGGTTAGACATATGTTCTACCATGATAAGGATGTATAGGAGACCAAAAGAGGGAAGAAAAAGTCCCATGAAGTCGATACCCTAACGGTCGAATATATCAATTATGAGAATAGGGGTCAGCGGTATCATGCCACGTGGAGTAATGGCTCCCATCCTTTGGCAGCTGTCACAAGATTTGTATTGTGTGCTCACATCCCGAAAGATAGTGGGACAATAGATACCGCATTAGAGGATCTTTGCAATTGTCTTCTTCGGGAAAAGTGGCCTCCACATGCCTCCAAATGACCAAATCGGATGACACTCGAGATCTCATCATTCGATAAACATCTCCAGATTATTTGGTCGGTGTAATTTTTAAATAAATAGGGATCGACATAGAAAATACGCACGATAAATTAAAGAACTTACTCTTCTCTTGCGGTGTCCATCCGGAGGGAACATCCCCCGTGACCAAGTAATTCACAATAATCGCAAACTAAGTGAGAAAAGAAGTGGCAAATAATTACTCATCCAAAAAATACTCCTCTATGGGTATGGGATCTTTGCGTACGTCGAAAGGGAGCCCAGATAAGTGATTGGCTATGATGGTCTCCACTCCTTTCTTGTTTTTAATGGAAAGATCTAACTTTTGGAGCAGTAAGATCCACCTAATGAGACATATCTTCACATCCTTCTTGGAAACGAGAATATATCAAAGAGTCGCGCCGTCGATAAAACACATTATGGGTGACCCGATAAGATATGAACATAATTTATCTAGGGCGAACACTACCATTAACAACTATTTATCCATGGTGGAGTAGTTTAATTGAGGTTCGATTAATATTCGACTAGCGTAGTATATGCCATGGGCCTTATTAACTCTCTTTTGCCCTAAAACAACTCCTATCGCGTAATCACTCGCATCACATATAAGCTCGAATGGAAGGGTCCAATTCGGAGCTTGCATGATGTGAGTAGAGATTAGCATGCTTTTCAATTTTTCAAAAGCCGCTTGGAATGCTCCACTCCACTAAAAAGGGACATCCTTAGCGAGTAGGCTACTTAAGGGCCTAGATATAGAGCTAAAATCCTTAAATAAAAACTACGATAAAATCCCACGTGGCCTAAGAATGGGCGTATGTCTTTTAGGGACTTGGCTGGGGAAAATTAGACAATGATGTTAATTTTTTCCCTATCGACCTCTATCCCCTTGGATGACACGATGTGACCAAGAACCACTCCTTCGGTAACCACAAAATGCCACTTCTCCCAATTTAGTACAAAGTTATTTTCCACACGTCGGGCAAGCACTTTATCAAGATTAGCAGGGCAATGGTCAAAAGAGGGGACGAAGACACTAAAATATTCCATAAACACCTCCGGGTACCTTTTGACCATATCGTTAAATAGACTTAGCATGCACCTTTGAAAGGTCGCGGGTGCATTACACAATCTAAAAGGCATACGTTTGTAGGCAAACGTGCCAAATGGACATGTGAAGATAGTCTTCTCTTAATCTCGCACATCCACCTCAATTTTGTTATACTCTGAATAACTATCTAAAAAATAGTAAAATGGGTGGCCCGTGACTCTCTCATGCATTGGGTCCATGAACGGCAAAGGGAAGTGGACTTTTCTCATGTTGATATTGAGCTTCCGGTAGTCAATGCAAATGCGTCACCCGGTGGTGGTACGTTTTGGAATAATTTCCCCTTTTGCATTCTCAATAATAGTCATTCCCTACTTCTTCTGGATGAATTGAATAGGACTCGCCCATGTACTATCCGAGATGGGATAGATAATGCCCGCATCCAATAACTTGATAATCTCCGTTCTAACGACGTCTTTTATGATCGGGTTCAAACATCTTTGCATCTCCCTAGAGGGCTTCACATACTCATATAAGTAGATTTTATGGGTACAAATCAAGCGACTTGTACCTTTCGAATCCGCAATGGACTAATCAGAAGCACTTTTGTGCTTTCTCAAAATGACCATAAGCTTCCCTTCTTCCTCTTAATTTAGGCTCGAGGAAACAACAATGGGATATGTCTCGTCCTCTCCCAAGTAAGCGTATTTAACGTTGCAATGAAGCTTCTTCAACTCGAGTTTTGTAAATTTAACGTTAAAGGGAACCGTGTACAATTCCCTCAGTGATAATTTATCGAATTATGAGACCCAACTAACATCTCTTGTGTACTCTTCACTCTCGCCCTCATCCGATAATTCTCTCATATTCCTCACCTCTCGATCGAAATTGGTGTACTTGATCTCGCTCTCTCTCACCATTACTAGACACCCCTCAAGTGGATACCTAATGTGATTACCCTTAAAGTGTTTGTGTACTACCTCATCTAAAAGATCCGACTCGTGTAACTCGTCCTCATCACCCATTTTCTTCATGATGCTGAAGATATTCGTTTCAAGTGTTGTATTCCCGAACGTGAGTTGCATTTCCCATTACGTATGTGAGAAAGTGGTGATCACTTAAATAAGATCTGATGCCAATTTGTGGAAGCGATGTGATATTGATTAAATCGAATTCACAAATTTCAATTCTAAACTTATTTAATTTGAGTAGATTTTTAAACCAATTTAATTTAGCCCTAAAATATGCAACTACGTGGGTAAAATCAAACCATCGTAAATAATTGCTGACAGAGAGATTTTAGGGAAAAAACAAAAGGGTAAACCTTTCATTTCACTAATAATACTCACAATGATTACAAGTCAAATCGACAATGAATATCCATAGATACCCACAAGAACACGTACTTCTGAATCAGTAATGAATCAACCTTAGAAGATATACAAAGACGTGAAGTCTAGTCAGCCCAGGAACAACCACAAGTACTCCATATGACAGGTAGTCAACGTCGGCCCAGTACCTCCCTCAAGTGGCACCTAGATCAGCAGTGGGTTATCCTCCCTATAAGAGAAACTCCAGAAAAGATGTATCTTGGGTTCCAAAATAATTCACTAAATCATATGGGATTTTTGTGAATTGAAAAAACAAAAGGATTGAACCCTAAATTAAAGAAGACAAAAGTAATCTGTTATTTGCAGTTTATGCAGAAAGAAATTCACCAGGTCTTCTTAACGAAAACGGAGTGATTTAACACACTTTATATAAGAAAATTGAGTCGGTGTTGTTACTCGAACAAATTCAGTATCTCGCTCAAACGATGCCACGTGTCGCTCGAACGAGATTCGCGTGAGATCAGTATGTCGTTTGAACGACATGCTCAAGTCGCTCGAACGACAGAGCGAAAATCAAAAAAATTACTTTTTCTTTAAAAACTGCCCCAACACTTAGAAAAATATTTTGACGAAAAATAATGCCTTAACACTTAGAAAATAATTTAGAAAAAATATCCCAACACTTAAATTGAAGCGTTAAGGTACTTAAACACATCCTTGCCAATATCTATCTCGCAGAGGCTTGATTGTTGAAGAACCTTAGATATTCGGGTTCGTCTTTAGGAATCTTCAAACTTGAACTTTTTCTCCGACGATTTGTAACGGTATACAACATACACTAATGTAAACAGGACTTATAAATTATGTCCTTACAAATCTCCCCATATGTCTATGCCGGTACAAAATAAAAATATATGAATTATCAAATCAAAATGCCTATACAAATCTAATATCCTCCAATGATCCCAAAACTGAAAAGGTACTAAGAATGCAAGAAAACATTTCTTCAAAAATCTTCAAATCTTCAAGTTTTTCTCATCAGGATGTATAACATATGATCATCAATCACTGAAATCTTTGTACCTACACACATGAGACAAAGCAAATACCTTCGTTACGTATCGAGTTTGAAATGAGATAAACATAACATCACAACAAATATCGAATCTCAAATCTCCCCCATAATGTAAAACTCCCCCATAATTCGTTCTCCCCCTTTTTATTTGTCTGAAATAAACAAGGAACAAAATAAACAAAACAAAACAAACATGGAGTTGTCACGATTAAGAAAAATAAATAACTACAATCATCAAGAGATACATAAAATCATTCCATAAACTATTTTTTATTTTTCAATTTTTCTCACAAAAAATGCAAAAATAATTTTACAAAAATCACGCACCATGAATTTTCACTGAGATAACCAAATCGTGGAAATAGAATGAATAGGTGTGAACAAATTCGATAGAAAAATCAATTTACTCAAGCATAACATTTGTGCATGATGAATACGGATACTCCTAACGAATGAACTCAAAATCGTCCTTAGGTGTCAAAAATGTGAATTTATTTAACATCGGCTCAATCTAATCGACACATCAAAATCTAAAATGATTTTCACACCAATAACGTCTAAAACTATATAATGCTTTTTCAAGACTTTGTCAGGACGTGCAAATCCATTTTTTACATTTTTCAACCTGAACACCCTCATAAATAATATATCTTTTATTTTTTTCTCGAGGTGATCGATTTTTCTCTCCTTAGAGAAATCCTATTGGCCCTATTTTTGGCATATTTATCTTTTTATTGCCTTAAATTTTTCTCTAGGCTCTTTTAAACGGTGGCTTGCATGACGAGTTAATTTTATATTCTTGTAGCCCTTTCCCGTGAACACTCATCATTTTTTGCAATTTGATTCCTCGCGGTAAGCGGTTCTTACATGCACTACTTTCATAGTCAAATTTTATCGCATTTGATTCATTTTAAAGACGGGATTGAGATAAAAACACTTCAACCAAGATGTGATTTGACAAGTACAATAATCAAATAAATCCGTGCGAGTGTGCATTAAAATAAACTAATAGTCAAACATATAGGTAGTAATCTCAAATTAAATCTTAATGACTCCAAACATTATAATGCAAAGAAATGCAATGATGACACATATCAAAATCGTCGCATGGATATGGAATGAAATTATGACTCAGTTATCTTAAATGTCCATCCATAAACGATGTAAACAAAGTACAAAACTCTTTTTGTCTTTATCCAAAAAAAAAATCAAAAAATGAAAATCTTTTTATTTTAAAAAAAATATATCAAGAATGGAAAATATAAGTACAAAACAAATGGTACACACTAGAAATAGGCATAAAATATTCATCATGAAAATCATCCTATGCTAGCAAACAAGTCGAAAACTCAACCGTTAGGTGCACTGGAGTTTTTCAAAGGTGGTGACATCCTATGAAAAACATCCATCAAGTCATGTGAAACCATGACTAAAAACTTTACCTCCTCTCTAAGATGTGCAAACTCTCTCATGTAATCATTCGAAGTATCATGTGTAGGTGCGTGTGTGTGAACACGTTGTAAAACTCTATGAGACACACCACCATACTTAAAACAAAACTCCCTAAGGTATCCACTCTTCTTGCAATGGGTGTAAACATACACAGGCCTGGGAACACCTTTCTCAAAACGTCTACGGCACACTCTCCTATCAGGTACGAGACGCTTAGGTGGGCTAGGTTGAGAGCCATATGAATTAATCACAAACTCGTAAACCAACTCGGGTGCAACGCGGGAAGTGGACACACCGTCATAACCTATTACTAATCTCTCAACATTACCCAAAACGAGACCGAGGAATATTTTTCCTACCTTCTTAGATGTATTCTCTAAAGTGACATTTACCTCCCGGACATGTTCAATATATTTCTCTAATTGTGACACACGGGCTATAAGTTCACTTCCCTCCCGATTCATGACGATCAACTTCTCACTCAAAGAAACCTTCACCTTCTCGAGTTGACTCGTCGATGCCTCAAATCCCCTCAACCTTTCAATCTATCTCTCCAAATATATCACCCTAAGACCTAATCCTTATTCAATTTCTTCTTCTATAAGGTATCGGCGTGCAAATCACTAAACGCAATTTGGAGCTTACTATCACTCGTACTAGCGTACTCACTCTCACACTCGCTAGAAACACTCAAATCATCCTTGGGGGTCTCACGTGCACAAGTATCCCCATCATCGTGGGACTAACTCGACGTGCTCACGTGACTAGATAAAAAGGTAACACACCTCCCATGTGAAGATTCATTCCCGAAATCTTTCACCTCTTCCTCACTATCGCTAAGAGTGGCTGGCATGATAATCTTTTTGCAGTTTCTTTTTAGCCTAGTGGGATACTCAAACGCTCTATGCCTTCTACCCTCACACTCAAAACATCTTTCTTCTTCCTCTTTCTCTTTCTCAACGCTCTCTTTGGCCTCATATTTCTTTTTATTTTTCTCAAAAAATCTTTTATTGGAAGAATTTTGCTTTGAAAACTTGAGATATTTTTTGAATTTTTTTTCAAGCATGGCCATATCCAAATCATAATCGTCCTCAGATTCAGACTCACAAACTCTCACTTTCTTTTTATTCTCACTCTTGGAAACTTACTTTCGATTCCTAGACTGGGCTCTATGTGGTATCCCTCTATCATTAGGTTTTACAGTACCGGGGAACATGTCAATTTCATATGTCGGGAGGTCTCCCACCAGCTCTTCAAATTTTAAATATCTCAAATTACCCAAGGAATTCAAAACATTTACTTTAGGGATAAAACGTTTAGGCAGCGACCCCAAAATATTTTTAAACACTCGTGCATCAGGAATGTGCTTATCAAGATTGAAACTAGAGTTAACAATATCCAACATACGTGCATAAAAGTCAAAGACACAAATTCAAGCATGGTTATTGTTTCAAATTGAGTAGTTAAATTCTAAAGTTTAGGCTCTTTGACCGGGTTCGTGCTTTCATGGGTAAGTTATAAAATATCCCACGCTTTTTTAGACGTGGTGCACGTCATAATACGTCCAAACTCCTCAGGAGTGATGACACTAGAAATTGCACTCAGCCCACGTGAATTAAAAGTATTCCAACTAAATTCATCCTCAGTCCAGTCTACCACGGGTTTTAAAATAGTGATATTATTTACAGTGACAGTGGGAGGACTCCAGCCTCTTTCACAAACTACCCAAACACGCTCATCGATTGCTTTTAAATGCGATTTCATATGGGCTTTCCAGTAAGCATAATTAGACCCGTTAAAATTTGGCAACCGATTATATAAGTTCTCATTCAGAAACATTGCGATTTTCAAAATCAGATTTAAAAAAAAATTCAATATCACAGAAATTTGCAAAAAAAAAAGGAATTCACAATAAATTAGTGAAACATGCTCTGATACCAATTTGAGAAAGTGGTGATCAATTAAATAATCAATGATACCAATTTGTGGAAGCGGTGTGATGTTGATTAAATCGAATTTGCAAATTTTAATTGTAAACTTATATAATTAGAGTCAAATTTTCAACCAATTTCATTCAGCTCTAAAATATGCAACTACATGGGAAAAATCAAACCAACATAAACAATTGCTGACACACAGATTTCAGGGAAAAAACACAAGGTTAAACCTTTTATTTCACAAATAATACTCACAATGATTACAAGTGAAATCTGTAATGAATATCCACAGATACCCACAAGAACACGCGGTTCTTAATCAATAATGAATCAACCTCAGAAGATCCACAAAGACACGGAGTCCAATCAGCCCAGGAACACCCACGAGTACTCCCTATAACACGCAGTCAATGTCAGCCCAGTACCTCTATCAAGTGGCACCTAGATCAGCAGTAGGTTATCCTCCCTACAAGAGAAACTATAGGAAAGATGTATCTTAGGTTCCAAAACAATTCACTAAAGCATATGGGATTTTTATAAATTGAAAAAATAAAAGGATTGAACCCTAAATTAAAGAAGACAAAGGTAATCTATTATTTGTAGTTTATGCAGAAAGCAATTCGTCAGGTCTTCTTAACGAAGCGGAGTGATTTGACACGCTTTATATATAAAAAAATTGAGTCGGTGCTATCACTTGAACAAAGTCAGGATCTCGCTCGAACGATGCCACATGTCGCTCGAACGAGCTGCATGTGAGATCAACATGTCGTTTGAATGACATGCTTAAGCCGCTCGAACGGCAGAGAAAAAATAATTTTTATTTTATTTTTTCTTTAAAAATCTGCCTCAACACTTAGAAAGGTATTTTGATGAAAAACAACGCCTCAACACTTAAAAAATAATTTAGAAAAAATATCCCAACACTTTAAATGAAACGTTAAGGTACTTCAACACATCCTTACCAAAATTAATCTCGTAGAGGCTTGATTGTTGATGAACTTTTCATATTCGGGTCTATCTTCATGTATCTTCAAACTTTAACTTTTTCTTCGATAGTGTGTAGCGGTATACGACATAAACTAATGTAAACAGGACTTAGCCGTAGCTAGGAAGGGGCTGCCAAGAATAACGATAATATGACGAATCGAGGGAGGGGAGGGCTCCGTGTCCCAAATAACAAAATCTACCGGGAAGTAAAAGGTGTCAACTTGGACGATTACGTTCTCAACTATCCCACGAGCTATCTTCGCGAAGTGATCGACAAGGTAGAGAGTATTTTGGGTGGGCTTAAGGTCTCCCAAATCAAGCTTCTTATAGATGAAATAGGGGAGAATGTTGACACTCGCCTCTAAATCTAGTAAAGTGTGACACCCCGCCTAATAAAATACCGGGCGATCACTCCTATATCAAATTAAAACAGGAGTCTCATGTGGTTCATTCTTAACATCACAGTCGAAAACCAATTAATTACTAATATCCTATTAGGCCGACGTCAAAATTTTAAATTAACTAATCTTTTTAACCAAACCATCCAAATAAAATAAGGACAACAGTTTATATGCAACAACTGAAATAAAATAAAGTAAAATAACCGAACACTCCGTCCAAAGAATACAACCAAATCGAATTCCACACAAAAGGCGGTAAATGAATAAATGAGTACAGTTGGGCCATTAGCCCCGAATATGACTACAATACCTCCTATCTAGATCTCAATGATGGAAGCGTCTACAATAAACCTGCTTGCATCCACAGCTGCTGCAGCAAACGTCTGACTCGAATGAATTATTATTCAGGCGTCCCTGTGTCTGGACACTTATATATATATATATATATATATATATATATATATATATATATATATATATATATATATATATATATATATATATATATATATATATATATATAGCAAGAGAGGGGAGAAGTAGAGAAAATGGGTCAGAGTCCGATTGTTGAAAATATTTTAGCAAGTGCATAAAATCCATATTTTAAAATATGTTATTTCTCATATTTTAAACTGGTATCGCTCTCACATGAGATACACCTCACCCCTCTTCTAACAGTGCACAACTAGCGCATACCATTTTAGACAACCTAGTTGAGCTACCCTACCTAAATAATGTAATTACCCATCTTCTAATAAACCTCATCGATTCGGGTACTAAGGACTAAACTTCTCCCCATTCCCAACATTACGTTACGTTCGTGCGTGGGGTGTCTCGCGAAGCGAAATCCAAACAAGGAACCCCCCCGATACACTACTACGTGACAATGTTGATCACCGGGATCCATTAGGCCTTCGGTACATAACATATTTATACCATCTCGTATTTATTAATAGTTCTCATTAGAACCTATTATTCGCATTCATATAAATCCGGATATAAATCTACCGGAAGTAATATCACACTTTATTCATTCTTTTCACTTTATACAAGGTTAGGTTATATGATATCTCATCTCATATATATCAACAGTATACTATACGCAATAAGTATATTAATCATCCACCGAACTATAATATAAGTGGCTTAGTCATTCTCATTTACTAAGCATCCATGAATTATCTCAAGTACACATATATGTTAATCGCAATACATATATAGATATATAGCACCCCTAGCCTCAGCTGCGGTGCACTCATACTCTGCTATCCAATCCAAGTACATCTCGCACAAAAAGGATTACCCGTTCCACATCATTCAGGAACTGTAACAATACAAATCACACGTATTGGAGGCGAACATAGTTCACGTACCTACAGGTCACGCACATACCTACGCTCCCATAAGCAGCGGACTTATCAACTCACAAATAAGCCTTTCACAGCCCTATGTTCTTGAGGTACCAAATCTAAAATCCCCCCGAAGGCAACACAGGATAAGATTGTCCTCTTTCGAACGTCAACCTCCCGTGATAGCAAGTATGGTAGGTATGTCATACACATAATAAAAAAAAATCATATAGGTACACATTCCACCTATATACATATATCATCAATTTGGTATTCACACAACCATATTATAATTATAGGTATTTCTCTCACCTATACATAATTCCCCATAGGTAATTATTTAACCCATGTATATAATAACATTCGAGCATACGCACAACCCGTATAATAAATTTCCCACGTAGTATATTTATCTCTCGAATATCCTACGCATTAATCAATTTTAACTAATCCTCAATACATCATTTCCGATATTTTCTCACCGCACGATGACAATACCAACGACACCGATATATATTATTTATCTATTCTCAATCTTTTATGACTATAATCTCCAAACTCTCGTAACGATAGCCAATAACCTTGAATATTCTCATTCACAATAATACAAGCCGTCACACAATTAAAACACTACCCCAATACATGTTCCCTTATTTAACATTCAAATCACACTTAAATACCCCTTTAAGTATTTTTCCTCACGAACACCCCTATTTGGGTAAATCTTGGATTTTACTTTCAACTAACCCAAGGTACACGCCTTACTAAAAAAATATTTAGAAGTCCCCACACTATTTTTAGGAACCCCAAATATTTATCTCCAAATAATTCTAGCCTTTATTTTTCCAATTTCCGAGTGCATTTCCGAGTTGGTGATTTCACCCCGGAACTGCCATCTTGTAAAAATCATACCAATTCGAAGAAAAATCAGAAAAATACACGGTCAGCGCCCACGCGACCGTATCGAAATTATCTACAACTTTCGTGTTTTGACCGAGAGCTGAATCGGTTGTCTTACTGTCCGAAACAGCCCGGAAGTGGGCTGGTCACTATTCACCTTCTTCTCCAAAAATCCAAGCCTCCATTAAAACACATCCAAGCTTTTTATCTCCTCTCTCGTCATCATTCAACCTCAAATAACCATAAATACACACATTCAAAGGGTTCCAATCATCCTAGAACCCAGATCCAACAATTAATTTCAAGTTTCTCAAATTGGGTATTAATCGAGTTATATCCGTTTTAATCTTTCGAAAACCCTTTTGATCCACGAAATTTCAACCCAAAAATCTTTAGTTTTATACCACCTACAATATGAGAAATCAACACACTAAATCAATATGCAAGTTAAACACTTGCCTTGTGGAATAAATCCGACGTTCTCGAGTCGAATCCCGCGAATTTGGCCGGATTTTCCTTCTCTTCTTCTTCTTTTCTTTCTTCTTCTTCTTCTTCTTCTCTTCCTTCTCTCTACTCTCTTCTCTCTCTTAGGGCAGAAATGAAAGGGAAAGGGGGCTGCTTAAGTCTTTAAACCCGAAATTGGGTAAATGCCCAATTGTTAAATGACTCGTGTACCCGTTTACGAGCCCCTACTAGTCCAAAAATGTCCGGAACCCAAATACTACCCCCGGGTAGTCTATTTTGACTATCTCGGCCATTCCGAGCCTAATGGCGCAGTCGAAATCTCCATCCGAGGTACTTAACTATAATTCATTAATTTTTCCCCAACATGTTCAATATGCGTATTTTCCAATTTAAAATATTTTCTTTGTCGCTTTACCCAACTTGCGACATGTAATTAAAAATAATCCATGTAAATATTAATCTGGCACATACAAACTAATATTTACTATTTACTTTATATTCTGAATTTATTCAATTTCACTCATAAATTCCATAATTACTATTCACAGTAATTCCTCAATTTACCAAATTACGCCCACCTTTGTAATTTAAATATCTTTAAAAGTACGGGGTATTACATACTTCCCCCCTTACAACAGAATTTCGTCCTCGAAATTCAGATATAGCCTATACCACTACTCTAGGATCGGTATATACATTACGTCCTAGCTTAACCAAATTTAGATATAGCCTAACACAATGGTCTCTCACTGTATTCCACCCATCTCAAGGCGTATGCTCATATATATAGTCTCATCATCTCTATATATTTTCCCTAATCTTGCACCCTTTTTGTTAAGACCACTTAGCATAAAGTATTTATTATTAATACCATATCTACTAGTCTCACACAGTAGAAATATTCGTAAATCCATATATATACACATATAGTCACATCATCCCTATACATATATATATATATTAATCCTGCACCCCGGGTTAACACCCATTAGCGCACTTAATCAATAATGTTCTTGCACCCCCGGGGTTATCACCCATTAGTGCTCTTAATAATAATATCACATAATAGGCATACACACATCCTATTAAGATTCATAGGCATATTCCCATCCTAATTGTACACTTCTCATATGTGTTTTATTCTCATCGCTACATATTATATAAATATTCAGATTACTATCTCTCTTGTAATCTACAAGGTATATTCCCTATGCCGAATAATTAAAGTATTAACTATCATATACTTTTCCGGAATTTGGTACTACATACACTCCTTCTTTACTTGGAGTATGCTAACCATACAGTCACGCGCAAGCGACTATTCAATACTCGCTTGAGTAAGACCCCGCTCCACTTCCTCACAATAAATTGGGTAACCTTTTCATTAAGAGGTACCTTTTTTAAATGACTTTCCACAACCTTTCAATCCCATCGCGGGTGTGTTAGCTCTCGTTGCACATAAATGTTTGCATTATCATCATTCTCGCACGACATTCAATACGCTATACCGTTTAACCTTGTTTATAGCCGCCCTTCAGGCATATATTATACATATATATTTTCACATCTTTCAATCTCGGACATTTTTGGGATTTACTAATCAGGGTACCCATACCCCCTATCATCCGTGCATATATGCACCACCATTGCAAACGACATCACACTCACTCTAAATAATGGGCCTCATTTCATTGGCCTGGTACTAACACATGGGTATCCCTTAACCCGAATAATTCGAAATTTAATTCACCCGATACTTGGAAATTCAATCCTTCTTAAGATTATCCCATCGATCTTCTTGTGGTTATCTTACAATAGTCTTCGTATATCAGTGCCTTATTGCCCTTACTTCGTGGTAGTCTTAAGATTAAGGTGTCTCTAACACACGTAATATGAGTACTATTCTAAATATTTCCCTAGTGCCCAAGACCTCTCTTAACTTCCGATATTTGCTCGGTTTCATTCGTGGGACGTCTCGCAAAGCGAAATCCAAACAAGGAACCCTCCCGTTACACTACTCCCTCGCATCGTCGGTCATCGAGATATAAAGGTCCAAGGGACACCAACGGGATGTTCTAAATTTTACCTCGTTAACCTACCAGCATACTTCTACCACTATATCCTTCCATCTTAGTGAAATGCAAAATCTAACTAATTGGGCACCTACTCTCTGCAAAAGCGCTATGAACATTATACCCAAAATGTATTTCCTCTGAATTTTCCTTTTATTCAAGGTCTGAATAAACGTCTCAAATCGATTTCCTTCACCTTAACTCACCCACATACTTGCGATGAGAGAATAATTTTCAGTGCTTCTCCGTAGCACTTATAACTCTATATGATTATACCGTCATCAAACGGATCTCACTCGATAGTGTTTGCTCTACACTAGGTGACTTATCGTCAAAACTAGCATCCTTGCATAATATAACGTCTCTCCACTCCCGACGTCATTAAGGTTCATGCGTGGAGCGTCTCGCAAGCGAAATCCAAACAAGGAACCCCTCCTATACACTATTACTTAACTTTGTCGGTCGTGGAGGTTCGCTAGTTCAAATATGCCACTCGGATAATCCCATCTCTCCTATCGACAAAATGTGGTCAAAACTCTTAATTCTTTCCAGGAGCCACACCACCAAGAGCTTGTACTAACACTAAGTCCTTAGCCCAAACAACAATGAGCTTAAACTCACAGCTCAATAATAAAGCCTGCATACCTTAAATTGTATCTATAAGGTCCCCATGCATTCAAATCATGGTAATGAAACATCTCCTCATCAAATTTTCATCTAAACAAGTAATCAAGGCGAGCTCATCCAGCATTTATCTCGCATTCCATGCGTTATTATGTCCGTATATATATGTTTCACATCTTAAATAAATATATATATATATTATACTATACACATCAAGTATATCCATACTTATATATCACACACTATATAAGTATAAATAACCATCCCTCAGAGCTATAACTCAATGGATGCAGTCTCTCAATGCTATCATCTTCCAGGGAATTACTCACACATCATCCTGGGTACCAGCGATCGGACTATCGCATCGACTTAATAAAAACCAAATCACAATGAATGGGAAGCAATCATAGTTCCTCCGAGGAAATGAGAACGAAGCATACCCACCACGTCTCATTCCTGATAAAAATCACACAATATAAAATGGACATTATGACCTGGAGACTATACGCTCCCTGCTCCTCAAGCCAGGGGCCTCACCCAAAATAACTATAACTCACTCTACATAAGTCCAATTACTAGTGAGTCTATCATTCCACTGGAGAAGCCTCTTCCTCCCTTGTACCTACCTTACTTCGGTACTAACTTCACTTATCCATGTCACTCTTTATTCACCGTTGGTCTCTGACCGATTCTTATGTGAATAACCTAGAAACTTCATTCACTTCATTCTAAATCACGGGAATTTTCATTTTAAAATCGTCTGTAAGATTAATTTATGAGCAAAATATTATGCTCTTCTATCTATGGTGACCATCATTCCCACTATTTCACATTGCTCCAACGAGTGAAAAAATTTTCCACAAATTTTCACATATGGGTATTTCCATACCCAACTCTAGGCCCAAGCTTTCGATCCTTCAACTTCCTAGAAGTGAAGTTACACTATTTTCGCCTAGCTCAACTTCAATGCACGATCCTCATCAAAGACCTCTTAAGCTTTTTCCCCATCTAACTTCACTGGGAAATTCAAGTTTAGCACCATTCTCTACTATAGTGGTGCATAGATAATTATAACTACTATCCTATAGTAGTCATTGCAGCAATCAATGACAATACCGCAAGGAAAATGACCTTTACCGCGATCCTCATTTCCAACATCAACTTATAGCTCTAACTAAGCCCCGTCTCCTCCTGCCCTCACAGTGGACTTCCATGGTCGCCCTTCGTCAATCAGCGCACGAATCCCGAATGAGCGCGCAAAAGATTTACTATAATCTTACATAATGGCAGGAGAACGAAATCTCACAAGAGGATATAAACAATCCTAATCATAATGCTCTATATAAAATCAAAAGCAACGCTGAAAGCGTAGTACGTCCGCACAGATTCCTAAGGACACTAGAACCTGATGCTCTGATACCACCTGTGACACCCCGCCTAATAAAATACCGGGCGATCACTCCTATATCAAATTAAAACAGGAGTCTCATGTGGTTCATTCTTAACATCACTGTCGAAAACCAATTAATTACTAATATCCTATTAGGCCGACGTCAAAATTTTAAATTAACTAATCTTTTTAACCAAACCATCCAAATAAAATAAGGACAACAGTTTATATGCAACAACTGAAATAAAATAAAGTAAAATAACCGAACACTCGGTCCAAATAATACAACCAAATTGAATTCCACACAAAAGGCGGTAAATGAATAAATGAGTACAGTTGGGTCATTAGCCCGAATATGACTACAATACCTCCTATCTAGATCTCAATGATGGAAGCGTCTACAATAAACCTGCTTGCATCCATAGCTGCTGCAGCAAACGTCTGACTCGAATGAATTATTATCCAGGATTCCCTGTGTCTGGACACCTATATATATATATATATATATAGCAAGAGAGGGGAGAAGTAGAGAAAATGGGTCAGAGCCCGATTGTTGAAAATATTTTAGCAAGTGCATAAAATCCATATTTTAAAATATGTTATTTCTCATATTTTAAACTGGTATCGCTCTCACATGAGATACACCTCACCCCTCTTCTAACAGTGCACAACTAGCGCATACCATTTTAGACAACCTAGTTGAGCTACCCTACCTAAATAATGTAATTACCCATCTTCTAATAAACCTCATCGATTCGGGTACTAAGGACTAAACTTCTCCCCATTCCCAACATTACGTTACGTTCGTGCGTGGGGTGTCTCGCGAAGCGAAATCCAAACAAGGAACCCCCCCGATACACTACTACGTGACAATGTTGATCACCGGGATCCATTAGGCCTTCAGTACATAACATATTTATACCATCTCGTATTTATTAATAGTTCTCATTAGAACCTATTATTCGCATTCATATAAATCCGGATATAAATCTACCGGAAGTAATATCACACTTTATTCATTCTTTTCACTTTATACAAGGTTAGGTTATATGATATCTCATCTCATATATATCAACAGTATACTATACGCAATAAGTATATTAATCATCCACCGAACTATAATATAAGTGGCTTAGTCATTCTCATTTACTAAGCATCCGTGAATTATCTCAAGTACACATATATGTTAATCGCAATACATATATAGATATATAGCACCCCTAGCCTCAGCTGCGGTGCACTCATACTCTGCTATCCAATCCAAGTACATCTCGTACAAAAAGGATTACCCGTTCCACATCATTCAGGAACTGTAACAATACAAATCACACGTATTGGAGGCGAACATAGTTCACGTACCTACGGGTCACGCACATACCTACGCTCCCATAAGCAGCGGACTTATCAACTCACAAATAAGCCTTTCACAACCCTATGTTCTTGAGGTACCAAATCTAAAATCCCCCCGAAGGCAACACAGGATAAGATTGTCCTCTTTCGAACGTCAACCTCCCGTGATAGCAAGTATGGTAGGTATGTCATACACATAATAAAAAAAATCATATAGGTACACATTCCACCTATATACATATATCATCAATTTGGTATTCACACAACCATATTATAATTATAGGTATTTCTCTCACCTATACATAATTCCCCTTAGGTAATTATTTAACCCATGTATATAATAACATTCGAGCATACGCACAACCCGTATAATAAATTTCCCACGTAGTATATTTATCTCTCGAATATCCTACGCATTAATCAATTTTAACTAATCCTCAATACATCATTTCCGATATTTTCTCACCGCGCGATGACAATACCAACGACACCGATATATATTATTTATCTATTCTCAATCTTTTATGGCTATAATCTCCAAACTCTCGTAACGATAGCCAATAACCTTGAATATTCTCATTCACAATAATACAAGCCGTCACACAATTAAAACACTACCCCAATACATGTTCCCTTATTTAACATTCAAATCACACTTAAATACCCCTTTAAGTATTTTTCCTCACGAACACCCCTATTTGGGTAAATCTTGGATTTTACTTTCAACTAACCCAAGGTACACGCCTTACTAAAAAAATATTTAGAAGTCCCCACACTATTTTTAGGAACCCCAAATATTTATCTCCAAATAATTCTAGCCTTTATTTTTCCAATTTCCGAGTGCATTTCCGAGTTGGTGATTTCACCCCGGAACTGCCATCTTGTAAAAATCATAACAATTTGAAGAAAAATCAGAAAAATACACGGTCAGTGCCCACGCGACCGTATCGAAATTATCTACAACTTTTGTGTTTTGACCGAGAGCTGAATCGGTTGTCTTACTATCCGAAACAGCCCGGAAGTGGGCTGGTCACTATTCACCTTCTTCTCCAAAAATCCAAGCCTCCATTAAAACACATCCAAGCTTTTTATCTCCTCTCTCATCATCATTCAACCTCAAATAACCATAAATACACACATTCAAAGGGTTCCAATCATCCTAGAACCCAGATCCAACAATTAATTTCAATTAATTTCAAGTTTCTCAAATTGGGTATTAATCGAGTTATATCCGTTTTAATCTTTCGAAAACCCTTTTGATCCACGAAATTTCAACCCAAAAATCTTTAGTTTTATACCAACTACAATATGAGAAATTAACACACTAAATCAATATGCAAGTTAAACACTTGCCTTGTGGAATAAATCTGACGTTCTCGAGTCGAATCCCGCGAATTTGGTCGGATTTTCCTTCTCTTCTTCTTCTTTTCTTTCTTCTTTTTATTCTTCTTCTTCTTCTCTTCCTTATCCCTACTCTCTTATCTCTCTTAGGGCAGAAATGAAAGGGAAAGGGGGCTGCTTAAGTGTTTAAACCCGAAATTGGGTAAATGCCCAATTGTTAAATGACTCGTGTACCCGTTTACGAGCCCCTACTAGTCCAAAAATGTCCGGAACCCAAATACTACCCCCGGGTAGTCTATTTTGACTATCTCGGCCATTCCGAACCTAATGGCGCAGTCGAAATCTCCATCCGAGGTACTTAACTAAAATTCATTAATTTTGCCCCAACATGTTCAATATGCGTATTTTCCAATTTAAAATATTTTCTTTGTCGCTTTACCCAACTTGCGACATGTAATTAAAAATAATCCATGTAAATATTAATCTGGCACATACAAACTAATATTTACTATTTACTTTATATTCTGAATTTATTCAATTTCACTCATAAATTCCATAACTACTATTCACAGTAATTCCTCAATTTACCAAATTACGCCCACCTTTGTAATTTAAATATCTTTAAAAGTACGGGGTA
This sequence comes from Sambucus nigra, assembly GCA_949130495.1. Lineage (NCBI taxonomy): Eukaryota > Viridiplantae > Streptophyta > Magnoliopsida > Dipsacales > Adoxaceae > Sambucus > Sambucus nigra. The sequence goes on along the minus strand of OX422210.1, from coordinate 451,635,219 downwards.
TTACATAAAGCTCTATCAATTTTATTCGTTCCAATAATGCACGAAATGGTAGGCGCACCCATATCTTTATACTTGGGTGGGAGGTCGCTCAAAAGTGTCGATCTCATTTTTTGTGCTAAGAACACCTTCTTCTTTACCTTTAATTTGCATTTCACTGTGAGCAAGTCCTTTGGGGACTTAGAATATGCAAGAATTTTCTTGATAGCCTTAAGAAAAGGTAAGTTAAGCTTCACTTGCTTATGCACTTCTAGAATGTCATCACGGGAGGCCCATTTAGGAGGAGGAACCAACCGTTGAGGGTAAGCTACGGCTATAAGGGTTTTCACTACCACCTTGGGCGTAATTGTGTCGTCTTTATCACACTCTTCTAAGGGGTCATCTTCAGCCTCTTGGATGTTGGGCTAAACCTCCTTATCTTTTTGCACGTTGTGTGGGGGAGGTGACAAGTCAACAACTCCCCCACTATATAGAGTGGTTATCGCTTAACATTGCTCTTTATTTTCATCGGGAGTAGATCTCACATAATTTTGACCTTGGGGAGGTCGTTGTCCTTGGGCGAGAAACTTTCCCTTATCTTGGACACTTAAGGAATATTGCAACTTAGAAAGCGATGCCTTTAAGTCGACAAATTTTTGATGTGTTTTGGGAATTTATCGCTGACCGAATTTGCATGAATTGAGCAAGAGTGTCCTCGAGACTCTTTTTAGTTAGGGTCACATAAGGCGCTGGAGGAGGCACTTGCATGGGTGGAACTTGTTGGTAAGGTGGGAGTGGTGGCTGCTGTTGGGCAACATGTGGATTCAGGTACATCGATGCATTCGGTTGCCCATAACTAAAACTATGATGGTTTCGCCACAAGAGATTAAATGAATTCCTGTGAGGGGCGTTAAAATTACCCTTAAAATCACCCACTGCCTTAACTTTCTCTTGAAGCATAATTTTGTAGGCGGGTATCGTCGGATATTCCTTTGTTAAATGTCCCACCTCAAAAATCACGCAATTATCCTTCGATAAAGCTCGAGATGGGATGGGTATATCTCTCCCCTAGCTTCAACCATGTCTTCTAACCGTTTGGATAATTGGTTAATTTGGAGCTTCAACTTGGCTTCCTTGTCCAACTGATAAAGTCCGGACGCGAAAGGAGTTGTGGGTGTGATTCTAGCTTTGGGTTAGGTGTTTAGATCCGATGTGTCCCAAGCTTGAGTAGTCTTGGTGACATACTTAAAGTGGGCCTCTGCATCGTCCGTATATAACCAAAGAACTCTCCCGGGCATATAGTTTCAACGAGTTATTTCGAGCTTAGGCTAAGCCCATAATGGAAGTAAGAGATGAGTATCCACTTATCAAAGTCCTGATGTGGGCATATGTTAACTAACTCGTTGAACCTCTCCCAACACTTATCAAAAGGCTCGTTATTGTTTTGCTTAAAAGTCTGGATTTGAGCCAGAATAGAGTTGGTCCTATGTGAGGGAAAGAACTTCTAGGGAAATTTAGTCTACATGTCTCTCCATGTCGCTAACGAGTTCGGTGCTAGTGACCAAAGTCAAATATTGGCCTTGTCTTTAAGTGAAAATAGGAAAAACTTGAGGCGCACTATGTCTTGAGTGCAATATTTTGATCGTTAAATGTTTCACACGCTTCCTCAACCCTTTAATGTGGAGATAAGACCTCTCCGACTCCATACCGTGAAAAAATGGGAGAATCTGAATCATCCTATTTCTAAAGTGGAATTTCCCCTCAATAAACATTAATATAATGCATCCCGAAGTGATGGTTCACTCGAGGTATAAAATTTATCTTATGGGGCGATAGGAAATCACTCCCTCTCTTATTTCGAAACTAGCGTGAGCAGACATCTCACTCACACTAATATAATCAATTTCCTCACAGGAGCTCCTAGACGTTCGACTCTTGGTGTGACTACTCGGTGTAGGAAGTGTTATCCATAAATTTGGAGTGTTATTACTAGAGGAAAGGAGTTTGCCTATAGGCTCAGGATTTGGATTGGGCTGAGTATTTTGTATTTATAGCTCGAGATAATATTTTTATTTTATTTTTTTGGACATTTTGGATCTTTTGATTTTTTTTTAATTTTAGGGAATTTTAATTTTATATTTTTTTGCTTTTTAGGATTTATAATCAAATTCTTAGATTAATTCGACCTAACCTAGTGTGTCTACCGAAATCCCCTACAACGGTGCTAAAAACTTGACGCGACGCAGAATGTGTATGCTACGTGTGTATCCACGACTCAAGTGCAAGCCGACCACTCAAGTAATTCCCGGTAAGTCGGGGTTAAATCCGCAGGGAATAGGACGAAGATCGTGACGACAACTACAAGGAAGGCTTCTAAAATTTAGGTATAGACTATCGAAAAAAGAAAGAAAAGGTAATCATTTTTGTAAAAATTTCTACTTAACTGAAGCAGCCTAACTAGCAAGTGCAATATTAATTTAAAAAAAAAGCAAAGGCTAAAATTTTGATTTTCAAAAACTATTCGACAAAAATAGATTTGGGATCCAGTCTCCCGAACCGTAGGTATTTTCATTAGATATAAAATTTTAAATAATTATATATTTAATTAGAAGAAAACATCAATTTCATCAAAGCACTAAATATGTGAGAACTTAACGTCGCAAGATATTTAGTCAATAATTAAATTAATGTTAATGACGAGATTACCGACACGTAAATTATATCCCCAAACACTCTGATTGCGTACGATAAACGGAGTTAATAGACCTATAATATCAGTCTCGACAAAATATCAAACCAAAACAATCATATATACAATTATATCCGATTTTATATTTAACTCACATACTGAGGTTGGGTTTGTGTTCCCCAACCCTCTGGTGATTTAGCCGGACAAGTTTATATTAACTACGCATGTGATGATGGAATTGCATGAAGGCATGATGATTGAATAATAAGAGGAAAGCATTAAAATATTATTACCAAAGATGTAAAGAAAGTAGAACATACATAAGAACAAGGCTTGAAAGAAAACAAAAAATTACTAGCTCTTTATTGAAATTTGCATGCAAGAAATTAATGAATATTTCTTTATACGTTCCTCCTAGGGCTGTAAAAGAAGACTCGAAAATCCGCATTCGTACGATATTCGAATCCGAATTTACGGATATTTATCCCGAAAATGGTAACAGATACGAATATGGATACTCTATAAAAATATCCGAGAAAATGGATACGGATACGAATAGTACTACTATCCGACACAGATAATCCGTATCCGATACGAAGTATCCATTTTACCGGATATCCGTTTTACTGGATATCCGTATCCGTCTAACATAAGTTTATTATATTAGTTATATAATATTTTAAATGTAAACTAAAACTTGAAATAAACGTTGGGAATAAGTTTAATTATGAAATCTTTAAAAGTCTAACCTAATTTCCTTCCTAATAAACACAACACGCGACTATTTTCTTTCACCCATTTTATTTGCCAAAAAAATATCCTAACGAAACCCCTTCACTCATATAACTCGGTCGCTGCCTCCCCCTGCTTTGCCGCCGGTCGCTTCCCCTGTCCTTTCGCCAATCGTTCCCTCTTCCATCCAAGCTGCTACGATCCAATAGTATAAAGTTATTAACTTATTATTTTTGTTCCCTCTTCCATTCAAGTTGCTCCGGCCTGTTCCGGTGGTTCCCTCTTCCACCCAATTTATTATTTTTTGTTCCCTCTTCCATCCAGGCTGCTTTGGTCTGATCCGGTGGTTCCCTCTTCCACCAAATTTGTTTTTTGTTTAAAAAGTAAAAGATTATTATTGTTATACTGTTATTACTGTAAAAGATTTTTTGTGCATGGCTTTTTTGTTTAAAAAAGTAAATGTCATGCATTATTAATTGATTTTATTATTGTATGCACTTTGTATTCTACCAATCGACAGGTTTTTTATAACTTAATTGTCGTGTTGGTTTAAGGAAACAATGTGGACACACAGATGATTTATGGATATTAAAGGTTAGTACTTCATTTATTATTAATTTTCTATAGAGATTAAATTGTCGCTTTTTCAATTGTTATTTTTTGCGATGGCTAAAAAATATAAACATATACGGATATTATTCAAATCTGAGGTATTCGAGCAGATACGGGTATGGATAGTTGTTTTAACTATCCGGCCGGATACGGATACGAATATGGATAGTGTATCCACATAGCGGATACGGATATGGAAAACATGGTATCCAATCTGTATCTGTCCATTTACAATCCTCCTATTTATGTAGCTTTCTAATAACGATGAAGAAGATCAAAGACTCCGAAAAACTAAATACATAAGTTACAAGTCGTTTAGAAGAGTTCCCAACCTCTTAAGCTCTTTGTGCTAAAAGATAGGCTCAACTTAAAAATCCCGTAACAAGTAAACCGATCCCAGTCAACCGCCCAAGGATGAATCCCTTTGCAGGGAAAATCGGTTCGCTTAGGCAGCTGAACCAGTTCCGTCCTTTGCTTTGTCCAAGTGCTCCCTTGTGGTCAATTTTCTCTTATTTACACTTTCTTCCCCTCAAATTTCATCCCAACTTCAAATGCTCATAACTTCTTCATCATAGCGCGAATTTAGGTGTCGTTTCTTCCATCGTGCTCATGACTACGAATTCTTGACTTTTTCGTTAGATCCTTCATCGGGTTTCATCTAAAAAATTACGAATATGCCTTTGTCACCCTTTTTTCGATTCTTTCACCACTTCGATTTTTACCTTGCATCCACTTACACGAAATACCTATAAAATAATAATCATATACACAAAATATGAAATACTCGCCAAAAAGGGTTACTAGCACAAATATGGGATAAATACAATCTAAATACACTGCATGGGATAGTAAAAATATCGAAGTTAAGGGGATAAATATGAAATATTTATGCCTACTCAGTCCAAGAGGGAAAATAATTTTTTATCCTGTTTTTTGCAGATTTTTCGACAGGCACGGGGACTACTTGCAACAGAGTACCCCATATCACCCAAAGATTGACGATTAAACAAAATATGTGAACCATGTATTGGAAGATATGCTTCAGGCATGTGTACTGGACTTCAAGGGAAGTTATGAGCAGTACTAATCTTTAGTGGAGTTTACTTACTACAGAGTCATCAATTGACTGCTGGTATGGTGCCGTATGAGTCATTATATGGTAGGCTTTGTTGTTATCCCATTTACTGGATGAAGGTGGGGAAGAACGAGCTACTTGGGTAAGAGTTTATTTGGGAGACTCTGGAAAAGGCAGGTCTTATCATAGACGAGATGAAGACTACACGAAGTAGGCATAAGAGTTATGCAGATAGGGAAAAGAGAAGCCTGTATTTTTTAGTTGGGTATCATGTGTTAATCAAGGTGTCTTCCATGAGGGAGTGATGCAGTTTAGGAGGAAGGGGAAGTTATCTCCTTAATATGTTATGTTTTTTACTATCATCGACTGAGTGGGACCAAATGCTTACCGTTTAGCCTTACTGGATTATCTTCAAAAGGTACACAACTTGTTCCAAGTATCTATGTTATGAAAATTCGTTAGAGACGACATGGCGTAATATCACATTGATTTGAGTGAGATAGATATTTAGAACGATGCAAGCTAGAGAAAAGACCTTTCGCCATTATAGATCGTAGAGAGTAGATTCTTCTCTCTAAAGACATTTTATTGGTTCATATTCAGTTGGGCTACCATAACGAGGCAAAGCCTGCATGGGAAAGGGATAGTGATATGTGAGAGAGATATCCATAACTCTTCTAATCAGATTCGAAGAGAATTATAAGAAAGAAATTCCATTATTAGGGGGAATAATGCAATACCACGTAATTTTATTATCGTCATTATTAATATGGATTATTATTTCTTACGTGTATGCATAATAATTGTGTGAATTATCATAACATTTAATTTATGTGATGTAATTAATTTAATACGAAAAAATTAAATTATATGTGCATGATTGGTAATTAGATAATAATTTTGCGATTTAGTATCGTTGAATCGGGCCCTAATGGGATACAAAGGCCCCGTGTGGTGTTTTTAGTGTACTAGTTTGGGCCTAATGGATAAGTACAACTTTTGGATGTTTTAAGAGAATTTAAGTAACGTTTTGATCTCATGTAGAGGTCGTAAGTTAGGCCCATAGGAGACCTGTGTGATTAAGGGTTTATGTAAAGACTTAAGCCTCATTAATCACTTACTTTGATAAAAACACAAAACCTAAGCAACAGAAAAGCTTTTGAGAAAACCAAATAATGGGATTTTGGGGAGAACTAGAGGATCAACTAGATAAATCAATCAAAAGACTTCATCTTATACATTTAGGCGATATATAACTTGCTTTACTATTGTATTAAATGTAACTTATTTATGATTGTATGCTTTCATTAAATAAATGGAGATTATATGCATGATAGGTTTGAATCCCGTGCTTAATCATGTTGTACCCTTGTTATAATGTTGATTTTTTATTAGAAGGTGTTAAGTTGGTTGTATAACTGATTTTCAAAGGTTATAACTGAATTTAAATGACTAGAACCAAAACATGATGATTACATGTTTTATAGAAAGACGTTGGTGATTAAAAATCCATTTTAATAATTAATCCCATAGTTAAGAATAACCCATATAAAACACATATTGTGAGTGTAGATTTAACCCATATTATGATCAATATGAACTGGGTTATGATCCTAATATGTTGGAAACTTATTTAAGAACATTTGCAAATGATTTTAAGGTGATATGAGATCTTATGATGGTCTATAAACCATTAATGGTAATCTAGTGCATTAAGAAATCGAATTGGATTATTTTTGGGTTATGTATAATACCATCTTGTTTAGAGGGAGAAGGGACAAAGGCCGTGCTTGTGCCCCTATATCCACAGTCATGCCTATACATCTATCGGGGGGCTGGAAGTTAGGTAGGTAAGCCTAGTTATGGTTAGAGTTTGGTCTCAGGAAATTAGTTTGGGACCTGGGACTTTTTGTAAACCATTATTTTGTAGTTTAGGTTGAGGATCCTTTTAATTATATTTTTATGTAATTACGATTTCGAGATTTAAGATATATATCAAAGGTGCATTCATATGATATATGCAGTTAGGATAGTATATTATATTCGATTACAACTATTGGTGTATATATGCTATGTGTGCTATTTGTAGACATGCCATAGGTGTGTGTTTATGGGAAATCTATCGATGAGGATTCAATGGGATTGTTTTGCGGGATCATGGACTACCACCTCAGATGATGACGTAGGTTGCGTATAGGTCTATATTTCGATCCTACGTTCAGTTGGCTACCGTCTCACGAGAAGGAGACATATAAGGTTTGATTTATTATGAGAATCTCAATATGTGATTATGGGGTGGTTTGATTACATGTTAATTTTCCATTTATCTTTATGTGTGGTTATTCAGCAATCCGTTAGGGTGGGACTTCACGAAAGAGTTCCTCAAAGGTTGGATCCATCGTGTGATATAATATATAAATGTAGTTGGTCTAGTAATGGACGTACTCATATGAGGATGTGATTTGTGATACTACTCTGTTTTGTGATGTTGTACTTATTCAATTATGAGGTAGTATATGAGGTACTACATAAAATTTATTACTCTCGTTGCATAATTATAGATATATTATTGCGTTGTGCCATTAAAGTGATATGATGTAGCTTACTTGTTAGTCTCGGGACTAGTAATTGTATATTATAGTTATATCTAGTGTAGTTGGACACTTAACTATGATATACTTTATGACAGGTGGGCTGAGGTAGTTTGGATGTGAGTGTCGGATAGAACAATATGAGATGTAAATGAGTTACATTTAATATTGTCACGTAAAGTAAGCAAGTTTTGCAAATTATGGGGTCTAACTCGCTTTATTTTTCTAAAATCCTTTTCATCTGTGCATTAGGAGTAGCAATAGGGCTAAGCAGTCAGACTTGCATTTCAACTGATTAGACAATTATTTTTTCTTAAAATAGGAGTTGTTATTTCATTTAAGTATTTTCTTTTGTATTAGACTTTTTAGTTATTATTTATTTAATAGACATTTTTTATGGGTATATGGACTCTAGCGTTGTTTATTAATTCGATTAATAGACATTTAGTATTATTCATACTCATTTATTTATTGATTTAGTTTGACATACTTTTATTATTATCTCAATTTTATTCTCATAATTTATGTTTGTGTTGTGGATGGTTTACTTTACTTGTTCATTTATCATTAATATTGAGAATACTATAAAATTTTTGACCTCCCATATCTTCGACGTTGAGGCTTGGCCATATGGTGCGTATGAATATAGGGGTGTTACATCTTTCCCACCTATGATGCGCTAACAAGGTTATTTTGGAGCTAATATCACTTTCACATGCAAGTTCAAATGTGGACGTGATCGACTTCACGTTGGGCTTCATCCCCTTCGTACCTCACATCGATAAAACACTTGTACTCTTCATATTTCACACAGCCATTTTCCTATTCCTATCATCATATAAAAAGTCAAGCTCAAACATGTTCACACCAACAAATGTTTATATAAACTCCCATAAAATTATTAACGGTATCCACTCCATCCCAGCTTCAACTAGATGTGATTTACTCTCTTTAGTGTAAACATCATATATGTCACCAAACCTTCAACTCGATCAGTATCATCAACTATTATTTTTTCATCACAAACTCTCCTTATACGCATGGACCATTAGAGAGACCCGGTGGGGCTGATGTTGCTCATATCCCTCATTAGGATGGTTCGCATGCTAGTGGTAGTGAGAACTCTGGGTTATCTTGTTATGGTCCTAATGGACGACGGACATACTCCGCCATGGTGGGTGTCACGCATACCCATTTTCTTGTGTTGTCCATGGATCGTGAATTTGTTCCCATAATCTAATTAATGGGATTCAAATAATTTTTTTCCCATAAACATTGCCAATTATAAGTGAGAAAATCTCATTGTACCAGATTAAATAATTACACAAATCAAATATAAAGAAAAAAGATACAAAAATGACACAAAGTTGCTACACAAATAAAATGAACACCAGGAGTTTGTGGTTTGATAACGTGTCTAATTTTTTTTTTTGTGGGGTGGGGGTGGCGGTGGGAGTTGTCTTTATTGTATGAAGATAAAATGAAATTACAAATTACCATAAGTTTGGTATGCCATTTTTCCATGCTCCATCTAGGGTCACGTGCCAATATTTATATGATAATCTTGGTAACATAACTACAGTAGGAGTAGGACTCTATCACTTGTACTTATCAATATTCTGATAAGTTATCTCCCCTCCAAACTATCTTTCTTGGATTTTTAGCCAAGCTTTGAGGGGATGGTCCCCATGGGCCACTCGTGTCATCGGTGTTGCCTTAAAATTAAATGAAGTAAGAATGAGTCCCACACCCACAAACCCAAAAGAGTAAAAAACCTCATCGTTCTTTACTAACATAAAAACATATAAATACTTTCACCATATGCTCAAATGTCTGACTCTCGAATCCATTTATTTTTTTCTTAGATTAAAAGGTCATTGCTTTCATTTTGACGGGGTTTTCCAAGATTTGTCTTGTGGACTTAGAGATAGATAAATAGTTGTGAAAATGATTTATGTGTATATGTTTGTGAAATAAAAAAAGATGGGATAACTTGATCATAAAAAAATTTAAGGAATAAAAACAGATAACATACGAGTGGTTTTTAACATAAATGAACACTTGTTGAAATGGCCATTTATGTTGTGTTTTATTAGAAATATTTTCAGTGGAAAATATTAAAGATTCTAAAATTTCCAACTTTTCATTTTTTTTCTATCGTTGAAAACAAGACTTTTTAATAAAAAAATAAAGGCTTCACGTTATCAGTAGTCTTGCTTGTTTCTTTGAGCTCAAGCTCATCAACTATGCTTCCCCAAAAGACAACCAAATGATGCATAATTTAGATAATTTTTTAGAGATTTAGGCTTTAGTCTCACCTCAATTATTTGAGTGTGTACCACTCCGTGTGTTATTTTAATTTTGTTATTAGTTATATAACCACCCATAACTCCTTTTAACTACTTATTTTTATGCCTTTTAAAGAACTAGGTGGTATACACATGGGTTGCATGTGTGACCATTGTTTAAAGTTATATGTCATAATTCTATATAATTAAAAGAAATCATATTATCACTATGTGTGTTTAGTTCTTAAAATAATGAGATTCCTAAATAATACAGAGATATCTAAATATAAATCTGAACGAGCCATGGATCGTATAATTGTCAAAACGTGAATAATATTCCAAATGCACCTATCCACAAGTATACATAAGTTGGAGAGGTGAGTAATTTATATCCCAACCCCCTTTATAAATAGATGACACCCAATAGAAAAATAGAGAGTATTGAGGAGAATAAATAAAGTGAGTTATTAGATTTAAGAATGTTTACACGCATATTGTAAGCCCTATTTAAAACTAAAATTATAATGAGATTTTAAAGTGAGGGGCATCACTAAAACATCATATCTACTAAAAAATTATTACACACCCAAATTAATAAACCACAAAAGTAAATAAACCCTACATCAGTCAGCCCAAAACTCTTACCTCTAAAACCAAAAATATGGAGTGGTGTTAAAATGTTACAAAGTAAAAATAGTTATAGATATTGATTTGTCATTTTAAGTTAAAATCCCAAACTCAATTCAAGATCTAATAGATGTTGATTTTTTATTGCAATTTAGTTTAAATCAAAAATAAAATGATAAGACCCTTTTTAAGTTGATAGTTAAAAAAAAATATTGGTGCTTAAATGAAATGTACGCTATTTATTCTTGCACTAATATTCACAATTTTAGCTCAAGTTGTCTTTTACTTGAATAAAATTGGAGGAAAAGACTATGACGCTGGGCATTTTTTTCATTTGTCGCAGTGTAACATATGTGGTTCATAATAGAATATGTGAGCACTACAATGATGACATTCGCTGGTTTCGAAATCCTAATCTTAGTTGTAACCAATAAAACTATCTTCTACTTGAAATGAAATTATTAGTATCTCTTCGAGATTGTAATATGGATGGTATGTTTAAGAATTCCCAGAGGCATGTATTTGTAAAACAAAATATAATTGGAAAATTAGAAAATAATAATAAGAGCCATTGAACACGTAAATGTGAGATGAAATGAGGGATGTTGTTTTCATCTATGGTTAATGGACTAAGTTTTCAATGGTCCTATACCTAATAGAGAATTATATTATTTTTTTATTAGTTCAATGATGCAAATAAATTTGGTATATTCATTAAGGATGATGAGATTTATTCTTCTAATTGAATATGACAATGTAGAGGGGGCTTGAAGGTAATTTTGAATATTAGAGGTAATTCCACATTAGCAACAGTGTTCTAGGATTTAAAACACCGTGGCAGCTCAGCGTGACAGCTTGTATCTTAGCTTGTTGTATTAGTCATATTGTATCTTTATTTATATTGACTGTAAGATTGTAATGGTGTAACGAGAATAATATTGAGTTTGTGTGAGGTCAAACGGTACTCGCGAGAGACCAAGCTTGGCAGGGCCTGGGAGAGCTTTCATGCTCTATCGAATGACCTCATCGTGGGAACATTAGAGGGACGTGGTTTGGAGGATTGAGAAGTGAGGCACCGTTGGGGCTTGTCCTGACCATCTTAGATACACCTGGTAAAACACCGAAGGACCCTGACCATGGAACCTCGGGAGAAGCGACTTGAAGTTCCATCGGGCGTTGAGCTGTAAATCAAACAACCCTCTACTTAATGTCACATCTAGTGTAGGTGATGTCACTAGCTAGCTAAATAATGTCAAACCTGCACTTGAGTAAACCACCGTGGTATTTGGGGCTGTCAGGCAGTTGGTGAGTCACCTATGCGACAACAATCCCTTAACACACAGTGGTTAGGCAAAAGGCATGTATTGGCATTTAATGTTTATGACGTGGAGGCAACTAGTACATCAGGCATTTAATGTTGTGACATAAAGCATGGGGGATGTCTTTCAGAGTCTTTAATGACTGAGTTGCCTCGGGGATGGTGTGGGGGGCTATTTAAGGACCCCAACCACCCCTGAGGAGAGGATGATCTTTTGAGAGTTTAAGAAGTTATTACTAGAGAGAATACACATTGGAGAGAGTTAATACAAACCAGATGTCGTATTCATCCACCATTGTCAGTTATTAAGAAGCTTTTAATACCTGGTAGAGATTTTTGTAGGTGGTGGGTGTGTTTGGTTGTTTGCAAGGTGTATATAGGGTGCTTACTTTTCTCTCCCTCTAACTAAGTTACTTATAAGTTTCTTTACCACTTTCTGAGTTATACACGAGAGATTTGTGAGATCAAACTAAGTCTTATCTTCATTGAGTTTCTGTTTGCGTGTTCGATCACTAATCCAAGGGTTTAGCTAATTAACTTATCATTACTATACTTCAAAGGGGTTACGCCTCCATCTTATCTAAAGTACCCTAATATATTTGGCGACTCTGCTGGGGAGGCATTCTTCTAAGTAAGGAGTATGGCGCAAGATAATGCTAATTGAAGGCTCAACTTTGATGACATCCAACACAATAAAGAACAAGCTGTGAGAGAACTAGAGGCTCTAAGGGATGGGGTTCCTCGAATAGAGGTACCTCCGGTTCAGGCGACGACAGGCATTCCAGGGGTGACAAAAGCTTCCACGAGCGCGGGGTTGGGACCCACTCAGGTGGCGCTCCTCACGAGTATTTGCAAACTCCAACAGCTTCAACGATGCTGGGAGGATTTGAGGCCAATGCCTTCGTAACACCAAGGACAACTCCAACGACCCCACCAGGTGCAGGTGTGGCGAGAACGGTCCCAGCAAGCATACCCTCTATTGTGAATCCATCTGTGGGAACATCAGGTGTTTTAATGGCCCCAACCATGATGACTGTTCTAGCTACAACGGGTACTCAACCCATGGTCCCGTTGGTTGTTGCCCCAATAGCTTCACCCATAGAGGAAATGAGAAAAGAGATGCAGAAAGAGATGTTGAAGTTCATGTAAGCCTCCTCGCAATCTGCTGGCGAGGTAGCTTCGGTTTATGATGACTTTCGAACACCTTATTCCCAGGAATACAACGATGAGCCCTATCCAAAGGACTATATTTCTCCTATTTTAGAAAAATACACAGGGAAAGGGGGGAACCCGAAGGAGAATATTAAGCGCTTTGTCGAGCACTTGGGAGTGCATTGCAACAATAAGAAACTTAGGTTGAGGGAGTTTTCCAAATCCTTAATCGACAAGGCATATACCTGGTACTCCCATTTGACTCCTAACAGTGTTTCTACACGGGAGGAGATGCATGTATTATTTGTCAAGAAGTTCTTTATGGCAGAAGATGAGTTTACTTTGACCCAACTGGGTAAGGAGAAGCAAAGACCTGGGGAAGAAGTGGTGGCCTATGTGCGAAGGTTCACGGAAAGATCCCTCGATGTGAGGGATGAGGCCAAAGAATTCAAGCTATTACAGATATGCGCTGAGGGGCTGCTCCCTGAGTACATCTGTCATCTTATCAATGAAACGCGCGAGGGGACTTTTACGGCGTTCTTAAAAGTGGCGAGAAATATCTCCTTGGTGGTGCAACCCAATCCGGTGGTGGTGCCCATGATGTTTAGGCAACCGATGCAACCCGCGGGGGGGGGGGGGGAGATCTCAACCCCCACGGGTAGGGTACACCGGGGGGGGAGATAGGGGAAAGGCACCAAAGAAGGACAATAAGAGGAAGTTTGGAAGAGACAGGGAGGACCCACCACCATTACCTTGTATAGTGGAGGAAGCTGTCAGCTGTTACAATGCGATCGTCCAAAGGGGAACAGTCTGTGAGCTAAAGGACATTCCCGTTAGGGAGCCCGATGCGAAAACGAAGGCGAATCCAAAGTACTGCCAGGTTCATTGGAGGATCCAGCATCCAATCGAGAGCTGCTTTACACTCAGAAGAATCATCAACAAATACGTGAAGACAGGGACGTTGAAAATCCCTCCACAGAACATCAACAACAACCCACTGCCAGCACATGGGGCCAATCTCGTGGTGGCCTATGATGAAGAGGCTGAGAGAGGAGAAAAAGAGTCAACAACGAAGGAAAAAGAGTACGAAGAGGCTCTGGAAGATTGTACAAGGGGAACCGCTAGTGTAGTGTTGGCTTATGACGAATCAAGCGCCAAGGATATGGAGGATGTATATGGTATTGAAGGTGAGGAAGTAGACCCAGTTTTAGAATATTGTGCAATTTCGAAATCCCAAAAGTTTACCTCGTTCTTCGACCAGGTGGGGATATCGAAGAAGAGTAGGTTGGAGATAACCTAGGCAATACTTGATATTGCGAGGAAGAACGTAGTCCCTTCGCTGAGATGGAAGGGACCCATGGCCAGGTTAGTAAGAAGGTTTATGTCAGAAGTAACCTTCAGCAATGCAGATAGGGCTGTAAGGTTCCCTCACAATAGGCCATTGTATGTGACTGCTAGTGTCAACGGAGTTAGCTTTGCAAGGACTCTTATGGATATGGGAGCTTCTATAAATATCATGACAATCAACTCTTTCCATATAGCAAATATTCCAGAAGAAAGGTTGGTCCCCATACCCTTGGTAATTTCGGGGTATGATAATCAATCTTCCAAATCCATTGGGTACGTTAATGTTAGGATTGTGATGGGAAATCTGAGCTCCCATATCAAGTTCCACATGACAGAGAGTGTAACTTCCTACCATCTGCTGATAGGAAGAGTATGGATACACAACCAACGGCTAGTTCCCGTAACGTACCACCAATGTGCTAAAACGAATATCAAGGGAACAAAGGTGACTATTAGGGTTACGAAGAGGCCCTTCGCTGTTGAGGAGGCTCACTTGGTGGACGCAATATTTTACATAGAGTTAGAGAAAAATGTCTGAGTCCTAACGAGAAGAATGGATGGAGCATGGATTTCCTCGATCAGAGAAAGGATGGGGCCCTTAAACGAGCAGAAGAAGTAGGTTACAACACAAGGGAAATAACCGAAGAAGCTCACTAGGTGGTCCCTCGGCCCCAGGGCATCTCGAAGCAGCTCAAAGATAGAATGAGGCCCAGAGCGGACATGGTGGACCATGAGGTCCAATGACAAAGCGTGCTGAGCTAGTTCACGGGAGAAAGAGTGGTCGAAGCTTCTAGAGAGAAGAAGAGGAAGGCAGTCACCACTGCCAGCAGATAATGCAAAAAAGTTATTACCGAGGAAGGAAAGGTGGTGTATCGATTCTAACGGTGTGAGCGGGCGGCCGAGGAAACTGATGATGAGGTTGGCTCGATATATGAATGCTTTCTGTTGGATTAACGGGGACAATGCATAGTGATAGACAACTCCAACATACAGGAGTTCGTAGAGGATGTCGCCGAAGAACCAGAATACATAGCAGATCAGCCAAAGCCACAGGCATAAGAGTTGGAGCAGTTGAACCTAGCCAAAGAAGAGGAAGATCCAAGGCCCATCTTCATCTCGAAAGATCTCAGTAAGGAAAAATGATAGGCCTTGGTTGGGTTGATTCGGGAGTTTATAGACATCTTCGCTTGAAAATACACAGAGATGGAGGGGCTAGACGAGGAGGTAAGCTGCCATAAGTTGAACGTAATGCCTTCATCCATTCCAGTTAAATAAGCGACGAGAACGTACAAGCCTGAGCTAGATCTGAAGATCAAGGAAGAGGTTCAAAGCCTACTAACGGCAGGGTTCATCACACCGATACAACACCCACTCTGGCTATCTAGTATTATCCCGGTGGGGAAGAAAGATAAAAACTAAATAAGGATCTGTGTGGACTTCAGAGATTTGAATAGAGCTTGTTCCAAAGATGAGTTCCCTCTGCCCTCCATTGATAGCTTGATAGATGCAACGGCAGGCCATGGGATGTATATCTTCATGGATAGGTATGTAGGGTATAACCAGATCAAGATGGACCCCATGGATGCAGAGAAAACAACGTTCAGAACCCCGTTGGGAAACTTCATGTACAAAGTGATACCCTTTGGACTTAAGAACGCTGGGGCGACCTACCAGAGAACAATGATGGCCATTTTCCATGACTTCTTCCACAAATTTGTGGAATTCTATGTGGATGATTTAGTCATCAAATCGAGGAAGGAGGATTCCCATCTGAGCGATTTGAGGAAGGTATTCTCCCATTGCAGGAAGTATAAATTGAAGATGAACCCACTAAAGTGTGTTTTTGGAGTGGTAAGTGGGAAATTCCTAGGCTTTGTGGTTGATAGACAAGGGGTGCCGATGGATCAGGATAAACAGCGGGCGATCTTGGAAATCTCATGCCTAAGAACGACGAAGGAGCTGAAAAGTCTCCTCGGTAAAGTCTCCTACCTCAGGAGATTTTTGCCAGGATTAGTCGAAATAACACATCCGTTGATGCAATTACTGTGAAAGAACACGAAGTTCAAGTGGGAGGAGGTTCACCAGGAGTCTCTCAACGGGATGAAGAAACTGCTCGTTTCACCACAAATCATGGTCCCCCAAAGTCAGAAATACCGTTGCAGTTGTACCTCACATCCACCACGAGGTCCGCGGGAGTTTTGCTGGCATAAAAGATCGACGGGCAAGAACGACCAGTCTACTACCTCAGTAGGATCATCCATGGACCAGAAGTTAGATACGGTAGCTTAGAAAGGCATTATTTAGCCTTAGTCTTTGTAGTGCAAAAACTTAGGCATTATATGTTGTCTTTTACAATTCGTATTGTAACTAGATGTGATCCTATTAAGTATTTGCTAGCAAAAATGATTTTGATTGGTAGGGCAGCTAGGTGGTTCCTCATCCTATCTGAATATGACTTAAAGTGCGTGGTTCCTCGCGCGATCATAAGCCAGGCATACGCTGATCTGTTAGTTATCTTCCCCTTAGGGACGTTTGAGCCATCCAAAGAGAATTTTCCAGGAGACGATTTGTAGGCCAACCACCTAGACGCAGCGGATGAGGAATGGACAATGCAGTTCGATGGATCTTCAACGGAAAAGAAAGAGGGAGCAGGGGTTATTCTTTCGAAAGAAATGGAGGAGATTTGCCTTTCTTACAAGCTAGATTTCCCTTGCTCTAATAACGAGGTAGAATACGAATCATTGGTGTTGGGATTATTAGAGGCCCTTCGAAGAGGGATACGTTCGCTTTTCATCAAGGGAGATTCAAACTTGGTGGTTCAGCAAGTGAATGGAGAGTATGCGTTGAAACACATGAGCCTGGAACCATACAGAACAATCATCCAAAGACTTCTCTGCCAATTCTATCAGACCAAGATCAGGAGGCAGCCCAGAACGATAAATCGCCATCCAGATGCCTACGCCACCATTGCCCAAAAAATGGTCATAAGGAATGATACAACTACCATTATGATCCAATGAAGAACAACTCCTTCGATGGTACAGTCAATTATACCAATGGAAGAGGATGGGGAATGGAGGGGAGAGATTAAAAGGCAACTGGAAACTAGTGAAGGAACGATGGGGCTCAGAGAATTGGCCCAATACTTTACAAACCAGGGAAACCTTTACTTCAGAAACGCAGGAGGATGGCCGTCGAGATACATCGATCCAGAAGAGGCAGAGTAAAGATTGAAGAAAACACACGAAGCACACTACGAAACAACTGAGATACCCCTCTATCGAAGAATTCAAAGAGAAGGGTGTTTTTAGCCTAAGATGAGGCAGGACGTGGCGGAGCTACAACAAAAATGCGACAAATGCCAGCTATTCTTCGAGGCAGCTGAATGTCATTTTGTGGAAGATCAGCCTGACTGGAGACAACCCTATATCGACTTCATTAAAGATGGAGTTGTCCCAACGGAGAAAATCAATACGATGGGACTCCGGCGAAGGGCCTCGAGATTCTACGTTGAGGAGGGACAGCTCTATCGAATGGGATACTTCAAGAGGCCTTTACATTGTATCACAAGGGAAGAGGCAACAGAGGTCCTCAAACAGGCGCACGATCCAGCTCACATAGGAGGGGCCAAGTTATATGACTAGTTGATGACTTTGGGATACTATTGGCCAATGATGGAGAAGGATTCGGCTGAGTTCGTTCGAAAGTGCAAGGCTTGCCAACTTCATGGAAATATGATTCATGCCCCGTCAGTGGACTTACACTCCCTGAAAATGCCTTATCCTTTTCGCACTTGGGCATTCGACCTGGTAGGGGCAATACACCCTTTTTCGAGGGGGAAAATATGGATACTAGTGGCAACGGAGTGCTTCACAAAGTGGGCCAAGACGATACCATTAAGAAGAGCAACAACAGTAGTGGTGAGAAACTTCATCATATAGTGCATCATTTATCGTTTTGGGATCCCAAAGGTTATCCTTTTAGATAATGGGGCCCTTTTTGTCAATTCAAAAGTAACGATGCTCACAGACAAATACTCCATTATCCATCACACTTCAACGGTAGCATACCCAAAGGGAAACGGTCAAGCTGAAGCAACTAACAAAACTTTGGTCAATATCTTGGCTAAAACGATGGAGGATTTTCGAGGATCGTGGGATGACAAGATACCAACCGAGTTATGGGCCTATCGAACAACCAAGAGGAAGCCCATGGGGTACACACTGTTCTCTCTTATTTATGGGGCCGAGGTGATTCTCCCAGTAGAGCTAGAAGTCCCCTCTGCTCGATATACTTTGCGAAGTAGCATGCTCCCCCAGAATAGGCATGTGTAGTTGGAAGCGTTGGACGAACACAGAGATAATGCGATGTAACACTTTTAAATGTATACGAGGCAACTCTCCAGGGCGTATGATAACCTAGTGAGACCAAGAAAGTTCGTGGAGGGAGACCTTGTATTGAAAGCAGTAGTAAAACATATCAGGGGGCTTCCTCAATCTAAGTTTGCAGCAAATTGGGAAGGACCTTTCATTGTAAAGGAATCTCATGACTCAGGTTACTGCTTAATTTCTAAGATGGAAGAAGACAAGCCATTTAAGATTAACAATAAATGGTTGAAAGTCTATCATGTGTAGGCACTTATATTTGACCACTGATGTAGTTGGCTGTTATGAATACACAAGTTCTTTATTTTTATTATGATGAGTATACAAGTTCTTTTTATTATAGCTCAAGTAGGGATGAAAGAATTACAGAACTTCACACTTCATAATCTATGTAAACAGTTATAACACGAAGAGATGGCATAAGGAAATAAGTATCTTTTTCCATTCATAAACTTCGGGGCATTACAAAATTGGGAGCTATTGCCCAAGAATTACATGAAAAGAAAAGAAAAATATATATACAAGTTCATTCCCCAAGAAGGAACCACAGATCTGGAGAAGAGAAAAAATCTCCAGGGAGGCCCAAAGAAGCTACTTGGTAAGACCGTTGAGCGTTGATGGAAACCTCCAACCTTATTTACACATGTGTGCACTCGATTAAGAGTTTCTCTCATTTCGACTTCGCCGCGCGTAGAGCTTCTTCGAGGTCCCCCATCTCTTTGTCAATGGTTTCAAGAAGAGGTGCTAGCTCGACCAACCTTGCTTCCTCGGCCCGTTGATCCTCCTGATTTTTTCGCAAGAGCTCCCTCTGGCTGTCCAACCACTGGCTCTTCAAAGTCTTCAAATGCGCGATGAGCCAGTCAAAACGAAACCCGTCACGACCCAACTCCCTCAAATAACCCAGGAATTTATTGAGGAGGGGTCTGGTAACGTTTGTAGTGGGAGTATTGGTAATTTCAGCAATGACGGTGGCCATACCTTGAAGCTTGTAACTCATAACTGAGATATTTGAACGTAGGCAGTCCACCGTGAAGGTTTCAGGATGACAGCTCACAAGTTGCTCAATTACCAAACGGTGGAGTACCATCAAGCAGAAGGCATGAGGAGCCAGGTCAAGCAGAGGAAGCTCGCACCAAGATTCGCTGTCGATAGGGGCACCTTGGTCATCGTGGTGTTGGAACCTTGGTCATCGTGGTGTTGGAACCTAGGTCAGGCAGAGGAAGGCGTGTTGGAACCTTGGTCATCGTGGCTGGAATCTTCTGAAACAACAGGTTCCTGGTGCGATGAGGCAATGGGCGAAGGAGCTGGTGGAGAGTCCTCTCGAGCAACCTGAGAACAATTAGAGAGGAAATATGGAGTTATGAAAAAACCTTAACAAGTGTTTTCATTGTTTAATCACCGATATAGGTGGAGTTTTAGAAAAATCTTAACAAGTGCTTTCGTTGTTAAGTCACCGATATAGGTGGAGTTTTACGAAAAATCTTAACAAGTATTTTCATTATTAAGTCACCGATATAGGTGGAGTTTTTGGAAAAATCTTAACAAGTGTTTTCGTTGTTAAGTTACCGATATAGGTGGAATTTTTGAAGAAAAATCGTAACAAGTGTTTTTGTTGTTAAGTCACCGATATAGGTGGAGTTTTTGGAAAAATCTTAACAAGTGTTTCCGTTGTTAAGTCACCGATATAGGTCGAGTTTTTGAAGAAAGATCTTAACAAGTATTTTTATTGTTAAGTCACCGATATAGGTGGAGTTTATGAAATCTTAACAAGCGTTTTCGTTGTTAAGTCACCGACATAGGTGGAGTTTATGAAAATCTTAACAAGCGCTTTCGTTGTTAAGTCACCGATATAGGTGGAGTTTATGAAAATATTAATAAGCGTTTTCGTTGTTAAGTCACCGATATAGGTGGAGTTTTCTTTTGGGAAAACCTTAACCAGTGTTTTCATGGTTAAGTCACCTACACAGGTGAAGTTTGAGAAACTGAGAATTACAGAGAAACCAGTAAAGTACCTCAGCAGCAGTAGGAGCGAGAACGAGAGTCACCACAGGGGCCATGATGGTAGAAACCGTTGGAGGCGGGCTCTTTGTCTCAGCAGCTTCAGCGGGGCCCTCGACTAAAGAAGCTTCAACGCTAGGCAAACTTCCCTCGCCAACATAAGGTACTAAAGCCAATACGGGCACATCATCGAAAGAAGACGTTGGATCTTTAAGAGATGCCCCAACGAAAGTAATAGCATCAACTGTGGCCTTAGAGGGCAAAAAGCCACTAAGGGTAAAAGGCGGAGAGAGACTTGGGGGAAGATGCAGTAACAAAGCTAAGTGTCAGGAAAGACAAATTGATATTCAAAAAGAGAGACATACATCTAAGTGTTGCTTACCCCCGTTATGGCACTAAAAAGAGGAACTGCAGTAAGGGGCCTTGACAATGCAGGAGGAAGGAGAATGTTAGCTATCAGTGATGCCACTTCCACCTAAAACGACCCAACCTATTAGAAATGATAAACAAAATAATGGGACAAATAAAAGATATAAGACTTGGCAAGAAGTTTACCTGCGGGGCACTCTCCTCGACCACAACAAGGGGCAGAGGGACCTCCTGCTCTGATGGTAACTCAGAAGAGGCTGCAGTAGTTCCCTCTGGTTCATCAGGCATTTCAGCAGACTCAATGGTAGTGGCCCCCACAACAGCATCTCTAACCCGTTGGGAGGATAAACGGTGAGAATAAGTGAAACTTATCAGGGGGAACAGGGAGGAGTAGTGCCTGGTGGAGAGATACCGCAACGCCCCCCCACGAAACGGTTTACGGGGGGCTGGGGGGACTAAGCCCTTCCTCTTCAACTCCCTGCACCAAAACACTTTCTTATTAAGAAATGAGCAGATGCAACACACCTTAAGGGAAGAGGAATAAGAAATAAAGAATGCACACATACCTCAGATCCAGAGGGATAACGAGAAGGTATAACCACTGGTGAGGGTGGCGAAGAGGCAGCAGCAGATGGAGCTGGGATAGAGGTTTCTCAAGCGTCCGTTTCTTCTGGGACTTAGTTCCCAGCATTTTCTTCCTTGAGCTCGTTGCACCACCACTTTCAGGCACCCTCGACCTTCTTCTTCTTTTTGCCGGTGGATCGCTAGGATCAACCACGATCGTGAAAAATGCACCCGAAGAAGGAACGATGACAGTGCACCGTTAAAACTCAACATGTATTCTGTCGACTTCAGCTTGCACCTGCCTCCTCAGCTTTTCAGCCATATCTGGAGACATGGGAGGGGGAACGGAGGCAATTGGGAATGCCTCTAAAGGAGTTTGCGCTTGAACTTGGGCCTTAGACTTCAAAGACTTAGACTTGGACTTCTTCACCTTCTTAGCAGGCGGCTCAGAAGGCTCTTCTCCCGTTGCAGCTTCGGTCGAAGGTACAGTTTGTTTGGGAGCTGCAACGGACTTGGGTTTAGAGGTGGAGTTGGGATCATCGGGCAATGAGGGGTAGCTCCTAGGGAGATTCTTTAATGATTTTAATTAAGGGAAACTTAACCCCAAGCGCGGAGTTCCTCTTAAGACCCAGTTCAGAAGAAGAGAAGGAAAGGACTGGGGGATATTGAGGGGGAGACTGAATATACTCACGGATCATTTCTAACTGCTCCAAATGGAACTTAGTGGCAAAAGAGGTTGATACATGTCCCCTCCTAGTAGCACTAGGAAGGGTGACACGACCATCGATGGTGGATGTCACACCAAGCACCGCGGCTGCGGTATAAAAGGTACATGCTTCAGTAAAAGTGGCCCTCGGGTGGCTGTGTTAAAATACAGGTCGAGGGGCCCCCTGATCAAACCCAAACTGCCTGCTATATCTGTCAGGGTTATAGCGTTCTGAAGCGTACCCCCATTCAGTATAAGAAGAAGAGAAATCCGGGGGTAAATAGAAGCACCACGGTTTGCGAGGGATCTTCCACAATTGGGATGAACTTGACCGTTGTGGCTGTGGCAGGAAAGAAATCCCTACTATGGGCAAATATAGACTCACTATATGGCCTCATCACAAAGGAGTCTAAAAGGTCAAAAACTTCAATTATCTCCTTTCGACTTTGCTTTTTGTGAAAACATAGGAGGCGTGGGGGCTTGATACCTTGGCCCATAGGCAAATAAATGGACTTGGCAGCAACAACAAGAAAGCCGGTGTAGAGAAAGCCCGTTAAAATGATGGTATTGGTAAAATTTGCCAAGTTGTAATGACCCAGTGATTGTGCCATATCGATGTGTGTTCGATCCAACCAGGGGTAGAGGGACCCCAAGGCAATAGCGGCCAAAGGAAGGTTAAAACCTCTGGCCAAACGAATTAAAATGTTTATAAGATCTCTCCTGGGCTGATCGTTGGGTTTCCAAGTGAGGAAGAAGCGTGAGAGCAACACGAGTATGTAGGCTGGTAGTTACAGGGATATACCTTTACCTCGGCCCGTTATGGCACTACATCCTTCGGCGTCGGAGCTTTAAAAAAATAGATGATAAGGGGGGTAAATATAGCTTTGTTCGAGGAACCGATGCAACTGTGGCAGATTCGATCCAGCTCAACTCGATCAACAGCCTCTTCGGCATCCAAAACCTCATCGTGGTAGGTGAACTCACCCATAGGCTCAAACCCAAGGAGTTCACAGACGTCCTCCGGTGTAACAGTGAACTCACCCTATACAACAAAGAATGTGTGAGTTGTGATATTCCATCGAGAAACTAGCACTTGTAACGTCGCGTTGTGCTTTGAGAGGGTGAACTCCCCAAACCAGTATGCGTGATGAAACACAATCTTGGCAAGAGCAGCGACATAAGAGCTCTGCATGTGTGTGTGCCAGGTAGTGAAATGGGCTGGTGACCCCCCAGGTGCTTCGAAGTCAATCTGGGAATAGGGAAAGTCGCCAAGGTCCAGACGAAAGTGTAGAGTCCCCTCTGGTGGAAGATAACCCCACTTCGATGAATCCATTTCCTCATCACCCAACAGTAAGGGGTCGAACTTGGAGGAGAAATGGCAAGTCTTGCATGCATCAAAAAACTTATCACCTTCGTCAAAGATGGGGGCCCGGTGATAGAAGCGAAGTTGCTCTTAACGAGCAGCATTCAGGGCGGCGGTGGTGCCAGATATGGCAGGTGGCGCGCTGGTGGCAGGTTTGGTAGTGTTGCTAGACTAGGCCATTGCAGACAACAACGAGGAAGAAAAGAAAAGGCTTGGTAAAAGAAGGTTTGGGAATGAAGGTGGAGCAACACAACCAAAAGCGGTGGCGCAATAAATAATAGAGAGCGAGGAGAGTGAGTAAATAACTGGACAACAATGGAGGTTTTCGCACAGTTTTCTCCCTTTAAGAAATACGTGAGCTTGAAGAAAATGACTGCAAGAGAAGGGTTTTCAATTAAAAGAGACGTTTGAAGCTTTTAAATCCTGGCATTTGAGTTTTCCACCATCTCACGTGCAAGGCCGCCTATAATCATTTCAAATGAACACGTGGCACTTTGGGAAGTGTTTTGACAGCTGAAAAGACAGCGCTACGTCATTCACAAAGTGACGTCTGGGGAATGGAAAAGGTTGCCTTCCTAAACAAGTTCGAGTTTTGGTGCCAAATTTTTTGTCAGACATATCCGGTAACTACCAACGGAAAAGATGTCCCAACGGTTCAAAAAAGCTATGATGTCCCCTCGCCACAAGTTCAAACGTTGTTCAAATGGTGACTCAGCTACATCGGGGATAATTTCTGCTTTTTCGAACATAACGCAACATTGCAGGGGAGAATTTCACTTACCAAGAATTAAATCGAGTATTTGAGAAGGTTAGTAGGCCTTTCGAGAGAATTTTAAATAGTAAAGTTAAAACGGTTGAGGCTTAGCGTAAGGGAAAAGTGGCGATGCCCCTTCGCCCAAGCACCAATAAGTTATGGCGCTTTGGCTCATGTACATCGGGGAGAATTTTACCTTTTCCTGAAGATTATAACACTGCGGTCCTAACGAAGGAAAAGGAGGCCAGATTTTTTTTTTCAAGAAGGGAAGGTTCATCGATTTGAGAAGTTTCGTGTAGACATTTCTTGCTCCAATAAATCTCTCCATGAAGGGGCAAATGTAGATGGGGCTTGAAGGTAATTTTGAAGATTAGAGGTAATTCCACATTAGCAACAGTGTTTTGGGATTTAAAGCACCGTGGCAGCTTGTATCTTAGCTTGTTATATTAGTCATATTGTATCTTTGTTTATATTGACTGTAAGTTATAACGATCGTAATGATGTAACGAGAATAATATTGAGTTTGTGTGAGGTCAAACGGTACTCGCGAGAGACCAGGCTTGGCAGGGCCTGGGAGAGCTTTCATGCTCTATCGAATGACCTCATTGTGGGAACTTTAGAGGGACTTATTTTGGAGGATTGAGAAGTGAGGCACCGTTGGGGCTTGTCCTGATCATCTTAGATACACCTGGTAAAACATCGAAGGACCCTGATCGTGGAACCTCGGGCGAAACAGCTTGGAGTTCCATCGGGCGTTGAGCTGTAAACCAAATAACCCTCTACTTAATGTCACATCTACTGTAGGTGATGTCACTAGCCAACTAAACAATGTCAGACCTGTACTTGAGTAAACCACCATGGTATTTGGGGCTGTCAGGCAGTTGATGAGCCACCTCTGCGATAACAGCCCCTTGACATTTAATGTTGTGACATAAAGTATAAGAGATGTCTTTCGTAGTCTTTAATGACTGAGTTGCCTCGGGGATGGTGTGGGGGGGCTATTTAAGGACCCCAACCACCCCTAAGGAGAGGATGATCTTTTGAGAGTTTAAGAAGTTATTACTAGAGAGAATACACAATGGAGAGAGTTATTACAAACCAGAGGTCGTATTCATCCACCATTGTCAGTTATTAAGAAGCTTTTAATACCTGATAGAGATTCTTGTAAGTGGTGAGTGTGTTTGGTTGCCTGCCAAGGTGTATCTAGGGTGCTTACTTATCTCTCCCTCTAACTAAGTTACTTCTAAGTTTCCTTACAACTTCTGAGTTATACACGAGAGATTTGTGAGATCAAACTAAGTCTTATCTTCATTGAGTTTGTGTTTGCGTGTTCTATCACTAATCCAAGGGTTTAGGTAATTAACTTATCATTACTATACTTCAAAGGGGTTACGCCTCCATCTTATCCAGAGTACCCTCTTACACACAAAACTCTTTATTTTAGATTGCCTTCGATTGAGTGTAGTTAAGCCAATAATGTGGCTCAATGATTGGTGGAATCAATTGCCAACTATCTTTTTGAGCATACTCACATTCAATATTGTTTTTGTGGTTGTGGTTCTATAAGAAGTTGAGACCAATGTAATTGGTTGGGAGTGAAAAGATAATAACAAAAAGCACAATTTTCCCCCATATAACTATTGAACTGAAAAATAAATTGTTCCAGCTAATTAAAGGTTCTCAAACTCCTCATCCAAATATTACACGACGAAGGTAGATTCAATACCATTATATTACAATCCCTTCACCCCCACACTCCCCCACAAACAAATGTGGATAATTTTTAGTTAGGACTGCCTATCATGAGTTATATATAGAATTAAACAAATTGGTTCAAGTAAAAATTCTCATGGTCAGACACTGTTAGATATTGTTAACTCGGTCTATTAATATATTTTGTGTTTTTATTTTGATTTTAAATTTGAATCTGTTAGGGTATTTTTGATTCTAAATTGTGTTATCTTCTTTCAACCAAGTTATAAATTTGGATGATTTTGCTAATACATATGGAGCAACATAACAACATCATGTTTTAAACAAACAAAGTGGCATACACGTGAGTAGGATTACTATATACAATGATACAAGACTCACATTTATTTGAGAAGTCGAGATATATAGTCACCACACAGGCAAAAAGAGGTTCCTGGATATTTTAGAAATCTATAAAGGATTTTAGAATGAAAATATTTAAAAGTGAGTAAAAAACACGAAAACAACATGAATATTTTATGTTGAAGTTCGATTGTTTTGAAGTTTTTTTTAGCCAAGAGTGATGCTTGTTTGATTATATTGTATTTAGAGAAAGCATAGTTATATGCAACCCACATTATTAAGCAACACTGCTATACATTATAAGAAAGCATTACATTTTAAAATTATTTAATGAAACATTTTACCCCAACATTGAGGTACAACTATAACGAATAATGAGGCTATATATTTCAATCAACACAATGCAGTGCAACTGTACACTATGCTAACATATTTATAAAGACCGCTAAGAAATAACTCTGATTCATCTTAAAACACAATTCAACATAACAATTCAAATGCCAATTGTGAATGCAATGCATATCGAGTTCATGTCATATCAGTTGATGAGCTTCCATTAAATATAATTATTTTACAACATATTTCCCCCCCTAATATTATCTTGCTCATATTCACTCTTATGTATTAAGGTTTTGGGTTAAATTAAACGCACGTCATATTTTTTTATTTTCTTAAAGTACAACTGCAACTATAATTCATCAAGATATTACGTTTTCAAACAAATAAAATATTCAAATTCCCCAAATAATCCCGACCATCTCATAAGTTAGGGTGTATAAAATGGGAGCAACATTATGCTGATGCTACTTACTATAATATAGAGAAAGTTTAGTAGTAAGAAAAAAATTGACATGGGCATGCACACGCACTAAATATGTAAAGGTGGATATAATTAATCTAATTGATTTAAATTAACTCACCTTGTCTTCAATACCAATCAAAGTATGTCTATTTTTCTTTATTGAGCTTAAATCCCCATTAAATCTTATATCTTAATTATGTATTGGTTTAAGTATTTTGTAAATCATTTATAAAGCATATGTTTAGATGATTTTTAATCATTCCTATTTCTATAAAATTAAAATTCCATCGAAGTTGGAAGCACAACCCTCTTTAAATTACCAGTTAAATGCCACCTATTGAAAACAATGACAAATAAAGCCTCATATATCAGAAATTCTTCATGAAGCTTTTGATGCTGAAATATATGTTATAAAAAAGTCCAACTTGATTGACATTCCCTTTTCATAAATGGTTTGGGATAAATTTCATAAAAACCATATGTAGAACCACCATGTTGCAACTGATTATCTATCTAGCATACCCAATTTCAGAGTTCAAGACACTAAATAATTTTATAAACCTTCTAAGTCACTCAGTTCACGAGGAAAATATGAAAAAAATCACTAAATTAGTTGGCAATCAATCATTATTACGCATGTGGGTAAATGTATGCAATACAAAACTGTAAAAAATAAAAAAAGTGAAGGATCGTCTTTATGCCAAAGTAAGATTAAGAATAGTTTCAAGTGTGATATTATAAGAAAATAAAAAATTGAATATTGAATTCATAAGCATGTAATTTTCTCACTAATCTATGTTTTAATAACTTATCACACTTATATTTATATATAATATCTAAAATATTATGTACATGACTTTAATTTCAAATAAATTCGTATATCCAACCTTTATTGAGAGCTTGTAGATGTTGATGAAGTACCGCATGTATTGTTCTTTCAGTCACCATCACCCTCCATATTACAAAAATCAATAAGGTTCCGTTTGGTTCGCGGTAATATTTTGGATGGATTGTGATTACCAGGAACGTGATTACTAGGAAACCTTTTTACTAGGATTCTAAATCCTTTCGTTCTGTTTGGTTAACCAATTGATTCTTATTGGGAATCAAAATTTTGTGTTTGGTTCATACATGGAAAGTGACATGGGAATGTACAATATATACCAACAATACCATTTAGCAATTATATACACACACACACACACACACACACACACACACACACACACATACACGTATATATACACAATATTATTGTTCATTATTTATAAATGTATGAACCCAAATATGTTTTTTTTAAAATATATATATATTTCTAATATTTAACAAAAATAATAATTTGTTGTCGATATGTGTGAACTATATTGTAAGTTAATCAAATTAATTATTACATGAGTAAAAAATATGTTTAAATAAAATTTGTCCGACTTTAAATTTAATGCAAACTGACATAATAAAACTTTATTTACAAAATAAATATTTAGGTTTTATAGGTAATTTTTATAATTTAATATTTTTAAGGGTATTTTTGTCTTCACAAAAAATAGTTGTAAGGATTCCTATGGGAAAGTAAGAATCCCACCTATATTGGATGAATTTCGATTTCACCCACTTTCATACAACGGGGGTAATCTGATTCCATTAGGGTCCACATTCCCATGCAACTCAACCTCTCACCAAACGCAGTAATCTTATACTTTCTGAAGAATGTTCGGAAGGAATCAGATTCCACCCAACTTTACCGCGAATCAAACGGGGCCTAAGAGAAAGTGAAGAGACCCCATTCACATTATACGGGATATAGTAAAAATTTAAAGGGGAGATAGAGTGGAGGGTAAAAAATAATGGCGAGTAAATGTATATATTGGATTTTTGGCGTTTGATCTTCCATGTGAGGGGTTTGTAGAGGGAGATTGAGAGAGAGAAGATGAAGAGGTTGCCATGCTATCAAAATACGAGGGAAAGGATGTATATGGATGTGGGAGAGGGAATGAAATAAAAAGAGGGTACAAGCGGAACTTCAAAATATGTGAGAATAATTTGGATATATGATCATATCAAAAGTAGTAGAGATGACACATGTCTCATAGTTTGTTATAACAAGACTAATAAAAAAATAAAAAAAAATACTTGGGGTCAACAACAAAAATATCTCCAGAAAGCGTAATAAATACTCGCGTGCCTCGTACACATGTTTTTTCGACTTTGTCCCCCGAGCTAATATTGTATTTAGAGATAGATATTCAATACAAAATTACTTTAGGGTCTATTTCTATATATACCATTCATTATTGAGGGGCAAAGTAAAAAAAAAGCATTGAAAACTAAAGGGTTATGAAAAATACCGCATATTAATTTTTGTGAATCCTCCCGAACTAGTTTCAGCAAAACATACCATTCTAGCTGGAGCTTAAAGAAGTTGGAAGCACAAAAGCGCGGGCTACCCCATTCGTTCTCTAAACGACTTTTAGGGTTTGGAATTTTGGCATTCAATTGTAGACTTAACAGAAAAGTAATCCAATGGCAACAACGTCAGCTGGTAACAGCAAGTCCGTGGATGCTTCACTCTGGTGGGATTCCTTCACTCTTTTACTCACCGAACTTGAACATGTATCTTTCTCCTCCGAATTCCCACCCTCTCTGGTAAACTCCCCTTTCTCATCCCATTATACCCTTTTATTTCTATATTTAAGCATTTTGTTAAATTAAAACGAACTATTTGTTTAGGTAAAGAAATTGAAAGACAGTCACCCGTGGTTCTTGGATACCGTCTCTCTTTTTAAACCCCCCAATCAGAAATCAAGAGAGGCGTTAGACTCGAGCCAAGTTGTTATTGGATCGCATCACTTGATTGTGCAGCCTGCATTCAAAGACACGGCGATCAAAATTAGTTCTACTTTGGTAAGATTATGATGACTCTTTGTGTATGTTGATTTCAATACATAGCTTTATTAATGATGCTACTCTCATTGTAATATAACTCTATTACATTGTTATTTTTTCCAAATTATGTGATAATGTAACTGCATTTAATAGGCTTTTAGGGACATCAACCTGGTTGGACCTCACCTTAACACTTTGCCAAGGACTAATAATATCTACTGCCCTCTCGAATAAATGTTTAATTTGGAGAGGAATGGAGAAAAGTGTGGAGATGACGAAGGAATTGGACTTCACTTACATTTGCCGTTTAGTGTTGGCGGTGATGCGCCCACGATAGAATTATGTGCATGAACAGCTAGAAAGATATTGATTTTTAGCTTTCAAATTAGAAATCATGAACTGAAGTGGACAATTGTATCCCCATGGCTTGTTTGGAACTCGCTGAGCCTTTCACATTTCAGATGAAACCCAAATACCAGCTGCAATTCTGCACTCGTGCTTCCACCTTTAGTTGTATATACCATATTAAAGACACCGAGCTTTACATGAGTTATTCAATTGAGAGATCAAAAGGGGTTGGGGAGAATGATACGGAGACCCCTACTTACCCTGAGCATTATAACATCCCCACCCTTTCTCCTCATTATCCTCTCTCTCACTATCTCTCTCATTCTTAGGGCATATTTCCTATTATTATAGAGTAACCAAATTCCCTCAACGCAATCTTAGGGCATATTTGCCATATTTTTTCTAATATTTGTCAAAGATTAAACAAATTTGCATCACTTTAGAGGTTTTTTTTGGACAAATTAGTTGAATTTGCTAAATCTTTATGCGAATCTGTTGAAAATTTACTGCAGTTAAGCGCGTTACTTGATGAAAAATTGTTAAATTTTGTCAATATATATTATTATATTAAAAGTTTAATATACTTCTGTGAAATTTCTTCTATACACAACCAAAATGATGCAAATCTGTTTATTTTGACAGAATATGGGTGAAATAGGGGTGAATGCAAAAATTGAATAGATGAAAGGAGTTTTCTGCTCACTTTTAGGAGGTTTTCTGTTCACTTTATTGTTCACAGGAAGGATATTGACATTCTTTTACAGTTTTACAAAGATATTGGCCTCCTGATTATGTTGTCTTCGTTACCCAAAAAACCTGGATTTAATAAAGCTCTGTAAGTATACTATCTTTTGGAGAAAGTCGTAATGCCAAGGAGTTTGGTTCTCTTTGAATATACTGTACCACATTGACACCTATCAAGTCTCTACGGGTGATGATCTTGGCTTCGAGCATTGACAGTGCTTATTTAGTTGTCTACGAAAATGCTCATAAATTTCTAAATCTCCTCGATTTTTCCGTAAGAACAACCGACAATATTATGTCGACTATATAGCCCACAAATACCTCCCTTTTTTCTTCTTCCTTTATTTCTTTCTTTCTTTTTTCATAATACGCCGAGTTCTGTATTTTTGAAAGCAAATAACTCAAATTGACATCCATGGGATTTTGTTCAAATTAGTTAGAAACTGGAAGCCAAAATAGGTTGTTGAAAAGAAAATTATATCCTAAAGAGTGTCTAAGAAGAGATTTGCCCGAAATACAGTTGCTTGTATTTTAATCTGGTCATGTTAAGTGTCTACCATCTCCACACATTGTATCTATTTTGTAAGAGTTTAGATTTGGGCATTGTTGGATATTATCTAGGTGACAGGTCCTATGCTGCAAGCCTGCAACCAACGGGTATGAACCCCTCTTGGGGCGGCACTCTCTTCATCTTTTCTGCCAAATGCTGGGGCGAATAGGCACGCGACACCCATATGCTGAATTTTTCAGTTTCTAAATGACTGAAAATTTTGGTTGAGAAATGGGTACAATCCATTTTCGCAACATGACTTGGAGTTCCAACAAGTTTGCAAAATATTATAAAATCCATTGATTTTGAGCAAAATATTGGAGTTGGTCTTAGTAGGTATCTGATGAAGAGAAGTTCACGAGGCTAGCAAGTGAGATAGGATGTGAGGTGGGTGCATCATCGCGTTTGGAATAATTAGGCATGTCTTCAATGGGAAATCCGGCTAACCCATCTTTTTGGGACTGGTGGTGGAAAGATGTGAGGTGGGTGCATCATCGCGTTTGGAATAATTAGGCATGTCTTCAATGGGAAATCCGGCTAACCCATCTTTTTGGGACTGGTGGTGGAAAGAGGTGCTAAAAGAGTAGATTGTCGGAATTAGGGTCTCTTGGAAATATGGTTAGAATGTAACAGTAGAATTCAAGAAGAAAAAGTGGAAGATAAGAAATGGGTTTGGAGATGATCAAATTCATCACTTTAGGTCTCGACATCTAGACAATTCAAGAATGCACTGCTGTCTTTGATTACCCCCAGCTGGAAAAGTGCCATGGGATTTTTTTTTTTTAAATATAAAATTTATTATTAGTGAAAAATGCAAAATTAACCCTAAAGTTTGGGATCATTTTTAATTTTGGACCCGATGTTTTATAAGTTACAATGTTAACCCTGAATTTTAAAAAGTGTTGCAATTAAACCCACCATCTCCTTACCCTTAATTGAGTTTATGGACCTTAACAAAATTTCTCCTCTCTAGCCAATA
This sequence comes from Sambucus nigra, assembly GCA_949130495.1. Taxonomy (NCBI): domain Eukaryota; kingdom Viridiplantae; phylum Streptophyta; class Magnoliopsida; order Dipsacales; family Adoxaceae; genus Sambucus; species Sambucus nigra. Next base: position 451,602,312 of record OX422210.1, on the reverse strand, counting down.
TGGTATCCTATGTGTCATTTACTGTTAAATAGGTTCCACATGCCAAAAAAATAATAAAAAATATGTTATTTAAAAATATAATTACAATTAAGAAATTAATTATTTTAGCAAAAAATAATTAAAACTAGTTGAAAACGGGTTAAACATGGGAGGTAATCAATCTGCTGTCCCCATTACCCTGTCCCCCAATCAATTTTCACCACGTGTGCTGATTTGCACAGTCAACACTCATTTATTGGATAACATTTTGTGTGGATGTTTGCTGACTGTGCAAATCAGTACACGTGATGAAAATTGATTGGGGGACAGGGAAGGGGGCAGGGTAATTGGGACAGTAGATTATCTCTCGTTAAACGTTAGGATAATAATAAATAGCGTAGACGGTTCAAACATGAAAAGGTGATAATTAAAATGATTAGAGCCAAAAGCTGTTCCAGTAATTTTTACAATTAAAAACGTAGAATAATTCTGAAAACATAATATAACGGTTCCACATATAAATCAAATATGTAGATATTTATTATCAAAGTAGAAAACGTCCAAGCTTCACTTGTCTAATGGTTCATTTTTTCCTTTCATCCATGTTCCTGAAACAAAGAAATTAACAAAATATGTTACTAAGATAAATAAATAAAAGGGCAAACCCAGTGCACGAGGCTCCCGCCATTGCGGGGTACTGGGGGGGCTGGATGTACGCAGCCTTACCCCTGCTTGCGCAGAGAGGCTGTTTCCGTGAATCGAACCCGTGACCTCAGGTCACAGCGGGGGCAACCTTACCGTTGCGCCCGGGTTCACCCCTTTACTAAGATAAATAAATATGCAATTAAAATATGTTTTAATAAGATAGATGAAATTATTTTGAATTACCGGATGGCTCACTTCCTTTTTGAAGTGTTTTTTGCATTACTAAAAAATGCTTTAAAAATATCAAATAAACATGGGAAATTTTACAAACTTTATAAAATATTTGGAAAATAAGAATATATATTTAAAAAATCTATAAAACACAAATAAACAATATATTTTTTTTGAAAAATTCTAAAGAAATAATTCAGAAACTATATTTAAAATAATTACTGAAGATTCTATTTCCCACCCAAAAAATAATTCGCATCAATAAAAAATCATTTTTCAGCATTAATAAATTATTTCAAGCAAATAAAACATATTCCAGCAGTAAAAAATGATTTTCAGTACATATTTCCCGAATACAGGGAAAAAATTAAATTTTCGAAAGAAAAAATCCATAAAGACTTGACACGAAATTAAGTCAGATTTAGAAATAAAAAAAATTATTTTCAGCAATAATAAAATATTTCCATAAAATATAATATGATTTTCAGCAAAAAAAATGATTTTCAACAATACAAAAGTATTTCCAGCATTTAAAAATGATTTTTAGAAAATAAAAATAATTTTCAGCAATAATAAATTATCTCAAGCAAATAAAATATGATTTCCAACAATAAAATAATGATTTTCACCAATATAAAAGTATTTCCAACATAATTTTTAATAAAAAATAAAAAACAGAAAAAAATTCATTAAAAAATCCCCCCCCCCAAAAAAAAAGCTCAGGAGCGAAATTTCCCCCCCCCAAAAAAACTAATACGAATTTAGAAACAACTAAAAAAACATCATTCACATTCATAAACAAGATACACACATTCATAAACAAGATACGCACAGATTTAAACAAAAATTGTAAATTCATCCAATTGTTTCATACATACATACCATTCTGATGCTTCCTCTGACAATGACAGCGCGCAAAAGGCCCGCATGTCGACAGTCGGGTGAGATGTGAGACGACCTCCAGCAAGCAGTGGCATGAGGGATTGAGTGCATCCTAATTCTCCCAAATTCCTAACAAACAAATAAACATAAATATCAAATGGAGAATATTTGTATGTGATATGAATAGATCTGTTTGGGGGAGAGTGAGAAAATGAACCTGCCATTGACAAAGGAGAAGCGGCGGCCAAAAGGGTATTGGGAGAGGTGTGTGTGTGTGTGGGGGGGGGGGGGGGGGGGAGGGTGGACACAGAAGCACGAGGAAAGGGTTTTGTGGGTGGGTGGGGGTGGGGAAGCACAGAAGCACGAGGATGTGAGGGACACATCAGCTCAATGAAAGGGTTTAAGGGGATAGTGGTTTAGGGTGTAACTGAAGAGTTGTTTAGATTGAATATAGAGAGAGGGGGATATGAAGGGTTGAGATGACACGAAAAGTCTTTACAACTGTGAGCAGTACAAACGTAGAAAGGAGAGATGATCATATTTTAATTTCTACTGCCAAGTGGACACTCTAAGAAAAGAGGAGTTTTAAGGCGTGTATAGCATTTCAGAGTATATAAAAGATGATGTTTCAATTTTTTTAAATTAAACTCTTTTTCCCTACCCCTACTTTTACTCAAACACCACCACAACTGACAGTCCACTACTGCCACCAATTACCTCCATCATCTGCTACTATTACCACCATCAAAACCCCAATCGACATATAGAAAACCCCAAACACAACATATACATATATACACAAATATAAAGAAACACACATACACACACACACACACACACACACACACTAACATATACAGATTGCAGCTCGGCCCCTTGCTCTCTCCTTCGCTTCCTCAACAAAAACGAAATCATAACTTCAATCCTCCCCTTCCTCTCCTCCATTCCACATCTCCCCAATCCCATCCACCCTTCTCTTCCGCCGCCGCCCCCCCCCCCCCCCCCCCCCCCCCGGGAAAAAAATAGCCCCGGCACACACCCCAAACCCAGATATGAGATGAGACGAAAGAGAGACCAATTTGTTAGAGAAATAATCGATTACCATTAAAAACACCTTTTTTTGGGTGGAGATTTGGTTTTAATTCTACATGTTCCCTCCAAAAAATAAAGAGGGAGGGTGTGGAGGGAGAGACGCCAGAAGGGATGGGGATGGCGGCGGCGTAGGGAGGGCTGGCGTTGACGGGGTAGGTGGAGGTGGGCGGGAGAGGGCATCACAGGATTGGTGGGGAAGAGTATAAAGAGAGGGAGAGTTAAGAGAAACAGATTTTCAATTTATTTTTTAAGGTTGTTTTTAATTTTTTCTTTTGTATTAAATGGTATTTTGTTATTATTATTATTATTATTCTGGACACGTGGAATTTATTTACTGGTTAAAATAGCATAGTTTGCCACTTGAGACGCCATATCAACAATTCCATTAATACTTTTAACCGCAGCATAACGGTGGGTTTAATTGCAACACTTTTAAAAATTCTGGGTTAACATTGCAACTTTTTAAACATGGGGTCCAAAATTAATTATTACTTCCTTAATTATTACTATTATTGTTTTTCTTAATTTGAAACTCTGTTTCGCATTGTGCGCCTGCCTACCTTTGTACATATTTTTTTCCCTTCTCTGGCCCTTTCTGTTCAGTTAATCATAGACACGTAGTTTCTGAATGTTGTGAAGAGTAGTTTCTGAAATCTGAATAGTTGGCCAAAGGGTAAGGACTTTGGGTAATTGCTTTGCTAGTCTATACCAAGAGAGCCACTGAACACAAGAAGGCTAAGTGCTTCTGAGTTTGACCTATTTGAAATTTACCCGAGCAGGAACCAAAAGAGAATTTATTTGTTGTTTTAATTTCATTAACTCATCAGATTTTGCAAGAGGCCTACTCCTGTGATTGTTGTTAGTAATTTGACTTACCAATGAACATATTCCTATCCTTGCACGATATGATCAACAAGATCTTTAGAGTCATACCAAATGTCAAAGCATGATAAAGTTGTCGCACAGTCCTGAATTTATACCTTCTATTATAAGAAGCGAAGCTTCATCACTGATTTCCATAATTTTCCCCATGAGCACATAAATAGTCATCAATTTCTGGACGTTGGTGGAGCTATAGTATAAAATGAAAGAATGTATTTTAATTGTACCTAGTTTCAGTTCTCAAATAAATTGCATTCTTAGTCACATAGTATAATTATAATGTGAAACAAACAAGTCACATATTTGATGTATTATCTATGGGGGTGGCGCTAAAGGCACCACTGGAATTTATACCTGGCACCATTGCACAACATTTTTAAGCATAATGTACAATCATTTTAAAGCGTGCAGTGGTGCCCACTATAAATTCCAGGGTTGCCTTTAGCACCACCCTATCTTTGGTGAAATAGAAACTATGCTACTCTGGTTTTAGACGTTCAGTTTATCATTCATGTCTACTTATAAGGAAGTAAGATAGCTTGCCATTTGTTCATGGTTTCAGTGTTTAGATGAGATCCAGTCATATATTCTTGTCAAAAGATCGAGCGAGGGTAACAGCCTGGCAGTTGATTCTGCAGTTCATGAACCTCTTCATTTGGTTAGTGTATAGTTTTATTTATTTTTTTAATTTTTTTTACTATAATTGTACTACATCACCACAAAATCTAAAGGGCTGTTTGCACTATAAGTTCATTTGCTATGTGTATTGTGATGTTGGGGTCAAAAGTTTTCCATCTTATGTGGTTGGGGTCTAAAATAGTCTTAAATATTTTTAAGATGCTTTTGACGTCAATTTAGGATCTTTCATTACTTTCTTTTGAGTATTTTATGATATTTTGGACTCCAAACTCATTATATGAAAATCTAGGACCCCGATTTAATCATACCAATACAAAAGAACCCCAAATGTCAAATAACATTAAGTTTAATTGTTGATTCCCAATTACTGCCTTTTGAATTATCTTCATGTATTAATACTGTGAAGCATCATAATGGATAAGACATGAACTCTTATAGACAAAGTTAGGTGAATAATAATGGTGATGTCACTGTTTATGTACTGAAATTGCTGATGTCATGGACGATGCTAGCTTATTCTAGAACTTCCCTTTTCTTGATAGGAATAGAGAGTACATCCCCTTTAACATCTTTTATGACAACTTTACCCTTTTGAGGCTACTCTTCTCCCCCTTTAAATATCTATATTGCCTCTTGTGGAAATCATCTGAGGACTTTTATTGTGTTGGCTGTGCTCAAGTCTTCCAATGTTTGTATACATCAAAGTGGTATCAAGGCGGCATCCACAACATGGTAGCAGCTAGTGGTATCTTTATATCAATCCATGACAACGAAGAAGAGCACCCACCAGACTTGATTGAAATTTGAAGTCTTGTATTGGATTTCGAGCCACCCTTGACAACCCTAAAGTTAAGACCCCACCACCGCAAATGCAGTAGCCACTACTTAATTGTATCTGCGTGTTGTGAGCTGCGATGATTTTATATGGGGCTTTCCCAGCAGCGGTGAGGAGCACAACAGCTTCAGCCGAGCTCGCCTATACAAGGCGTTTGGAAAGATGGTCCAGAGTGATGGTTCACATCCCCCTTTGCACGTCGAGCACCCCAAAAAGGTGTTCCCACCATGTACAGCTTGCGCGGCACACCCTTCTACACTCCTCCCTCCCATTTCACTATTTTGTCGGTCCTCAACAACCATCGTCCGACCACTTGCCTGATCCAACATCTGTGCGTGGCTGATTGAAGGTTTGCCGCAACAGAAGGTCTTTGAGGATCCTGTTGAGGTTCGGTCTACGGTTTCGATTCTGATGGATTTGGGAGTGCAAAATGGGTCATCGCGAGGGAGATTGGGTTCAGAAAAGTGGGCCATGTCCATTGGTTTTGTGTGATTTTTCATGCATCAACTGTTAGGATAACGTTAATCCTTTCTTCGCCGAGACACATTTCAATCACCGGTCAGGAAGTGTTGTCCCACAGGCATTCCAGCTCCTTTGCAATTGGGTTGGGTCTGCCTTCAGGAGAGTAAAGAGTAGAGGATTGATCAGTACATTCGGGGTCTTCAGCCTCGTATCTGCCACGGGCAGGGCTTGGGAGATATTCCTATTTGGGAAGGCTATAGAGTATGCTTTGAGAATCTAGGTGTATTACAGGCAGGGATCTAATGGTCACGGTCAGACAGCTATGGTCGTGGCTAAGACCGCCAACACTCCTCCAACCACTTTGAGTGCGGTCGTTTGGGCATTAAGTGGCAGAATGCCACCGAAGAAAAGGAAGCTGGCTGTTTTGGCAATGAAGGGAGTTGAGCCTGAGGGCATGCCACAGGTGGTTACCTCATCATGACATGCTCATTGCTAGAGTGGTGCCGGTTGCACCAGATTCAGAGGGCATCCCTCTTTGAGCCCATGGCTGGGATCTTTGAAGCAGGGCGGAATGATGTAAATAATAGAGGCGATGTCACAACTTCTGTAATTAAATTGCGGATGTCATGGATGATGCTAGTTTGTTCTAGCACTTTCCTTTAGTTTAAGATTAGAGAATATCCCTTGTTAATGTCTTTTATGGTACTTGTTATATTTCCCATTTGTGTTCTTTTAGGATTAGAGAATATACTTGTCAGCGTCTTTTAGGATACTCCCCACCCCTGTTTTAGAAATCATTAATATATTAAGAGATTTCTACATCTCATTTGTGCTCAAGTCTTCTGCTGTGTTTTGTAAACATCGCAAATTCTCATAAGGAAATTTATGTACGAATATTACAAGATGTTTCTATGTGTGCATTCATAAAAGTAACTTTAACTATGTATATTAAAATATGTATGTGCAATATCAGCTGTCACGCATCAAATGTCAAAAGTTTCTTGCTGATTGGAAGAAAAAGTTTACTTAAATTTCCTTTTATAATTTAAGTCCATGCGATGAACCCGTGGATATTCCATAGAGATGACTTGGGACAACATTTGATGAGATGTGACCTTATTGTATCTCAGTAATACTTTAGCGTACACGGATAGTGGGACATGGGAGAATTTTGTGGAAGCGTGGGATGCTTGCTGCTATTTGGGGGTTGGGTTTTTGGACGAGAAATGCTAGAATATTCTAGAATCAGTATATTCTTTAATTTACTGAGGTATAGAGTATTTTTCCTGGCCCTGCTTTGGTTTTCTGCTTCAGAGACAAATAGCACTTTCTGACAAATAGCTACCGTAGGTGTATTATCAATTTTCTTCTTCAATAAAGTTTTTAATCTATCTGGAAAAAAAGTATCTCATCATGGGGCTGCTTAAAATGTTACGACTGTGTACTGGATCTCTAATTTGGTACAAAGATTTATCGAGTTAGATATGTATAATCTTTTTATTATGATTAATTATAAAAAATATATTTACTATTACGAGACATCAATTATCTGTGGAAGCTCTTACTGCTGAAATAAATAATTTGATCTTTATTCCCATTGCCCCCTCTTGTGTTGAATCTATTTTCCTCTTTCATGAAGGTAATGCTTCAGTACTATGTTGAGCGGCAATGCTTGTTGAAGTGCACCAGGGAGATTCTCATGCATGCTTGTAAGTCCATCTTCAACCTTTTTTATTCCCTGTTTATTTGCTCTCTCTCTCCCTCCACCCCAATACATGCGATAAGTGCAATAATGTAATACAATTCAGTGCTGTTCCTTTTCTTTATTTCCATGGGGGCATATATGCTTGTTCTATATTCATTGTTACCTAGAAAGTGAGTTGCTTTGGTGTGGTATGTTGCTTTAGTCAGTATGCGGTACGGTGCAGGTACGTTTAGTTGGTTCACTACTTCGGATTATGGATCCCTTTAATACTCTTATTGGAGCTGCGAGAATTTTATTTTTATTACTTATTATGTTTCACACTAATGTAATATGTAGGTAACAAGCTATTCTGCAACTGGGCGATAAATTCTGATGGTGCTTAATATACATTGCTCTCTAGTTGTATTGTATGCAATGTTTTAAAAATCACTCGAGGTGAATCGGAAAAAAGTTGTTATCGAAGAGGCTTACTGATGTGAACGCGACGAAATATACACACGCTAATTACACACGCATGCATAAAGCAATGTAATAAGAAATCTCGATTAATTTTCTCTCTAAACTCTCTCTAAAACATAAGGATAATAAATAAAACTAAACAAGTAGGGATCCTTTTATTAGTACAAGAACCCAAAGACAAAAATAACCCTAAACTAAACAAATGAATTAAAAACGTGGAAACTGCCCCCCACCCGGGACGAATACACTCGTGCGTCACTCTCCCCCCCACTAAGCTATAGCCATATCCTCCTAGAAATGGTTATAGAATTTGCGGTCAACATAGTGCAACATGACCTCAGCAATCCACGAGTCATCACTCTCAGGGCGTCCCAACCAACGAATCATATAGGGGCCTGTAGGTGTCATGGCCCTCTCAGAGTCCAAAATACCCTCGACATGGTCAACATGCGAGCGAACTGGCTGCGTCGGATTTACTGGTAGGGGGTATCGGGGGAACATATGAATCTCGAAACGGAGTCAAATCGGCCACATTAAATGTGGAATGTGTCCCGAAACCCTCGGGCAGGGCGAGCTCATACGCATTATCTCCACAGCGACGAAGAACAAGAAAATCTGCCAATCTGTAACTTGGTGGCCTTGCCCACCTGCTGCTTTCGCCGATGATACACCATAACAAGAATCCCAGTCTAAAAAGCAAGGGCTATACCATCTGTGGCACCCCGCCTAATTAAATACAGGTGATCAGTCCTTTATTAAATTAAAACAAGATTTACAAATTGGTTCATTTTTAGCATCACTGTCGAAAACCAAATTAATTACTAATCACCTATTAGTTATTTAAGCCGGTGCCAAATTTTATTAGACAATTAATAATATGCGGAAAACTGAATTACAACATTCACACAATACTAGAGTCCAAAACATCTCAAGTAAATAAATCAATAAAGTCTTGCCGAATAAACCATCGGCTAAAATCCCCAACCAAATAATGTATCCAACTGATAAGAAAATCTGAATACAAGTCTGAAACTTAAATACTGAATAGATAAAGTCTAACTGGGGCAACACACCCAAATGAAATATTGAAATACTGCTGAGAGGTCCTGCACTAGGAATGAAGGAATGATGCATCTAACCAAAACCCGGCAAGCCTCCAGAACGCTGCAACTATACGTCCCTATACAGAATTATCAAGTTTGACATCCCCGTGGCTAGACACCTAAAAGGTTTTGAAAAGATTTTATAGCAAGGGTTAGCATCGAAAACATTATGAAAATATTTTGCAAGTATTTATCATAAATAAAAATCACTTATTGATTACACATGTTATATTTACGTACACTCGCTTGAGTCACCTCACCACGTCTCTACTTAGCCCACCTAACTATTCTACCCAAGCTAACTAGACTTAAGTATTTCTCAAAGTGAACACGTCTCTGTTCCCGTACCGCCCATACAGTACTTTACCCGATAGTTAACGTTTCTCATACGTTATAATAGTTGAAATTAACATTTCACTTATCATCCCATTATTCAATTAATTTTCGCTACTTAATTCATTCTTTAGATATTCACTATCTAACTATCTACTGTCACACGTAAGTAGAATATTCACATTGGTACATATATATTTATCTCTCTAATATATATATATATATATATAATTATATCATTACTACATCTCTCAAAAGGACCACCGTGAAACATGGGCATACTCTGCTATCAGTCCAAGTACCTCTCGTACTAATTAGGGACAAATGGTTCGGTACATCTCCTCGAACCCAAAATCAAATAACAAGCAGTGGAGGCGAACATAGTTCCAAGCCTTTGGGCTACGCACATACCTAACATACCCAAATGACATGCCAAACACACTAATACACGACACATAATGAGCCGCCCTAAGTTTTATGTTCTGGGGCACAAATCCAGACCTCCCTGGAATCGGCAAGATGGGATCGCCCACTGCGCGGGAACCTCCATGATAGCAGGTAGCGTAGATATGTTAACGTATATCATCAATCATATAATAGGTACACACACAACCTATATATATATATATATATATATATATATATTCAACAGGTATTCACACAACCTAATTATCATCATTCGTACGTAGTATATATTACTCGAATACTCACCGTACTTTCAATTTACGATTATTCTCACCATCGCGTTTAATTAGGTATTATTCTCTACTCTAAGGGCGCTAGTTACCCCTTATTCCATTTCAGTAGCTAAGCCCTCCTTAATTAATTATGTTATCGTTTAATCCCGTTTAATCATTGTTTTAATTCTCTCGGTAAGACTTAATCACATAACCCTATCATGGCCTACTGTAATATAATAAATCCTTCATTATATTCTAACAATGTCCCAAAAGTTTTCCCGACAACAATTTAGGAGTTCTAGACTCAAAAGTAAAATTTTCATGTTTTCTGGGCAACCGAATCGATTCACTAGGAGGCCGAATCGATTCGCCTATTGGCCGAATCGATTCAAAAACCTGTTGTATCATCATCTTCCTTACGCAAGTGCGTTTTTCACCATTAACACCCACATAACTTACATGTTTCTTCACCAAACTTGAAACCAATTGTCCCTAACCATTTCTACATGCATTAGGATGATTTCTAACGTAAATACAACATCAAAACCTTATAATTTTCATTCAAGAAGGGATTTAAACATCTAATCCTCAAAACCCTAGGTTTTATGTTCTTCCACCATTGTTCATAAAAAACCCAAATTTAATTCGTGGATAATAACGCAAAATCTCTAATTTATTATGCTTTACTGATATTAAATCTTTCTACATGCAATTCCTACCCAAACATGTATGTAAAAACTGTTCTAAAAAATCCGTCCAGGCTTGAGGCTTAGGAGAAACGCCTCACCTCAAGCTTTTTACGCCTTATTCTTAGTAAAACCCTTAAGGCGCACTTCTTTCTAAAAACAACAATGCTTTAGTGAACCGATATCGCCTTTTAAAGAATTTTTTTACAGACCGGACCATTATCTCATCCAAAATAATCAACTAGTATTTTAATTTGCAAATATTCAGACATATTTTTATGATATGTACAATTTTAGTATTTTAATAGCCTTGTTATGGTTAAAAAATATTAAAATATATTAAGAAGGCCTAAACGCCTTTTCACGCCTTTTTACGCCTAAGGCCGGCCTAGGATTCTAAGGCTTAAGGCTTGGCCTCCACGCCTCGATCACGCCCCGCGTTTTTTAGAACCTTTTTAAATCATTCTTTTCTTCCAAGAATTATCAATTTCATCAAACTAGTTTGAAACCCTAACAATATGGGTATTATAACGTCAAAAGATTTGCAAATAAACACTTACCTTTGATCAATAAGGCCCGATTTCGTGGCTTGGTGATGGATTTGATTGTTTCCTCCTCCAATCTTCCTTCCCAAGAGGTTTGTGGTGCAAGAACAAGATGAAAGGTCCAAGAATCTCTTCAAAATCTCCAAGACCTCTCTCCTTTTGTTCTCAAATGGACTCCCGTTGTATTTTGAGTTTCTAACCCTAGCCCCTCTTATCTAACATCTGATAAAGAAGTTAGAAATTCGTATGTCTCCTAACCCTCATTTCCCAAGTGACTAAAACTCCCCTATACGGTGCCGATTTAGCCTAAAAATGTCCCAGGACTCGATCGACACCCCCAGGTATACTATTTTGACTATTTCGACCCTTCCGGAGTCATCCGTGACCTCAAAATCGTCATCCGAGTAAATCTAAATAATCATCCCATCTCTACCTCAAATTAGTCAACACGCGTCTCTCGGTTGAGATAAATCTAATTACGCCAATATCACTTGCTATTACGCGTAATAATTTCCATATGTTATTTACTATTCACTTAGTAAATATACTTCATAATATTAATCATTATCTCACTCTCGATTAATATTTAATAAACACATTATTACTCAATTCAATTAAATTACTTCTCTCGTATAATTTAAAATAAAGCTAATTAATTACCGAATTAATTAAATTCAAATACCAGAAATACAGGGTATTACATACTTTCCCCCACAAAGGAATTTCGTGTCTGAAATTAGGTCATACCTGTGGCAAACAACTCTGGATACTGCTCTCGCATGTCATTTTTCCGCTCCCAAGTAGACTCATCAACACTATGGTGTCCCCACTGAACTCTGACTCGTGGCACCACCTTAGACCGCAGCTTACGCTCACTACGATCCAGAATAGCCACGGGTCTCTCTTCATACGAGACGTCTGGCTGCAAATCAATCTCCTCGAGTGGAACATGCCAGAAAGCTCTCTCGCTCCTCCTGTACTTCTTCAGCGATGCAACATGGAATACATCGTGTATTTGCTGAAGATGCTCCGATAAACCTAGTCTATATACTACCGGTCCCACTCTCTCTATGATATGGAAATGCCCCACATACTTCGGCGCTAACTTCCACTTCTTGCCGAACCTCATGACCCCCATCATGGGAGAAACACGGACCAACACCTGGTCCCCAACCTCTAACTCCACTTGCCTCCGGTCGGCATCTGCATAACTCTTCTGCCTATCTCGAGCAATCTGAATACGTCCCCGAATTAACTCGATCTTGGCAGTCGTCTCCTGTATCATCTCTGGCCCCAATAACTTGTTGTCCCCCACCTCTAACCAGCAAGCGGGTGAACGACAAGGTCTCCCATATAATGCCTCAAACGGTGCCATGCCGATAGTAAATTGGTAAGAGTTATTATACGCAAACTCTACCAATGGAAGGTATCGCTCCCAACCTCCCCCGGAATCCAGGATACACATCCTCAACATGTCCTCCAACATCTGATTAACCCGCTCAGTCTGCACGTCTGTCTGTGGATGATAAACATTAGTCAACCGCAAGTCTGTACACATGGCCTCCTGGAAGATTTACCAGAAGTGATACACGAAGATCTTGTCTCTATCAAACACAATGTTAATCGACACCCCATGCAGCTTAACTATCTCAGCAATGAACAACTGCACGTACTGACTCGTCTCGTAGTCGGTGCAGAACGACAAGAAGTGGGTCACCTTGATCAACCGATCCACTATCACCCAAATAGAATCGTGACCCTCTACGATGTCGGCAGCCTTGTAATAAAATCCATCGAGATGCTCTCCCACTTCGAGATGGGAATCTCCAATAGCTGTAGCATCCCTGAAGGTCTTTGAGGTTCAACTTTCACAAGCTGACAAGTAACACACTTTGAGACAAACTCTGCTATGTCTCTTTTCATCTCAGTCCATCAATACTGTCTACTCATATCCTGGCACATCTTATCCCCATCGGGATGTACCGCAAACCTCGAACCATGGGATTCTGTCATCACGGCATGCCTCAAATCCTCATCCTTAGGCACGACCAATCTCCCATTAAAACGTAGACCTCCCTCCGAGCTAATCGAGTAAGGCTCCGCACCCTCAGCTAATAGCTGTCGCACTCTGTCCCGACAGTACTGATCCTCTGCCTGTGCCTTCACGGCCCGCATTACAATCTTAGGAGTGATAGCTAACACCACCATACACGCTCTGACAATCTCATCCTCGTGTCGAAGCTCACTCCACTTCGTTTTCCAGATCTCCACTAACTTCCCCGTAGGTCGTCGGCTCAACGTGTCTGCTACCACGTTAGCCTTACCAAGATGATACTGTATATCGAACTGGTAATCCTTCACGAACTCTAGCTATCGCCTCTGCCTCATGTTGAGATCCTTCTGTGTGAAGAGATACTGAAGTGACTCATGGTCCGTGAACAATGTAAACCAAGGTGCTAAAAGACGCGATGCGTGATTGATGCGTGGAGGTCAAGCATCAAGCATTAAGAGCATAGGCGCGCTTAGGCGAAGCCTATGAGTGAAAAGGCTTTTTGCTTTTTTTAAAATATTTTTTAATTATACTCGGTTTTCTAAAATAATAAAATTAGAATTGTAAGCATAACTTGCATAAAAAAATATAATCATAAACATGCAATCAAAATTACGAATAAAATAAAACATACCTTGAGATTTGAAATTATATTCGTAAAAAAATTTGAACAATACTTATATAAAAGCAAAAAAAAAAATTTACATGTAATACCCCGTATTTTTATGGTTTTTAATTATGAGGTTAATTAAATGGAATTTACTTTTAATTATGGGATTTATTAAATTAATTTGGGATAATTAATTGGAATATTAATTCGGATTTAAATGCTAGCGGGACGAGAGTTAGTATTTGGTATTATTATGTTGTGGAATATTACTGAGTGATTATGGTAATATGTGATCATCAATTTTATTAAAATTGTCGTGAGTAGAAAATACGGCAGTTTCGGTAATTAAGTTGGGACGCGCGTGTCAGTCGCGTCAGGAATGAATTTAATTAGATTATAAAGTAAAGTATAATTTTATCAACCGGATGGTCATTTTGAGTGCGCCAACGTGTTCGGAAGGGTCGAGATAGTCAGAAAACACTAGCCGGGGGTTTAGTTTGGGTCCCGGGGGATTTTTAGGCCAAACCGGCAACCCAGAAGAGTATTTTGGTAATTTTAAAAATTGAGGAGGTAAGACTCACGAATTTTAGAGTTTAATTATATATTATTAGATAGGCCATTAAGGCCATTATCAGCCAAAAAGCAAGGGAGTGGGCTACGGGAGTTAGAGAGAAGTTACCATAGGGTTCCAAACCAAAAACCACCCACCACCACCATTTTGAGAGATAATTATGACTCCAAACCAAAAACCACCCACCACCACCATTTTAAGAGATAATTATGACTGGAAAAGAAGAGATAATCAACCTTGATCATCAACAAAGAATAAGAAGACCAAACTTAAGGCAAGTGATTTGATATTTTTAAGTGCATTGAATATTTCTTCCATGTTTAGTGTAGGAATTGTTTTGTCTTGAAAGTTTTGAGGAAAACTAATGAAATTGTTGTAGAAACTCTAAAGTTGGGTTAGGAGTTGCATGTAGAATGGTTATGGACGAATTTGTTATTCGAAGACTTAGCTTTGATGATTTAAAAACGGATTTATGATGAGTAATTAGACATAATGAAATTCTGGGTTCATATTCATAGGGTTTGGAGTAAAATTTGGGGATTAACGATAATTACATGTTGTTTAGGAGGATTTGACCCCCAAAATATGTTAAGAAACGACCTAAGAGGATTTAGAGAAGTTTAAGAACATTAAAATGCTATTGGGATGATCTTAGGATGAGTTTAGAGAAGAGAAAAATTGAGAAAAACGAATTGGGAATTTTCTGGGCGTATTCAGCCATATCGTTAGAAGGCCTTCCCAGGTCGTTCGAACGACCTCGTTCGAACGAGACTTCTAACGAGATGACAGTACCCCTTCAAACGAGTTGGTAGTTCGTTCAAAGCCTTTCGTTCGAACGACACTCGTTCGAACGAGATTTCTAACGAGTTGACAGAATGGCCTTTTAGGCCTGATTTTATTTCGAACCTCCAGAAGACTTATATAATTGAGTATAATCCTTCCCTTGTTGATTTGTGGATATAGTTGTGAGATTGGAAGTACGTAGAGGATTAAAACTTAGAGTTTTGTAGTAAACCGGGTGATGTTTATGGGTTATGATATAAGTATCTAAAAACTTCGACGTGAGGAGAGTTGATAACTTTAATGTATATAAATCGGGGACTTGTAAACGTGTAACATGAAATGATGGTATAGGAATGAGAAATATACCTCTATTAATATTATGGGATACCGAAGATGTGTGAATGCTTGGTATATGTAGTTAGTTGTGTATAACATACCTACCATACTTGCTATCACGGGAGGTCGGCGTTCGATCAGGGCCATCTAGTCTTTGTGTGCCTACGGGGGGGATTTAGATTTGTACCTCGAGGACATAGGTCAGAGAAGGACTTATTGAGAAGTTAATAAGTTTGCTGATCATGGGAACGTAGGTATGTGCGTGACCCATGTGATGCGAACTATGTTCGCCTCCATTATGTGTGATTGTTGTTTACTGAAAACGATTCCTGAGAGATTCGGAATACGTGGTCCTTATGTACGTGATGTACCGGGATTGGATAGTAGAGTATGTGTGCACCGCAGCTTACTCTCGGGGTGCCAGTATTATATATTTATGATGAGAATAATATACTGCAAATTGAAATGAACTGTCATGAATAAATGAAAATGTGAATAATAGCAACATTTTAGTAGAGTTAGAAATAGAAAATCTCTAGTGATTAGCATGACTAATATGGGAACTAAGAAGGAAAGTAAAATTCTCTGTTTAAATTAAGATGTCGGGACTTAAATCGTGAATCGTATAGAAATGTTAGATTGTGTATTGGACTAGTTAGATATGGGAATAACTAGAACGGGTACGAGTACGATAGGAGTGCACAATTAGTTGAGAGATGAGGAACTCATGTGAGTGCATGCACTATCATGTACTTTATATTCACTGTTTAATTATATTAAACCACTTGCTGTATTTTAAACTATTTTCATAATCGGGCTCTGACCCGTTTGCTTTCAAATCTATTTTTGTAAAAACCTTTTTAGGTGCCCAGCCACAAGGACACCAAGCATAGGAGTTCTATTCCCGCGACGTGCTGTAGCTGCTGTGGAAGTTACAGGACCTCGATGGTAGACGCCTCCACTTTATATCTCGACTCTACTTCAGATTCATTCATCTGTAGGGCATGTTGCCCCTTTCCTTTCAGAAACATCTTATTTACTCAGTTTTTATTTTATATTTTGGGTTGTAATTAAATTAATGATTCAGGCTTGTATTTGTTCATTTCAGTATTTGGATTGTTGTGAGGTGTATTCCTCCAGATTTAGTTTATTACATCGTTATTTATTTGCGACTGTAATGTGGTTGTGGTATCAGTATTTCATAAGTTAAATGGATGTAATGTTAATCGGATTTAATTAAAATTGACAACTCACTTTTTAAATATTAGGTGGCTAGTAATTATTAAAATGTTTACGACAATGATGCTATGAACTGAATCAACTTGGCATTTTGTATTAATTTGAATAAAGGAGTAGCTACTCGGTATTTAATTAGTCGGGGTGTCACAGGTGGTATCAAAGCATCAGGTTCTAGTGTCCTTTAGGATCTGTGCGGCCTATTATGCTTGCAAGCGTAGCTTTCTTTGATATAGAGCCCTATGTTTAGGATTGTTGATTCCTTTGGTGAGATTTCGTTCTCCTGCTTTGATATATATGATAGTGAATCTTATTTACAGTCGCGTGTGTTCGTGAGCCGAACAAAGTATTAAGTCAGGCGAAGGCAAGTATGCGAGCAGCAGGAGGCAAGGATCAGTATAGGTTATTAAATTTATTAAAGAAGGATGACCGTAGTTGAAGTCAACCATATTATGGTACGGAAGTTCAGGACAGTATAGACGGCTAAGGCGCGACTTGTGACTTCCAGGTACAACTGTAGTAGGAGTGGGGTCAAATGAGACTCACCCAACAAGGTTGGAATGGGAGAGAAAGAGTTAAGTGAAACATTGAAGAGAACCAGCAGTGGAAATACTCGAAGTACAGAGATGGTGGGTGCTAGCCAAACTAATAATGTATTCAAAGGCTTAGACATATGTCGGGGTATGGCCAATCGGGAGTGAAAATCTGGGGTAAATTTTTCTTGGCTCGTTAGAACGGAATTTCAATGGTGAGAGGCAATCACCACACTAAGAAGTGGAATGTGACGTCGAGAGAAGGCGTACACGTATGGTTTGACCATAAGTTCTTTCACCAGACATTCAGGGTGAAAGGCGAATGTTATTCTGAACTCACACAATAGGGTCGGACAGAGGTCACTTTGTGAGAAGAAATTTAATTATTTAGCGAACCTTACACCGGGTGAAGTAGGTGAAAAGGAGAAGATGATATTAAGGGAGAAATTACATACAAAAATAATTGTTAACTCTTCTGGGAAATTCTACTCGGACCGACAATGCAGATGGTAATTATGTTGCGTAGTGTTAATTTGGAGGTAAACGTTTTCTTGGGTGGGGGAGAGGCAAGAATCGAGGATCTTTATAGAGTATGACTGGGAAAAGGGTGTTGGAGAAGCATCACAAGGAGAAGACTCAACGGGAAACCTGTTAAAATGATTCGAATAGTTGAATTATTACCGAGAGATGGTGGTTTCAGTGAGAGAGGTGGAAACTAGTCGCGTGTTCCTTAGGTTCGTTAAGCTAAGGAAACAATGGAAGTAGTCAACAGAGCCGAAATTACCAACGTCCGAGAGAAGGACCACCTTAACATGGTTAGTGTGACCGAAGATAAGTGGAGTATGTGTAGAGGTATTTTGTGGGAAGTGAAACCCGTGCATTATAAATGTTTTCCGATGCAAGTGTTAGGATAAAGGTATTATGCCTGAAAGGCATCAGTTATTGAAATATTCGGTTTGATACGGACAGGTGTGTTAAGTCCAGGAACCATTTGAGCAATCGGGATGATTGTCAGGATAGAAGTATGAGTTATATCCTCAGATGATGTTGCATATTGGTTGTGGCATGAACGAGTTACTACCTTTATTATTATGGTTACTTTTGCTTGAGAGTCGAGTATAGTAAGTATCGACAAATTTTTATTAATTATGTGAATATTTTCCCAGATAGTGTGGGGTTATCTTTATTGTCATCCGCGGAGGATGAATGGGTATATTGATAGTGGTATATACTATATTGGAACTACTAGTTTTAGTGTTGCGATTACGAGTATGATATTATCCTAATTATAGTTTTATAATATGCTCATACCGATAGTGTGCTGGTATTGCAAGTTTATCGGGGTTACTACCTTGGGTTAGAATGTTTTGATCTGGCGAGGCCCCATCTGTGAGAGGTCCGGGCTCGTAATTGTATATTTTTATATATGTATATATAGATATATAAATATTGTTGTGATTTCAAAAAGTATAATGGTTTCAGATATTAAATCCCAGTCTGCGCAGGGATTTACTTGGTATAATTCGTATGTAATTGGTTTACTAGTCTGTGAAAAGATTTAGCTGATTATTATAATTAACACTCATGATGTAGTAATAAGAAGAGTGCATTGTTTTATCACCCTTTAGAGAGTTGGGACTTTATGCTCATAGTTGTGTGTCTGGGGACGGAATTTTGGGAGCCCCGATTATATTTGCATGTTGTATATGGAATGTGATTACCATCAATGTCAAGAGAAAATGTCTTTCGGAAGAGATGTAACTTTGTTGTTAAGAGACGGGAATATAGGGGTACATGTTATGGACTGAGGGCTTAACGGATCCCGATGACCGACAATGTTAGGTAGTAGTGTATCGGGGGGGTTCCTTGTTTGGATTTCGCTTTGCGAGACATCCCACGCATGAAACTTAGCGTAAGGTTGGTAGTAGGGAGATGTTTGACCATTCGTCCTTAAATTGGATACCTCGATCGTTATGTAGGTAAGTAGTTATAACGGGAAGTTAACAAGGTAAATTACGATGTAAGGCCAGTAGAGCCAGTTGTTAGATTTCAAATTTAGAGGTGATTGGGAACACCCAAGTGGTATAGCCACGTTGAAAATGCAACGGCAATAAAGAGTCTAGAATACGTATGAAGCGTAGATAATGTTTAAAACCGTATGAGTGAGTTATAAGGGGTGTAAACATCTTGGTTTGCTAATGTAGTAATCGCCGGAAGAAGGGATATAGATGGGGTTAAACGTCACAAGTGAAGGTGTTAATGAATATCATGTGCAACCAGTGTAGCAAGTCCGAATTTGGTGAAAAGGCAGTGGAAAGCCATTTAATAAGGGGTATCTCTTGAGAAGGCAAATATTTAATTATTATGGACAATTTGGAGTAGAGTTCCGACCAATCGAATGTTGGGGGTGACTCAAGAGTAAATAGAATGAGGATGTCAATAGGGTATAAAGGGTCCAGATGTGCACAACGTGGTGTAGATTGCAAGGGTCGAAACTTTTGGTATACGTCGAGAGGAGAACATTAAGTATCACTTAACGGGAAGTATTATACGTGAAAGTCGGCATTGAAAGGGGTATAGTAAGTAGTAGATCGGTTGGGGTAAGATGATCAACCAGATAATTTTGTATCAAGCCGACGAATCCAGGGATGGAAGAGTCAAGTTGGTAAATTTTCTAAAGGGGTTGCCAACTTATAGATAAGTATCGAGTTCCTTCAGATATGTGGGACAGGTTGTCCAGAGGGAGATAAATTGTATATATTTGGGTGATTTACACTATGAGATAGTGGACACGCCGGCAAGTGGTCCTACGCAGTATTATTCAATACTAAGAGGAGATCCCCGAAAGCCACCTTCAACGTGGGGTAACAAGAAGTTGTGGGATTACGTTTCGTTCGGAGAAGGTTATATCACCTATAGCCGGAGGTGTAGGCGCATGGTGATTAACGACTGGTGGATTGTATGAAAGAAATTTTGGATTCATTGCAATCTTTTCATTTCCAAATCGGGTATAACTAGTAAGTGAGGTATATTGTGGTAATGGGAAGAAGATATTAACTAATGGTAGAGTTGGGGGGGGGGGGGGGGGGGGAGGGGGGGGGAGCACCCGTATCTATTTATAGTGGACTAGGTGCTTACAAATGTTTTGTGTAACACCAACCCGCTGAAGTGATTTTCCCTTGTGTAAAGGTCACAACGCCGAGAACAGAGATTCAATGAATGGGCAAAAGTAGTCAGATGTTTTATTGATTTCTTCCAGAGTAGGAGCTTGGTGTTTTGATAAACGCGGGAGTTAATGCGTAGTGAGGTGCGGACTCACAATAATATTGAGATAATGCGGCCATTGATGTATAGGGTATATTTTTATTATTCGAATGCTGTTTAGCAAGTGCACAATGTGAAGTGCATTCATTGAAGTGTAACCCTATAACTGATAAAGTATCAAGTCTGTTAAACAAGCTTGTTGTGAAGCGAGGGCTTTTAATTGGGCCTTTCTTTATATTTTTGTTTTAAGTACTGGAGGATACCTAAAACTTTTCCAGGTATGCCTTACTTTTCGAATTTCAGGACGAAATTCCGTTATTAGGGGGGGAGTATGTAATACCCCGTATTTTTATGGTTTTTAATTATGAGGTTAATTAAATGGAATTTACTTTTAATTATGGGATTTATTAAATTAATTTGGGATAATTAATTGAAATATTAATTCGGATTTAAATGCTAGCGGGACGAGAGTTAGTATTTGGTATTATTATGTTGTGGACTATTACTGAGTGATTATGGTAATATGTGATCATCAATTTTATTAAAATTGTCGTGAGTAGAAAATACGGCAGTTTCGGTAATTAAGTTGGGACGCGCGTGTCAGTCGCGTCAGGAATGAATTTAATTAGATTATAAAGTAAAGTATAATTTTATCAACCGGATGGTCATTTTGAGTGCGCCAACGTGTTCGGAAGGGTCGAGATAGTCAAAAAACACTAGCCGGGGGTTTAGTTTGGGTCCCGGGGTATTTTTAGGCCAAACCGGCAACCCAGAAGGGTATTTTGGTAATTTTAAATTTTGAGGAGGTAAGACTCACGAATTTTAGAGTTTAATTATATATTATTAGATAGGCTATTAAGGCCATTATCAGCCAAAAAGCAAGGGAGTGGGCTACGGGAGTTAGAGAGAAGTTACCATAGGGTTCCAAACCAAAAACCACCCACCACCACCATTTTGAGAGATAATTATGACTGGAAAAGAAGAGAGAATCAACCTTGATCATCAACAAAGAATAAGAAGAACAAACTTAAGGCAAGTGATTTGATATTTTTAAGTGCATTGAATATTTCTTCCATGTTTAGTGTAGGAACTGTTTTGTCTTGAAAGTTTTGAGGAAAACTAATGAAATTGTTCTAGAAACTCTAAAGTTGGGTTAGGAATTGCATGTAGAATGGTTATGGACGAATTTGTTATTCGAAAATGATTTAAAAACGGATTTATGATGAGTAATTAGACATAATGAAATTCTGGGTTCATATTCATAGGGTTTGGAGTAAAATTTGGGGATTAACGATAATTACATGTTGTTTAGGAGGATTTGACCCCAAAAATATGTTAAGAAACGACCTAAGAGGATTTAGAGAAGTTTAAGAACATTAAAATGCTATTGGGATGATCTTAGGATGAGTTTAGAGAAGAGAAAAATTGAGAAAAACGAATTGGGAATTTTCTGGGCGTATTCAGCCATATCGTTAGAAGGCCTTCCCAGGTCGTTCGAACGACCTCGTTCGAACGAGACTTCTAACGAGATGACAGTACCCCTTCAAACGAGTTGGTAGTTCGTTCAAAGCCTTTCGTTCGAACGACACTCGTTCGAACGAGATTTCTAACGAGTTGACAGAATGGCCTTTTAGGCCTGATTTTATTTCGAACCTCCAGAAGACTTATATAATTGAGTATAATCCTTCCCTTGTTGATTTGTGGATATAGTTGTGAGATTGGAAGTACGTAGAGGATTAAAACTTAGAGTTTTGTAGTAAACCGGGTGATGTTTATGGGTTATGATATAAGTATCTAAAAACTTCGACGTGAGGAGAGTTGATAACTTTAATGTATATAAATCGGGGACTTGTAAACGTGTAACATGAAATGATGGTATAGGAATGAGAAATATACCTCTATTAATATTATGGGATACCGAAGATGTGTGAATGCTTGGTATATGTAGTTAGTTGTGTATAACATACCTACCATACTTGCTATCACGGGAGGTCGGCGTTCGATCAGGGCCATCTAGTCTTTGTGTGCCTACAGGGGGATTTAGATTGGTACCTCGAGGACATAGGTCAGAGAAGGACTTATTGAGAAGTTAATAAGTCTGCTGATCATGGGAACGTAGGTATGTATGTTCGCCTCCATTATGTGTGATTGTTGTTTACTGAAAACGATTCCTGAGAGATTCGGAATACGTGGTCCTTATGTACGTGATGTACCGGGATTGGATAGTAGAGTATGTGTGCACCGCAGCTTACTCTCGGGGTGCCAGTATTATATATTTATGATGAGAATAATATACTGCAAATTGAAGTGAACTGTCATGAATAAATGAAAGTGTGAATAATAGCAACACTTTAGTAGAGTTAAAAATAGAAAATCTCTAGTGATTAGCATGACTAATATGGGAACTACGAAGGAAAGTAAAATTCTCTGTTTAAATTAAGATGTCGGGACTTAAATCGTGAATCGTATAGAAATGTTAGATTGTGTATTGGACTAGTTAGATATGGGAATAACTAGAACGGGTACGGGTACGATAGGAGTGCACAATAAGTTGAGAGATGAGGAACTCATGTGAGTGCATGCACTATCATGTACTTTATATTCACCATTTAATTATATTAAACCACTTGCTGTATTTTAAACTATTTTCATAATCGGGCTCTGACCCGTTTGCTTTCAAATCTATTTTTGTAAAAACCTTTTTAGGTGCCCAACCACAAGGACACCGAGCATAGGAGTTCTATTCCCACGACGTGCTGTAACTGCTGTGGAAGTTACAGGACCTCGATAGTAGACGCCTCCACTTTATAACTCGACTCTACTTCAGATTCATTTATCTGTAGGGCATGCCGCCCCTTTCCTTTAAGAGACATCTTATTTACTCAGTTTTTATTTTATATTTTGGGTTGTAATTAAATTAATGATTCAGGCTTGTATTTGTTCATTTCAGTATTTGGATTGTTGTGAGGTGTATTCCTCTAGATTTAGTTTATTACATCGTTATTTATTTGCGACTGTAATGTGGTTGTGGTATCAGTATTTCATAATTTAAATGGATATTATGTTAATCGGATTTAATTAAAATTGACAACTCACTTTTTAAATATTAGGTGGCTAGTAATTATTAAAATGTTTTCGACAGTGATGCTATGAACTGAACCAACCTGGCATTTTGTATTAATTTGAATAAAGGAGTAGCTACCCGGTATTTAATTAGTCGGGGTGTCACATTACAGTAGTTATTTTATAACAAAAAAAATAAAATTAATGCAATTATTTCATAACGACAAAAATTCTTTTTGAAATTTCTACCGGATAACTTTTGGAATAAGTCAGAAATATTGGACAACAGTTATTTTATAACAGTTATTTTATAAATATTGGAATATGTCATAAATTACAGAAGTTATTTTATAACAGCAAAAAAAATTATATCAGTTAAACTAAATACTGCCACTGTTGGTGGAAAGAGACAATTTTATTTTCGTTACTAAAATATAATATGAATGTCTCCCCAAAATATGTCCCCATTACTATATTATAGTCTATCTTGTTTCAGAATGAATAATTGTACATAACTTGCAAAACATTGAAGGTAAAAACAAGGAACATTATTAGTTGAACAAATAAAAAAGAATGTGAAAAGAAACAAATCCGATCAGAGAGCATAATGAAAAATGTGGGGACAATAAATTTGAAGACAAATGACAACAATTCTTATAAATATGAAAAAAAAAAGACTTTCACCGAGGGAGGGGAAGGTCTGTCGGCGTTAAAGAGTTAGGGTTGATGGCTGGTGGGAGAAGATTGATGGTCGATCGGAGAAGTTAGGTTTCCTATTTTTTTTTCTTTTGTTTTGGCTGATCGGGGTTTTCTTGGGGAGGGGTTA
Organism: Sambucus nigra; assembly: GCA_949130495.1. NCBI lineage: Eukaryota > Viridiplantae > Streptophyta > Magnoliopsida > Dipsacales > Adoxaceae > Sambucus > Sambucus nigra. The sequence continues at coordinate 451,577,882 of OX422210.1, read as the reverse complement.
GCTTGTTATGTTAGGGTTAGATTAGTATAGTAGATAAGAAACAAACCAATTTTTTTTTTTTGTATGCTTTTTACCCAAAACGACGTCATTTTAACACAAAACATAAGAATTTTTTTATTTCAAGAACAAAAACATAAAAAAAGCGCGCCTTGTGCGCGCATCACCCGTTTGACCGCCTTAGAAAAGCGTTGACCACGCCTTTTCCCACGCATACCCCTTATGCGTTGCATTTCTAAAAAGCAGCACGCATAGGCAAACATTGATGTAAACTGCTCCCCAGCAGATAGGGCCTCCATATCCTCAAAGCAAAAACGACTGCTGCCAACTCAAGGTCGTGGGTGGGGTAATTCTTCTCGTGGGGCTAAGCTTTCGAGACACATAAGCTATAGCCCTCTACTGCTGCTACAATACAACCCCAAGTCCCTGCAAGGATGCATCAGTATAAACCCGGTACTCCTCCCCACTCCCAGGTAATGCAAGTTCTGGCGTTGACGTCAACTTATCCTTCAGCTCATCGAAGGCTTGCTGACAGTGATCACTCCACACAAACGATAACCCCTTGCGAGTCAGGTTCGTCAACGGACCCACAATATTCGAGAATCCTTTAATGAAGCGGCGATAATACCCGACCAACCCCAAAAAGCTGTGAATCTCTGTCGGTGTCGTGGGCTGTCCCCACTCCCTCACTGCCAATACCTTACTCGGATCAACTGCAATACCCCTGCCAAATACGATGTGTTCGAGAAATTGTACCTCCCGTAGCCAAAATCGACACTTTTCGAATTTGGCATACAGCTGGTGCTCCCGTAGTGTCTGTAGAACGATGTGCAAATACTCAGCGTGCGCCTCCTCAGTGCGAGAGTAGACCAGAATATTGTCTATGAACACGATCACAAACTGGTCCAAAAACTCCCTGAATACTCTGTTCATGAGATCCATGAACACTGCTGGCGCATTGGTGAGCCCAAACGGCATCACCTTGAACTCGTATGACCCGTACCACGACAAGAAAGCGGTCTTGGGCACATCCTCCTCCTGAATGCGCAATTGGTGATAACCCGATCTCAAGTCAATCTTTGAGAAATACGCTGCCCCTCTCAACTGGTCAAATAGGTCATCAATCCTTGGCAATGGATACTTTATCCGTATCGTGACCTTGTTCAGCTCCCTGTAATCCACACACAAGCGAAGCAAAACGTCCCTCTTCTTCACAAAATCATGCCCCTTGGCCGTTTTGGGTAACCTAACGACAAAGTCCATGGAGACATCAAGCCACGATCGATCAGGAATGGGTAGGGTTGTATACCGACATTAATATGCTGACCTTTTGCTGTCTGACAAGTATAGCAACGCTGAACATGGTTGTTAACCTCCCTCCTCATGGTAGGCCAATAGAAACGCTCACGCAGAGTAGCTAAGGTACGAGCGACACTCGAATGGCCGACTAGGCCCCTATCATGGAGCTTTGCGATGGTCTTCTCCCGCAGGGAAGGAGCAAGGATGCACAATGCCGTACCAAGATACAAATACCCATCCTGGAGCAAGTAGTCACCCTAAACGCCATGCTGGCTTGCACATGCCTCCATAATAGGCCCTAAAAAAGTGTCTGTCGCATACAAATCACAAATTTCAGAAAAATCGAAGGTCGACTTCTGAATGGTGACTAGGGCATGAGATCTCAGACTTAGGGCATTTGCAATCAGGTTCTCCTTACCTGGCTTGTACTGTAGGTGGAAGGTAAACTGCTACAAGAAACTAGTCCACTTGGCGTGCCGATGACTGACCTACTTTTGGGATTTTATAAAATGGAGGGCATTGTGATTTGATTTAATGATAAACTCCCGATGAATCAAATAGGGCTGCCAATGCTTGAAAGCCTACACCATTGCGTAGAACTCCAAATCATAGACATAACAGTTGATAAAAGAACCGACAACTTTCTGACTCAAGTAAGCAACGGGATGACCATTCTGACTTAGGACTGCACCAATTCTGGACTTGCTGGCATCACAAGTCAACTTAAACGGCTGGGTAAAATCTGGCAAGACTAGAATGGGAGCTAGCGTCATCCTGGAAGTGATGAGCTGGAATGCCGTCTCAGTCTCATTAGTCCATGCAAACTCAGTCACGGACCCACACATCAACACAATAATAGGAACCATCACAGAATTGAACCTCTCAACAAAGCATCGATAAAAACTGGCCAAACCTGTGGAAACTGCGGACTTGGGTGGCAGTGGCCGGCCTAGGACACTCCCGGATAGCCTGAACCTTCTCGCTGTCAGCACGTACTCCTTACCCCAAAGGACCTCTGACACCATAAATGAACACTTCTTCCGTTGGAGATAAAAACTCTTGCGTCGAAGAACCTCCAATATCCCTCTGACATGGCCCATATACTCCTCTGTGGATATTAAAATATCATCAAAATACACCACGACGAACTTACCCAAGAAGGAACGAAGGATCTGGGTCATAACACGCATGAATGTGGATGGGGTATTGGACAATCCGAAGGGCATGACAGTCCACTCGTACAATTCATCATTCGGTTTGAAGGCGGCCTTCCACTCATTACCGTGCCTAATGCGAATATGATGATAACCACTCTTCAAATCAAGCTTGGAAAACATTGTGGCGGGCCATTGCGGTCGTTTTGGGGGTGTGGGATGGGGTATATGACTGTTTGTTTAACAAACGAAGTTGGGTTTGACTATGGGTGATGCGCCTAGGATAAATAGAGGCGCAAATGCTAACTGGGACCATTGGGTTGATGGGTTTGAGACCCAACGAGTGGCTAGTGATAGGAGACAACCCCTTGGTGGCCATTTCAGTGAGAGGTTGTTCAGGCGGGTTAGGGCTGGGTTCTAGGGTTTGGTCGGAGCTAGTTTGCTTTCTTTCGGTTTGTGGGGGTGGGACAGCCAGGTTACAGGGTTTGGTGGTGTGGATCGGGGCAGTGGCTTGGGTGATGGCTAGGATTATGGCAACTGGTAGCCCGACATTGCTGGCCTGGGCCATAGCTAGTGCCTCTTCCCTCCGCCATTTCGCCTTCAGCCTACGAGATTGCAGTGGATCCTCTGTGGCTGTTCTCGGTAGCCACCATGTCTTGGTGGCTGGTCTCCATGTTCTCGAAACCCTCCACATGTGTGGACCTCCAACCTAAATCCCAATCGTCAACAACCATGATGTCAAGGTAGAAACCTGATATCACTTTTGATGTGAACGCAACAGAATATACACACGTTAATTACACACATACATGAATAACGCAATAAAATAAGAAATCTCCATTAATTTTCTCTCTAAACTCTCTCTAAAACATAAGGAAAATGAATAAAACTAAACAACTAGCATCCTTTTATAAATGCAAGGACCCAAACGCGAAAATAACCCTTAACTAAACAAATGAATTAAAAACGTGGAAACCCGGCCCCCATCCGGGACGTATACGCTCCTGCATCACTTACGCCTCTGTTTTTAATGAGGTTCTGTGTAAAAAAAAAGAGACGGATAGAAAGAGCTCAAATAAACCCTACTGTCAAAAGTAAATTTTTTACCGCCTCGGTGTAAGTTTCCTCAATACTGGAGCTTCTTACAAAAAACAAAGAAGAGAAAGAAGCGGAGATGGGACTCAAGGTTTTTAAAATTTTTAATTTTAACCTCTGAAGGACTGTTGTGTACAACTGATGGGATTATTTAAAGCATTTTTGTCCTTTTTATCTGTGAAGGAGTACAACTCTGTTATGAGATAAAGGTTGTTTCTTCGCTTTTTATTTTTTTCATTTTTTAATCTTTGTAAACCTGTAAGATGTCCTAACCGTAGTAAAAGTGAAAGGGCTTTTATGTTCAAAATATACAGTCTAAAAAATTGGTATTATAATTATTGATAATCATTTTAGAGACAAGTATTTTTATATAGTTTTTTGGTACACAATTATTAATCAATTATTTACTAAATAATTAATTACTTGAGTCCTTGACGATAATAATGGATATATGTACTGTTTCTTTATATAAGTATACTGATTAATATGATGTTAATATATGCTGACATTATATTTATATATATTATGGTTACAAATACATACTTATCAATTAATTATGTGTATAATATATTTTTGGTACACAATTATTAATAAAAATTATACTAAATAATTAATTACTTGCTAATGATACACTAATTTATATCGGTAAAGCTGACTTTAGACCTGTTTCTTAGTGTTATTTATATTAGTCATGGATCTTTTGGTGAAAATTGTTGTTACATTATCATTGTGATTTATTGGATTTTTTATTCCTTCTAAAGTTGAGGCTTTAGCCTCAATGCGCCTCGAGGCTTATGCCTCACCTCATCCGGGCAAAACTCCTCGCCTCCGCCTCGCATCTTTTAAACATTGGTTGTATGAGATTTGAATATTACTATACAGATTTCTCATTTATCTAACTTCATTGTTTTTTCATGGCGCGGTCAATTTCACCATCATACATATTTCCTCACGCATGGCGTGTATCTTTCGGCGATTTCCATATAAATTATTATGATCTCCACTTCACATGTACATTGTTGCTTCTTGCTAAGATTGGTACTATTGATGCAGTATATGTAGGAACTGGCTCCAAAGAAGGTCGTGCCATGAGGGAGGCAGCGCAGAAGCTGATATCTGATGGTCTTGAAAGCAAATTACTATCTGTCCTTCAGGACCTTCTATCCTCCAATTATCCTGAGAACATGGTATGTTCAATTGTGAGATTACCATGTAAACTACCTGTAAATAAAAAATGACTGGATATTAATGAAATATTATTTCAAAGGAAAAAAAGGACTGATGCCCATTGCATGACTGAGTATTATTCTGATGAGGTTATGGTCATGCCACAAACTTCATGGACTTATCCAAAAGAAAAGATAAATAAATAGTGGAGAAGTCAAGGATGTCATGAGTTGTTCTTGAAGTGTGAAGCTTGGATAGCAACTCAACATAACCTTGTCTGGCGCATATGGGAGAGGAGCTCAATCTAATGATGTGGTGGGATGATTGCTGCATAAGCATAAACATGTCTTCTGTGAGGTCCTTATTTAATTTGCTTCTGGGGGTCCTCTTCTTGTTCTTGTCAGTGTTATGTTAAATATCTTTAGGGCGAGTGGAGTTATGGACATAGTTTTTTTGTTACTCTTTTTAGTTTGCGTGTGCTTTATTTATACCCCCATTTGGCTCTCTTTATTGGATTTATTATCTATGGAAGAAATGTCAGGTACCAAATACATGTACATGGTGCCGAATGCCTTCACGAGTCGTTTGAGACTTGGGTATATAGGCACATGAACTGTGAACTGTAGGGAAGTAAGCACATTATGTTACCGGGCCCACTTACGGTTGGGGTAAATTTTTGATGTAAGGTTAAACCGAATTGGTTCATAGAAAGGATTTTACGTCGCCCTAGTGGTTATCAGGGAAAGATACGGTCAATAAATTATTGTTGGCCATTAGGTCGAGAGCTGGCCTTGGAAGTTATTAAATTCTCACAGAAAACGGAGGGTTCATATTGAATAGCAGGCGTTGCGGAGCATTGGGATAATGTGCTGATGTGACATTCAAGGTGAGCAGTAAGGTCAGGGGCTCAATTCATATAGTGAACAATAAAAAATGTTAAATTGCAGCGTGTGGTGGAGATCTCTGATAGAATTCGTGTTCGTCCCATTGGCTCTTGTTAGCGAAGCAGTCCTCGAGCGGTGGGGTTCTCTTGCATAACTCTTTCTTTTACGCTTTACGTAATTCCTCATCTCATCCGTATGTTGAACTATATAAGTTTGTGTGAATAGGATATAGCCCTTCAAAAGTGCAGGCTTTCTCTTGCTTAGTAGCTCATGTTAAGGTGTATCCTTGTGATGTGATGCAGATGAGAAGAAGATGTGCATGCCCCACATTTCGTGTTTTATATGTTGTTGTATTAGGACACTCTTGGTCACACATTCATTCACTTCCTCTTTAATTTGCCCTGGGGTGGAAAGACTTTTGGAGTTTGGACTTTGGAGTATCCAGCATGCTACCAAAAGGAAGAACATACATGTTTGCGATGGATGTTCTCATCTCCGGTAATTGCAAGAGAAGAATTGTCTTTGAAGATGTTTGGTGATTGGATATTTTTTGGATGATTTGCCTTGAGGGGAATAAAAGAATCTTTGAAAAAAAGGTGAGTAAAGAGAACGTCTTTGGTATAGAATCATATATAGGGTGTCATTGTCGCCTTTGTTATGTGCACCTTTTGGAGGATATTCTCTGGATTTTGTGTTATATAGATGGAATGATGTAATAGGTTGAAGTTTTGTTGTTGGAATACGCTTTTGTGATCTGTAGATTGTGGACAACTTGTCCATTCCCACTTGTACCTTCTCTTTTATTTCAATAAAAAATTATGTTTCTTATCCAAAAAATAAAATAAAAAGAAAAGAAAGTTAAGATATTCATATTTGCCATTATCTTACTTGAATCTCACTTAAAAAGCTTTTTTTTTAATTAATTTTTTTTAATTGCATACAAGAATTCATTTTTTTGGGATCAGAAAGAAGATATATTATATATATAAAAAGAAACAAGATGATGTACAAAAAGTGAACCAGAAGTCCACGACACAGAAGGCTAAAGAAAGATACAGAAAACAAAAGTATAACAAAAAAGAGCATAAATAGAAGAACAAATTGCGCCAATAGCTCAATCCACGACCAACAGATCCCGACAACCATCTAACCAGTGCCTCTGCCCACTTGTTGATAATAAATGAATGGTATGGTCCCTTGAATTGCTTTGCTCATTCCAGCTTTAAAGGCAAAAAGAAAAACAAAGCGTCCTAAAAAAATTCAATTTAATACCCTACGAATTTGCCCAGAACTTGGTCCTTTCCCAAATGCTTTTGTTTCCCCTCTAACTTCTCGTCTTTAAAAGTTGCGAGGCTCCTCTCATTTCAAATAAACAAAAAGCCACCGCCGTTTCTCCTATTTCCATGAGAAATCATTCCCACGAAGAATAAGCTCTTTTGCTTTTCTAGGAAGCACTCCCACCACTCCAAATTCCTTCATAACTGTACACCAAATGAATGAAGCCTAATTGGAATGAACCGATATATGATCCAAGTCCTCATTCGTGCAACGCAAAATACTCCAATTAGGCGAGGAGATAATTTGGATGCTTTTTTTGGATCAAGTTGCAAGTATTCACCTTCCCATGAGCCACGAGCCAAGCGAAAACTTGTTCTTTGGACGGGATACCCGTCCTCCTTATAAACTTTGATGGTTCAACATGGTCTTGTAGGAGAAGATTATGTTTAGGATTGCTAAATTTAGTGTTGAGGAATGAAAGTGTTCCGTTGTTTTTAGAACATTTGTACCAAAATGCAGCTCACGTAGATGTCAGCTTTTTTGTTTTTGTTACTATATTGCCGATCTCCCAAAGCATATGGTACGGAATCTCCTAATGATGTCGAATGATCATGGAATATAATTTAAGCACTTTCGTCTAGAAAATTATGGTTGTGCAAAGGATATTTTTGTTAGTTGTTTTTCAATTTTTAGATCCTTACGGTTTTCTCGTCTTTAACCTTTAATGAGCACTGGGTTATGAATTGTAGGATGTTGACCTTTTCACTTTGTGGGCTGAGGAGACACTGACTGAAGTCAACCTGGTCTTGGATAATCTTTTCCTTGTTTATTACGAGTCCTTTTGTACTTGTAATGGACAACAATGGAAGAGGTTCTGTTTGCTCTATGAGGTATATTGTTCTCCTTCTGTTTTGGGGTGTGAATCCTTTCTTATCCTGATCGTTGCTCATGGACTCTACAATGCAGGGGATGATATCTGATTCTTTCAACTTTGGTAAACTGGCCATATCAACTGAAGCAATTCATTCAATATATAATGCCAAAGTTCAGCTGCTACTTATTCTTGTAGAAACATTGGACCTGGAAAATATTCTCCAAATGATTCATGATGAAATGCCTTTCAGGTTTGTAGTCAGTTCCTTTTTTGGTATCCGTAGGTGAAATTATTATGGAATGTTGCAGAAATTTTTGTTGAAGGAAAAATATCTTAAAAAACAATTAAAGGAAAAATTCTTAAAGAACTTAAACATATTAACACATTGAGCATGACACTGGCTGATCAAACTCATAAAATTACAATAATCTATCAAATACTTGTGGAGTGTATGTGGAATGTAAAGAGTACACTAGTGATATGGGTCTATTCTTTGTCGAGTTTCAAATGGAGGAGGCTATTTATGGCTCACATTAGTAGTGTAAGGGGGTAAGAACATCTAAATGCGTTGATACCAAATTTGAGAGTGCATTATCTCGATCTTAATGGAATATTTATATAATTAAATGTTCAACACACATAAATCCAAATTTTATCTTTTTACCCTAAGACATGCATCAAGGTGATAAGACAGATTAATTAAAGCATGTATTCAACAAAGGCAAAGTTTGAGGAAAAAATCCCTTGCGAGCAAAATCTTCTATTTTCAGCACTTCAGAAATATTACAAGACAGTCGACCTACAGACTACTTGATACCAAGCACAAGTATAACGCGGTAGTCTTCGCAAATCTCTAAAGAATACTACTTGTCTCCAAGCAGTCCACAGACAGCCTTCCACCCTCTGTATCCACTGATCAACCTTTGCCTTCAGCAATGATCCACTCGAGAACCACAATAGTCTGCAGTGAAGATGATCTCTCCACAAGAATAGTGTATGCAAGGATACAAACTAGCTAGGATTCAAATAGATTCACACAAATATATTCCGAGGATGTGATTTGTGAATCAAAAAGGGTTTTCAAAACTCAAAAGGTTGAAAACTTTTGCAAAAGATATGCGGAAACAGTTCTGGCAAAAGTCTTAGAAAAGTTAAACGCGAAACAAGTATTTATAAGGCGAACACAAATTTCGAGGCGGCGTCATTCGTTCGAACGAGAACAACAGATTGTTAGAACGAAAACCAAGCTCGTTCGAACGCAACGCTATCTCGTTTGAACAAGTTTCAAACGACATTCAAACGAAGTGAAACAGTGCGCCCTCGTTCGATACACGTTCGGTGTAAACTTTAAACGAGCCTTCGAATGAAAATGACAACTCGTTCGAACAAGAATCTGATCTCGTTTGAACGAGGTCAGCGAACTTTGAAAAATAATATTGCCTCGATTTAAAAAAAAAATCCCGTTTCAGTTTTAATAAAAATAAAACATCCCAAAATAAATTTATTGAATAAATTTAAACTCTTAATAGCATTATACCTTCATAAAGTGGAGAACCATTGAACTTAGAGATGTTGGAGATTCGGTTCTTCGTGACGGCTTGAGTCGAAGAGTAACGGGATACGCCAAAATCTATGTAAGCCTAAGCTATGAGCAAATGACAGAAATTATGCTATTACAAATAGTTGAGATACCCTATAATTGGCACATGCACTCCTTTGGGTGGACCCCTCATGTTTTTAGCTTCGCTTATGTTTGAGATTTGTGTCTCTTTGTCCAATATATGAATTCGTCTTTTGAGACTGTGCATACACTCAGGCACTTCTATCATTCCCCATGCATTGGGGTATTATGTAAAACATCTGTGTGGAAGGGAACTTCTAAAGATAATATTTGATGGACTCTTTTTGTGATTTGGAATATTTTCTTCCCTACAAGGGGGTTCTTAGACGGCCCACATCTTAAGTTTGATGTGTATGCTTCACATACTTTGAAGTGTTACTTATACACAAGGAGGGTTCAAGTCAAGAGCCTCTCATTTCCGGAGAAGAAATACATCGAGGTTAAGGACCAGAGCAAGGACATTTTGACATTTGCAGCTACAACTGAACTCTTTGTTACACTTCGGTTGCAGGAACCTCTTGACATTAAGAAACCAATTGTTTGATACTTAATGAGTAGATTGATACTTAAGTGAGTAGTAATGATTCCGAATCATTATTTTGAATAAGAAATATATATTAAAACACCCCCTAAAAGTAGACGTGACCTGAGGTACACACAATAATACGACAGACATGTATACCTCCAAAGAACTATATCTAGGGAGACCCAAACAAAAAGAAAAAGATATCCACAAAGAGATACCCCAAAAGTTCCACAAAAGGACTATAGATACCGGAAAAGTACCATTCAACCGAAGAAATAACAAACTCAGCGTGTCAAAAAAGGTCTCTAGATGGGGAGCTACTCTCCCAGAAAAAAACCTATGTTTCTTTCTTAAAGTAGACCCAAAAGTGCACAAAGGCAAGAATTCTTCGTCGAATGCCCACCAACTCAGTTCATCTTAACAAAACCAAAGGCAAGATGTCTTCGTTGGACAACCACTAACCCAGCTACCACACAACTCCAATAGCTGCGTGAGTCCACCAGCCACGGCGGCTCGCCATGACCCTAAGTCGAGGGCTTCTCATGCCCTGACAGCTATGCTAATCCTTGCTCATACCAGCCACCTCTGGCCACCAAATATGCTGTTTTGGTTAAAGTGCTAGCCCTAATCAAAGTATCTTTAGTCTTAATTAACAATCGGTCAACACGTGCACTTTCAGCTCCTTCTGACCTGAAACAATTTGAGCGTGTTTGTGGTTTTCAATTTCGCGAGTTTGCATCCAGCCTCCAGTGAGTAACCACTTAGATATTTGACATTCAGGGATTTATTTGGCAAAGAGTTTTGGGATCATGTTGAACTGTTTGGAACTGATGCCTGCGATTGATCGACATTTAGCGTACTAGCATTTCAGGCTACCTGAGCGCGAGGAGTGGTTATCTGACTCGTTATCGTTCGACTGATACCCTTCATTCCCATTCAGCACTGTACTTCGTTTCTTTGCATTGCTAAGTGTCATTTGATCTTTGATTGTCGTTTGAGTTCCTAGAGAAGTAGCTTTGGTTGAGCGCACGAATAACCACTTGTTAGCTTTCACCTTATGCTTTGGGTGCTATCGATGTTCCGTCATGCGACGATGGGGGGGGGGGGGGGGGATGTAGGAGATGTTGGTTTCGGTGATGAGTTGGACACTTGGACCATTCAAGTTGGGTTTTGAGGCTGCTAGAGAAGCGCCTCCATGGTGATATACGGATGTCCATACCTACCTTTGATGGGCAATGATTTGCATCCTTGCATCAATCACAAGTTTGGTTTAAGGGGTATGTATCCCCACACCACGGAAGGCGAATCGGTATGCTCTTTGGGTGAAGGAGTACTACGGGCAGGAGAAGATGGTTCAGACTATTTAGCTTACCACCATCTTTGCTACGGCAGCTGGCACGATTCTGCGCACATTCATGTGCTTATTGGGCACATCATTCCGGAGTGCCCGAAAATGGAAGAAGAGACCAGTTTTGGTGACTGATGGCGTGGGCGTGGATCCCGATGCACTGGATATTGATGTGCATCATGACGTGCTCTTGGCTTGGATTTTACATCTTGAGATGGAGGACATTCAGCTTTGAGTTGTGGTCGAACGCTTCTAAGGGGGATGTGATGTGACTAAAGGGCATTAAGGTATATTTGTAATTATTTTAAGTAGTGCTCTCCCCTTCAGAATTTTTTATTAGTATGTCCTTTTTAGCCTTGATGTGAGTGGGATATTCTTAAAAAATTTAAGTCATTTCCTTCTTAGTAATTTTTTCATTTTTCAGCGTAGCCTTAGGTTGCCTTATTCCTAAGGTCTGTAAATATGACGTGATGCCTCATTTTTGAGTACTGAATATATACGAGAGGTTTTTAACCTAATATGAGTGTGTGCGTCTTTTGTGCCATTGACTGGGTTGCCTCATTTTGTCTTATGTGCAGTCAGTCTAGTGCGATTAACATAGCACATTCACTGACACAAAAGAAAAACAGTCTAAATACTCTCAATATTGTTAATTGAGAAACAATAAGGCTAGAATATTAATACATATAGGTCTTGGTAAAAAGAGAAGGCAATTTATTATATTTTTTAAAGATTATTCCCTTTAATACCTACAAAAAATTAGAAGGAAATAAGGAAAGGGGATCACTAATAGAGAGCTTATCAACAAATAGTTAATACAATTAGGCCTCGTTTGATACGCCGTATAAGGGATCCGGATAGGATAGGATAAGAGTCGGATTGGATAGGATAAGGATGGACCGTATAAGGCTTATTCCAATACTGCGTTTGGAATAGTTCCGAATAAGAAGACGGGATGGGATATAATAATATAGTCATGTGTTTGAAATGCTCCGGATATGATAAATTTATCTTCAGTTTTCCAAAAATACCCTTCTTTTGTATTTAATAATAAAAAAATATATTGTTATCACATATTTTGACTCAATAACATAATATTTAATTCCACGTGGGATGTTAAAAAAATAATATTATGAGATGAAAATATGTACGTGTATTTATAATTTTTACACACTCAACCACTAGTAATCACTTACACGCATTCAAAAACCTTGTGTACACAAACTAGTCGCCAGAAATAATGAGATAGTAAAACTGGTTGCTTACTATCTTCTCTTTCGATTCAAAACAAATCAGTTGCAAAAAATTGCTTGAAGTCACAACTCAATAACATCGATTTTTCACAAAATAGTCGCCGAAAACATGCAGAAATAAATAAATTGAATTATACACAGCTTTCAACTTGTCTAGCATATAGGTTAATAATACATTAAAAAAAATATGTGTAACAAAATATTGGGGGTGAATTAACAACACATAACTTTCAACTTATCTAGTAGGTGAGTTAACATAATATTTGCATCGATTTAAACCAAAATAGTAGTTCATGATAAAGCAACAAATAGAAAAAAAAATGAGGTTACCTACCGTGATGAAAAATATCAATGGAGAGTTATGTGAATCAAAGGGACCGCCGACTGCTATCTAATACTTGAGATAGTGCAAGTTGCGTGAGTTTTTTTTATAACTTAATAAGGATAGAGTAGTAATTTTTAATCAAATTTTGACACCGTATAATTTTATACGACCTTGGAGGTGGGATTTTTTTATCCCACTCCTTGTGGGATAAGGAGCTCACTTTGGATAACTTATTCCATCTCATATCCCATCCTAAATTACACCAAACATTGGATAGGATAATTTTATCCAATACGAACCTCTTATACGGCGCATCAAACGAGGCCTTAAAGACATTATGACTCTAATTTACATCAGAGGTCCATGCTCACTTGTTCTTACACTACCTGGTTGCTTGGCACAATGGACGGGTTGATTTGGGATGTTTGAGGTGTATTAATTTTGTCCCGCTTTTATATAAGAACCGTTTCTATAAATTTTTGGAATGTGGTTGGGGGAATGATGGAAGGTAGCTTTGGACGGGTGATATTCATTTTGTCCCGTTTTCAACACGATTGTGTTTATAGCATCCATTTGATCCTCTACTCTAGGTGCTTTGAGGGATAGGCCTCTTGGATTTTTATAGTTGAGCGAGAGAATACGTTGTCCTCTTATACATGTACTTCCTTTCTTCTTTCTCAATAAATTTCTTGTCCTGTGCAAACAAAAGGAGAGGAAAATCATCCGTCACAAGCATTTTTTTTTTTGTCAAGTATTCTTCAACATGGTGGTGTCTCAATCAGGACTTGAACTTGCACCTATCATTTCGGGATGGAAGGTTGTATAACTTGTAGCTGGTGGTGACCAGGGCAAGCATCTTTAGCACTATATGATCTCAGAAGCGGGAATTTCTACCTTCTTAGTATTATCAAATAAGGAGTTTGACGCAGCCACCAGTCACCACTACGAACTTGGTTTCCTCCCCGTGTTCCTTGTATATAGCACCTTTACTCATTTGACCTAGGTTTGTAAAGGAAACACCTTTCAATTCAGCTTTTGAAGGTACAGTGTGTGGCGCTTCCACACAATGATTTGAGATGTTAAAAAAAAGAGGCAAGTATCGACCAGTTTCAACGTTGAAAAATGGTCACATCAAATTTACTTGGTTACTGATTCCCAAAGAGGAACTCAAACTGAAACTGGAGGACTTATTCTATCCCATGGTTCAAAGTCTCGGTATCGGCCACTCGATTTTCAACTCGGTCGCGGTATCGGTCACGGTATCGAGCGATACGCAAAGATACACTATTTAGAGAGCGCAAAAAATTCCAAAAAAAATCTAAATTTTTTTAAAAAATACGATTAACAATGTGGACCAATCATATAAGTTTAAAACTATCCTTTAATATGCATAACATTGTACAGTTGATTATATTGACGTGCTGCGAACTTGCCGGATTCAATGTTCCATAACAAATCAATGTTTTTTTTCACGGAGGATACAAATATTATGCTTTTACAAAGAAAAACAAAGGTTATTTTTTTACTAAGAGGATATTTTTTTTTTACGAAGAGGATACAACTATTATATTCTTACTATTATTTTTAGTAAGAGGATACAAATGTGTTTTTTAAGTATGTTATATTTTCCTAAAAAGGATTGAAATGTTTCTTTTTTCATATTGTTATTTTTTCACAAAGATTATACAAATAGTGATTTTGACAAAACACTACGTTTTTTTTACAATCGTTTTTTACAAAAAAGATGCAAATATTATTTTCTTACAAAAAATGATGCAAATGTTATTTTTTTTATAAAAGGAATGTAAATGTTATTTTTTTGTTGTTGTTGGGTTGCAAATGTTTTTTTTAAATTGATGGAAATGTTATTTTTTTACAAAGAGGATGCAAATATTTTTTTTTTACTTGTGTTGCAAATGTTATTTTTACATAAAGGATGCAAATATTATTTTTACAAATGTTTAAAGGATACAAATATTATTTTGACAATAATTGCAATTGTATATTTGTTTGTAAAAGAATAACATTTACGTTTTTTATAAATAATAACATATTAAAATATAACATTGGGACCATTATTATAAAAAATAATAACAAATAACATTTAGATCATTTGCATTCTTTTAAAAAAAAATTGGCACATATACAACGCACTAAATTAAACCCACACGATGATCAAATAACCCACACACACAGATTCTTAGTAACTTGTACCATCTCGGCCGATATATCACCGATATGGGTCGTACTATTGTGATATCGCCGATATGGGTCGATTCGATCGCGATATCGCCGATATGGGCTGATTCCATTGCGATATCACCGATATGGGCCGATTCTATTGCGATATCGCCGATATGCGCCGATTATACCGCTATATCACCGACACTACCGAGAAATTTCGATTCACATCAATAATTGAAAACTCAACTCGTAACTCGGAATCGGATCGGTGGGCACCGATACCTAGTCAACTCGGCCGTATCGTCGCGGTATCGGCCTTGACTTTGAACCATGTTCTATCCCAACCAGGGACAACATCTTGATGATTCTCATCCTTTCACTCAATAAATACGTGTAGGCACACATAATGCATGTTCTCAAAATTTTAAAGTGAACAGACCAGAGGCAGTGGCCCATGTGGTGACAGATCAATGACTGACCTGAAAAGATTATAAATGCCCTTAGATAATGGTGAAACATATTCCCCATTTTAATCATTTGCTTACACAAACACACACACACATATATATATATATTCCTTGCATCTTATTTTTAAAAAAATTGTAGTTTCTGATTTTTCAATGTTCAATCTGTTTTCCTTCCTTCTTTCATTGTCTTTTATTTATGATTTTCTGCTTGTTATGATTGATTGGATGTTTGTTTTTATATTTCTCAGGCAGAATCTCACCGCTTTTTCCGTGACTGATATTCAAGAGATCGATGCGATAATTTCTGGTTTCGATGCTTTTGAGATGAAAGAAGCAGGCCCTCTAATTTTAATTTGGGCAGTATTTCTTTGTCTGATTTCATCTCTTCCAGAAAAGCAAGAATATAATGTGCTAATGGTACATTGCTTTGTTCAAGTGTTGCTTTATGTCTTGGCCCGCGTCTTTCTTATTGACATAAATTTTTGTACTTAATTTCATTCTACAGGAGATCGATCACGTTGGTTATGTTCGTCAGGCCTTTGAAGCTGCATCTTTAAACTATTTTCTTGAAATTCTTCAAAGTGCTGTATTGAAGGATTCAGATGTGAGTTTATGAATGTGTTTTACATATGAGGTGACTTTTACCTAATATTTGTTGTGTACTTGGCGTTATTTTCTGCTCATACTCATCCTTGGGGTGTTTGATCTGTGATTAAATTCTAAGATGTCTCTATTGGTCACATTCTTTTCATTCTTCAAATTACCTTTTGTCAGGGTCCAAGTGCTGGATATCGAAGTGTTTTGAGAACATTTATGTCGTCATTTATTGCATCTTATGAGATCAGTCTTCAGGTAACTGTACTCTGCAATATATAAAGAAAGTGTAAAGATTTTGTAAAATCCTTATTCATTTATCATGCTTTCTTCATTGCAGTTTGAGGACAATAACCTTAAATTGATATTGGAAATCCTTGGCAAAATTTATCGAGGAGAGGTTGGTTTCTAACCGAGCTTATTTATTTATTATTATATCATAGTTTTTATCTGACATTATATCCTCTATATTTTCTTTTATTGGAGCTTATTGACCACAAATGGTGCAGGAGTCACTTTGTAGTCAGTTTTGGGATAGAGACAGCTTCATTGATGGTCCTATTCGCTGCTTGCTTTGCAACTTAGAGGGTGAATTTCCTTTCAGGACAGTGGAACTTGTTTGCTTATTGTCGGCCCTATGTGAAGGAACTTGGCCTGCAGAATGTGTGTAAGTATGAAGTACAGCTTAGTACACCTGGCTTCATTTGCATTCTCTTTCTGTAACAGGAAACCTTTCTTTGAAAATGAGGTGGTTTCCTATTGAAGTGTCAATCACCCATAGGTTATTTTTGCTTTTGAGTGACAATGTGCTCTGAACAATTTGAATTCGCATTGGAGCTTCGTGACTTCAACTCAAGTCAACAGAGCCTAAAATTTATTCGAGTCCAACTATCTTGTGCCTAAGTAGACGTTGCAGATTGGTCCTCATGAATCGTCTTTTACATAAACATATATGACGATGATGTGATTAAAATACACTATTTATTGCTTCGGCTCTGTTGATTAAGTTACGTTACATTATTTTTGTGGTTTTATTTTTATTTTGTTTTATAATTTTTTGTTAATTTGCTTTTCTAAAGTTTAGGCATACGCCTTGCCTCGCCGGGACAAAACGGCTCGCCTCTGTCTCACGCCTTCTAAACATTGTTAGAAGGTTTAGGGTTAGTCTGGATGGTAAAGGGCTCCTGATGACGGGTCTGCCTGCTGAACCATCACCGGGAGGAATGAACTGTGTGGGGTTGCGCATGCTCTCTTAAAAAAATCTCAATTAAGAGCTTTGAAGATCTTCTCAGTCTCTTCCTGTTTGTGTACAAACAACATGTCAGCCCAATAGCAACTTGCAAATCACTCTACAAAAAGGCAATGAGTGCCTCTTCTTCCCCTCACTCTTCTCTACTTCTCGCATGAGCCTATACATGATGCCTGTGATATATAACGACAACCTGGTAGCAATGGCATATAGAAAACAACTATTCTCTTGGCCAAAGACACAGATGCTTCGTTAAGGTGAAATTCCTAGACGCGATCGTGTGGAGGAGATAAAATTAATCTGGCCCACTCACTGACATCAAAGACCATTGCTAATCATTGAAGTGATGTGGAATATGTCAGGTACATCATCCTCGAGGAAAAAGAAGTGGGAATTCGCGACAGTTGGCGGGTCATAGTGTTGTATAATCAGTTCGGGGGTCATGACAATCACAATGTCATCGACGTTGGCTTTGAATCTCATCTCCAACGGGTCCAAATCCACAATGGAAGCAGAGGCATGCAACTCTTGAACTAAATCCACATACCCTGGGCAAGAGTGCTCATAAAGTTCTGCTCAACTACGAGAATGGATGCTGCCGAGCACTAGAGATTTGTGCTTCAGAAGAGACTCAAGGTCTACACTATGTCCCAATAAATAAGTGGGTCGTGAAATGAGCCTTGTACCGAGTCTAGGCATAGTTGGGTGTGAACTGGGTGAAGTTCTCTGAACTTGAACGTTTTCTCTTTCGTACAGAAGAAGCCATAAATCCTCACAAGCACAAAATGCAATGAAAAACGAGGAACTTAGTTAGATTTAACCAAATAAACCAACTATCAAGGTACCTAATATTAAAAATAGGACATGTGGAGTCTCATGTATGCTTAAGGGAACTAAACACATCATTGACTTAATGAAACACCAAAGCACAATATTAACTCACATATAAATGGTATAATAGTCCAAAAATGATACCAAATTCATGAGAACTACTCGAAACATGAATTAGAGTCTCATGATATGTAAAAATATAACTGTCATGTACTAAAATTAAAAAACTAAGATCAAATCTAACAAAATCATTCTATACTGAACAAGATATACCAAACTCAAACTAAAAGTGGATTTTACTTACTGAGAGTTGAAATGGAAGAAATCTTGAGCATGAGGGATGATGAAAGCGAGTTCTTTGCGGATATTGCACCGGGGAGCTCGAGAGCAAAAGCCAATTTTGCAAGTTGGTTTGAAATGAAAAGGCAATATCGAAAATTAGAAATTTGCAACTTTTAGTCTGCCCAAAGTTTTGCTGTAGCGAAACAGAGTTCACTAGACGCGAACAGCATTCGATGTAGTAAAGACAAATTGAATTGGACGCGAAGGGTATATGCACGCAACGAGTTGGTAGCGAACAAATCACGAATAACACATGAATCCCATTTAAGTTATACAAAGAGAAAATATGGTTTACATAATATATTATAAGGTACATCATTCTAGTAAATAAGCTTTCTTCAATTGGGAACTGAGAATCACATTGGCCTTTAACAACTTTTTGGATTCTTTATAAAATTCATCATAATATGATTGAAGACCATGTTGTTCATTTTCACTTTCTTCAACAAAAACTTTTTACTGCAAGAAGATGACCGATTTATAAATCGGACGGGGTCATAAGTTCGGCAAACACATGACTAACTCTACGATCAATTAAATATTTGATTTTGTTATACATGCCTAATACTATTTTCACACACAACTAGAGGACAACTTAAGGTGATTGAACCTACCAAAGTGTAACCACTATAATACTAGTTGATAGTTAGAGGTCAATTACCCAATGAAAATTTAATAATGAGATTGAGATAATGTTTTCTTTTAATTAATTATATGGGCATACTAACGACCTTTGTTTATGAGAGACAAATAGTTTTACCAAATTTTTCATACCAATGTTATCTTGTTAGATTAAAGTGATGAGTTAAAATGCGAAAAAGATAAACCAATCACAAGACACAATCGTACGAGGAAAATCCACAAACGGGAAGATCCTTGGGCCTAACAAACGACAAATGAATTATGGTAGAGATCTACAAAGGGGTACTATGACTTATGTTCTTTCTGTATAACTTTCAAAACTAACTCTTTCACGCTATACCTTCCAAAAAGGGTAGTCATCAACAACTTGAGAATGTTTCACAATGACGACACGTTTCGGCCAGCAGCCGATATCTTCAAAATCAACCCAAATCAAGATCTTTTCTCGAGTTAAAGAATAAACTTGCTCCAATAAATGGAACCAGGAGAAGCTACAAATGTGTCTTTTTAACTTCCTAGGATGTGAGATGTCTTAAAGGTAAGTGAAAAAAGTGTTTTCCTTGCTCAGAAACTCACAAAGTGTGTTTGAGATATCAAATGAGTTAAAGTCTTTAGGAACAAAATCTAAAAACGGTTTGTTCTAGTCTTGAGAAAAAGTATGAACTTTAAACTCTAAATGAAACAATGTTATCTCAAAAGAACACACAAGGTTTGAAGAAAACTCTCTTTGAATAGTATATTTTAGTAAAAGGTTTTTTAAACGAACTCTACTCCAATCTTTCTAACTAATGAAGTCAAAGACCCATCTAAACAGCTTATGCAAGCTTGTCAAACAAGCTCCCATAAGTTAACAATCAAGTCTAGGGTAAGTAAAAAACCAATACATCACAAAGATTTTGCTGACAAGTTCACGTGTAATTCGCTGTGGTGAAAGCAGGTTCGGTACAAGGAATTGATGGCTAACAAGTCGTGTAGATCAACATTAAGTTTTTGCCAAATTTTTCATAATTTTTTGTGAGCACCAAACTGATTCAGCGAGCAAACAATGAAAACTTCGCAAGTAGCGAGTGTTTGTGAGTTTGACATCCAATACATTCGCAAGCAGCGAAATGGGCAAACACAAAAGAACTTTGAATCAAAACCAAGTCTTTTAAATACATGATATCAACATTTTCAAAATAAGTTTTCCTGCAAAACAATGACATGTACATGGGAAATCTCAAAAGCACATATGGGTCAACATATTTTACAATATAAGGAAATCTCATTTTAGTTATGTTATTAAACCGTAGTGTACTATGCCCTTCTATGCCCATTATCTTCATCGCATGTCCGGGTCTTGCTGTCTTGAACGTGAAGTTTTGGATGAACTAGGACTAAGACCCTAGGTATGCTTGTGTCAATAGAAGTAAGAGAACTAAAAAAATGAGTACATATATATATTGTTGTATAATTTTGGTTTGAAAGAAACAGAACCTTTGAAGATAAAGCGGTGAAAGAAGAAATGCCGGAAAAATTAAATTCGTGGAATCTGTTTAGGCATCTATGTCAACGCCTTTGCCATGATTGATGTTTCTTGTAGGAAGGGAGGTTTTCTGCTGTAATGGTTCCTGCTTGTTCGATTCTATTGGCATAGCTGTACACTTCCGTCCGTTATTGTAGAAAATTACAATTGAAACCAAATCTAGAGATTAATAATATTTGATTCATATACAGTGGCCAAGGTTCTAAAAAATGCGGGGCGTGGAGGCCAAGCCTTAAGCCTTAGACGCCTAGGCGGGCCTTAGGCGCTTAGGCCTTCTTAATATATTTTAATATTTTTTAACCATAACAAGGCTATTAAAATACTAAAATTGTACATATCATAAAAATATTTCTGAATATATGCAAATTAAAATACTATTTGATTATTTTGGATGAGATAATGATCCGGTTTGTAAAAAAAATCTTTAAAAGACGATATCGTTTCACTAAAGCATTGTTGTTTTTAGAAAAAAGTGCGCCTTAAGGATTTTACCAAGAATAAGGTGTAAAAAGCTTTTAAGGCGGGACGTTTCTCCCAAGCCTCAAGCCTAGGCGGGTTTTTTAGAACAGTGACAATGACTAAGCATTAGTGCAAAAAACCAACGAGGTTGTGATGAAGAAAGCAACATAGAAGGAAAAAAAATCCATTTCATATTAAAGAATATACATGGAAATTGAACAAGGGTAATTTTAGTCGAAACAATCAATGTTTATGGGAGGATTCTTGGATTCTTTGGTATGAAAGATCTAAAATTTGGGTTTTTATGAGATACAAATATTCTTGAATTTCCGATTTGAATTTGTTTTGGAGTAGCTATATTATCAAATTAAAAGTGGCTTCTACCAAAGCAGTGAAAGCTGGGACACTGGAAAGGACAACTGCTTAAGGCATCAATTAGGTTGGCTAAACCTTTTATATGCTTTGAAAGAAGCATTTCCCTTTTAAACTTTTTTGTTTTAACCAATTCATCCTGAATGATAAGTAGTGAATTGAACTTTTACTATCTTGTTCAGTGATAATTTTACATCTTTAGTTGAAACGCGAGGTTTGTGAGGTATTGTGTGAGCAAACATATTCGCGTTCATTTTCTTTGACTGAATATATTCATGTTCATTACCAAATATATCACTGGAAGCTCGGAATCAGTATAAATATATTCTGTTCAGCCTTAAGAGAACATCATATTCCCTCTTTAAATGTAACTCCGTCCTCTTTCTGGCCATTTTCAAATTTTTGTTGATCAGTATGGTTTCAGCCTGATTACCCAAAACTTCAAATTGGTATACGATATCTGATATTATTTTTTTCACCTAAAGATTTGTATAAAATCTGGTACTCACATGATGTTTGAGCTAGTTATATATTTATTGTTTTGTTCTGTCGGCAGGTATACTTTTCTTGATAAATCTGTAGGATTATCATCTTTGTTTGAGATAACTAGCGACTCTCTGGTAGATCACGCTTCTCAGATTGTTGAAACGCAATTCCCGTTGTATGTTCCTGGCCTTGATGGTTTGGTCATTCCTCTTAAGACGCGTGGTCATGTGTTGAAAGTGATTGATGGGAATACTGCTCTTGTACGGTGGGAGGTAAATGGGCAATTCTTATTAATTATCTTGATATTATATTTTATATCATTGTTCGTGTGTCGTGCTGCTGTCTCTCGATGCTATTGGTGTTGGTGGAAACAATTTGTCTACTCTGGTCTCTTACTTGCACAAATGCATCTATAGTAATTACACTGTATAATTTTAATGCTACTGGCTGTTGATAGTTCCGTTTCTAACCCTTTTCTGTATTTTTCCTGGCTTTTTGTCTGATGATTCATTGATAAATGTTTTTGATGAGTTAGAACTTAGGTCACTCTCTATTACCAGTCAGGTGACCAATTAATACGTGCTTCATTCATGATGGTAATGGAAAACTTCACATTCTTTGGTATACATATGTATAGGCTTGTCTCATAGACCGGTCAGATGACTTTCCAAATAACACAGTGTCATCTCATGGACTAGTCCAGATGACACTTCAAATAACACAGTGTCATCTCATAGACTAGTCCAGATGACACTCCAGATGAGAGAGTCTCGTCTCATAGATTGGTCCAGATGACACAGTCTCGTCTCATGATAGTCTACTAGACCGGTCCAGATGACATTCCAGATGATACTCCAGATAGCACTCCAGATGACATAGTATCGTCTCATAGATTGGCTCCAGATGACACGAATCGTCTCATAGACCGGTCCAGATGACATAGAATCGTCTCATAGACCGGTCCAGATGACAGAGTCTCGTCTCATAGACTGGTCCAGATGACACGGTCTCGTTTCATAGACCTGTCCAAATGACACTCTAGATAACACATTCTCGTCTCATAGACGGTCTAGATGACACTTTAAATGACACAGTCTCATCTCATAGCCTAGTCCAGATGACACTAGAAACCAACCAGCAGCTCTCGTCTCATAGACGAGACCAACCTTCTCACCCATATTAGCGATAAGAGCAGGGCAGACTCAAGAGTTAGGCGGTATGTATGATAGGCAGATGACCATCTTACCTCATCTCGGCTATAGACATAGCATCAGGCATGAAGGCAGACTCTCGGCTTGACGACACATCTCCACTGTTGTCCAAGACGACATTACATCATCTCTTTGGACGTGCATGGCAGAGCATAGAAAACATGATGAGGGTATTTTAGTCATGTCCACACAAAACTGTTATCGGGGATTAACAACTCATGTGAGGGAATCTTTACTATGACGACCTTACTTTAAGAACAGACAATTGGCACTCTCTCAGACTCTCACAACCACCAGCATGTTAGGGGATAACACTGCACACCCCCCACTCTATATAAGCTTACTTCATCTCCTTCATCAGGAGAGGGCTGATACACTTACTGTTACTCTGTCAAAATTGTTCTAGAGAGAGAGTTTGTATTTGTACCCATCAATGGCGTTTTATGCCCAGTATAATGAAACCCTCTCACACCTTACACAGTGAACGTGGGCCAATGGCTGAACCACTTATATGATTGTGTGTTGTATTTCTGTCTTTCATCTCTCCTTCTACATTTCCTGCAAGTAGCTTAATCTTGTTCATCTATGCATAACTCTCTTCCTGGTGAATCATGTGTATGATATGTGTATCATCATTCTTTGTAGCTTGTTGTGATGTAATCCTCTCGTCTCAGTGTTTACCACTGTATAAATCCTTTTGTCGTCAAGGAAATTGATACTGTAAAGCATTCTCATGTATGTCTTTTTTATTGATGTATATGCATGACACGTGGCGCGAGGTGGGCCATATGAATATTTTTTTTTTGATTGTATTTTATTTATTGTCCTTTATTAAAATAAATGAATATTCCTTTGGAATATCTAGATTAGGTTTGTTAGGGTATATTAGTATTTTAGCCGTATTAGGAATATTATTTGGTTTCTAAGTATAGCTAAGCTCATATCCATGTAGCCTCACATTTTTGATTAAACAATTATTATGAATGAATGAGTATGCATGATATTTATCTTTGTTATATCCTCTTTTAGTGAGTATGCATAAACTTTCCGCTGTGTTTACATAAAAAGGGTATAGTTTGTATTCATACTAATTGGAGTCAAGGTCCAACTTATGGCTTCAACTTGGAACAATCGATTGGCCAGGAGGGTGGCTTGGCCAATAGATGTTCCAAATGCAGCTGGGTTTGCGCTCGAAACCACCAGAATTGATCTAATTTCTGATGAGGAGCTGCTACAACGGATCGACCCAGCGCCCCAAAACTGCGAAGGAGTCGCTCCACCGAGGAGATGGTTTAGGATTTCACAACAGCCTCTCCACCACATAGCCCACCGCCTACAAATCCCACTACTCTTCGTCACTCGTTGACGAATCTGAAGCAGATTCTGAATATGCAAATGATTCAGAAATTGAAGTCGAAGAAGAAGAGGGTGTGGAGTCCGATGGTGAATCGAAAGAAGAATTTGAAGATGAGGGCTCGTGGAGAGAGGATACCCATTTCGTTAGTGTCCCTGGCATTGGGCAGCCTTGTTGATTCAAACCGCGGAGGTTGTCACCGGTCCTAACATTGTTGGCGGATCTGACCACTGAAATGGTCCACATCTCCGCCGGTCAAAGTGGCAGAGGCAATGAGGAGTCTGAATTCAATCGCGAAGAGGTTGAGAAAATTGTTAAGTTTCCATCCCCTCTGTTAGAGACAACCTACCGCTATCTCGATCTCGTCGACAGAATAGATGAGGCAGTGGGGAATCAGGTCGAAGCTCTCTCCGGTGAGAACCTAGCTGGAATTAAAGAACAAGATGAATGGAAGAGGGAGCCCGGGGGATCTGAGTACACTGAAGCCATTGTCATCCTCATTACCGGCGACAGCCTTGCCGAAGTTGTTGATCGGAAAGGAGTGGCCGGCGACTCTTCAGGTGCGGTGACCACAAGGAGCTGGTTGACCAGCTAGAGGTTAGGATTTGTCGTGAAAACCCTAGGTCTTTGTTTGGTTGGAGAGACGATTTGGGCCCACTGGGTTTCGTAAGTGGGTATGGGGCATCTGGTTGTTTGAATGATGAAAAGGGGTTTGAACTTTTCACACCTAAGGCTGCCAGCACATTGCTACGTTTTGAGTCTGGTCATATGGGGCTGAACAATTACAAGATTTTCCCATCATCATATTGATAAAGGATTTATCATTTGGGCCAAATGAAACTCATGGCGTTGGCCCACTGGATGGGACAAATTGTTGTTTTGGCTATACAATGCTAGGCCCAAGGTTTTTATTGTGATTGACCAGATTTTACGGGCTTTGAACAATTTTGGTCCTCAAGCTTTAACGAGCTGGAAAATATTTTAATTGGCCCCCAAAACTTGATAAAATTTATTTTTTGCCCTCAAAAAGATTGAAAAAATATTTTTTAGATGTTTGTTCAAAGGGCACCGTTTCATCCTATTTACCCCTAAAGTTTGGGGTCGACCTTTCTCCTACCCGGGGAGATTGATGTATATGCATGACACGTGGTGTGGGAAGGGCCAAGAAGAAATATAATTTTTAATTGTATTTTATTTTATTGTCTTTTATTAGAATAAATGAATATTCCTTTGAAATATTATAGATTAGGTAGGTTAGGGTATAATAGTACTTTAGTCATATTAGGGCTATTACTGGTCCCCAATTATAGCTAACCCTATAAATATCCATATAGCCTTGCGTGAGTGTGTGTGAGCTTTCCACTGCGTTTACGTCAGTTGTGCACTTGATTTGATCATGCATTGTTTAATGTGTAGTTTTAGTCAGGTGTCCGTGTTATCAGTTGAATTCCAGACTCTCAGTAGTTGTCAGTTGAACATTTTTTCTTTAATTGGTCGGGGACTATAATGTTTTCCATTTATTTTTTAGCTGTCATGAATGAGATAGTTTTCGTTGCGACTTCAACATAATGGAAGTTCATCTTGAAGTGAAGACAGGCATAGTTGTTATCATGTTGCATATTTTGTGGTCTATTCTTCATTTTCCTTTCATTTGTCGTACTTGTCATGCTGCCTTGAACTCTGTACCCCAAGTCTTGAAAGTGCAGCATTCATACATTTGGTAGTTTTAGATGTTGAGGGTGAGATATATTTTCTATTTTGTTCAAATAACTTAACTGCATCATCAGACATTATTTTATTAGTAGGACAACATTCTCCATCTTGTTGGTTGGATATAGTATATTTCTGCAGATTACGAAACCTTTTCCTTGAATTAGCGCTCAATTTACTAATCCTTTCTTAGATCTATTGGCTTAACATCAAATGTGTTGCTTATGATCTCTCTTTTTATTATTCTTATTTTATTTTTTGTTGTTGATGTTATGCGTCTGAAATGTGAATCATCTTTGTGTAGTACACACAATCTGGAGTGCTAGTGCTGCTGTTACGTTTGGCCCAGAAGATGTATATGGATGGCACTGAGGAAGTCCTCCTCATTCTTGACTTGCTTGGGCGATTGGTGATCATTAACACGGTAGCTGATTTTGAACCTCACACTTTACATTTTTTGCCTAATTTTTATTTCATGGCCGAACTCCTCATTTTGCCAAACTCCTCATATACTAACAGCTGCATAATATATGTCCGTGTTTTTCATTTAAATTCCTTTTCAGTCCCATTTTGTTTGTGTTATTTATTTTCCATGTATGAAGTGATGTGTTTGTTTATGACGGGTTTTTCAATCTCTCTTTCTCTCACTCTCATCGCATGTTTGTTTCAAATTATGTTATGCATGAGGGAGGAGCGGAAATATGGTTTTGAGACGGGGTGATAATGGAATTTCGTTTTGCATTTTAAATTGTTGGGCAAGTGAATGGTCTTATGTCCGTAAATGGGCACAAGTCTATCAGTAGATATGTGATGCCTTTAAAATTTTGACAAAATAAGCTACAAGAGAACTTTAAGGCTTTAAAAGCGCATTTGTGGTTGCTTGATGTAATCCCCTACACAGGGTGTGATGCCTCGATCTGTCTTCTTCTTTTGCTTACATTTGTATGCATAAGCCTTATAAACGCCAGATAACATACCTAGTTTGCCGTTTTCATACTTAACCTTATTATACTAGTGAACACATATCTGTTTCAATCATTCAAAACTTTGGTAGTGTTTGCAGGATTCAGAATAGGATTGAACGCCTCTCTTCATTTGTCGTTCACAAGTTCAAATTATTACATTCTTGTTGACTCTTTTATAAACACTAAATTCAACTATCATCCTTAATGTGATTTAGCCTCATAAACCAACTATAATCAGCATCCCAAGGACTTTTCCTTCTACCCAAGAAAGGTTCACACATATGCTCTATTATTCTGTTTTTTATTTATTTTATTATATTATTATTCTTTATATTTTGGTGTGTGCTGTATTCCCATTTTCCGCTCTTGATGTAGGAGTTTAAAATAAATTATTTAAAATTTATGTTCATCTCACATAGCACAAGTGTAGTGTTCTTGTCATGTTTGTCCCTAAAATTTGCTGTCAGTATTTGTGTTGTGTGTATCAACTGTATATGATTAAGATGGACAAGTATAAGTGGATCTTAGCTATCCAGAATAACATTCTTTTGACACTAAGCACCCTGCTGTCAATACTCATGTTTTTTCATCACCAAGACCAACTATTTCTTTTAAAGCCATTAACTTTTTTTTTTTTTGACTTTAGCCACATTTTTTTCTTCATAATTAGACTTTAGCCACCATTTTGACTCTGAGTGACACTTTTTTTTCCACTTTTTTGTGACACTTCTTTTGACACTAAAAGTCAAAATGATGGCTAATGTCCAAATTCTGAAAAAAAACTGTGGCTGAAGTCTGAATGGGCAAAATAAGTTGTCGCTCAAGTTCAAAACCCCCTTAATTTTTCTTTTGGCCATGATAGCATTGGCTCTGGGCAGGGTCTGGTGTGAACCTACTTAAAATGTGGGCTCAACGTTACTGATAATGTGGATTGTTTCGGATCGTGGAATGGGAATGAGAACAGAGTACACCGTATACTCTAAATTGTGGTATAGTTGGGGTAGGATTATTTTGATCATCTTGTTCAAATGAGTATTGAGCTACTTTTAAATACTAAAATTCTTAGATATTAATATGTTTAGTAACAAATAATATTTTCAATTTATACATAATTTTTCAATTCACATTATAGGAACAAAGTACACCGTATACTCTAAATTGTGGTAGGATTATTTTGATCATCTTGTTCAAATGAGTCGAGCTACTTTTAAAAACTAAATGACGTAAAAAATGACGTCAAATGGGAGCAAGAAGAAGATAACTCTTTCTAAAACTCTCTCAAGTCACTATATCTCAAAATGGAAGAATGCCTCAAATGAAACTACAAAGAAGTATTTATAGGTAGGAGGTTGCTTGGGCTCTAAGCTATCAATCTAATTACAATTATGTCCCTAGATGCCCTTAACCTTCCTTCCTCTAAATACTAACAAAAGAAAATACAAGAAAAATACAATGTACTACCAAAAAGAATAAAAGACAAAAAATGACGAAAAGACCCATTGTCCTCAATATACTCAGGGTTGCCAGAAGCTAGAAGAGCGTGACGCCGTGGAAGGGAACCATCCGAAGCTCGATGGCCAATCACCCCACAATTGTAATATTTGAATGTTACAGGGTGAGAGGGTGTAGGACGTATAACAGTGGGTGCCGGGGCAGCTAAAGTAGGTGGGGCCATAGGAGTACTAGAAACCACAGGGGATGGAGGAACTGAAGTGGAGCGGTCACGAGGTGGAGGGGCAGTCTGATGGAAGGACTCAACTTTAGTGGCGTACTCGACCGCCTTTGCAAAGGAAGTGATGTCACGTAAAGCAAGATCCCGCTGGCTATAACTCTGCAGCCCATGGATATAACGATTAATTTGCTGCTCCTTACTCTCATCGAGACGGGAACGAGTACAAAGAAGCTGGAAACGATCCGTGTAGTCTAAGACTGAAGTATCCTACCGGAGAGACTGTACCCGAAGGAAGAGATCGCACTCGTAGGTAGCGCGAACAAAGGTGGTCATCACCCGTGTCCGAAGCTTAGCCCAAGACTGAATAG
Organism: Sambucus nigra; assembly: GCA_949130495.1. Lineage (NCBI taxonomy): Eukaryota > Viridiplantae > Streptophyta > Magnoliopsida > Dipsacales > Adoxaceae > Sambucus > Sambucus nigra. The sequence goes on along the minus strand of OX422210.1, from coordinate 451,548,630 downwards.
GAGGTAGGCCTTCAAGGGCACGACGTTCCTCCAAATCATTCCACCATACACTAGCGTAGCCCTGAAACTTGGTTGCCGCTAACCGAAGACATCGGAGACCTTTCAATCGCTTGTACTAAAAAATCCGCTCCATGGTGGCAAGTCAATCAATAACGGCATCAGGTTGTAGGTGGTCATCAAACATCGGGACATTCATCCGAATATCTCCATGCATACTCCTCGACAACAACTCGAGGGCTAAGTGTGTGATGTCATGGCCACCCTGTAGGCTCAAGTCACCCTCATCTAGGTCATCATTGCCTAGCGGAGGCTCATTGAAATGGGCTCTCTGTCGCCGCTGTCTGTGAGGCGGTGGATGAGGAGCATCAGGAGCTGGTGGTGGTGCCTCTTGAAGGACTGGCGGAGGGGGAGGAACATAGGGGGTACAGTCTCCAAAAGTGGGGGAGGTGGAGCGAGAAGCATAGATTGTTGCTAGGGGCAGTGGTCTATCAGGTCTCCTCTCTGGTAGCACAAAAAGCAATGCCTCTCTGTGACAGGTACATACGGAGTAACCTTCGGACTCAACGAGTCAAAAGGGGACATTTCGGGGGGCCACTCAGTGGGTAGTGGAGGGTCAATGTCTGGGAGAGAGTGGGGTCGTGGTGAGGGTGGATCCTCATGTGGAGGGAGACCAATCCACTCCCGTACCCGCTTAATGGAATCAACGGGGGCAGAATGGGGGGAGCGTGCATCCCACACAGATTGGGGGGAAGGAACATGTCTCGGGTGTCCCGTGGGCTGGGAGGTGTGGAGCATGGGTGGGGAGGTGTGGAGCACAGGTGGGGGCGGAAGCTTGGGGAAAACAATATAGGATGGATGAGGGTCAATAGTGGTGGGTGGGGCCGGTGGCATGAAAGGAAGATGTTGGGGCTCAAGGTGCCTTTGTGGGTGGAGACGATGATAAGTTGAAATGTGTTGGAGCGTGGGGTCATGATGAGGGGTGATGATAGGAGCTTGGTGAGTTTGTGGGGGTAAATGGGTTGAGATAAGGATGCGAGGTGGAGGAAGATGAGGGGATCGTAGATGATGGTGGTTTAATGGCAATTTGGGTGGTGGTGGAGGCTCTTTGGGTGAGGATTGGTAATTTTGGAAGGTTTGGTTATTTTCGCTTGGGGTTTCGATGAGTGGGGTATGAGTTTGAGGGTTTCAAACACGAGAGGGTAGGTGGGGAGGTTAGGGTTTGTGATTAGGGTTTCTTGGAAGGGAGGGGGTTTTCTTGATCAAAATCTTGGTTATTGACCACTATGAGATCATCTACCACCGGAATCATAACATTTGGGGATGGTTGCTGGTTGGTTGACTTCTTGACTGTCGGATTGGGGTCGAAAAACCTTTGAACACTGTCGGTGGGTGGCATTTGGTTCAGATTTGCCCTTTTCGGTCGCCGGAGGTCATGGATGATGTCGACGATTGTTGGAGAGCAGGTCCCAATCATCGGAGGGGTGGTTTGAATCCGGGTCGGCGTATTTTGCATAGGAAACGAGCCGGACTTCCCGATCTGCCTTGGGCCACCCTCCACAGGGTCGTTTTATTGCTGTTGGCTCCGAATCAAAGCGTTATTTACCGGTGAGGTGTTGGGTCGAAAGACCTTTGAACACTGTCGGTGGGTGGCATTTGGTTCAGATTTGCCCTTTTCGGTCGCCGGAGGTCATGGATGATGTCGACGATTGTTGGAGAGCAGGTCCCAATCATCGGAGGGGTGGTTTGAATCCGGGTCGGCGTATTTTGCATAGGAAACGAGCCGGACTTCCCGATCTGCCTTGGGCCACCCTCCACAGGGTCGTTTTATTGCTGTTGGCTCCGAATCAAAGCGTTATTTACCGGTGAGGTGTTGGGATGGCCATTTGGTCTTGGACGACCATCGTTGGTGTAGCCTTGTTGAGTGGGACCCCTGTTCGAAGCAGCGATGGTGATATGATGAAGGTAGGCGACGAATCTTGATCTCTGTGGTACCGAAAGATGTTTATCGGTGTCAGCTGATGATCGGCGGACGTCGGACAACGCCGGAGAAGGCGGGTAAAGGCGGTCGAAATGCCGAGAATTGTTCCGACCTGTTGCATAGTGGCCGACAGTTTCCAAATGGGATTGCTAGACAGTTTGCTGTGGTGGGGGAACCCTACCGTCGATGGTGGGTCCGGTTTGAGTATAATGGGGATTAGGATTTGTGGGATTTACGTTTTTTGTGGTAAATGTGTGAAATGAGTCGAATTTGGAGAATTAGGGTTAGGGTTTTGAGATGGTGCCGGGGCGGTGCGAGGGCGGTCAGTGGTGGTGGATGACAGGCGTCAAGATCCTCCATCCGAGTTATTAACCGGTTGATAACCTCCTCGAGACGCTCGTGAGAAGATTCCACGGGAAGGTATTTTCTTCTTGGACCCATTTGTGTTTAATTTACGTTTTTTGTATTTTTTTACAACAACCATAACAACAACGACGGGTATAACCAACGAGGCTTTGACGTAAAATATGACATCAAATGGGAGCAAGAAGAAGATAACTCTCTCTAAAACTCTCTCAAGTCACTATATCTCAAAATGGAAGAATGCTTCAAATGAAGCTAAAATGAGTATTTATAGGTAGGAGGTTGCTTGGGCTCTAAGCTATCAATCTAATTACAATTATGTCCCTAGAGGCCCTTAACCTTTCTTCCTCTAAATACTAACAAAAGAACATACAAGAAAAATATAATGTACTACTAAAAAGAATAAAAGACTTAAAAAATGACGAAAAGGCCCATATTCACATCAATAAAATTCTTAGATATTAATATGTTTAGTAACAAATAATATTTTCAATATATACATAATTTTTCAATTCACATCATAGGGTTTTCTTGTATAACATATTCATGTAAGCACGTGCCAGAAGCATTTCCTAAGCTTTGTTTATGACACGTTTTAGTCTGCACTATTTTTTTTTGTGAAAGAAAAGACTACAAAAGGGAGCTTGCAAAAACAAAACAGAAAAAACTCTCCATGGGAGCTCAAGGCGGGGAACAAGATATATACACTACTTCGTCTGCCTAAGTTCTGCTAACAAATTGACAAAAGAGAAAATGGAAGATGGGCACTCTTCCTTGAACCACAAAAACAACTTGCTCAACATATTAAATCGCAATTTGGCAGGAGCAAGTTCAATCCCATCAAAGCACCACCTGTTCCTTTTCCTCCACGTCGACCAAAGAGAGCAAAGCGGGGCTGCTTCTATGTATCTACAAGCCCGCTTCCCCGCTTCACCACTCTTCTCGATCGCCAATATTATCTGTCACTGACCTAACCAGGATGATCAGACGGTCATCGTGTATGTTTTGGCGGAAATAGGCTTTGGCAGGAGCAAGTGCAATCCCATCAAAGCACCTCCTGTTCCTTTTCCTCCATGTCGACCAAAGAAAGCAAAGCGGGGCTGCTTCCCTGTATCTACGAGCACGCTTCCCCGCTTCACCACTCTTCTTCACCGCCAATATTATCTGTCACTGAGCCCTTATGCTATGGGCACGGTTGACGTCTTGGATGATGACGGTATTGATGATGACGGTATTGATGATGTTGCGTTGGGTGATGTGGGAGGTGGAGGCCTAAACAATATGTAATACCCTGTGTAATTAAAACACTTAGATTGATCGAATCTAAATATAAAATTATACGGAATATTGAAAAAAATACAATATCATTCTCATGGAGAGAACTAACGAAAGAATAGACAATAAATTTGGAAATGATATGAAAATCCTCAAATGTAAAACTCATATGAATGTCTATAAGACAAATACAAAAGTAATCTAGCATAAGATGTCTCAATACAATCCTCCAAAAGTCACTCAATAATACAAGCCAAAGTGTCTCAATAAACCAAATGGAGATGTGAAAGTACTAACTAATTATGATATAAAGATAGAGATCTATAGTGTCTCCAGGTCTGAAATCCTGAATAAAGAGAGGAATAACAAGGACTGATTGGGACGGTAAGCTACACGGGATGTTTGATCTTAGTACTTGAGATCCACGTATAAAAAATGGGTCAAAACCCTAGCAAGTAACTTAGCTACTCAACTCAAAGTAGTTATATGGATAGATGATAATATAAGAGTGAGTGACCCAACCCATAAATGTAACCTCACGATGTATTAGAATTATCCATTCATTTAGTTAATTGTTCGTTTTCATCATTTAAGCACCATGTAGAGGAGAAAAATCTCGGCCATCTAAAAAACATGCAGTACGCCAAATTTAAACAATCTCATTTCACGCCCTGACGCCACCATGTATTTGCATGGTTGAGAATTCACATATCACAACATCGAGGTGTCCCTCCACCGTGCCGACCCATTCATTTCCATTTAACCAATCACATTTGATGCCTTCGCATGGCTGGAAAATCACATATCACAACATCGGAGTGTCCCTCCACGGTGCCACCCATTTTTTTCCACTTCACATGTTCATTTAACATTGACATTTTTACACATCTTTATTCACACCGAGCAATTTACTCAAACCACAATACCCCACCCTCAGATTATATCATTTAGAATCATTATACATTTTAGTCCATTGCATAAGGAGCTAAGAGATCAGTATCAATACATATAACCTTTCGTAAAATAAAGCATATAAGTAAAGGTATATTAGTTTGATTTTTAGGTTTTGAGTCGTCACCACTACCCTTCTCTAAACCTCACGCGTGGGACGTCTCACCGAAGTGAAATTCAAACAAGCAACTCCCGATACACTTACGTTTAGATATGGTAATAGTTAAGACAAATTAATTAGGGTTTATTGTGCAAAAGTAGAATAAGGATTTAAGTATCTACGGGTGAATTTCTCCAATTAATCCAACACTATTATTCAACAACCAAGCCAACAACAAGTAATTTCCCGTACTCCTTTTTATCATCTACGTGTCAAAATGAATATCAACATTAATAGAGTCGCAAGTAGGCCTCATACGGTGTACTCGCATAAATGAGTCATGTAATTATTTTACGAAAGTGCATTGCGTCATACGGGGGCGCATAAATATATTTCAGGAGTCTCAAGTCACTTATAATTTTATTACATTAATTCACATAGCATAAGTAAGGTATGCGTGACAAATATCATCTAATAAGGATAAACATGTCAAAAGTACCAATTCTAAGGCACAAGGTACAACCTCACTAAGCATGCATAATCTTTAGAATTCAATAAATCTAAATTGAAGTACGCATCATATAATATTAAATCTCATTTACCCAATTCCACAAACAGGTCCAAAACCAAAATGTCAATTTTTCGTGTTTGGGACCTATAATTAATTTCCGCATAGGAATAAGTCTCAACAAATTGTAGCGATCCCTAAATTTAATAGTGCACGATATAATTTTAGTAGTGGTGATGTGTCAAAAGATATATGTTAGATACAAAAAAAAAAGAGATTTGTTATTTATTTGTAGTGATAATTGATACACTTACGTACCTAGTGTGGAAAAAAAAGAAGAAATATTACTCAATTTGGAGGAAGTGTTTTATATAAATATTTGAATTATAATGATTTAGTTTATAAATTGTACAATACGAAGAATTATTTGCAGTGACATGTCGATTTTATTTATTTATTTAATGTTAAATAAGAAAAATGTGGACAGTGGCAATATTTTATTATTAAATGTTTAAATTATGTCCTAAATGCATGTTATTTGGATAACACATTATTGTTAAGTATGAAGTAAAATTAAAATGTATTATATACATTTATTGTACCATGTTAACTTAAGTGACAAATTTATATAAGTTAAAATCTTAAATCTTAAATTTAAAGTTGTTGGTTTACAATTGTACAAAACTAAGGAGCTGATGAAAATTTAATTAAGTTTAAACATGACACTTGTTAAATGGAAAGTTTAAGTGAGGACAAGTGTAACTATGCTCTAACAAGTGTCCCTCTCTTGGACATTTATTTTCCACTTCTCAAGCCACCATGCAAAACCCTCTTTAAAGAACAAACCCACCAACCTCATTGTTTTTAGCTTCTAGCATAGTGAAGACAAAGAAATAATATGTACAATCACATATAGAAGTATGAGGACAAGGGGAAATATGAGGAAAAAAAAGAGATATTTGAAGATATTAACCAATTAAATCAAGAGATTAACCCTGAAGCTAAAAAGGATTGTAGAGAAGTATTAAGTAATCTTATTAAGGTGAGAACTCATCTTCTACTTTAAACTTCTCTCTTTAATATATTTCTAGTAATGGGTAGCTATGTAATCTCCATTGAAGCTTTAATGGCTACTTAGAGAGAGAAAATCTAAACCCACCCATCTTATCTTTAAAAATTCCTAAATAATTAATTTTGTACCCTATGATCATAGTTGTCAAATCGCGAATCGTATCGTGAATCGTTTACCCCCCGAATCGCGAATCGTGAATCGAATCGTGAATCGTATCGGTCGAATCGGAACCAAACGATAAAAACGTAGTAAAACATATGTAAATGGAATTTAACACTATAGAATTGGTAATTAAGCGTAATATGACAAAAAACTAATCGTAGCACATGATAATATACCAAAATATATCACAAAAATTAACCGTAGTACATGTTCTCATTCATTTTAAGCTTAAAAATGTAAAAAACAAAACTATATCATAAAACAGCCTACATATTAATTTAAAACACCCTACATAAAACAAATATATATATATCATAAAGAACCTATATATTAATTTAATGTAAAAAAATCGCGGGAAAAGAAAAAAAAAAAAAAAAAGTGAATCGGACCGAATCGTGAATCGGACCGAATCGGACCCGAATCGGAAGATTCGAATCGTGAATCGCCGATTCAGTCCGATTCTTTAGACATTTGCGATTCTAAGGTTGATTCGAATCGTTTTGGTAGTGAATCGAATCGAATCGTCCGATTCGAATCGCGAATCGGACGATTTTGACAACTATGCCTATGATAGTGAGAAACAACATACTAAAATTTTAGCCCCATATGAGTTGTGTATTTTTCTTGAAAATTAGGAGTATGACAAATTGTATTTTGATTTCGACCCCATGTAAACCATTTTTTTTAAATTTCCTTATATTGTTACTGGATAGAGCATAAAATTAGCTTTCTTTGAACACCAAAATTGCAATTTTTGGATAAGAAATGAGTGAGATATGAATTTTTGAAGTTTATTATATAAATCTGAAAATTCTGTGTTAAAAATTCTGACAGCATGCTATACCCAATTTTTATTGAAATTTTTAGGTTATTTATGTATGAATTTTTGTGTGTGATATATTAAGTCATATGAGAACCTTGTATAATTTATTTGGAGCAATTTAAGTAGGTAAAATAATTTTAATAAAATGTTAAAGTTAGTGTTAAATTGCTGTCCCAAATTTATTAGTGGTAATATTTATTTATATAATTTATGTTGCATGTAAAGACCATCCCGAAATAAGTGGAATAATTTCATGTGATGTTATTATTAAAACTTTATGTTAGACATATTACTATTTTTTGTGGATTATTTAAGTGGATTAATAAAGACATCTTATCTCGTAACACTTGGGTTTATTCCATTGCGTAAATTTTAATACTATGAAAATTGAATAAGCAACCGGTCATGATTTAATTTTTTAAGGTCTTATGAAAACGGATATTGCTATGAGTACGTTTATGTACAGGTTTGTCCCTAATGTATGGTCGAAAGTTTAAAATAAAAACAAATGAGTGAATTCTTGAATAAAACTTTAATGTGAAAACATGTTACGATGTTAACACCAAAGTTATTAAAAAATAACTTCTGAGTAAGGTCATCTTTTATATCATGTTGAAATCTTGTGAAGAATATTTATTGATTTCTTGTGACGAGTAAATTAACATTTGTATTGTGATTTTGTTAAAAAAAAAGTGTGTTTATTATCATGATAAATGCACATGTGCTTAATCTTATTCAAGTTGTTTAATGGGTGTATATAAGTTGGCTATACCATGACTTGAGGTCGTTATTTAAGTTGTGATTATATTAACATTTATTATTGTTATTGTTGAACTTGAGGTTCATGTTGAGTCGGCTAGGATTGAGATAGTCCGGTCCTACAGATAGTGCACTAATATAGTCTATACTATCGGAAGTTGTTTGGTACATATAGTTATACGCATATGCAAGTTGGCATATGTGCTGTGGCCGAGGGGCATTGTATATTGGAAGTGTCTCGTATACATGTCTATTATCTTGTTTAATCTTGCAGGAGGATACTAGAGGCCAAGGTATCGTAAGAGATTTACATGATAAATAATATCGTTATCATGTAGTTACATGATTACTCATAATTAGTTGCATATTATGAGTTCGCTGATATAATGGCTATATCGATCGCTAGTGGTACATGATTTTAAATGGCCAAGTATGAGAAACAAATTTTATATGAGAAAATGCGTTGTCATTCACGTGGTTATGTGATTACTTAGGATTAATTACATATTGTGTGTTTAGTGATATGGTGATTTTATTGATTGCTATTGGTACATTTAGAGTTGAGTTTCGAGCAGAAGGGTTTTCTCGATGGGTCGCGCCACTCATGATGTTACGCAAAATATTTTTTAAGGATAAGGGAAAAGTCGATTCAGTTGATTTTTTAGCTATTAAATGTAGACGCTTCGAAGATGAGAACCCTTATTTTGATGTATTTTAGTTCTTTATGTGGTCGTTATGTATATTACTTCGAGTGGATTATTGTAATTTATTAAAATGTTAAAAGTGCTTGTAGTTGATCTCGATAATTAAAATACACAAAGTCAAGTGGTTAAATATGTTGCATGTCCATTTATGGCCTCTTATTGAATTGGAAATTCCCTATTTCTATGAACCAACTCTATGGATTCTTGTCGACAAGCTAATGTTACATATGCGTTGCCAAATTTTTATTACGTAAATATTTACTAAGGAGTTAACTATAAAATATACTTTTAAAATTCATGACCGTAATTTGGGGCGTGACACCAATAATATCGGATAATTAGAAGTATTTAAATTTACACAATCATGATGCTATTAGAAATACCCCAAACCCTAGGGGTTACTAATTAATTTTTAGCATGAAAATTAATTTAGGGGAATTTACCAACTACGCACATAAAAGGAGGAGAGTAGAAAGTTATTTGCCTCGAAACGCATCCCCAAAACTCCTTGAATATGATTTTGAAAATTCCCCTTGAAAGGCCTCTCTAAAATAACTTTAGGGTCTGGTTTGGAAATATAAGAAAATATTTGGGATGTAAGCTGGAATTTGGAGGGTGGTTTGGTACCTTCCGAGATAATGGGGAGCAAGGGCTGATTTCAATTATTACAATTCTGCCCACAGCTTCTCTCTCTCTCTCTCTCTCTCTCTCTCTCTCTCTCTCTCTCTCTCTCTCTCTCTCTCTCTCTCTCTCTCTCTCAATAAGGGCCTTGGTTTCTGTGCATAACAGCTCCCAAAAGAAGGGTAAATGCTGCCCTTTTTTTATTCTCTCCTTTTGACCTCACTTTTCCTTATTTCCCTCGATGTCAGCGAATGGCCCCCCCCACTGAAATTCTCCTTCTCAGTGTTGTACCAAAGAAGAGAAAAAGAAAGTCTACTCTATCTGATCGTGGCTGCCGCAAAAAGGGCAAGGGAGCTGCCCCTTTATCTTCTCCCTATGGTTCGTTCTTCCCAAGACCTCAAAACTCTACAAGCTACAGTAGTATCACTCCCTCACCTAAAAATAAAACCGCCGCCTTCTAAAAATAGGATGAGACCTAAATAAGGTGCGGACATCCTCAAAAAGAAACCCTACCCTTTAATAAAGCTACCCAGTTTTACCATTTAGCCCCACTCATATTACGGCCTGAATAAAAGTTTACTTCAGCCCAAATAAATTATTCCCTTCTTTTATCTTTGAGCCCAAGTTTAAATCTCATGGTCCAATTAACTCATTACGTTATAATATTAAATCACTTAATCAATGTCACATAAAAATATTAACACTTTTATTAATTAACAATTAAAGCTGCTAACTCAATTAAATCAATTAAATAAATTTCGATTCAATTAAACCAATTAAAATAATTCCGATTCAATCTAACCAATTAAACTAATTTTGATTAGAAATACTATTCACCTCTATAAGTCTCATGAATTCATCACAAAATTTTAATTTATAATAATGACAAATAAACACTTTATATTTCTTCAAATTAAGTTAATTAATTTCTCAGAATTAGCGTGGTATTACACAATATGGGCTGTATGTGACATATTTTATAGAGGGAATTACATGGTGACATCCATGTTCCCATGTTTGACGGTCACAGACCTGAATGCTTTTATTGATTTGATGGACTCCAGAAAGAAGATCTTCGATTATAAGAATATCACGGGCATGGAATGTGTGAAGTTGGTAGCCACCAAATTGAAGGGATACACTATGGTTTGGTGGAATGAGTTAGTGAGTTGAGGGAGTTACTTATAGCTATTCATTCATTCTGGCCAAAAATTCAAGAGCAGGTGTGGCTAGCCTTCATTTTCTCAGTCCTATGAGAGGGACCTTTTTGTCCGAGTTCAGGGGTTGCAACATGGTATTATGATGGTGAAAACATTTTCAGCCTGTGTACCCTGGACAGGGGTAACACTGAGCAAAATATTGGCCAACCAAAAGAGTAAAGTCAAATTCAAATGATGTATTTTTACAATTCCAATAAAATGCAATCGGATCAAGTATGAGTTGTCGATCAGAATATATATGGATAGAACCTATAACGGGGCCTTGAAAATCAAGTAATTTTTGCTGGGCCATTATCCTTTTTTTAGGTTCATTAGGATCCTTATTTGTTGGAACTTCCAGTTATCTTGGTAGAAATTTGATATCTTTATTTCCTTCTCAGCAAAATATTTTTTCCCCACAACGGATCGTGATGTCTTTCTATGGGATCGCGGGTCTCTTTAGTAACTCTTATTTGTGGTCAGGAGTCAGAACTATGAACTATCACTTCTTTGGAGAGGAAACTCTAGTACACCCTTAAGGTTGAGGAGTATTTTAAGATCGTGTCAATAGGCAAGGTAGGATCCATGATAGCCCTGGAGGCAGACTAGGGCCACTGCGGCGACACCTACTACTCATGCATCTTTCAAATGACGAATTGAGGGTGGTGACTTTGGCCATCGAGCTGCAGATCGTCCAAAGTGGAAGAAACAAATGGGACCTATAAAGTGCAAATATCTTTGAGAAGGCGTCGTCTCTGTCCGACACATATCGGACACCTACACTCTCCCGACACGTGCCAGATACTTCTATTTCAGGTGTCCATAATTTAAATATAAAATGAATGGGTCCGACACTTTTAAGGAATATGCCGCAGTGGCACTCGAACAACTCTCACCCGCTCGACACTAGAACGATCCTCTATGTTTATATATAAAAAACCTTCATTTTCATGGTCCACTTTAAGATATTGATTCATTTGTTTTAATAAGGAGTCAAACATGTTCTTTTTATTTTTCTTTTCTTGTTTTTGTAATTTTATCTATATAAATTTTTAAAATTATGTTTATTTATCAATGTGGGCCTCCCGTGTCGTATCCAACTTTATATTAGATTTTATGTGTTGTGTCAGACACGTCACCCGTGCCGTGCTTTTTAGGACGGGACCAAGGGGGATGACTTGTGATTTAGGAGCCACATGGAGACGTTCTTCTAACCCTAGTGGGGTTCTGCTATAGACAGATGGTATACCTCTTTGAGCTTATGGTCAAACTCTTTTAAGGAGGGGTGGTGGTGATATAATTAAATAATAAGAGCAGGGGCCTACTTGTTATTTATTATAATTCTCATTAGTCTTGTCCTCACCCATCATTTACTAATATCCGTTTTTATTCGAAACAAAATTGTATTGAAAGTAGAGAAAAGGGTTACAAGGAGACGGGGACAAGATGTCCCCTATACAAGTCAGAAGTCTCTAAATAAGTAAATATCCCACAGACTAACAGTCAAAGACTACACAATCTCCTGAAATACAATCATTCTAGCTCAAAGTCAGAAAGGAAATCTGGAAGTGACCAAAAATTGGAGATGAGAATGAAAGAAGATAATAAGAATAAGATATACAAAAGAATCTCTCTTTTAAACTCCATCTTCAATAATCTCCCAAACCCTTTAAAAGCCTAAACCCTTCTAGCATGTTAAGCAAGGAAACAAACTGCTCAATTTCATTACCTTTGAGGTTTTTCTTGAAGTGAATATGATGTAAATCTTGAAGCGTTATTACTACACTACACAACAACTATTACCTACACAACAACAACGACAACGACAACAACAACGACAACAACAAAAAATAATTAAACTAAAGAAATGGGTTTCTTTTTCGCTCTATTCTCAATTCTCAATATTCGAGGTTAAGTACAAATGAGCTCCAAAAGGTCTATTTATAGGAAGAGTTAGCTTGCTACCAAACATGCTTGGAGATTAATTAAACACTAAAAATAAAGGAAAATTACAATAAACCCTAAACTAAAAATGCGAAATAAAAGATAGTCGTCTCCCGGAGGCACAATCACGCGCCACGTGTCGCCAGAAATCCATACACATCATTCTCCCTGTCTTTAAAAAAGCTCGTCCTCGAGCTTGGAGGGTGACTCATCAATGCCCAAATGTACACGTGTCGGTACAAGTGTTAACTTTCAAAGTAAAAATCCAAATCAAATCCAACACGCCAATGGACTGGCCGAACTTCTGTTAGACCCATATGGACCTTCAACAATAGGGCTTAAAATACCCAAATCTCAACGATGCCCCCCTACGGAATCCGAGCAACCAAAAACTGACGACCATATCCGCCTTCTCAACACTACAAACACATAGTTGCAACTTGGCTTGGTGGACCCTTGAATTTGACTGGACGGTAAAGCCGGCGACTGCACCTTTGCGAGTACGATGGCGAGACAAGTGGACTGAAGATGGCGACATCCTAGAAAGCCGGGCCTCGAAATGGCAAATAGTCGAAAAATGTATCCCCGGTGGGTACATTTCTCATGGAAGTCATGTTCTGTCAAAGATTGACCAAATTAGAGGTCAATAGGAAGGGTGAGAACGGCTCAAAATAGAGCAGGCCCGTTTTGGGTCGGATTTGATTTGGTTAGGCATAAATGAGTGGGAAAAGGGGGAAAATTAGGTTAAAAGGGGTTGGGGGCTGTTTTCTTGTTTTTTTTGAAGGTGGTGGGGTTGGATTAATATTTGTGGGCAATAAAAAGGGTGGAAGGACAAATCCTAGGAGTGGGCTGCCCTAGGGTAAGAGGAAGGTTGTCCGGGTTAAAAAAAAATTGGGTTCGGGAGGTGGTGGGGCAGATCGGGGTGGAGGGGTGCTGCTGGGTGGTTTTCGGGGCTGTTTGTAGGGGAAAGGGGGTCGGATCAGAGGGTTAACTGGGCGGACTGCATTGGGGTGGCAGTGGACTGTTTTAGTAGGAATTTCCAACCAGGTTGGAGTTGATTCCGACTTCTTATGGCTGCCGTTGGGTCGCCCCAGTAATTGCGGTGGTTTTCCGGCAGCCTGGGTTGTTTCAGGGGGCTTGTGGAGTTGTGTCGGCACTGGAAAAAGCAAGGGGTGGCCAGTGGGCGGCGATAGGGTAGGGAGGTAGCGCGGTTAAACTGGAGGAAAAAGGTTCGGTTGGGGGAAAAAACTTGGCCGGCCTGCCTTTGTTTGGTAGGCGGCTGTTCTGACAGGGGTGGGCTAGGGTTTTGCTGGCTTTCGTGGGTTCTTGGGTAGGGTTTATAAGTTGAGTTAGGGTTTTCAATTTTTTGGGTTTCTTGGGTTAGGGTTTGGTTAAAAATGAAGACGGAGATTTATGTAGACCGTGATGGAATTTAGGGTTTCCATCCACCCGATTCCCATTTGGACATTTACCAATCTTTCGATTGAAGGGCTCGTGATCCGCTTCACGCACCCCGACGAACACCGAGAACAAACGCAACTCTGATACCAATTTGATATAAATCTTCAAATGCGGATGTGTTATTACTACACTACACAACAACTATTACATGCACAAAAAAAAAAAAAAAATTACACTAAAGAAATTGGTTTCTTTTTCACTCTATTCTCAGTATTCAAGGTTAAGTACAAATGAGGACCGAAAGACCTATTTATAGGAAGAGTTAGCTTGCTAGCCAAGGTAATACCCAAAAAGACAAAAAAATGACAACGAATACCAAAAAATTACCCATTAGCCCCAAACATGCTTGGAGACTAATTAAACACTAAAAATAAAGGAAAATTACAATAAACCCTAAATTAAAAATGCGAAATAAAAGATAGTCGTCTCCCGGAGGCACAACTACGCACCACGTGTCACTAGAAATCCCATATACATCAGAATATTTATATTTCAATCTATTGTACATTTATTTCAAGATGCGTTGAGCAATTGAATGATTTTTGTATAGGGAAAGTTTGTAGGTTGAGAAAAACAAAATTGAAATGAAGAATCTCCCTCCACTTGTTTTACCAGAATCTAATAGCTTATTAGTTAATACTATAATGTTAATAGGAGGGGGTCACTAGTTTATAATGCCCCTTTGTGTCATTTTGCATTTATTCGTGTTACTCTGGGGATCCATCCCGTAGGCTGTAAATACTCATGATGTGAGATTCTGTCTTAATTGAATAGATTGGGAAGCTTTGCCTCTTAAGGATTTGTGCTCATGATTTTATTCCCGTCGTGTACTCTTGATCACATCATATACCTTCTAGACTCTTCCCCTTCCCATCTATACGCTTCCAAACCCCACACTGTGGAGGACAAGGGCCAGAAGAAACCACCACCCAAATCACCTATCTTGTACCGATTCATCCTAGATTGACATAGGGACAGCCGCGGGGTTAAAGGTTCATGTCTTACATCATATTTTGGCAGCGAGTTCTTTCGCTATGCATGACTTAAGAGATGAATTGAAGCATAGCGGCTTTTTTTTTTTTTCACAATACAGTTTGTTTCTTGCAACTTGCCAAAAAATTGGTTTCCATTTTAATCTTGTTTTGATACAAATTGATTGTTTGCTAAATGTATTCTTTCTAGGCTGTATGTCACGCTCTCATGGATACTGGAAACTCATTATCTGACGAGGCCACTCGCATGAACGGGAACATAGAGAAGTATGTGTAGTAGTAAATTGACTTTTGATATTTTTGTTCTTTTCCAATTGATTGAAATCATTTTTTTATTATTATTAATGGGTAGTTTAGTTTTCTATTTATTCTTTAAACAATAATTCCTTCTCCTTATCTTCAGGGTTAATGTGGTTGAGATCATCTGCACCTTGGTCAAAAATCTGTCTCCTACATGCACTGGTGCAGTAATGATGTCGATGGGTGTTAATATTCTGGCGAAGATGTTAAAATGGTAACCAAATTCGTTTCTTTTGGTTTGGTAATATTCAGTGATGCATCTGTTTTTATTGAAGTTGTTATGACATGAATCATGTTGACGGATTTTTGGAAAAACGACAACTATAATTTTGTTGCTAAACTCCATTTAGTTCTTTACTAAATTGATTTTGCGGTATTTGCTACAAAATTCTATTGGGTGATTGAGGAGAAGTGTAGCTTTATATGCTTCAGCTGTTGCTGTTATATAAAAGCACCTATTACAACTTATTTCTTCACTCCTATCTCAACAGGGCTCATGAAATATATTTGGTAGATGGATAGAGCTACACTAATTAATCATTCGTATTTTTTAATTATTATTTATGTAATATTTATGTGGCCTAGTATTGTTCATATATTCATTATATCTGCACTCTCGTCAGTTTGTTTTGTCGATTGTATAGTTTAATTGTTGCCTTTATACCCCCGTGTATATTCTTCTTTGCAGCTCACCATCCCATGTCACTACAATAGCTCTAAAGGCAAATATATTTGATGTTGCCTTAAGGACAAATCCTTTTGGTTCAGGTTTTGATGGCTTAACAAGGTGAATCTTAATCTAAAACACACATAGGTATGACCTAATTTGCATTTGCCTAATTATTCCCCTCTCTCTCTCTCTCTCTCTCTCTCTCTCTCTCTCTCTCTCTCTCTCTCTCTCTCTCTAATCTCTTGATCCAGTGGCGCATGGTTGCTGTCTGGAAGACTTGCAAAAATGCTTTTGATTGATTGTGAGCACAATGACAGCTGCTACCCATTGACTCTTTCAGGCATGCTATTTCACTATCCCAAATGTTCTTGACATTTTTAATTAAAAAGTGAGATAAAAAAACAAACTACTTGGGCTAAAGCATGGTTAGTCATGCTGTGTATTCATGGGAATTCATTCCGTCTTTCTTCTGTTTAGGTTTATTGCTCCCTACTGCAATTTTTTGCACCTCACTGTAATTTTCTTAGTCTATTGCCTGCTTTGTTTTGTAGACCATCTTTATAAATGCTGTTCATTATTGCACATGCAATCTACGTAAGCGGGGTGGGATATTTCTTTGAAGGAGGGCCTGGTATTGTAGTCCATGCCTGGGTCGGGGATTGAGTTTTGTTGTTCTCCACCGGGTTTTACTACATGTTAAGGAATGTCATTTTGGATCTATGTAAATAACTACTTTCCTACTAGATGTACTTCAACCCTCTCTCTTCTCCTCCCTGAAGCTGCAAAAAGTTAAATTGATCTTTGCTGTCTGTGTGTTCTCTTTGGTCTGATAGTTCAAGATTTTCAGCATCATATTAACATTTTTCTGCTTTCACTTGGTGCTTCTAGTATCTAGTTGATTCTTGTAACTTCTCATAAGTTCTCGTGACTTTCGTTTATCTTGTTCATTTCATTTATGTTAGCGTCTACTGATATTTCATATATTCAGGATGAATTCAATTTCAGTCATGCTGTAGTTCCTGATAATTTTACTTAAACATGCTTTACTTTTAGGGTGTTTTCTATCTTTGTCCTTGGCCAATATTTCTTGTTGGCTCTAGTCCACTTACATATTTTTTGGGCACTAAGATCCCTCACCCCTTAATATATATACCTTATAAGTTAGGGTATACAGAAATTTAACGCGTGTATATTCCAAAAAGTCGTGTATACATTTTAAATTCCAAGTACAAATTATAAGTTTTTTCAAAACAAAAAATCATGTATACCTTACAAAATTTATCGTATACATTACTAAAAATCGGGTATACGTTAAGAGAGAGGGACCTTAGTACCCAAAACATATGTTAGTAGACTAGGAAAAAAAATACCGACCAGAGAGTTGAGACAAAAAAACCATTATTATTATCAATAAATAGTTCCAATATTTTCACTTGCATGTTTTACAACTTTGCAGTGCTGGACTTCACCACGCAGCTTGTGGAGACAGGAGTACAAGATGATGTTGTCCTCTCTCTCGTCACTTTCTCCATTCAGTATGTTTTAGTTAATCATGAGTACTGGAAATACAAGGTGAAGGATGTTCGCTGGAAGGTGACTCTAAAGGTATATCTTGTTTTTATTTAGCATTTAAAATGCATCCATTTCGAGAAGTAGTACAGAGATATTTATGATGATATTGGATCTATTATGTTGAACCAATAAAATATTCTTGTGAACCAATGTGATATGATTGGACTAAAGACTCTCGTCAAGGTAGGCGGAGAGGCTACAAGAGCAAGAGTCGGACCCAAAACATAAAATTAAGATGATGAAACAGAGAAAGAAATGAAGAAAACAGTCAAAGTGCTCCTCAACTATTCTGAAGTTGTTGCTTACATCATCCCTGGCAATTTGGTCTCTGATTAGTTTCATATCCATTTTATGATGCAATGTGGGAATTTCAAGCTTTGTCCATGGATTATAATTCTTCCATAGTACAGATCTCGAGGTCAAGGTTTTTGAAATGTTGAGGAGAATGATATGAACATTCCAAGATAGTCCAAATTCGTTGAACCTCTTTATTGAGGGTTAACATGACCCTCTAATGTAATTTGTTAAAACATGATCAACTCATTAAAAAATGTGGGGTCCATTGTTGAGTCATTCATGTTTCAGCCAATCACATTGGAGTGTTATGTTGATCCCTCATTTGGGTAGGGTCAACATATTTGTACTCGATTCCAAGAAGGCTCTCATTATTATGTATTTTATTTTTAGTAACTAATGTGAAGTATGGTTATATAATATATTTAGTAGATCTAAGGTTACTTTAGTATTTTTCATATAGTAAGAACTATTTATTGATCAGCTTACTATTAATCTTATTTTAGGATTTCTTTTAACCATCAATAAGGTTGTAATCTTTTATTTATTTTATTAGAGTTGAATCATGAACTGAACTTTTGTGAGCTTGATGGTGTGTGTGCCAATTGCCTCTTGGGTTATTCTCCTTCATGACCATTTTCTTTCTTCCTTGTTTTTTATGTGTAGTTGGGAGCGGAAGCGATTTAATTTAAAAATTACACAACAACAACAATTTTAGAGACCAAAGGCCCATTTACTAATTCTCATTCATCTACCAAATTACAGTAATGAGTACAAGATGGTGAGGAACATCCTATTTGTAGAGTACAATGGAATAAAAGAGAGGGTTCTAGTAAGATAATGTCACAAGATAGTGGCCCGCAAAGTCGGTTGATTCAGTCATGGTCTATCTTTAGAAGGCGACTTGGGCAAAGGGCACAAGCTTCAAATGTGTCGTTCCTAATGGCTTGGAGTTGTGGAGATAATGCCTATGAGGTTGATTTGCCAACAGAGTTCCACTGCACCGCACCTTTGACGTTATCAACATCTCCCCCTTCTGACCAAATACATTTTCCCCCAACGAAGGGCCACCAGTTCGTTCCCACGTTGATTGTGTTGAGGCTGTCCTAGCGTCAGAATTGGTTTCATCCCGTGAGGCGACCACCCGTTTACTCACTCGATGACATGGTCTGCCCGAGGCCTAAGACATTTAGATCACCAAGGCCACGTTGCAGCACATTAACCCTGACTTCTATCGCCAGTATAGGGACTATATGGCAGCTTTTCATAGAGGGGAGAGTGATGCAAGAGCATAAGTGTGTTAATTTTGTACTTTTGTCATTAGATATTTTAAGACGCTTTGTCACGCGATTGGCGAACTAAATGACGACAGAGTCGGCTGGGCAGACCATGTCATCGAGTGAGTAAACGGGTGGTAACTCTGCCAAGTCTACAGGTACATGGGGGAAGGACCAATCTGGAATGGAGAAAGACCGGTAGAGCGGTTGACAACGTTGTTGAAGGCGAATTCAACCTGAGCAAAGGCAACATCCCACTGTTGGGGGGTCTCGACGACAAGGCAACAAATCAAATGTCCCACGCTTCGGTTGACAACCTCGGTCTGGGGTGGAAGACCGTGAAAAACTAGAGGGAGCATCAGAGTAAACCCCAAAACGTCCGCCAAAAGTGACCTGTAAACCGAAAGTCTCTATCGGAAGTGATGCTATGGGCACATCGTGCAAACGGACAATATTTTGAAAATAGAGGGTGGCCACATAGGAAGCATTCGTTGTAAGGAAACAAGGTATGAAATGTGCCATATTAGAGAACTGGTCGATGACAACAATGATCGAATCGTTTCCCTGAGTGGTGCGAGGGAGACTCAGAATGAAGTCCATGTAGGCATCTTGTCACGGGCGATTGGGAATGGGTAAGGGGGTATGAAGGTTGATGTTGGTATGTTGCCCCTTAGCTGTATGGAAGGTGTAACATTGATGAATGAAGGCGTTTGTGTCCCGTCTCATTGTAGGCCAAAAGAACCTATCCTTAAGGACCGAGTGGTTGTGCGCCACGCCCATATGGCTAGCGAGGCCGCCAGAATGAACCTCGACAATGATCTTTTCGCAGAGGGAGGAAGCAAGGAATCATAGAGCAGTGCCACAAAAAGGAAGCCATCCTGTAGTGAAAATTCCCTTGAGGCACCATGCTGTTGGCACTCGACCAAAATGGGACCAAAATGAGGGTTTGACGCATATAAGTTGCGCAACTCGTCGAACCCAAAAATTTGATTGTGGGTAATAACCAAGGTATGACTTCGGGGTCAGAGAACATTGAGCGTGTCTGTCGTTAATTTGACGTTGGCTATGAAGATAACAGAGGGACTCGTGATCAGATTTGATGAAGAATTCTTTGTGTAGAAGGTATGATGCCGTAATTTGAGAGCTTCGACCATGCTGTATAACTCTAGAGCATGGGTCGAATAGTTCAAGACGACCATAAGAGCTTCTGGCTAAAGAATGCAACCAATTTGCCGTTCTGGCTCAGGACAACGCCGACTCCGGTCTTATAGGCATCACAAGACAACTCAAAGAGCGGGGAGAGATCTGGAAGTGCTATGAGGAGCAATAATTATAAATGTCTTGATGGGTCAAAAGGCATGATTGGCAACATCGATCCTTCAAGAAGAACTCAACATTGGAAGGAGTAATTAAGTTTGTGATGGGAGCCATAGCAATACTATACCTATCAATGATGCGGCAGTAGAAGTTTGCAAGGCTATGGAAATTGCGCACTTGCACAAGTGAGTTGGCCAATCTACAACGGCCTGGATCTCCGAAGAATCAACTCGCACACCATCGCTAGAGACTGCATACCTAGGAAGGTGACGAGCGAGACCATGGATGAACACTTCTTCATGTGGAGGCAAAAACACTCAGATTAGAGGATGGTCAGTACTCGTGCCACATGGGACAAATGCTCCTCCTCTGAACGATAATAAATGAGGATGTCATCAAAGTAAACCATTACAGGTTTGTCGAGAAAAGGGTGAAGGATCTAAGTCATAACCCGCATGAAAGTAGATCGGGCATTAGATAACTCAAACGACATAAATGTCCATTCGTATAAGCCATCTTTCGTCTTGAAGACAATCTTCCATTCATCACCCAGTCGCATTCGAATATGATGTTATCCGCGACTCTTCAAGTCAAGTTTATAGAAGACTCGAGCCCCATGTAATTGATCAAGCATATCCTCGAGGCGGGGAATGAGAAATCGATATTTGACGATAATCTTATTGACAACCCTATATTCACACATCCTCCAACTCCAATCCTTCTTAAGGGTGAGAAGGGATGGGACGGTGCACGAAGACATACTCTCCCTTATAAGGCCTCGATCACACAACACAGAAACTTGCCTCTAAAGCTCCTCGTGCTCGGTGGGTGACATAAGATAATGTAGCAAGTTGGATAGGGAACCTCCGGGCAAAGTCGATAGAGTGCTGAATGTTTCGAAGTGGTGGGAGCTCGTCTAGTGGGGGTTGGTACATACATCAGATTCACAGGTTTTGAATCTTAGGTGGTATGTTGGTTTCGGGTGTACCAATTGGGCTAATAAGTGCGCAACACATGCCACTTTCTTCCGCCTCAGTGGTCAATGCATTGTGAGAAATAATGAGGGATGATGGTCGTGGCGGCCAGAGCTCGCACACCGGATGGAGCTGGAATTGCTGGCCTTGGTGCTGGAAGGTGTAGGCGTTGGTGCGGGCATCACGTATGCACGTAAATGACAAACGCGCATGTCAACAACTGTCTGTAATACCTCATCGGCATATGATCCGGTGGAAAATGACATGCAACACTGTCGGTTTCGGGATATGGAGTTGCCACTTCCCAACCACCGGTTTCGTGAGAGGATCTTTATGTTGTCCTAACTTATCGACCATCTCTTGGGCAAGGAGGTTGTCGCTGGCTCCTCCATTGATAATAACGGTACACAAGCTCCCTTTGGACGTGTCGCATCCAAATGGAATAATCGGAAGGATCAGAGTTGCTGACGAGGGCATGAGACATTGTGGCGCCATTGGTAGAGAGGTTTCTTGTGAGGGTCTTGGAGTGAAGACGGCTCGCTTTGCTTGGTGTTGGAAAAAAGTGTCGCGTCGTCGGCAAAGGAGGTGAACTTCTGAAAGAGGGATATGTGAGGGTATGGGTAGAATCCCCAATAACAAGCAGCCGGTGTAGAGGCGGGCGAGGATGAGACTGTTTTGGTTTGAAGGCGGCTCGGTTAGGCTTAAGTTGTGAATTTGTTCTATCCATGTATTGGAGCTGCTGGAATCAACAGTGGAAGTCGGGTTTGAGCCGGATTTGGGTCAGGAGTTTTTTTAGCTTCAAAAAGGGGTGTTGGAGGTTTGGTAGTGGAATCGGCAGCAAAAACGCCATCGGAATTGTGTTGGCTAGGGCTGGAACCAACGGATCTTAGTAATTGAGGGTTTCCGGATGTTGGATATGGGTCGGAAGGAGGCCAGAAGGCTTCGCCGGTGCAGCAGTGAGGTCGGGCAGGCCCAGATCTGGTCGATAAGGGCCTGGGCTGTTTTGCTTCTTTCCGGATCTGAGAAATGTCACTGCCGGCATTTGATTCGGGCTGGAGAGGGGCTGTTTTGGGTTCGGTCGGTTTGGGAACACTCCGGCGAAGGGCGCCGGTGTTGATCGGTTGGGAAATGATGCGTTGTTGGTTGGGATTGAGGCAGAGGCTTAGCCCACTATTCCCATGGCTGGCAGCTGTACAGGTACCTAGGGTTTTGCGCCCTGTGAGTCTTGTTGCAATAGTTCTTTGCCGGCAGGGAGGGATACTGCACGGGAGAAGAACCTGGGGTGGTGGTGTGTCGGACTTCACTCGGGTGGTGCCACCCGGACTCCCAGATCGTCGAAATTCATGAATGATGACCAAGAGCGAATGTTGCTCTGATACCAATTTGATTTGTAGTTGAGAGCGGAAGCGATTTAGTCTAAAAACTACACAACAACAACAATTTTACAAGTCAAAAACCCATTTTCTAATTCTCATTTATCTCTTAAAATAAATTTGTGAGTACGAAAGGGTGAGGATCATCCTATTTATAGAGTACAATGGAATTTAGTAGAGGGTTCTAGTAAGACAATGTCACGAGATAGTGCCCTCAAAGTTGTGACGTTTACCTCTCAAAATATTTAATGACAAAAATACAAAATTAGCCTCATTCACTTATGCTGCATAAGTTTTCTTTATCTACCTTTATATGTATATATTGGTAGGAAACTTGAATCAGAATATATAAGATAGTTACAAAGAAGATGGTGACGAGAAGTCCACAATTTTTGTATGAGCTGGTTGTAATATTACAAGACAACTAAATCTGGGCAAAGTCAAATATTGGACATTGTAATCATATCAATTCCAATTTTGTCCAAGTAAGACCTTGCTTATGCTAAATTATATTCTGATACAATTGCCGATTCATTTCAAACATGAAAAATCTGGTTTAATGGTTGCTGAAATATAGTTGGACATGCGAGTAGTGTTGCACATCTTATCTGCTTTAGACCTGAACATTAACTACTGTTATTTGTTTCTCTTGCAATGAATTTCCTAGCTTGGATTTAAATTATGTAGTCATTTTTTAAAGTGAACTGGTATATGTTTAAAGGTTTGAATTATCATATTCTCACTATTTGTTTTCTATAGGTACTTGAAGTGATTAAAAGGTGCATTTTGTCAGTTCCATACTGTCAGAAACTGGATGAAGTGGTTCGGGATATATTACTTTGTGACTCTTCTGTCCACAATGCTCTCTTTCGAATTGTTTGTGTAACTGCACAGGCCTTAGAGGTCAGGCCTGCTGCCTTTCTTCTTGCCTTATGATTTATTCTTGACGTTCTTTGTTTTCCATTATGAATTCAGCTCATTTTTGGCAGAACCTCTACGTTAACCGCCTTTACGAGCTGGTAGAGATTGAAGGATTACAAGTGGCAATTTGTTCTGTGTTGGATATTCTTTCCAGCATGCTGTCCAATCTCCTAAAGGTATGCTTTCAGAGGTTGAGATTATGACAAACACAATCCTTGTTGAGTCGGAAGGATTTATAAAAATCAAACACCCCAATTGATATTATGGTTTGGCAGGAAGTGATATATATTTTGTCAATGCATGTCTCCTCAAGCTTGTTGGTCTTGCGGAATACTTGAAATTATCTTCACACACACATATATATATTTACTCATGTGTGTGTGTATATATATATATATATATATGCATATGTGTATGTATATGTATATATGTTGCCCATTTCCTTATTGACATGCATATACCATATGTGAATGTGATTGATATGAAGTACGATAGGGTAATCATGATTAAGGAATTGACTGACTGTGATAACCATAGTGGGAGAAAATGATAATCTGATGGGAATTAATTATAAGCAGTGGAAGATTTTCCAGTAAATTCTATATATCTTGAATTTAAAAGTTGTGCTCAATGATAACTGAGAAAAGGGTCGAAGTTCTAAGAAGAAAAAGGGTAGAGAACTTGGGAATTTACAGTGTAGTATTAATATGAGGGAATAGGTAAAAATAATAATACCAGGGGTAAATCTATTTCTTTATGAAGATCTTTTCATGGAACATTAAGGGGGTGGGGGATAATAACAAAAGAAAAATAATAAAAAAATATATTAATAAAGAAAAATCCTGATTTGTTGGTGTTTCAAGAATCCAAGAGGGATAGAGTTGATAGTAATTTAATTGCGTCAGTTTGGGGGATTAGGTTTATCACCCATCTGTTGGATGTTTCTGAGGCATCATTATCATTTGTGATGTTATAGTCATTAGTGTAGTGGAGTCCTCTGTTGGTATTCTTTGTCGATCAAAGTTCATAATCAAAATGGGAGGAGTGGTGGTTCTCAAGGTATTTATGGCCCGTGCAGGTCTGGGGGGAGAGTTCAGTTTTGGGAGGAATTAGTTGGGCTATATGGGATTTGTGGCCTGAAGTGGTGTGTAGGGGTTGATTTCAATGTTATTAGATTGGCCTCAAAGAAAAAGAAAGGGAATGTAAGGTTAACTTGTAGCATGAGAGATTTAATACCATAATTAGAGAAACGAGGCTTAGAGACATTAGGATGGTTATTGGATATTTCACTGGCGTGAGACTAGGATTGATATGTTTTTAATTCAGTAGAGTGGGCAGAGATGTTCCTGTGAGACATGAAACTTTGTTTAGGGTGGTCTCTGATGATCACTGTGCCCGATAGTGTTGGACTCTAATCCAAAGAATTGGGGTCCATCACCCTTAAGATTTGAAAACATGTGGATTAAACACAAGGATTTTAAAGGGAGCGTTAAGAAGTGGTGGGAGGAGCGTAGAGCATATGGATGGGAGGGTTTTAGGATCAAGGAGGTAAAAAATAACGTTATACGTTGGAATAAGGAGGTGTTTGGCGATGTTCGGTTCGAGAAACACAATATTATGTGCAAGATCAGAGAAATTGATGAGGCTGAGGACACCTATCGATGAAGCCAAAAGGGAGGATGCCAACTTAAGAAGAGACTTGTGGGAATCTTGATTAGGGAGGAGCTGTCTTGGAATCAAACGACAAAGGTCAAATAGGCCAAAGAATGGGACATCAATACTATGATGTTCCATAAGATTGTTAGTGAAAATAAATTAAACATACCAATGTACAATTTGAAAAGAGAAGAGGGTGGAATTCTCGAAGAGGAGGGTGAGATTGTGGAAGAGTTGACAAATGTTTTTGAGAAGTTATTCAGAAAGGAAGTTAGTGAGGTAGTGGGAATTTAGTGGCATCTTATTTCCAAGGAACGGGCATCGTGGATGGAAAGGAAATTTTTAGAAAAGGAAATCAAAGCAGCAGTCCGCGATTGTTGTGGGGATGAGTCGCCAGGGCCGATGGATTCACAATGGCCTTTTTAAGGAGTGTTGGGATGTGATCAAAGAGGATATTTGAAGATTGTTTAACTAGTTCTTTGAAAATGGGGTTGTTAACATGAGTTTTGGTAAAACTTACATTTGTTTGACCCCCCCAAAAGCCTCTCTTTGAAGATCAAAGGCTTTAGGCCTATTAGCGTGGTGTCTAGTGAGACTATCTCTGAGAACGAAGGGGCTTTTGTTAAGGTTAGATGTATTCTGGACTTGGTCTTGATTGTTAACGAGTCGTGTTAAAAATAGATATTGAGAAAGCTTATGACCATGTGGATTGTGATTTCCTTGACTTTACGCTCATGAGGAAAGGATTCTAGTACAGATGGAGGAAGTGGATTAGAGTTTGTGTGGCTTGGTGAACTCTATTTTCGTAATGGGAGTCTGAAAAATACAAGTATCGCGGGGTGATGGAGAAAGTTGCTTGTGAAGGTGTAGTGGATGACTTCAGGGTGGGAGCTGAAGTGTCCCATCTCCAATTTACGGATGACACGTTTTATTTTCTTGGTAGCTAATAAGGAGATTATTTTTTGAAAATCTGTTGAAAATCCTAGATCCATTTGATGAGTTTTCCGCTCTTAAAATCAACTTAGGAAAAACATGCTTGAGGGGATTACTTTGGCTTAGTGATAAAGCTAATTTGGTGGGTTGTGAAGTGGGTTAATGGCCGCTTACTTACCTTGGTCCCCTTGTTAGGTGGGAATCATTTAACTTTTGAATTTTGGAATCCCATGGTGAAAAATGTGAAAAAAAGTTATCTGGGAGGGTGGTGGATTGATTCTTATTCAAGCGGTGCGTAGTAGCCTTCCAAGTTACCACCTATCCCATTTTAGGCTTCCTTTAAACATTGCTAAGCTTATTGAAATGAGAATGAGATATTGTTTTTGGGATTGGCTTGAGGAGAATAAAAATAATCATCTTATGAAATGATGCGTGGTGTCTAAATATAGAAAATGGGAGGTTGGGAATAGGAAACTTAATAAATAAAACAAAGCTCTTTTGGGTAAAGGGTTGTGGGGATTTCCAAAAGAAAAGGATTCCCTTTGGTACTCCATTATTAAAAGCATCCACACATTGATGGAGAATGGGTGGGACTCTAGTGTGGCTACAAGGTGAACCTATAGAAGCCTATGAAATTATATTTCAAAAGGTCTTAGCTCCTTCTTTAAGTGTGACCATCAACGTGAGGGGTGGCAATTCCATTATATTCTTGGGAGATGTGTGGAAAGGGGATTCTTCTTTCAAAAATCCCTTTCCACAATTGTTCAGGGTGTCAACAAATCATAATCATAACATTTCCTCAGTGCTATAAAGCACGAACACGAATATGAGTGTCATGTCTGACACGACACGAAAATGCTGACACAATAAATTTCAAAGAATTAGGACACAACACGTCAGACAGATGACAAATGAATATATTTTATATTCATTTGAAAAAGCCTCTTTGCGTAAGCAGGGGTAGGCATGTCAATGGGTCGGGCTGGACCCGGACCCGATCCGTATAATAGGGTCTGAGCATATTTTTTTGGGCCCGAATACCCGTTTATTAAACGGGTAGGGTCGGGATCTTATACAAGACCCGAACCCGAAGCCCCGACCCGAATTATACATTATTATTATTTAAATATATATATATATATATTTATAAATATATCTTATCAATATAACATGTAAGTAATATATAAAAACATATATATTTATGTATATAATAAATATAAATAATATGTTTTATTTATACTAATAATATTCTATAATACATTACAAAATATTTTAATTTAAGATTAAAAAATAAAGAAGGGGGATAATATAAAATAAATGTATATATTTGGTCAGACCCGGACCCGAGACCCGAACGGATCCGGGTCTGGATCCAATATTGTAGACCCGATGAAGACCCAATTACACGGATATGGATCTCCCTAAACCCGACCCGACTCCGACCCGTTGACAGGCCTATGCAGGGGTAAGGTTGTGTACATCTACCCCCCACCCCCCTAAGGACCCCACAGTGGTGGGAGCCTCGTGCACTAGGTTTGCCATTTTTTAATAAATGAAAAAGAAATATTGTCAAATTAATTTATCAGAATTAACATGGTTAAAAGTTTCATAATAACATAAGAATCGCAAGATAGAAGTTCGAACTGGAATCCAGTGAGAGACCAACTTCATTCTTTTTACTTTTTTTCTTATTAGATTTAATTTTACATCATGACCAATGTTTTAAATCGCGGTCGCGTAAGGTGTCGCGCTTTGGTTCCGAAATCGCGTCGCGCATCGCGCAAGCAATTTGTGCATTCCAAATTTTTAATTTGAAAGCATGTAAAAAAATATAAATAAATAAATAAGCTCAAAGAGTAACTCCAAATCACTTCAAATATTGTTCTGAAGACATAAAGTACTACAGCATTCGAAATTAAACATACTAATAGTACCAAATTGTTCTAAACATAGGACAATGGAAGTTTAAAAGTACTACTACAATATTAATAGATAAATTAACAACAAATAGCATCAAAAGTAGTCTTCATCGTCCAAGATAATATCATCATCTTAATCAAGGGTGTCTATGTCGAAATCGTGCACTATCAAAGATCCTAGGAGCAACTCCTGCAAAGATATCAATCTCCTCATCTTCATCAACGGGATCCAATCTCACTTCTTTCCCTTTACCTCCATCTAGTATGGTAAAAACAATATTACAAATTATTAGGGTGCTAACTAGTAATTATGTGTATATTAAATTTGTCATACTTACTTGAACATTCACCCACTTTACGCTTTTTTGAAGTCGGAGAAGAATCAACATCAATAATTGGGACTTCACTCTCTAGCGCACTATCAACGATTTCGGGTGGCAAACTCACAATAGGATCTCCTCAGAACAGCTCATCATCATCAAGCCATGAAGTATCTTTAGGTAGGACAGGATCTTCTCTCTCCGTGATCCATTCATCATCGGACTCAATTTCATCAACAATAATTGGATCAATCTTGTCTCTCCTCCTAATACTTCTCTCTCTTAGCTTAAGATTATATTTGACATACACCAATGCATTCAACCTCTGGTGTTCAAGCCTATTCCTCTTTTTTGTGTGTATCTACAAGTAATTAGGAAATAAATATAAATATTGGAGGACAAAAATTAAATTAAACATATATAATTGTAAGAAATAAAATTAACAAATGTAAAAAACCAATACCATAGCAAAAGCATTCCAATTTCGTTTGCATCCCGATGCACTACAAGTAAGACCTAGTACACGAACGGCAAAACTCATAAGCTCGGGTGTCTTACTCCCGAAACGTATCCACCATTGGGTTATAAAACAAAGAGAATCAATAGATAAATTTTGTAACAATGTTAGTTTATTTGAATATGTAAAAAATAATAATTAATACCCGGGGAACGGTGCATTCTTGATTTTATAGCCATTGGGCATCCAAAATCGTCTTGTTGATTGTCATAAAAGTCCAATTGGATATCGTCTTTTAAACGGTCTTTGGAGTTCAACATCCTATCCATGCAAGCATAAAGTCCATCTTTCACTTCATCACAATTAGAAAATCTCTCTTCGTAACGCAATTGAGGATTCAAATAATATCCCGCCGCATGTAATGGATGATGGAGTTGTGGAGTCCACCTAGCATCAATTTTTCTCCATATCGGCATATATTTTCTTCCAACATCTCCACAATTGAATTTGATTATTTCTTTTGCCCTATCCATCAATTCGTATATATATCCCATGGCCGGTCGCTCCTCTGAATCAACCTCCCTCAACACACTAACAAGTGGGACAACACTCTTAACACAAAATGCCACGTGGGGCAAAAAATCAGGATCATTCAATACCAACCTCTTCGCTATTTTCCCTTCTTCCTTTTTTGCTTTAGAACACTCAACCCACAATTGAGAAGCAAACATGATTTCAAGTGTTTTTTTTTGTTTGTAAAGACTTTGGAGTGTGAGAAATGCGGTGGCAAATCTTGTTATGGCCGGACGAAGGAGCTCTTTCCCTTTAGTCTGTTCTCTCATCAAATAAAGAGGCCTCGAATAACCATAAATAAATTTAATCACCCGCTTTGCGTTTTCAATTGTCCTTAAAAATCTCCAACTCCCCTATATCCTCAAACATCAAATCTATACAATGTGCGGCACAAGGAGTCCACCATAAATGGGCCCACTTCTCTTCAAGCCTCTTTCCCGCATTCTTGCAATTACTAGCATTATCCGTGATAACTTGAATTACATTTTCCGCGCCTACCTCAACAACAATATCAGCAATAAAATTATATATCAACTCTCCATTCTTAATTGTGTTAGAAACATCAACGGACTTTAGAAAGAAAGTACCCGCAGGGCTATTCACAAGAAAATTTATAAGAGACCTACTTTTACCATCCCTCCACCCATCCGACATAATTGTGCAACCGTGAATTCTCCACATATTTTTATGGGTTTCCAAAAGATGATTAATATCATTAACTTCTTCTTTAAGAATCCATGCTCTCAATTCATGCATAGAAAGAGGCTTAAATCCGGGGCCATATTTAGCAATTGCATCGATAGCAGGTTTAAAGTGAACCTCATTCACACAATTGAAAGGAAGAGCTGCTGAATTGACGATTAAGTGTAGTTTAGAGCGGAATTCACACAATTGAAAGGAAGAGCAGCTGAATTCACACAATTTACGTCAAGCATCAATTCTTAGGTCTTTTTTTAGAGCGGAATTAAGTGTAGTTTGTTTGGGTTGACGATTAACAAACTTATCCATTGCACCCTTAGTGGCATTACTATCACTACCACTACCAACACCTCCACCACTTGCACCATCACCCTCACTCTCAAAATTTGTCGATTGTTTACTCCCGGGACCCTTACCAATCTCAAATAGCAATGTACTTTGTTTGGCTTTTTTATCACTAAATGTTTTTAATCCTTCAATAACTATATTTTTAACATCTTCCGGAACTTGTTTGCACTCCAAAACACCGGTGTGGGTGCCGGCCAAATGATATTTTAGACATGTAATACCACCTTTGACCTATGATGACAATACCTACAAAAAACTCCACTTCCCCCTTCCTTTTCATATGCATATTTCCACCCAAAATCTTTCTTTGTAGACATTATTTTGACAACCAACTGAAATTTAAAAAACAATAAAAAAAAAGCACTCGAGATAAAAAAAATAAAAAAAAATTGACAAACATAATAAATAAAATAAAAAAACAGTAAATCAGTTATGTTTAACATCAAATATATACTTATAGGTGCAAAGAGGAGCTTTTCGTGGGAAAATAATGTTGCCAATGTGTGGAATCAAGGTTCCGAAGTGCCAAAAACCTATGTAGATGCGGTGCTGTTTTTTTGAGAGAGGAAATGTAGATGCCGAAGTGAATGGAAGGTTTTTTTCTGTCGATCGGGGCTTTGAAAGGAGGCGTTGCCGTTTTTTTTATAGCGTATGTTCTTACCAAAACGACGTCGTTGTGGTAAGACATATGGTTTAAAAAAAAAAAGGCTCCGCTTGTGTCGCTGTAGCGCACGTTTGCGCCAAATAGCGCTCTGTA
This sequence comes from Sambucus nigra, assembly GCA_949130495.1. NCBI lineage: Eukaryota > Viridiplantae > Streptophyta > Magnoliopsida > Dipsacales > Adoxaceae > Sambucus > Sambucus nigra. The sequence goes on along the minus strand of OX422210.1, from coordinate 451,517,358 downwards.
GCGCACGGAATCTGAGCATCTCAGATAGCAGCCTTGTTTGCCTTGCCTTTCTCCACCGCAAAACGCAATAGCGCGCTTTTAAAAACACTGATTATGAAACTAGAATTTCTTAAAGTTCTTTAACTTTTGTTCGCGGGGTGTCTAAACCGCGTCTGAGAAGCGTTCGCCTCCTTTAAAATGTCGAACAAGTCTGAACGAGAGGAACACAAGAATTTTTGAAGACAATAAAATTGCTAAAAAGGCTATTTAGGGAAAAAATTAATTTCATTGCATCTTTGAGGGCTTCTTCATCTATGGTCTTCAGATAGATCCCATTTTCTTTTTCATCTTTGAATTTGAATGATTGTATCCTTTAGTGGTCCTGTAGTTTTTTATTTTTGTTTTGGTGTTTTATGTAGGGCATATTTGATTGATTTTTTTTCTTAGTGGACACCTTGTCCCCTGTTTCATGAACTTGCTTTTTAGATATATAATATTACCCTTTTTGTTTCCGATAAAAAATTGCATATACCATATATGTATATTGGGACTTATTCACTTTTGTTACATATCTCTCAAATGTATTTTTGAAATCGTGTTTGAATAAGAAATGTAATTTTACTTGTGCTATATATTCAGGATACTTTGCCCAGTGTTCCAGTCTTCTATCAAGCAGTGCTTTCATCCACAACAAAACCAGTTCCAGTGTTTACCGCAGTGATATCCTTGATATCATGCTTCCGCAATCCGGTATGGTACCATGTCGACATGTTGTGATTATGCCTGTATCACACACCTTCACATCTAATTTTTTGTTTAATTAGCTGCGTGGAGTTCACTCATAAGAAATTTAGCTTATAACTTCCCATATGTTATAGATAAGTGTTTCAATTTTAGAAATAGTGTATGAAGATCTTTGTGGATGTACCGTACCGTATATGACTATGATGATGTATATGTGTGACCTTGGAAATTAATTGTATTTTTCTTTATTTCAATTTCATTTGTAGATTAGTAATTTTCTCTCTTTTAGTTAGTATAGGCAAGGTTGTCAAAATGCGTATTGGAGCTGTATCGTTTTCTCAAAAAATGTGTATCATATTGTTAGATACACTTTTTGAATATAGTTAAAAGACAATACTCCTTTTGAATATAAATAAAAGACCGGAAGCAATCTGCAAAGTCCACCATAAATGAGCACGCACCTTTTGAATATAAATAAAAGACAATACTCCAAGTTACTTGTCTGTAAATATGCACCTATTTAGACAAAAAAATGAAAACACGAGCAAGCAGATGCATGGAATGATTATCTGATGTAACTCGCTGTTAGCATTACAAAAAAAACTCAAAAAAGAATACATCTATCCCCATCCTTGGCACCAAGAATAATGCTCAACTAATTATAAACTTGGGAAGAGTAAACTGTTCTATTGAAAAGCGTCTAGATATCAAAACTAGAGGCATAATCCAGACAATGAAGTCAATAGCTCTTAGCAGAAAGCAAAAACAAGCTTCTCTTCAACCCGAGACATATATATACATGTGTAGAAGCACACACAAGTTACACTTTCAATCCACTCAAATGCATACTGGTGTTGCACGTAAACCAAGCATTAGAGAAACTATAGGGGTTCAGAGACACCGAAGCTACAGTTTAGGGGGTGGAATGGTTTACATTGGAAACGCACACACATGTGTCCATGAATGAATACTTATTTATTTGTTTTTGGAGTCAAAGGTAGCAGAATGGGCAGACCTATAGAACTCTTCAAGCAAAATTGTCAAAATGCGTATTGGAGCCGTATCGTTTTCTTAGAAAATGTGTATCGTATCGTTAGATACACTTTGATATTCAATAATTATCGTATCGTATCGGCTCGGAGGAATCGGCAAGCCACTCCTCTAGAACAAGCTCTTGTTGCCCTCGGTCATGCGGCACAACTACCTCCAAAACTCTTGCTATTATTTATATCTGAAAACCTCATCGAGAACCATTCGAAACCACACTCCGATGTCAGATCTGCATATCTCCTACAGACGTCGGCATTTGGCGACCGGTGTCGACGTCTGGCAACATCCTCCAATGGCCTCCCTTACTCAAAATTCTTACTGCCCCAGTCAAAACCACGAATCCACTACCACTATCCCTGAACAACCCCCTTTGCCCCGCTAAACCCTAGATCTAAGCTCGATCAATACCAACCGAAAGTCGCCTCTCAGTCGTGAACCCCCAATAACCCTTCCAGTCGGCGGCCAAACATGAGGAACCCTCCACCGACCCCTAGAAAAACCACCCTAACGCCACTGCAACCTTCATTTTATTATCAAAGCAGCTAAAAGATCGTAGAAGCCTTCATTCCGACACCTCCGACGAACCACCGCCTTCACTGAGCCTTGGCGACCTTCGCCGGATGAGTATTAACCAAACCGCAGCTCCGGTAGTGGTGACCGGAGTAACAACTATTGACGGATTCGCTATGGGGAATGCTTGTTGGGCTTATACCTAATGCAAGACCTAAGCCCTATACACTCATCCCACCCTATTATTAAATATTCCAAATCCATGATGTTTTCAGCACCAAGCCCTTCGTGAAAAGGACATTTTTTGACCCCTAAGTTTTCATGTCACTTTTGAAAATTTTCGGAGCCCCTTCCAAATCATGAAATTTTCATTTCACCCCTCGAATAATCTAAAAATCTCAATTCTAGCCCCAGGAAATATTAAAAATTATAATTTGGCCCCATAACTTTTTGGGAATTTGATTTTAGCCTGTAAATTTTATCAAACCCCCAATTCATTCCCAACTTCCCTCCCCAACACCTATTTCCATTCCGATTTGTTGTGGAGCAAAGGTAGTGATATCGGTTATGAGGTTGATATGGAGGCTTGCGCTATATTTGAGCGGTCGAGTCATACTGCCATCGAAGAACTCATAGGTCACATCGAAAAATTGGATCGGGCAAGTGACTCTCTGTATAAGGAGCTTTGAGATTTTCAGTTCATCACCATATCCATTGGGGAATATGAGGAACACCACTACCACTTAAATTAATGCTGCTCGGAGTTCCTCGAGGTGGAATCAATGCGTGATCATTGGGTCGTAAGTAGGCAAGGCGTTTGTCCCGATATTTCGACTATTAGTCCGCCGGTGTGACATCCCCTTTAGACGACTTTGTTTTCGTATACGCCAATGATTTCCATTATCCAACCACACTTGGTCATGACTTCTCCGAGGATGCCGAGGAGTTATCGGAGGATGGTATGGATCTCGAGCTCTTTCCTTGTGATTTCATTACTATTTTTGAGAAGGACAAATGGATTACCCGTACCCGATAATGAGATTTGGAGGTTTTCGAGCTTGGGGATTTCTTTCCCATCATCGGGCAAGAAGAGGTTGGGCTGTGGGTTGGAGATTTCTTCTATATATTTGTGAAAGATGGTTAAGTGGCTTGCACGCATTTTCGAGAGGTGGGGTCGTATGATTGGATTGATTTCTTCGCACTTTTTGGGAATGATGACGATGGGGATAATTTGTCAGTTGTTCCTCTAGAGGATGAAACACTACTTTGGATGATCGAGATTGATCGAGCGTATGTGGACCCATTGTGGGAGGTTTTAGAGGCGTGTTAGGAGGTTTGAGTTGAAGCGCCTAGCCCCGAGGGTGCTCATTTTGGGAGACTCGGACCACATTTGGCAACGTTGACTCTCCCTGAGACACTGGTTTGTTAGTTTTCATCATGAAAAATTTTAGGGCTTCATTCTTGCTTGCCGATCGTGGTTGGACTTCATGACTACTCCCCATTGCCTTTAGCTAGCCAATACGCGGGTCGATTTTGTGGACGCCTTCCCTCTAAAGTGTGGGAGTCCATGAATGGTTGTTTTGCTCCCTTGCCACCGACCTCCGACGCTTGGGACGAGCTTTTTCAAGTGGGGGATAAAGATGTTTTCGGGTGGCTCGGGAAATTAATTGTATTTTTCTTTAATTTTATGTCCTGTCTAGATGAGTAATTTTCCCTCTTTTAGGCAGTTAGGTACTTGAGGGTAATGTTCCCTTGTAACAGCTCTGGTGTGCCCTCTTTAGTCATTTTTCCTTTTTGTGTTTTCTTGGCTATCAAGATAACTTAGCCTATAAATAAGGCCACAGACCTACTTTTGAATGAATTAGAGAGAGAATTGGCCCTTGGCCTCTAAACATATTTGTAAGGACATAATTTTATAAATGTCCGGGGTAGAATCTAGGAATTTTCTGTTTTCTCCTAGATCACAGTTTGAATGTCTGATACCGCTACATTTGGCACGTCAACATGATCAACCCCGACGGCCTTTATCCGAATTCAATACATCCAGTATCTTCACGTGCATCATGCTACATGCGATGTGCTGCTCAGCTCATTCCCACTACTCCACTACACTTTATCGGCAAAATGTTTTATTGGAGCTTTAAATATTTGGGAAATTTTTTTTAAAATTATTTTGAAGTCTGGATTAATTTTTCATCAAAAGCAGAATTTTTTCTAAGTGTAGAAGCGAAGTGCCTTGAACGACGACCTCGCTCAAACGACTTTGAATGTCGTTCGCGCGAGATAAGCATGTCGCGTGATCTCGTTCGAACGACTTCTGTCCTTCGTTCGAGCGACATGGCTATCTCGTTCGAACGAGCCACCGCCTCGATTTTCGTATAAATATCCGTTCTCCTTCTAAACGTTTTTTCAAGTCTTTCTGCAATCTCAAAATTCTGCGAAAACTGTCCAGAATAAGACTTCATCTTTTTAAGGTTTTCTAAACCTTTTTGATTGACAAAACCATTCCCATATATGTGTGTGAATCTTTAAACCTTCAAGAGGATTTTTTACTCATCTGGAGTAATTTGTGAGGAAGCTGTTCTCTTCTTCATTGCTGCCCTACTGGAAAGGGATAGTTTTAGCCGCCGACAACAGAACCGACACCCGAGGGTATTTCTGTGTCTCATATTTTCATGTAATTTGTGTAAGCCGTTCTCTTACAAAATTATAGTGAAAATAAAAGGTTTTGCCCCTTTGGGGGATTTTTCCTCATTTGTGTGTGTTTGATTGTTCTTGCTTGATTTTATCATCATCAATCACACCTAGATGCATGTGTAGGGCTTAATTGATAAAAACTGAATTTAATTAAATAACTTCCTTATTTGAACGCAAGCGCACTCTTCTCAATATTGTTGTTGTGTGGTGTAGATTAAACCGCCTCCGCTCCCAAATACACATCACATTATTTGTTTTTCTCCTCATGGTTGTGTAGATGTTAATTATAATTAATAGATATTACACAAGGTGGTGATTGGGGGTTGCGTCTATGTGCATATTTACCAGGGGGTTGGGAGAGAGATTCGTACTACGTTAGACGGTAGTGAGTCTTTTTGTGTGGGGCTTATTCACATAGCATCAAGGGCTCAACATTAGCCCAACAAAACTATGAATGCTGGGATCATTGGTCCAGATTATCCTTTTTCCTGTGGACGTAGACCTCTAGTGGTGGTTGTGGTTTTCCAACAACACAACAAGGATACTTAACGACTTAGATGTGCAAATGTGGTCTCTTAGTCGTTAAAAGTGGGTGACTGACGCACCCTATGGTTCGTAAGTCATTTGGTTAGCCGAAGCCCTCTAAATGGTCTTTATGGACCGGTTGGCAAGCTCTCTATATCCTGAATGCTCATCATCTCTTCTGCAATCTGTACAGAGTATGACATTTATTTGGTATCAACAAATCTCTTGCTGTTCTTTCAACAAAAAGAGGGATGGTTTGAACCTTATGATAGCACCAAATATCACAAAAACAAGGAAAAGACTCTCTGATCTATTCTCTCTTCAGGATACAAAGGAAGAACACCAACTTTGCAAGAATCGGACGTCTACAACAGTGCTTAAAAAGGCGCGAGGCGAGCTGTAAACCTCGAGGCATAGTGAGGCGTAAGCCTCGTGAAAAAAAAAGAAAAAAAAATAAAAAATTCTAATAAATTCACAAAAAATAATTCAACACATTAAATGATGCAAAGGGGTCCATAATCATTTAATCCATCAACCAATCAAACTTAAAGTTCATCTCCATTACATCATTACAGAGATTAACATATTGTTCATCACAAAAACATAAAAAAACAAAGCATCCTCAAGTTTACTACTAAAACAACAATGGATCATCCGTATCCAAAGGCTTGAAAAGTGAATTTAATCCGTCCTTATCCCCGCTATCATGACCATCACTAATAGGATCGTCCATGGAATCATCATCATATCTAATGGTCATCCCATCATCATCATCATCATCATCATCATCATCATCACCATCACCTGAGTCAACATCAACAAATTCGTCTTCTTCATCAACCAAGATCCCCTTTCCTTTATTTATAAGATAAAATATATAAATGAGTATTTAACACTTTAAAATATTTATTTGATGTAAAAAAAGACAATAAAAATATTTAATACTAACCCTTTCTTGAAGTGTTCAATTGAGAATTATTCCTCTTTCTTCCTCGTCCCCCTCTAGCACGCTCACGAGGAATAATCTCTCCGACCCCGGTCACATCATCCGTCGCTCCCGAGGTATCCGTCACCACCGAGGCATCTGTTTAATGGGAATCATCATCTTGCCATGCAACCCTCTTATCATTTGACGGTAGATGATTAATAACCAAAGGGTCCTCATCCTCCTTAAGTGCCGTCTTTTTCAAAAACTTCATTTGCAACTTCGTGTTATACATTGTATACACCAATGAATTCAGCCTCTTTGTTAACAAATAATTTCTCTTCTTTGTATGGAACTGTATAATTTTTACAAATAATAATTAATTAGTCATTAAATAATAAACTTGTGTAATATTTACTTCGCAATAAACGAATACCTGATTAAATGTGCTCCAGTTGCATTCACATGCTGACTAAGAGCACGTAAGACTCAAAACCCTCACCGCAAGACTAGTCAATTATGGAGTTCCATCTCCAAATTGAATCCACCAATCCGCTAAAATAAGAATGAAGTAAAATTTAGTTCAAAAGTGTATTTAATGGTATTAATCAAAAGCAAAGCGTACTTAAATAAAAGATTTACTTATTGGGACTACGCAACTTGCAACTTGTTTTTGCTGATACGAAAGAAAAAAACTCCTTTCTATTCCTGAAACCATCAATATGTAAATCTGCTTTCAATCTATCTTGCTCATTCGGAATAAGCTTTTCCATGCAAGTCAACAAACCCAATTGAATTTCCGAATGGTTAGAGAAGTTCTCATCATATTGAAAATGTGGATTTAGGAAATATGCCGCCGCATGCAAATGGCGATGTAAGTGGAACTCCCATTTTGTATCAATGATGCTTCATATCTCCTTATAAGACCCCTCATCTCCTCCTAAGTTGTCCGCTATGGCCTCCTTTGCTTTGTCCATGGCACCATAAATGAAACCCATCCCGGGCATCTTCTCTGAATCAGTCATCCTCAAAACACCCACAAGAGGTTTTGTGCTTCTAATTGCACAAGACATACTACCCAAAAAATCCTATCCTGCAAAATGATTTTTTTCCCCTTCATCCCTGCTTGCCCAACTTGATCTAGCCCATTCAGGAGAAGTGAACATACGCTCCAACGGCTCCTTAAGGCTATACATACTTTGAAGAGTCAAATAAGCGTTAGCAAATCTCGTTGCAGCCGAGCGAATAAGATCCTTCTTGGTATGATCTCTCATCAGTTGCAAAATCCATCCATGGTTGTATATGAAATTACTTATCTATAATTAGATATTACATTGTTTGTATGTGAAGCGAATTAAAAATTAAAATTCAATAAACCACTAAAAGATAAAATGAATTAATACCTTCTTTGACTTTATAAGGGCATTTTTGTGTTGCTGTAATTCCCATACTTTCTCCAACATTAAGTCAATGCAATGGGCTGTGTTCTAAAAGGCGCGCCTAGGCTCCGCCTAGGCCCGCCTAGGCTCCGCCTAGGCTTAAGGCTTGAGAGAAACGCATCGCCTACGCCTTATTACGCCTTATTCTTGGTAAAAGGCTTAAGGCACACTTTTTTTTAAACATTTTGTATATTGCTTATTGAATGTTGAGAAATACATTTTATATATTGATTATGGATCATGAATATGAGAAACATGACTACCAAACATACGAATATATCTTCAAAATTCAAGGTATGTAGTATTTTGTTATATTATTAGCCTTAGAATAATTAAAATAATAAAAAGGGGAAAAACGCCTTTTTACGCCTAGGCTCTTAAGGCTTGAGGCTTGACCTCTACGCCTCGACCACGCATCGCGCCTTTTAGAACCTTGGCAATGGGTGGCGCACGGTGTCCACCACAAATGTTTTCTCTTCTCCATCAACAACTTTCCTGCCGCCTTATAATTCGAGGCATTGTCGGTTACAACTTCAATGACCAACTCCTCCCCCACCTCCGCAACCACATTATCAAGAAGCTTAAATAACATGTTTGCATCCTTTATAGCATCAAACGCATCAACTGATCGCAAGAAAATCATGCCATGTGGATTATTAATGAGAAAATTTATCAAATGGTGACCTCGAATATCCTTCCAACCATCAGATAATATGGACAACCCTATTTTCATCAACGTTTTCTTAATGTCATCAACTATTTTTTTGGCACGCCTTTCTTCCTCATCTAATATCCTCGTGCTAAGCTCGTATGCAGTTAGTAGTGGCAAATGGGCGGTTATGGACGGGTTAAAAATGGATACGGATAAATTTGGACGGGTCAAAAGCGGGTCGGCCAGAATAATTTGGGAGGGTTGGGTTGAGTCAAATCCGGGTCGGGTCGGGTCGGGTTGGGTTGACCCACTTTTATTTTTTTTAGAAAACACAATTATTATACCATATACGAATAAATATGGTATAATAATTTTGAAAAAAAATACAAGTACTTCAATAAAAAAAATCTTTAAACTCTTTAGTAGTTTGAGTTTTATTTTTGAGAGGTTCCAAAACCATTTTGACCCGCTAATGACCCGCCAACAAACCGTCTTATTGAATCGTTCAAACCATTTTGACCCCCAAACACAATTAATGGGCCCCCAACACATTATTTTGGGTGGATTATGGACGGTTTAATCCTCAAGAGCCCATATTGCCGGGTCTATATGCAGTATGAGGTTTCAACCCGTGGCCATCATAGTTGTCAAATCGCGAATCGTTTACCCCCCGAATCGCGAATCGGGAATCGAATCGTGAATCGTATCGGTCGAATCGGAACCAAACAATAAAAACGTAGTAAAACATACGTAAATGGAATTTAACACTATAGAATTGGTAATTAAGCGTAATATGACAAAAAACTAATCGTAGCACATGATAATATACCAAAATATATCACAAAAATTAACCGTAGCACATGTTCTCATTCATTTTAAGCTTAAAAATGTAAAAACCAAAAATATATCATAAAACAGCCTACATATTAATTTAAAACACCCTACATAAAACAAATATATATCATAAAGAGCCTATATATTAATTTAATGTAAAAAAATCACGGGAAAAAAAAAAAAAAAAAAAAAAACTGAATCGGACCGAATCGGACCCGAATCGGAAGATTCGAATCGTGAATCGCCGATTCAGTCCGATTCTTTAGACATTTGCGATTCTAAGGTTGATTCGAATCGTTTTAGTAGTGAATCGAATTGAATCGTCCGATTCGAATCGCGAATCGGACGATTTTGACAACTATGGCGGCCATACTTTCCAATTGCCTGCCACATGAAATAGAAGACCATTTTCAAAGAAAAATCTACTAATATCAAGACATGCTTCATCTCTAGCCTCCTTTTCAGTTTTAGGCTTAGGTTGGTCATCACTACCCTCATCATCAAGATCAACTAAAAACCTATCCATGGGTCCCTTAATCCCCCTAGCCGTACTACCCATGCTTGAACCATCTTTTGATGGATTGCTTTGACTGGTGAAATACACACCACTCCCAATGTGTTCCCTCGGTTTTTTTTCGGGCCACATCTTTTTCAAAATTTTTATTTTTCAAGAACCCCGCCATTTCCTGCCTCACATCCAGAGGAACTCTTATCACATTCTCGGGCATTTTTTTTTTGTTCCTGCAAGATGATCTTTCATTCTTTTGACACACCCTTGTATAAGCTTATTGCAAAAATTACATTGGATATAGACATATCCTTTCCCATTATCAACATCCGTACCATATTTCCAGGCGTGATCCTTTTTAGGCATAATGCAACAACAAAAAAAATAAAATATAAAACAAAGTTATTACAAAAAGACAGTGGATAGAACATAGTTTTTACAAAAAAAACAGAAACTTTATTGAGAAAAAGCAGTGAATAAAACATAAGTTTTACAAAAAATTAAAAAAACAGAAACCGTTTAAAAAAATAGTCATATTGAAGTGAATTTATAATATAAAACAAATTTTATGAACAAACAGTGAATAAAACAAAGTTTTTACAAAAAAAACTAAAATACAAAAAAAAAAACCTTTGGAAAAACAGTCATTTCAAACTAAATTTATAATATGAAAACAAATTTAGGGCTAAATATTGATCAAGACAAAGGCTGGAGTTCTTGAAACAGGAGAAACGAAGGCCGGAATACTCCAAACATGTTCTTACCTAGGGCCGGAACAGGAGAAACTAAGGCCGGAATAGGAGAAATGGCCGTAGAAGGAACTTTCGAAGCAGAGAAGAGAAGGAATAGGGGAGCTAGGCCTTACGGCTAAAGGTATTACTTTAACTTAGAATAATAATTTTTAAAAATAAGGCTGACGGTTTAACCTTTTAAGTAACTTAACCTTTTCTTTTACCCCCAATAAAAGAGGTGTGCGCCTCACAGCCTTGAGGCGCACCGTCTCACCCAGCTAAGGCGTAAGCCTCTACATCCATCCCTAAGGCTTTTTTTGTCCGTGTTCCCTCGAGGCGTACGCCTCAACCGCCTTTTTAAATGTTGGTCGAGAGTAACATGGATGGACCAGACTTTGAATGTGCCAATTTCGCAGGAATCGGAGATCAATAGCAACAAGGATGAACTGTATTTTGAAGTCAACCATAATAATCAGATGTGAAAGAAGTATTAACATGCATATGAAACTAACACAAGATCGTATGAACAGATTATCTCAACCAAGACATTGTTGAGAAACATACTAAATTGCGGGGAAAGGAAATAGATCCATGCGAAATAATAAAGAGGGATAGACACATCTTACAATATGCTCTCTTCTAGCTCCATCCTCTAGCTTCTCTCTCGTGGCATCAACTCTGGCTTAACCGGCCTTTTTTTAACCCTTTCCACTCTCTCTCTCTCTCTCTCACAGGCATTGAATAGTACGACAGTCTCACCCTAGTCCTAACAGTTTCTTTGGGAGCTTTAAAATGGGAAGAAAAGAAGAGAAAGTATATCATATCTTTTGTTTGGGAGTTTAAATAGGAGAGCGAGGGAGAGAATGGAGAGAGAGATTTCTAGCTTTAATGAAAACTCTCTCTGATTTGGAAAGAAATGTAGAGAAGAGAAAGTTTGAGTTTAATAAACATTTTCAGTGACCTTTATACCCATAATGTATATTAAAAATAATATGTATATCCGACTACGTTCTATAATATAAAATCCCAATTTTCTCCGGAGTATGACTGCTGCCTCCTCATTAGTTTTTCCGTAATCTCTGTAAGCACATTACCGCTGGACAGCAACTATAATTGCTTTTTATATTTGTGTATCAGTTTGCATGCATTACAAAATGTTGGGCATTCATGCTAAACTATGATTCTCCAGTGAGCCTCCACCATGTACCTTAGATATCCTTGCCTTCATAAATCAACATTTTTAATCTAATCACCTAAATAAAAATGTTGATGGAAACTTTAGTTGAATGTTACTTTTTTCTTTTCTTTTTTTAACATTAATTGATCGTTTCCATAATTGTTTATTATATGCTTGTATCATAATTTAGTCAATTAATGTTTTTATTTTCTATGAGATATTATTTCTTGGTGATCATGATTAGATATGAATATAGTTTAGTCAAGTTATGCATATTTTAAATTTATTCTATTAATATCACTTTGTGTCACATGTAAGAAAAAGCACTTAGGTATCCCTCTGATGCATATTATGATTTATTATATTTCTTCAAATGTTTTAGCTAGTAGAACAAAGTATGTCCTTTGGAATATTTCCTTAGTAGAAAGGGGTTCTTTAGTATTTTGGGCTATTAGGGTTGCTTAGCCACCATGTCTATTGGTGCCTGTATATACTTTTTGTGATCCGAAGGCAATATTAGATTGATCGAGTGAGAATGAGAATGAGAGAGATACCATAGTTTCCATTTAGTTGTTGTGTAGTTTAGTAGGCTTCCGATCCTTTACACCAGTGAGACATGGTTGTATATTATCTTGGCCGTAATCCTTAAGAAGTAGTATCATGGAAATTAAATAGTAGTTTACATGATATTCAGTACATGGTTGTTTTTCTGGTGTAGAATTCGTTATAGATGTCTTTTGTTACGTTTTCATGACTTCATAGCTCAATATGTTTTCATTGTTGTTTACTTTCTTATATCTAGAAGACTGGATGGTAAACTTAATTGTACTTCGTTGATGGTTGAGTTTCTTGCTAATGGCTTTTGAGTTCTTGATGCAGACAATACAAGTTGGTGCTGCGAGAGTGCTGTCTATGCTATTTTCCATTGCAGATTATTCACAACCATATGTGATTGGGAATGCATGCTTTGGTCTCAGTGATAAGCAGGTTGGGCATTGTTTTTATAGAATATTAGATAAATGGCTCTTGTAAATTTTCTTTTGGAGTTCACTTAATCGTTTGCTTCACAATAAGGTTCTTCGGTGAAATGGAACTTTTGAATGAGATCATTCGGTGAATAGGAGTTTTTGCATGTGATTCAGATACTTTACCAATCACAAACATCTTTACGTCTCTAAAGGTATCTGGACTGCATCCTAATAGCTGAAAAGCTAAAAATATCCATACCTTTTTTTAAAAGTTTTGTTTCTCACAGAACCAAATTGAGAAAACCGTTGTTTTTATTCTATTGTTTTGGCTCCCTTTGTTAGGTTCAACTCCCAAATCAACTATCCTAAATTTAATTCCTAAATCCCTTTTGGCAGATTGCAGATTTTAGAGATTCTGTTATTAGAATTCTTCATGAGCAGCCTCCATGGAATGAAGATCTAATCATTACTACGTTCAAAATGCTGACTTCTGCGGCGGATCACCAGGTCTATCTCTGTTGCTGCATTCATTTGTATCTTATTTGTTGTAAACATATCTACAGGAATAAAATCCTACGAAACCTGGTATCTGTCAACCCCTCCCTCCCCCCCCCCCCCCCCCTCTCTCTCTCTCTCTCTCTCTCTCTCTCTCTCTCTCTCTCTCAATATACCAATAATCAGTTTTTAAATTACTACGTTGACCTTCAAGATATTTGGGTTATTGTTGGGAAACAATATTTGTATGTATATGCATGTGTTCATGATATTAAATAATGTGGTGGTATTGACTAAATGGGTGTAACTTAGAGGCCCAAAATTGAGCTTTAGTATCCATCAAAAATAAAATTTTGTACCTCTACATATGTTCTCTAATTATCTTGTGCTGAATAAAGTTTATTGCTTATTTTATTGCCAAGCTTAACCAATAACAAGAATGACAACAATGGGTCCTTGAAAACCATAATGAACCCTAGAGCATCTCAGTTGCAATTAGGCTATCAAGCCGTGACCCACACTGTATATCAGTTAATTTTTTCATGCAATTGGTACGTAGGCCAGTAACTAAGTAGCAGGTTTTTGCTGGCTCGTGTGGATTGATATCTGATTAGCGGAGACTACTCATATAATGCCAAAACCTAGTTCGCCTCATCCCCTCAATTTTTTTTCCTTTTCTTTCTGCTGCAGCAGTGGTACTCTCTCTCTGTGTGTGTGTATGTGTGTGTACACACACACACACACACACACACACATTATCATTCTGTACCAGTAGCCAGGGCTGAAGTTGAACTCCACAGAAGATCGGTTGCTGATACTCTTCTCTCTGTTGCGAACTATAATGGAGATAGAGAAGAGAGGGGAGAGAAAATGCCCTAAGGTCACACAAATTTCATAAACTCAAGTCATAATTCTTCTCTGAAATAAAATGAAGATTACAACCCTATTTATAAACTAACAAACCCTAAATTAATTCAAAAGATACATATAATAGTTAAATATCAAATAAATCCTAATAACCAATGGATAAATACCAAATTACTAATTATCTTAAATTGGGATAGTTAATATCCACTTTAAATATAAATATGAATAAAACTCTCAACAGCTGTTCCGCATTATTCTCCCCAACATTGAAAAAACTTTGACCTCGAGTTTTGTAGCGAGGAAGAATACTAACCCATAAGCTTTGACGTTGCATCCAAGGAGGCTGGAAATCTCAGTTTTTGGAGCTAACCGGTGTATCTTAAGGTACTGGTATAATAAAGAGTGTTGCATATTTTCCATTCCATCATTGAAATTGTCGGGAATGATGAAGTCAATGTGTTGAACCTCAACAAGTGCCTAATATGCTCAATTGTCGTCATCTTCTTAGTCCCCACTTCCGGCTCATCTTTAGATATTGCGGGAATTAAAGGCTTGGAAAAAAATCTGCGGGTTTAGGCTGGCCAGGGATTAATTTTATAAAAGCATGAACATAAGGATAAGTACAAGTGTTTGCTTTCTTATCGTGGTCCACATCATAGCACCCAGCCCAAGGCAACGTCACACCAAATGTTTGCCAAGTAAGTACCCATTTGAATTGGTATGTGACACCTTTCTGAAATTGTAAAGGAAGCATTATCGACCCACAGATTTCAAATGGTTGCACCAGCATTGTCAATATCGGACGATAAACGATACGTATTGTCTCGGGGGTATTCCGAGATGTATTTGTGTATGTATACCATTATATCGTCCGATACATACGGATAAGACAAACAACATCGCTGAGATCCTTTAAAGAGAAAAAAGAAAGAAAGAAAAAAAGACATCTGGGAGAAGAGGTAAAATGGGTCCGGTTTCAGTTTCGTAAAAGTGCCGGAGAGATTGCAAGTTTGGTAAAAGTGAGGAAGAGTTTGCAGTCATCGAAGGGAAGAAAATCGCAAAAGCTAATTTTTTTTAGTAATCAACTTTAAATCTTCAATCTATGTTGCAACTTCTTCTTCCCTCTCTTCTTCGACTCTTTTCCCTCTTCGATCTTCCTCTGCTTCGATACATATGTTCTCTGCTACTATTCTTCTTCGCTTTTGAAACAGAGATGTATTTATTTTTAATAATATATATGTGGCTGTTGTCTCATGTGTAGTACAAGTACAATTAGTTTATAGTTTCTTATTGCTTTTATTATCAGCGGCTGTGTTATAATGGACAATGCATAAAAAAATTTAAAAAAATCTAGAAATTGCAGATATTTTTTTTTTATTTTTTAAATCTCAAATTTTACTGAAAAAATATTTAGAAAACCTGAAATTTACTGACAAAATATTTAGAAAACAAGTAATTGTAGAATTTTTAAAAAAAATCTGAATGTTACTGAAAAGTTCTTAGAAAAAATTCTGGAAATTTTAGACCAAACTACTTAGAAAAAATATTTCAAAATTCTGGAAATTCCAGACCAAACTACTAAAAAATCTGGAAATCACTGAAAATACATTTAAAAATCTGAAAAATTGGAAAAAATATATTTAAATAATTTCAACAGAACATTACAAAAAATACATTTCAAGAATACAGAAATTTGCAGAAAAACATTGCAAAAATCTGAACATTACAGGAAAAACATTTAGAAATCTGAAAATTATAGATAACATATTTCAAAAAAGTAGAATTCATCAAAAAGTCAAAATAGGGCTGGTGAAGTGAAAATGGGGGAAAAGTTGGAGGGGGCAAAGTGTAATTAACCCATAAATTATATATATATATATAAAGCTCAACATATTTCAGTTTAATTGCCTTTTATATTAATTTTTAGACACCCACATTTACATATATCAATGTATATTAAATTATTTATATAATTATTGAAAAATTCAAGTGTATCTTACGATACAATACGATATACGGTACGATACATATTTTTGGGAAAACGATATGGTTCCGATCCATGTTTTGACAAACCTTGTTTGAGACAATATATAATCGACATTTCCAATCAATAATAATGTTGCACACTTGAGTCCACAACGAAGGTGCGCCAAAAACATACTAGGCCGTGCTGTTTTATCTTGCCTCAAGAGTCGTGGTAGAAAGATATCCATTGGTGTATGGCAAACTTGAGGATTTTTTTTGTTTTTTGAACTCGGGGGTGCTCAGCTTTTTCTTTTCTTTTTTGGTTTGATTAAAAAACATAGGGTTGGGCAAAATTAAAGATAAAGACTTTGGGTTGAAAGTTAATAAATATGGCTAGAATTGGGAGTGTTGAATAACATATTATGTTTATAAATAAGGTGGCCTGAATTTAATAGAGATGGGCCAATTAGTTTGGGCCGAGACCAATAAGGTTATAAAAAAAGAGAGGGCGATGACGACTTAGAGGAAAAAAAAGGTTGAGGTTAATTGCATTGAGCTGGGCCTTTTTTTTCAAGAAAAAAAAAGATTTGGGTTTGAAAGTTTTTGGAAGCTTGTGTTTTAAATATTGGTTGTGCTGAAGCAGCATAAGTTTGGGCCAAGCATAAATAAGCTGGGTTGGTACTGATCAATTAAGTGGACCCGGAATATAAAAATAAAATATGGAATTGGGCTAAAAGTAGGTGGACTACAATTAAGGTATTTTACCTCGATCAAGGTCTGGGATATGGATCTGAATTTGATCCAACTAATGGGGCGGATTTACTAAAATAATAGCTAACCGTTCCCTTCAAAACCAATGAGCAGATATGAAATTATCACACAAACTAGGGCTTCTCTGTTCGAACTTTCACTGTGACATTGCGAGAAATCCGACAGCTGTAAGGTGAAAGTTTCAATGATGGAACAAGGTGTCTCGATATGTGTGACAGTGACTGGTCATTGATGATTTTCCTGCAGTGATGGAAAGATGGACCGAAATCAATGGAGAATATGGTTGTTGACTTGCGACTTGATAATGATGATGTATCTGTGAAAAATCAATCGAGGATATGTGCGATTTGAGTGCTGATGCTGAGACGCCCAGTGCTCTGAAGGATGCTGTGCCAAGGTGGGTTTGTGCGATGGGTATTGTAAACGGCTTAATGGGTCTTTGGCAGTTTTAATTTACTGGCTTCTTGATATGGCTTTGGAGAGATGTTGAGAATGGGAATTGTGATGAACTGTAATAAACCCCTAGAAGAGAAGGAAAGATAAAAAATGATATTATCCGAATCAGGTTCAGCTCTTATACCAACTTGATGCAGAACGTTCTTGGAGATAGAAGTATGATAGAGAAGAGAGGGGAGAGAAAATGCCCGAAGACCACACAAATTTGATAAACTCAATTCATAATTCTACTCTGAAATAAAATGAAGATTACAACCTATTTATAAACTAACAAACCCTAAATTAATTCAAAAGATAAATCTAATTGATAAATACTAAATAAATCCTAATAACTAATGGATAAATACCAATTACTAATTATCCTAAATTGGGATGATTATTATCCACTTTAATTTTAAATAATAAAATAGAATGTAATGATGAATTTAACTCTCAACAGCTGTTTTGCATTACTCTCTCTATATATCTTCTTTTTACTCATTTTCGGACTTTTTTACTCATTTCCAGAATACTTGACTTCATTCAATAGATCTATAAGGATTTTACGTAAATTATTATTATTTTCCCAATTTTTCTTTCGCCATATGTAATATTCATTTTAATTTAAATGAACCTTTAAAAAATAGGATTTTACAGCTTTCAATGTGGGAGTCTGGGGACCTTTGGATCTATCTTTACACCATATGTATTATGTGAAGTTTTGCAGCAGGAACTTGGAATGGAGTGCATTAACTATGTATATTTATATATGAACTGAAGATGGAAGGTTTGGATAAGTTTTTTGTAGTGTGCTTGGTAAATTTATTTTCTTTTATTTTTAATTTCGACTGCTGGCTACCTAGTTGTTTCGCAAAATTGGTTCAGAAATTCTAAAACTCATTGTTTAAAAAAGAAGGAAAAGAGCCGCGGGTTGGGGGACAACCCGAACGAAATCCGACCCTCCCGACTAGTCATCCTGCCATCAACTTGTCAAAATCTGACCAAATCCTCGTATGGCCCAACCAATTGCGGGCCTAATCTATTTAATCCCAGCTGGGCACAGTTTACCCATGCTAAGATCCTCAGCTCACTCACATAATTAATTACATCTGTCAGAATCAATGAAAGTATCTTTCTTACATTGAAATCAGTCAGTAATCCTCACTGTTAGTAATTATTTTAGCTCTGGGAAATTTTCCCATACTAATGTATTTTATTTGCAGCCTGCTTTTCTTGTTGCTGTAATTGCTGTGAAGGAGAAGACAAGTTTCCCTATAAGCAATCCCAGTGGTGTGACAGAGCCCAATGAAGCTACCTTTGTGTCAGTGCAGTCCGAGGAAACAAATCTATTAGATGCACTTCTGCAATATGTTGAGAGATCCAATGATCTGGTCCAGAGGTACAGCATTCTTGGAAATGTCGCCTATTATTATTATTTCTCGGAAGGTCTCACGTTCTGATTTAATGGGTTTTAATTTTGACCAGAAATCCCAACATACTGTTGAGTGTACTGAAATTCCTGAAGGCATTGTGGCAAGGAGCTTCCCAATTTTCCAATATATTGGAGTGGCTGAAAAACTCTGTTAAGTTCTGGAAACAGTTGTCCCACCCTATCTTGCTAATGGGTAGTATGCAAGATAAGCAGTGTGACAGTCCTACTGAAATGGAGATTTTGAGCTCTGCATACAAACATCAATGCCAATCTCATGTATTGCAAATAATGGCTTATGAGATATTCCTGCAGAAGAAGTTATTACATGCTGAGTTGCTTGAGAAACATACTTGTGAATCATCAAAAGACAGGGTAGAGAACACCGATGCTTTTGAGAAAACAAAAGATGCGAGTCTATGCAGTCTAAAGGACATTTTGTCAACCTTGTGCCAGAGTTCAGTATTGGAGAACCTGATCAAGTCATACACCTCATGTGAATGTCACAATGAACCGTATCTACGTGCAAAGGTGCACTTATATCCCTTTTCCTTTTTTACTTAGTTTTTTGTTATTTTTTTTTTTTGGGGTAGGGGGTAATAGATACTAATTGCCATGAACACGTTAATTTAGCTATCTTCTCAGCTCCGATATGAATATATGCTATTCCTTTTGTTTGTCAGATGCTATGATAGACATTGCCTGTTAATGCCTGTTTGCATTGTTCACCAGCTCTGCATATAGTTCATAATTGGATGTCCTTGCATTTTACTTTCGTGATTTTTGTATGGCTGTTTAAATATATTTAGATTGAAAAGTGAATGTAGCTGTGAGGTTCAAGTGACAACATGTCAAGTCTTTTTCTCTCTGGCCATCGACAACGAGAGGAATGCATTAAGCCTCCCAACCAAGGTTCTAAAAAGCGCGAGGCGTGGTCGAGGCGTAGAGGTCAAGCCTCAAGCCTTAGGAGCCTAGGCGCGCCTAGACGAAGCCTAGGCGTAAAAAGGCGTTTTTTCTTTTTTTATTATTTTAATTATTCCAAGGCTAGTAATATAATAAAATAGTACATACCTTGAATTTTGAAAATATATCCATATGTTTGGTAGCCATCTTTCTCATATTCATGCTCCATAATCAATATTTGTCAACAAATCCTTTGTTTTAAAAAAAAAATGTGCCTTAAGCCTTATACCAAGAATAAGGCGTAGGCGATGTGTTTCTCTCAAGCCTCAAGCCTAGGCGGGCATAGGCGGAGCCTAGGCGGGCCTTTTAGAACAGAGCTCCCAACCATTAAGTTAGAGCCCACTAACCCATTAGACTATGCAATGGAGAGATGTATGGGTGCCTCTGGCCGATGTAATTTGTGTGCCCCAAAGCTAAGCTGACATCAATTGTCCGCCCCCCCCTCTCACGGATATTGGTGGAATAGAGCCCACTAACCCATTTCAAGTCAATGGGTCGATGTATGTGGGCCCTTGGCGGATGTAATTTTTCTGCCCCAAAGCCAAGTGGAAATCATTTGTCTACCCCTAGAGTACACAACTCTAATAGTTATGTGGTTGTGTCCATACCCAAAATGCATACCTAGTATCAGTTGTTCGCTCTCACTTCATTCATATTTGTTTGGCAGTAGACATGATACTTGATTTTTTTTAAACTTGGGTATGACAGAACATATATTCTCCCCCCTACCAGAGGCGCACAACATTTGTCCGCCTGATAACGAAGGGACTCCTTAGCTTGGCAATGACGACAAAACCTCAAACATTAGGGGGTTTAGTATTATTTACTGTACTGTTTATTTTTCTGACTTTCTATGTAATTTGACAGAAGTTTTGCCCTCCAACCTTTTATGTTTTTTGTTGACTTGACCTCTTGTATTAATGCCATAATTAGACTTAACATCCTCAAAGATGAATAATTAGAAATAACCCCTCCGATGGATGTTATTCTCACTAATGTGTATTTTGACATACCTCCTGAGATTTTTTTTGACAAAAGTACCCTCTACATCTTCTTTCCCAAATCAGGAATCCTAACCCTAATTCTAAAAATAGTAAAGTCAAAATTTGTGTGTGCTTCTTAAATAAGTATTATTATTTTTACGATTTGAATCTTCGATAAATTGGAGTACGTGAAATTATTGATGGTTTCATTGATATATCAGGAAGGTCAATATCGAAGTTCTTGTAATTGATCAAAATATAGTAGAGGTCGACTATGTTGTTCTGACATTGGGAAATGATGACATTGTAAACCTCATTGGATTGGGCTGTGTTAACATCTGTTTCTCTCTCTCTCTCTCTCTCTCAGTCCAGAGCTGAAGAAGTTGGTGGCAATTGGTAAGTTGTAAGTATAAAACGCTGAAATCTTTGTGTATTTGCATGAAGCAGAAAGAATCATAGTTACTGGGATCACTATACCCCCTAAGTACCGCGATCCGGGGTCGTACGATCTGAAACATGGTGGGTTCACAATCCGGATCTCTAAATGCGACGTTCCCAATTTTAAGATTAATGATTTTAGCTATTATTAATAATAATGGAACTTTTAACTAAACAAAATAAATCAGAAGAAAAATGACTTCTCAACTAATACAATACAAGAATTGTTCATATTTATTATTAATAAATTGTATTTGTTATTAATATACTGTAGAATGTAGTAATTACGCACTACATACATTTTTATTGAACTATCGTTGGTTTTCTTTTAGCATTATAGTCTAGAGAAACAAATAAACCTACCCCCACCTTACTACGTACTGGCTAAAGCAACGTACTCCGTACCCATTGCCGTACCGCATACCAGAGCGACCCACGTACCAGGCAACATTGGAAAGAATTACCCAACACATTGATAACACCCGACGTCGGAGAACATGTTAAAAGAACTAATTATGGAAAAAAAAGAAAAAAAACAAGTAGCAGACAAGCACCAAGCAAATCATTTATGTTTTTTTATTTTATTTTTATTTTTTATATATTGTCTATTTGATTTTCTCCTTTTGGACCCTCATGGTACATGGTATCAATACAATACATTGAATTAAACAAATTATGGTGAAATATATTAATTGGTGTAGTTAAATGGTGCAGTGTAGGGTGTCCTAAACTACTGAAAATTTCCAAAACTAAAAAGTTTTTACGTTTGGAACCTGTTTAGTTTGGGTGAAATATTTTTACTTGCTAAAAGTCAAGCAAATATTTGTCTTTTGCAATTCTTCATAAATTTTGTCAAAATGGATGTGTTTGTTATATGGATTCTATTCTGGCTTTCCTTTTTTTGAAATTAGGGCTAGAGTTCTTAATTCGGGGAAGAAGATGAAGAGGGTCTTGTTGTCCAAAAAATATCAAGGTGATAAGTCCAAATATGCATTAGTGGGTTTTTTAACTGAGACTCAGTTGTTAGCCTAGTCTGAAGTCTCTAAGGGGTTGTATTTAAGTTTTCTTCTTTGAGGTGGTTTAGTCTAATTATGGCATTGAGTCAGGTTAATTCAAAAAAATCTTTTGTTTTCTTTTCATAAATTCAAGGGGCAAGTTAACTGTAATGTAGACCCGCCCCCTCCCCCGCCCCTCTGTTAACTAGTGATATATGATGATATAAGGGACTGCGGATATAGCTGTTATCATGTTGTCTATTTAATCGCAATATTAGACAAATTGTTGTTCCACTATAAAGGAAGATCTTTATTGCCTACTATAGCTGATAAATCATATTCTATAAAGTTTTGAAAAATGCTTTTATTTGGATCTCTCTTTTTTCTTTTCAAAAGCATAAATATCATTTGGACCTCCTTTAATTAATACACATGCTACATGTTTAGTTGGAAAAACTGTTTGTGGCAAGAGTGTAAGACCTTCAGCTTAAGCCTTAAAAACTCCCTTATTAAGCCATCATTGTTGAGTAAATTACTCATTTAGCCTGTAGACTATCACTTTTGTTTCAAAATGGCCCCTGAACTACCAAAAGTGTCAATTAAACCCTCAAACAATGGGAACAAATTTAACAAGGCCCTTTTGTTTATTTTGAAATGTGACTTTTTCTAAGGGCAAAAAAGTATTCACCTTATTGTTAGAGGGTACAAATGTAATTTAATAAAAAATTAATTAAAAAAAGAAAGAGAAAGAAAACAGAATATTACTCTCTATTTCAATCAAACACACCCAATTTTTCCCCACCCACCACCGACCGGAGATCCAACCCATTCCCGCCCAACCGGCGATTCAACCCACCACCCAACAAGTCATGAACTAAACCCGCCCAACTTCCCCCCAACCCACTTCTCTCTCTGTTAACACTGACCCACTTCTCTCTCTCTCTCTCTCTCTCTCTCTCTCTCTATCTATCTATCTATCTATCTATCTATGTATGTATGTATGTATGTATGTGTGGGTTTGTCGATTTAAAAAAAATTGGTGGGGCTTCCGGGTGGAAGGTTTTCGACGAAGGTTGGGTGGTGCCTATGGGTTTTCGGGTTGGCGATTTCCAAGAAAGAGAGGAGGTTGGGTGGTGCCTATCGGTTTTCGGGCGATTGGGGGAAGGAGAAGGGTTGGGTTGGGGGACTGATGAGGGAGGGGTTTGGGGTGGGGTGGCTGGGGATTGAGCTGGGGAGTGGGCGTGGTGTGGGCTGGGGAGTGGGGGGAAGGGAGGGGGAGGCCAATTGCCCCGGGGGGAGGAGCCTGATGGTTCAAAGTCTCGGTATTAGTCCAGCTATCGGACACTTGATTTTCAACTCGGTCACGGTATCGGGTGATTCTCAAAGGTAGATTATTTAGAGAGCGCAAAAATTCCGGAAAAAGTATAGAAAATTTTAAAAAAATAAGATTAACAATATGGACCAATGAGGTAAATTGAAACCCATCATTTATTATGCATTGCATTGTAGAATTGGTTATCCTAAAGCACGACAGAGTTGTCAGATTCAATATTGCATAGTAAACCAATACTAATATAGAAAAATAATCAATTGACACATAGTTTAGGAGTGATTCTAAAAAATAAAAAGGGTACAAATGTTATTTTTTATCATGTTATTTTTTTCAAAGTTTTTAAAAAATAACTCTACTTTTATTTTTTAGTAGAGCGCTTTTTCTTGAAGGATTCAAATGTTATTTTTTACAAAAGTAAATGTTGTAAAAAATAACTATACTAAAAAAAAACATTTGCTTCCTTTTAAAAAAAAATAAAATAACTCTACTGTTATTTTTGTGTGCTGCTGGCGTGGACTTTTAAAATAAGCGAATATTGGTTAAATGGGTGTTTGAGGGACTTTTTGAAACAAAATAAAATATTATTTACAAACGTTAACTATGGTTAAAAAAAAACAATTTAGATTTATTTAAAAAAAAGGATGCATATGTTATATTTTTACAAAAAATATATATACATTCTTTTTACAAAAAATATACAAATACAACTCTTAAACACACACTTAAAAACATTCTTTTAAACGCACACACTTAAAAAAAACATTCTTTTAAACCTAAAAAACACGTTTAAACACTCTTCTAAAAGATTAAAAAAAAAAATGTTTAAACATTCTTTTGAACCTAAAAAAAAAACGTTTAAACATTCTTTTTACAAAAAGTCTACAAATACAAATACAAATACAAAAACTTAATATACCAAAAAACATGCACGCCTCTTAAACTCACCCCAAAAAAACACTCACATATTTTAACCCCCAAAATGCACTGGCCCTCTTAAACCTAAAACAAAAAAAAGAACGAAACAGGAAAGAGAGAGAGAGAGAGAAAAATCTTGGGCCGGCGATACATGGTGCTTCGACTTCTTCTTCTCCGGCGTGTTCATTAGGGCTTCCAGCGGGTTCTTTTGGATGAAAAATGGTGTGTATGATTTGGGAAGCAGCTGCTTTGTTTTATAGCACAAGATTCTACCATTTTTCAATACCCTGTGACTTGATTTTGTCACCATCAGCTGTAAAAGGGAAGTTCTTACAATAATCCCTGTTTTTTTTCCAAAATTGTACTGTTTTTTTCAAGATTGTACAACATTCTCGGTTTTTTACTTCATATCGCCCGTGATTCTTCATCTCGGCGGATATATCGGCCCTTCATCTCGGATTGGCTGATATATCGGCAAGTCAAGCCGATATCTTCCGTATCTAATATTTTTTCGAATCGTGACCTGGTTTTGTCTTGTCCCCTGCCGATCCCGAGTCAACTCGGCCGAGACTTTGAACCATGGGTCTGAGTAAGAAGGTAATTTATTTATTTAATTTTTGATTTTGTTTTTCGTTTTGATTTTTTAAAGATAATTTTCTTGATTTTAAATCATTTTAATTCAAAATTTATTTTCCTTTTTCTTTTACTTATTTAAATCATGTTTGGGTTATTAAGGGGGACTTTAGGAGGTGGTGTACAACCAACTTACAATTTTACACTTAAAAAAGTCATATGCATTGCACATGACTATTTTCCGTCACATTTAGCTGTCAAAAATTAAAGCAAGGGCCTTGTTAAATCTGTTCCCATTGTTTGAGGGCTTAATTGACACTTTTTGTAGTTCAGGGGCCATTTTAGAACATTCATGATAGTTTATGGGTGAAATGTATGAGTAATTTGCTCATTATATATTTAGGTACAGAAAAATGCTTTTACTAGGATCTCTAATGCTATTTTTGAATAAATACCAATAGGACCAACTTTAATGTCTATCTTACGTGTTTATTTAGAAAAATCGTCTGTAGCAAGGCGTTCTGCCAAAGCCTTAAAAAGCTCCCTCTTAAGCCTTTGATATTTGATAATACAAATACGATCATGTTGACACTTTCAAAGTGAAAAGGTTGCTGTCTACATGAAGTAAACATAATTTACAAATTTAATTCTAAAGATATCTGAGAGACTCAATAACTGGATATATAATAATAATACTAGTTATTGCAGTCTCTCTCTCTCTCAAAAACGCATCATGATTAAAACTTTCTAGCATAGTGTCTTCTTGGTACTGTTAAGTGGTGTATTCTTACCCTTTTCATCTGTACTTCAATGCTTTATGTTTCCTATACTATCTGTTGCATTTTGTTATATGCTAGAATTTCTTGATCTTTCATGCGTGATAGTATTATGATGCATTGTATTAGTAGCTTCTTAAAATATAATAAAGATTTAAAACTTCACATAAAATTTAGCAACAATTCCTCTAAAGAGAAACTTACTCGCTGTTTTGCTGGAAGTTATGGTGCATGTGTTCTAGCTTCGCTTATGTTTCCCACACTCGCACACTCTTTTGGTTAAGTGTCCTAAGTTTATAGATTATATTTTGTTGTATTTGGGTTTTCTGTCTTCTTTTTTTCTGTGGGAAGATGTGCCGGTTTAAACATATTTTAGGGCTGTCAGTTGAATTCAGTGCAAATCTGGGAAAATACGAATCTTTAAATGTCTATAAATTCATGTTAATGATTGAATTAAAATATTATTAACCAAGCTAAAGCCAAGCTTGATCAGAAAGTAATCGATTTCTACAATTCAGATCTAGATTCGAATCCTCGAACCTTAGTTGGCTCTGTAATGGAATCCTAATAGGATCAAATTTGAGTTTGTAATGGGACAGGTCTAACTTTTTAATAGCCCTAAGTGGTTCAAGTGCATGAGCCTAAGAAAATCAAGTTACTTGTGCAATTGGGAGTCCTTTGTGTGTGAAGTAAGGCTATGCCCCATCACTGATAGGTTTCATATCTACATCAAAGTCAATTCATACTGATGCTGATGCTAAAAATGACCTATAAATGTGCAATTTCTCAAAAAATCTAGTTATGATTGAATTTCGGAGTTAAATTATAGCCAAACATTGAACTCTTCATGAGAAGCTCTTGAAGACAATGTTGTCAATATCGGCCGATACACGATACCTATCGGACATATCGTATCGTATCGAGGGTAAAACATGTTGTATCGGTGGATGTATCGTTTTTTGTACATATCGGCAATACATAAGTAAGTTTCGCCCAATACATACGTATCGGACGTATCGTATCATATCGTATCGCCGATACATACTTTTCTGTTTTTCAGCTAAACGACACCACTTTACTTTTTTTAACAAAAAAATAATAGAAGAAGCAGAGGGTTTGGGAGTTCGTAAAAGGGTTTAGGGATTTGGTTCGAAAAAACAAGGAGAAGAACTTACAAACCATAGCAACTTAGAAAATTTTGCAATGTAATTAATGTGGTGTTTGTAACTGGGGAAGAACAATTATAAAATTCTGGCTTTTGGAATTATGTTATGAAATATGATATCATGAACATTTGATTATATTTTTGTTTCATTGAAGCTTTAGACATTATAAAGTACTTAATATTTCATATAATTTGTATTGATTTGTCTTTTATATCAATTTTAGATACCACACGCACATATGTTAATGTATATAATATTATTTATATAATTATTGAATATCAAAATGTATCTAACAGTACTATACGATACGCAATACGATACCCATTTTTTGAGAAAACGATACGGCTCCGATATGCATTTTGACAACCTTGCTTGAAGAGTTCTATAGGTCTGCCCATTCTGCTACCTTTATATGTAATAAACACAACTACTTTACTAAACTCAGAAATAAATGCAAGAGTGTATATTGCCTATGGTTTTGCAGCTCCCTTTGACTCCAAAAACAAATAAATAAGCATCCATTCATGGACACATGTGTGCATTTCCAATGTAAACCATTCCACCCCCTAAACTGTAGCTTCGGTGTCTCTGAACCCCTATAGTTTCTCTAATGCTTGGTTAACGTGCAACACCAGTATGCATTTGAGTGGATTGAAAGTGTAACTTGTGTGTGCTTCTACACATGTATATATATGTCGTGGGTTGAAGAGATGCTTGTTTTTGCTTTCTGCTAAGAGCTATTGACTTCATTGTCTGGATTATGCCTCTAGTTTTGATAGCTAGACGCTTTTCAATAAAACAGTTTACTATTAGATTGTCTACTTTATTTACCACAAAGCCCTGTACCAAATGACAATTCTTCTTTGTTTTGTACTGTAATCTATTAGCACATTTCTTGAGTTTATAATTAGTCGAGTATTATTCTTGGTGCCAAGGATGGGGATGGATGTATTCTTTTTTTTTTTTTTTTGTAATGCTAATAGCAAGTTACATCAGGTATTCATTCCATGCATGTGCTTGCTTGTGTGTTCTGTTTTTGGTCTAAATAGGTGCATATTTACTGACGAGTAACTTGGAATGTCTTTTATTTATATTTTAATGGTGCATGCTCATTTATGGTGGACTTTGCAGATTGCTTCCGGTCTATTGTCTGTGCATGTGATGAGAAAATTAAGAAATGGTGATACAGGGAGTTTGTCTGTATCATTAATTGAAAAGATTAGTATCTTCTCGAAAAAGGTATGATCCTCTCTCTAATTAGTCCCGTTTGAATCCTCCGGAAGACCGGAACTTTGTCAATTACTTTCTATTGAGGTGAAAGTGCACCCCTCTCTGTAAAGTTTCAATAATTTTGCAAGAGACCTCCTAAACTAATTTTGATGCAAGAAACTCCCCATCTTGAGCTACGCATTTTGTTACAAAGAACTATGTTACTAAAAAGTTCCTATATGGGGGTGTTTGCAACAAACGACTTAGTTCAATAGGTTATAGGGACATCCTGGGGTTATTTTCAAAAATATGAACGTTAAGAGTGGGATTGTGCACTTCAGCCTTCTATTGTTGCTTGGTCCTTTAATGTTTGTGTAATAAAATATAGGGAAAAAGACACCGTACAACCTAAAGTTTGGGGTAATTTACAACTCTTATCCCATTGTTACAATTTAACATGGTAAACCCAGAAGTACATTAAAATTAGCAATTGGAACCTTGATGCTAACACTCTCTGTCCAACTTAAAGAAAATTCTACGTGGTAGCTTATGTGACGTGACACAAGCTTTCAAGACACCCAATAAAAAGATGCCATGTGAAAAATAACACGAAAAAACAAATAAAGAAAAAAAAAATTAGAAAATACAAAAAAAATTAGGGGCATATACCAAATAGTCACATTTTTTAATACACGTTTAGTCCAAGCCTTTTTATTTTGTTTAAAAAAGTCCCTCACCGGGTAAAAACACTCAATGTGTGCCGCTAGCGCGGACCTTTAAAAATAAGAGAATAATGGTTAAATGGGTGGTTGAGGGACTTTTTGGAACAAATAAAAAGGCTTGGACTAAATTTGTATTAAAAAATATTTGAGGGACCTTTTGGTAATTGATCCAAAAAATTATTCGGAAACGAAAAACGCAAAGATTTTTTTATGACAAAATATTTACTTGAAATCACTGAAAATATTTCAAAAATACAAAAAACGCAAAAAAATAATTTAAAATACAAGAAAAATTATTTTAAAAAAAAGAAAAACAAAAATACCAAAAAAAACTAAAAATATAATTTATTATATTCCAAAATATATCTAAACAACTTAAAAATCAAATATATTTAAAAAAGCTAAAAAATAACTTCAAATACATGAATGTTTATTTAAAAACTGAAAAATGAAAAAAAAGCTTAAAATTACATAGAAAGGAGAAAAACTGAAAAACAGAGATCGTCCGAAAGCAATGAAAAACAAAAAAAACTGAAAATTAAAATACAAGGACGTTTAAAACTGAAAAAGAAAAAAAACAAAAAAACCACATCATCAGACCTCTCCCCCCAAACCCCTAACTAAGCCCCCACCCCAACCCCCATTAAATCCGCCACCCTGGTAGGTCCACCGCATCTCTCTCTCTCTCTCTCTCTCTACACACACATATATATATATATATATATATATATATATATATATATATATATATATATGTGTGTGTGTGTGTGTGTGTGTTCATATATAGAGGCTCCCCAATACACTTCACTTAACACACCAAATAACGCACCTCACTTGAGAGTGCTCAAGTGTAATGGGGTCATATATATATATATATATATATTTGATTAGGCCTGGCAATTCGTGTTGGCGGGTCGGGTCAAGACCCATATATTCTACTAAACCCCTCAACCCGAACACGACCTGTTTAATTAACGGGCTACACGACACGACCCGCATAACCCGTTTAATAAACGGGTAGTGTTCGACTCGATAACCTGTAAACAGGTCGTGTTAAACTCGAAAACCTGACATGACCCGCTAACCCGTTTAATAAACAGGTCGTGTTAAACTCGAAAACCTGACACGACACGCATAACCCGTTTAATAAACAGGTCGTGTTTAACTCGAAGACCTGACACGACCCGCATAACCCAACTAATAAACAGGTTATTTTTCAACCCGTTAACACGATAGTAATAACATGTTTATATAATATGTTTAATATTTTATAAAATAGGTCCTTAGTCATGTGTAGTATATTTTTAACTATTAAGCTATTTATTTAACATAAGTTCATACATAAGATTAGTAACATACTAATTTTTATCAAATCCATAAACAAGTTCAAAACGATACTTAAACGAATCCATAAAAGGGTTTGAAAGCTCCATTATACAATCCAAATCCAAAATATAAACAACCAAACTACAAAGATACTTAAATGAATCCATAAACAAGTTTATGAATTTTGATCAAATCCATAAACAAGTACAAAACAATCCTTAAACGAATTCATAAAAGGTTTAAAGTGCCATCATACAATCCAAATCCAAAATATAAACAACCAAACTACAAAGATGTGAACTTAATCTTCAAGACTTCAATCTATGCCAAAAAGGAACCCTTCAACTCATATACCTACAAAAAAAAAGTAAGCATCCATTAAAATGATAGGAATGAATAGACGTTAAAATACTACAACTTTAAATGAATAGATGTTAAAATACTAATACGATTTTTCTTACTAAAATATGATAATTACACACCCGAAACCGAAAAAGAAGTTGAGCATTGCGCCGACGATGATGAAGGAGCATTTTCCGTGTTGATATCCAAGTTTAAGATATTTTCCGTGAGATCATCAAGTTGATCTTGTGTAGATTCTGCATTCACAAATGAAAATTAAAATCAAAACAAAGAAATATAAAAATAAATTCAAATATACAAATTACCAATAGCACCGAAGAGCCAATCTTTTGTGCAAAGTAACGCCTCTGCCACCTCGGGTTTAAGTGAACTTCTATATTGATCAACAACCCTTCCACCCATACTAAATGCAGATTCCGAGGCTACCGTAGATACAAGAATGCTCAAAACATCTCTTGCCATTGCAGCAAGTTGGAGATACCTAAATTGATTTGCTTTCCAAAAAGCTAAAATATCTAAGTCGGCATTCCTATCAACTCTTGGTTCGTCCAAATAAAGCTCTAGTTGTGACTTTTGAGCACAAGAACCAAATTCCTCACTTTCAAAATCATCAAACTCCTACAAAAATTATATGAATAAAAATTAGATACATTTACCTTTAGAACAAGTTATATGAATAAAACAAGTTATATGAACACAAATTAATATAAATAAATTTTCAACACATCCGCCTTAGCGGTGTTTCGAGATATGAGTGGTACATCATCACGTAAATAAGAGAAGAGAGCTCTTATGCCCTTATACTCAACAAATGAAAATGGTAAATCATGCATAATGAGGGAAGCAACCAACATCTCCTAAATACTTCAGGATTAAACTTTGGGACACCCAATGACATAGTATTTGTCGCTAGTTGTTGTTGAACAATCAATTGTCCTATGTCACGGGGTGCTTGTCAATTCACATTTATCTTTATGACGCTTTAAATTACCAGTTCCATACCTGTTATCACAAATGAAGACATACCCGCATTTCTTGCACTTACATCTTGTTTTACCATCAACGCCCTTTTGTTTGAGAATCTCGGAAAAAGGCCACACATTAGAAGTACATCTCCTTTTACGATTGTCTCCTTTGATTTGGCCCTTAGCACTAGTAGTGGATTTGTTTGCACCTTCTTGTGGCTGTACTTGATCCACTTCTACAACGTCATCATCGTCATCATCATCATCGTCCATCATTGCATCAACATCAATAGAATTATTGGGCAATTTGACATTTAGCCCATCCGACTCCATCTACAAAAAGACATTATTTAATATTTATTAGCAAATATACAGATAGCAACTACACAAAACTGTTAATAAAACACATCACAAAACTGATTAATAAAACAAATCCACAAAACTGATTGGTTCCATATATCATATACTGACCTTAATGTTACAAAAAAAATATATGTAAGACTATTTTTAAAAAAAAAAAAGCTTCTATTTTTTATCAGATATATTTCAAATCTGATAAACATCATATTGAGATAATCTCTGCCACTTCTGGTTGATTTGTACCAGAGTTTCACAAATCCACAAGAATCGTGATTTAAACAACATATTTAGATACTCTCTGAAACAGAGGGCCTTCTGGTATATTTTTTTTTTCTTGATAATTTTTTTTTCTCAGAAAGGCCTTATAAAGATTATAAAAACATAATAATCAATTTTACTTCATGTGCAAGAACCAACTTCAACAAAAAAGAAACACCATCAAGCAGTTATAAACAATATAGAAACATCAACTATCAGACTAAAGCTCAAACATCAACTATCAAACAGTACTGAAATTTTTTACATCAATATACCAAGAAGTTTTTATACCTCTCAATCTCATGACTCGGCTCTTCTATCACTGATAAATTTGAATTTTAATTTTTTGCAAATAAGCCCCTTAAATGTCCCAACTTTCAATAACCATTGTGCAAAAATCCGTGTGCTGCGAGTGGGCTCAGCTGTGTGCGTGTGCTGTCACAGCTGTGTGTGTGCGCGCGCTGTGCCGCTGTGCGTGTGTGTGTGTGTTGTGCTGTGTGTTGTGTGTTGAAGAGAGAGATGGGAGAAGAGAGAAGAACCTGGCTGTGTGTTGTTGAAGGGAGAAGAGATCGGCGCCGGTGGGTAATAGAGGAGAGAGAGAAGAGAGTTAGGTTTAGAGGAGAGGAGAGGAGACCTTGGCTGCGTTTTTTTAAAAATGATTCTAGGTTAGTTTTTTTTTTATTACCCATTTGGTTTTTCAATTTTTTTTTACCGTTAAATTAAAAAATCAACGGTTTAAAATTATTCGTGCCTAAACGGGTTTAATAGGTTTTGGACCCGAAAAATAATCGGGTCAATCGCGGGTTAAATGGGTTGACCCGAAACACGACCTGTTTAATAAACGGGTTAAACGGGTCTGACTCGATTTCGGCCCGGACCTGTTTAGACATTACCTGACCTGTAAAAATCGTGTCGAGTTCGAGTCGGGTTTTCGGGTCGTGTAAAAAATTGCCAGGGCTATATTTGATCTATAAATTTATACTAAAATTGAGATTTTGTAAATTGATTTTTATTATAGTTGAATCCAGGGTTCTGTTTTGATTGAATGTAGGGTTTGATGTTGAATCTAGGGTTTGGTTGAGCATTGGTGGTTCGAGGGGTGGCGATTTGGATAGTCGTTGTGGTGGGAGGTTATTGGGTGGTGGTGGTATTGTGTTGGCCGGTGGTATGATGGGGTGCTGGTGATAATGGTGAGGGAGTGGGGAATTTGTGTTTTTTTTTTAAAATTAAAAATGTTTTTTGTTTTTCTTAAGTTTTTTAATTAAATTTCTTGTATTTATAGTTTTTTTCCTTTATTTTGTAAAATTTTCCTTTTTTATTTTGTTTTCAATGTTATTTTCCACCTGGCCTTATTTAATTGGGTGTGTTGAAAGATTGTGTCACGTCACGCGCGAAGTCGAACATTTAATTTCCATCAAATTTAACTAACGGTGTTAGACCCAAGATTTCAATTGCATTACTAAATGCACTTCAAGGTTTTCCATGCCTAATTGAAACATTGGGGTAAGAATTGCAAATTACCCCAAACTTCAAGCTTATGGTATATTTTTCCTAATATAATTCTAATGTGTGAATTATTTAGTCCTTTGAATATCACAACTGCATGACCATATTTATCTCATTTCCTTTTTCTTTTACTTCCCCTTCTTGTCCTCTTGAGGTCCCTAATTATCTAATTCAGCTTTTCTGTCCGCTTCTTATATACAGTTGAACGATCTGCCTGCCTTCTCTGAATTGTTATCTCAATATTCACGACGTGGTTACAGGTACAGTGCACACATCATGCTTTACTGGAATTCTACTAGAATCTTAATCTAAGATAGGCAATTCCAAGCAAGGGATTCATGTTTTAAATATATTTCAATTTTCAGCTACCTTGCAAGTAGATTGTTGCCAGGAACTACCACTGAGATTTCCAATTTGTTAATCAATTTATTGGGACTAAACTTAATTACTGCACCAAGATTTCTCTCTCTCTCTCTCTCTCTCTCTCTCTCTCTCTCACCTGAAGCGGTCAGAGTGCTCAGTGCGTTTATTTAGTATAGAAATCAATGATGAAAAAGGC
This sequence comes from Sambucus nigra, assembly GCA_949130495.1. NCBI lineage: Eukaryota > Viridiplantae > Streptophyta > Magnoliopsida > Dipsacales > Adoxaceae > Sambucus > Sambucus nigra. The sequence continues at coordinate 451,483,247 of OX422210.1, read as the reverse complement.
CATTTCAGCTGACTATTTGCTTAAGGCTGAGGTGAATGATCTAGTGTGGTTTCGGTCTGCGGATTTCAGTTCTCAAATATCCTACAAAGCATGGACACTCTCCAGAAGGCAGTGATTCAAATTTGACACGCGTTGGGCACATGTGAACTTGCATTAACAAGTGCATAAATTTTCTTATTAAAAATATGTAGCTTGATCCAAAATTTTAATTACGTTTCGCATGTCTTTGTGTTTGCTATATGTAGTCCTCTTATAATGCGTACAAATCATTACCTTATTTTATTGTTTCAGTGATGGGAAAGAGCTGAACAGTTTAATACTCAGTGATCTATATTACCATCTGGAAGGAGAGCTTGAAGGTCGGAAGATTGACCATGGACCATTCAAAGATCTTTCCCAGTATCTGATTGAATCGAAGTTTTTGCAAACTTATCAACACAACTATGATGGTGACCTTTTAGCTCATGGCAAGGATATCTACTTTTTTGACTCTGTTCGTCTACGAGCTGATTTGGGAATAGATATGTGGGATTTCACCGAGTGGAAAGCATCTAAAGCAGTTGCAGAAACAATGTTGCTCTCCATGCAGGATGTGAATTCTATGGTGTTGCTTGCCAATTCCAAGTTTTCAGCTTTAAAAGCATTGATAACTACTCTATCCGTGTATGATGAAAATGTGAGTTCTAGGTCTGGACTTGTTTACTAAGTTATTTATTGGTGTCAATTGAAGGCTTGTGGGGTTTCTATGGATGAGAATTCGTGACTTGTATAGATATCAAGAATATTTTTATTTTCATGTTGGAAACAATAAGGCGTGGATGTAGTTGAATGCGAGCTGTTATTACATTCAGATGTTTTATCTGAAAGACTTTTTCTTTTCTTTTTTAATAACTACCATGCATAGTATAGGAGCTTTAACCTTTGAACTCCTCTGTCAGGACAAAAAGTGATATCACTTAAGCTAATAACTAATAGTTTTTGAGGTGCAGACATTGAGGTCTACAACATATTATTATTCAAATTGGCTTATATGTGTTTGTTTATTAAAAATACATAGAAACGTATAGAAATAATGAATTTGGTGAGTGGTATCTTCAAATCTAGTACCTGTCAATTAATATACTTGTCATAGTTTAGATTCAGATTGAATAATCATAAATGTTAATTGTTCTGCTATTTGTATTTAATATTATTACACAATATTAACTCAATAATTTAATTCGTGCAGTCAACTGATAAGAAGACAATTGGTGGGAAGATTCCTGAGCAGCTAATTTTGTCGTGCATAGACCACACATGCCAATATCTCCATGCCACTATAGAATCACTAGCCCTAGTTCCTGATGCTAGTGAAGATATCCTTCATTTCCTTGCAGCTCAAACAGAATTACTTCTCCATCTCATTAGAACTATACGTAAAAAACTCCCTTTACCTACTTGTGTACTCATTTTAAAAACCTCAGGCTCTGGCCTTAAAGTGTTGAGTGACTTGAGGACATCAGTTACTGGTGTTAGACCAACAATGAAGCTTTTGCTTATGTTGCTTCTGTCATCAGTCGAGTTGAGTTACATTAATTCACATTTTGCTGGAGTGGCTGAGACTGAATCTGTTGAAGTCCATGCTGAAGCATCTAATGCAAGTTTGGGGCTATTACCCATTCTCTGCAACTGCATTGATCCTGTGGAACATTGTACCCTTTCCGTGACAACTGTTGACTTAATATTGAAAGGTTTCTTGACACCCGCTACATGGTTTCCCATTATTCAGAAACACCTCCAGTTGCATCATGTTATTCACAAGCTTCAAGATACAAATTCGTCTTCATCCATTCCAATAATATTAAAGTTCCTTTTGACCATTGCTCGTGCTAGGGGAGGTGCTGAGATGCTTCTTAATGCTGGCCTTTTCGCATCTCTGAGAGTGTTGTTTGACGACGTAGCAGATGGTAGGTCTTTCTCAGTGATTCGAAGTGAGGGCCAGCTCTCCAATTTACATGAAAAGGTTGTGAACTCTCAGCACATATGGGGACTTGGCTTGGCTGTGGTAACAGCAATTATTCAATCTCTAGGAGACAGTTCTTCCTCGACGGATATTGTGGACTATGTGATGACTTACTTCTTCTTGGAGAAATCTTTTCTGATTTTTTATTATCTCAATGCACCAGACTTCCCATCTGATGTTCATCATGACAAGAAACGAGCTCGTGCTCAGAAAACGCAGATTACTCTAAGTGCTCTTAAAGAAACTGAACATACTCTCATGTTAATCTGTGTGCTAGCAAAACGTCGGAATTCCTGGATTAAGTCCATGAAAGAAATGGATTCACAGTTGAGGGAGAGAAGTGTCCATTTATTGGCCTTCATTAGCAGGGGAATTCAACGACATGGAGAGCCTCCTAGCAAGGTTGCACCTCTCTTGTGTCACCCGAACCTCAAGGAGGAGTTTGAGTGGCACAAGAAGCCATCGTTATTCAACAGCAGAAATGGCTGGTTTGCTCATTCTACTCTTGGTTGTGGCTTAGATTCTCGGCTTTCTAATTTATCATCTAGATCAACTGCAATTGTGATCAAGGATCAAGTTACTGAAAATACTGATGCGTCACCTCCTCAAACATATTTCTCAGACACTACAGCAATACAAATATATAGAATTGCGTTTCTTCTTTTGAATTTTTTGTGTCTACAAGCGGAAGGTGCTGCTAAAAGGGCGGAGGAGGTGGGTTTTGTTGATATTGGTCATTTTCCAGAGCTTCCAATGCCTGATATCTTACATGGCTTGCAGGTAACGCAGTTACATATGCTCTCTCTCTCTCTCTCTCTCTCTCTGAGCAACAAAGTTCCTTGCCTTCAAAATTATGGGATGTTAGATATAAAACAATTTCATTTGCCACCATCACTAGTACTCTTATCTACTCAAAACACCTTTATTGTCCAAGATTAAAATAATACGAAGTACATGGTGTTGGATATAAATATTAGAATTCAATCACAAGTGCGAAAAGAGAAGATTAACTCACGAACTAGGTAGTGGAACTTAAAAGCAGAGAAATTATAACTATTTAAAAATAAAATATTAAATGAAGGGTCATGGAATACCGAAGATGAGACTAACATAATGTGGGATAAGATGACAACATGCATTAGGAGAATATCGAAAGAAATTCTTGGAGAATCAAAAGGGGGTTACAATTTAAAGAAACTTGGTGGTGAAATGAAGAAGTACAAAATATAGTAAAAATCAAAAGGGAGTGCTTTAAATATGACAAACAACTAGAAATGAAGAAAATCTTGAGAAATATAAATAGGGCTAAGAAGGAAGTTAAGAAAATGGTAAGAGATTATGATGATCTTTATACAAAATTAGGAACACAAGAAGGGGAAAAAAGTATTCATAAGCCTATTAAACTTAGGGACAGAAAAACAAAAGATTTTAATAATGTTAAGTGTATTAAAAGTGATTATTCGAGACTACTAGTAAAGGATGACGAGATTATGGAAAGATGGAAAAACAACTTCAAGAGATTATTGAATGGAGATAATAGGAGTATATTAGATATAGAGGAGCTTAGGGAGACTCGAGAAAATATATTTTTTCCAGAATTTGGACAACGAAGGCTAGGATTGCTCTAAAAAAGATGAAAACAAGGAGGGCTTTAGGACCGGATAGTATCCCTATTGAGGTTTGAAAGAGTTTAGGGGAGGAAGAAGTGTCTCGACTTACAAAATTATTTAATATAATTATAATGACTAATAGGATGCTTGATGAATGGAGAGAGTGTTTTAGTACCTATTTATAAAAATAAAGGGGACATAATGAGTCATACAATGAAACTTTGGGAGAGAGATTGAATATGGATTGAGATTGAAAATAACAATATCTGAGAATCAATTTGAGTTTATGCCTGGAAGGTCAACAATGAAAATAATTTATTTATTGAGGAGATTAATGGAGATGTATAGGGAGAAAAAGGACCCTCATATGTTTTTTTTTATAGATTTGGAAAAGGCGTATAATAGGATACCAAGAGATATAATATGGTGGGTTTTACATAAAAAAAAGAGTGACTCGTAGATATATTGATGTGATCAATGATATGTATGATCAGAACATCTGGCAAAAGTAGTGAATTCCCAATTACTGTAGGTCTGCACTAGCACTAAGTCCTTATTTCTTTACTCTTGTTATGGTTGAGTTGACTGGACAAAGACAAAATGAGGTGCCGTGGTGTATGTTATTTGCAGATGATATTGTTTTAGTGGATGAGACTAAGACGGTGATTAATGCTAGATTGAAATTGTGGAGAGAAATTCTAGAAACAAGAGGATTTAAAATAAGCAGGACTATGTGGAGTGCAATTTTAGTAGTAATAGGAGGACAAACAGGGATGTGGTGAAATTGGAATGTCAAGAGATATCTATCGGCGTATTGTGTGATAGGCGTATACCTTTGAAGTTATAAGAGAAATTTTATAGGACGGTCATTAGATCCGCCGTGTTGTATGGGACAGAGTGTTGGGCAACCAAAAAACAAAATGTGCAAAAAATGAGTGTGGCGGAGATGCGAATGCTAAGATGGATTTTTGCTAAAACTCGAAAGGATAAAATTAGAAATGAACAAATTCGTGAAACGGTAAAAGTAGTTCCTATAGAAGATAAATTAAGAGAAAATCGACTTAGATGGTTTGGACACGTCAAGCGTTGACCAATGGATGTCCCCGTAAGGAAGAGTGATTTAGTTAGTATTGATGGTAACGCAAGGGGTAGAGGTAGGCCTGAATTGACTTGGTGAGATATTGTAAAACGGACATGATATCATGTGGTTTAATCAAAGATATTGCATTAAACAAAATGGAATGGAAAAATAGGATTCATATGGCCGACCCCAAATAATTGAGAAAAGGCTTTGTTGAGTTGAGTCGAGTATATATATATATATATATATTATTTTCTTAGTGTTGATTACATTTGCATATATTGTCCTTTAGTCAACTTATCCTTGGGTGCAGGATCAAGGAATAGTTATTGTCAGTGAGTTGTGCGAAGCCAAGAAATTGAAGCAGGTACCACCTGAAGTACAGGGTGTCTGTATTATGCTGTTGCGAATAACAGAAATGGCATTATATTTGGAATTCTGTGTATCACAAATTTGTGGAATAAGACCTGTGTTAGGACGTGTGGAAGATTTCTCAAAGGAACTTAAATTGTTAATTAGAGGTAATCCTTGTTTAATCTTCTTACAGCTATAGCTTTAACATTGCCCTAACTGCTTTCTTTGATTTAATTTTTTCAGCCACAGAAGGACATGCGTTTCTGAAAGAGTCAGTAAAGTCCTTAAAACAAATAATTTCATTTTTATATCCTGGATTGTTGCAGACTGAAGGCTTCATGTGAGATATTGGAACCAATTAGTGAATCCTTGGCCTCTATAAATGTAAGTGTATAAAGCCATAGGTTAGCTGAGTCTGACATTTCTTTCAAGCCATTAATTTGTTGCAACCATGAAATGAAGTTTTCAAATATTGTCTATCGCTATATGGTTTACAGATGGGACCTTCCATAATTTTTTACCCATTTTAGCCTACATGACTAATGTTCCTTAGTTCTAGGAGAGAATGAGAGTGACTTCATTTCCATCAGGGTATTTTATTTATATATTTTTAGACTTTTACCATATAGGTCTTACCTTCATAGAAGAAAAGGGAGGAGGTTTGAATGAAGAAAAAGAAAAGAAAAGGAAAATTAAGAATACATTAATAATATTACTATATTTACTATTGAAATGTATACATGTGTATGATGTATGTCTGCATTAAAAAATCGGTTCTTGAAAAAAGTATTACTTGATTCTTCTTCCATACCAAATTATAGTCCCTAATATTTAAAAAGTACGGTTTTTAAAAACACTCAATCAATGTCCAAGGTCAAAGCTTATTCAAAATTTTGGAATTTGGCTTTTGATTATGTTAAAAAAAGAAAAAAGCGGACTCTTAATTTGGGACGTCCTGGAAAGGAAACTAGGACTCTTAAATTGGGATGGAAGGAGTAGTAGAAATGAGTGGAAATTAAGTATAGAGGTGTTAATTATGTCGACATTATCAGTTACAATGTAAACTGATCTCCTTGTCGGCTGGGACTGAAAATTGTAATATGAATATTAATCTGTCCACCAAAACATTTTCCCTCTTCCAAAATGTGCCCTTTATGGTCGGCTTGGTTTGAGAGTGCTTGCAATGCCATTGGACACCTTCAGCTTTATTGTTTGGGTAACAATATAGTTTTTCTGGAGGCATCATCTGGAGATGTTAGATATCTGGCACTCTGGTATAGAAAATAGATATGGGAGTACATTAAATATTTTTTTGGGTCTTATCAAAATACATTGAATATGGTAGTAACTAATATTTTACAATTACTTTTTGTTAAGAGTTCTGTTCACTTGATTCTTGTTTATGGCTGAACGTTTTGTATCCTTAATTAATCTTCGATCCCCAAGCCAGGGAATGGATGGTGAAATCTAGTCGGCAGAGTTCAACTCATGTCTTTCCAACCTTCCATTGCATTTGTTGTTGTCTATAAGTCATGTAGAGATAGACTTGCTGGGCTTGAACGCAATAAAATGTACGTCTCTTCTCACCGAAAACCTATGAAGTGCAGATTCTTAAAAATACCCATCGCACCAACACCTAATCGTTGCACCCATACCCTCAACTTGATAGCTGAAAACCATTTCAGTTTTGATGGCACACTCGATCTCGTTTACATCTAAGATATAGGTCATGGGTTCAATTCGCTGGGGCGCCATGGGATGGGGAGAGATGCGGGATGCAACACTGCTTTTTAAACTATGTTTAAGCTCATGGGCGACTTGCTGGGTTTGAATGTCATAGAAAGTGTGGCTTCTCTTCACTGGAGGCCACATGATTTTAGTTGAGTTAGCACACCTGATCCCATTTTTATCATTATCTTGGATCTTTATAAGCTTCTGAGGTTCCACCCCCCGTGACCCATATCAATGACTAACCTCAAATGTTTAAAAATGAGAAAGCGCAGCGCAAGGCGTTTCCTTGTTGAAAGCGGGGTGTAAGCCTTTTCTGCATATGATTTTCTAAGTCAAAATTTAATAACATTTGCAAAAATCATTTTCAAAGAAATTTATTATCGTTCAAAAGATCAACAACTCAAACATTATTCCCACATAAATTCACACTACTAGATAATTAATAAATAAATAAACTTAATTTTACAACACTAGATGGTCAAAAACCAACAAGATTGTTATTACATAGTTATAACAAATAATATATAGCGGATGTGCTTGTTAGCATGGGTTTGTTAACTCAAAAGCAAATTGTATGCTCTGGACAGCTTTGGTCTAATGCAGCCCTAGCTCCCCCCACTTATTTTATTGCATCATGATTTGCTGGTGAGATGAACCAAAGTCAGCAATCTCTATTTGCTCTTCCATTAAGTCCAAGAGTCCTTGTTATTTGAAATCATCGTTCTTTCTTTCCAATTCTGATCTAAGTTGGGATAACTGGCTCTGTTCCATAGCCGTGGCAAATGTTGTCTCCCTCGTAGGGTTTATAATCACTTTTGTTGGGATCTTTAAAGTTTCGTTTTATGTAGTGTATTTTGGCTTTACCCATTACCTTGTGAGGTATCAAAAGAAGAAAAGATGGAGCGTGCGGATGTGCTGGTCAAGTAAGAGCAAGATGATTTAATTAATTGTATTGTCTCTATATTGATGCAATAAATTACGAATTAGCTCCTCATGTTGGTAGTGTCCAATTAGGCTTTCTTTCCGTCTTTTTGTCTATTTGCATGGCTAGCAAGAACATATATATATATATGTGTGTGTGTGTGTGTGAGAGAGAGAGAGAGAGAGAGAGAGAGAGAGAGAGAGAGAGAGAGAGAGAGAGATGTAGTGGGCTCATTTAGTATTGAGCCTACCTTTTCTTCTTCTTAGTAGTTGTACCTTGACGCTCTGGTGAGCAGTTCTAACATATTCATTTTACATGGAACAGAGGCCTTAACTGCCACTGGTTGGTGGACAACAGTGGTGTGACAAGCGTGCCATATGTGCCAGCCTTCTATATTGATTCGTGCATGATTAATTGTGAACTTTTACCATCACTTTATTACCTCCATCTGCGTTCAAGCACCGCGGATATGGGCTAGCAAATGCATTTCAGTACAATGGATCATAAATGATTAAATAAAGGTATGCTTTATGTCTGAAGATGGCTAAGCATGGTTCAAAGACTCGACATCAGCCTACAAATCAGCCTCTTGATTTTCAGCTCGGGATTAGATTTGGTTTTCGGTATTACATATTGATAAACTATTTAGAGTCTTTAAAAAGTTTTTGGAATGCAAGAAAGGCAACAGATATGTACGCTGCGATGAGTCCTCTTTTTTTTTTTTTTTTTGGGTGGTGGTGGTGGGGGTGGGGGGTTGGGTATTTAAGAAATATTATTAGATTAAGAGTTCTTTAGTACTTCTATTGTTTATCCTTTTACTTGTTAACTTCGTTTAGAAGTTTTGGAAAGCAAGACTTGTAATAGCTGTAAATGAGGTTCTTGGAATGTTCTTGTACAAAGACCATTATATTAATGAATAT